>JBBGZY010000578.1:620000-1820000 GCA_037952925.1 Lithobates clamitans
ATATAGGGTATTAAGAACTGGCTTGGGTATGTAAACTTTTGATCAGGGTCATTTGGGTAGCTTCTGTTGTCATTAGGATTTAAAAAGAGTAAACACAGTTGATTGATAATAAAGGGCTTCAGCCAAACACTAACCATGGGTGAAAGAAAAGTTTGTGTTATCATTCATATTCTCTGAAAAATGGCCAAGAAATCATAAATTCTGCCAGGGTATGTAAACTTATGAGCACAACTATTTATATTTATATATATATATATACACACACACACACACACACACACACACACACACACAAAGAAAATCAAGTAACACACACTTAATGTGCAATTAGTGAAGGAAGTATGAATGAGGCAAGTATGCATCAATGAAGGGGGGGGGGGGGGAGTGGGTTAGGTTAGGTCAGGGCAAGGTGGCAAAAAAAGAGTGCATCTTGTCTTAAAGTGCATTTATTCTATGAAATTAGAGATTCACATGTTGGAAGAAATCCTGTATGTGCCAGAATCGTGAGGGACTCGTGTCCTTATGTGGTCATGACCAGTAGGTTGCTGTAGAATAACAAAATGCAGGTTGTTTTCCTTGTTTTTTAATAAACACAAAAAAGTAAATCATTCAGGGACACATTATGTTGGAAGCATAATTTACTTCCACTACACAAATAATCATATCACTTAAAACAGGGCATCCCTAAAACATATATTCATTGACAAAATAGAGTAGCTTTGCTGAATCATGTGCACACTTGTCATGAGAAAATTCTCATTTAACATCTACATAACTATGTAAACACTCACTACTAAAGAGGCAAAGATGAATGGTGGCCATACACAGCTCAATATTGGCAAGAAATGCAATGCTTGTACCAGACAGTGCAGTCAAAGCCATCCAAAGAAATAATGGTCTGCTAGCGAGGTTGCAAGTACTGTGGGGAAATTATGACAGTTCATGCTATTGAGGGGGCTAGGGAGTTTTGTTTTTTTTTTAATTTACATTCATGAACTTTCTTTCGTTCTTTAAGCACAGAACAGTTGTTGCTGCCGGTCCAGGCAGTGCAATGATGTGGATGGGAACCTTTTGAGGTTAGCGAGAGATCTGCTCATGTATGGCCACCATAAAGCTCCCTCTATTAGTTTTTAAAGGGCTGTTTCCATTCCTGAAGTGCAGCACACAGAAGCCTTTCTGAAATCAAAAAGGTTATACCTGAAATTCCACATAAAAGCATATAATACATTACCTATTAACCAATATGGTGGCAATTTAATAATATACATTTAAAGTGCCTTTTAAGATATGTTTAAATAGGAAAATATACCCTTGACACATATTTGGCATTGAACAAAGTCCTTTGAATTCTAACCATTAACTCCATTGTCTTCTTTATATACTCTTTGTGGCCCCCTATGTATCAGCTTGTAAAACTGATAATCTTCTAAATTGCAAAATTGATATTTTTGTTAAAAAGGTATATTTGCCCATTTAAAACAAATGATCTCTCAAGAACAAAAACGAAGTATGCATTATGCTCTGGGTGTATATTAAAATTCTTCTTTCACCCATCTTTATATAGTAATCTTTTAACATACAATATGTTCTCTGTGTCCCAGCAATAAAGCACTTATAAGTCCTTCATTCCACAGCAGTGTACCAGTGAGAAGCATCCTGTGCAGAGCCTTGTGCACAATATTGTGGTCTGCACATCACAGCATCAACCACCGCTGTTATGTTGAGAATCTATCTTCCAAGGAGGTTCGCACCAAAGCATCAAATAACTGGCACCACTCATCACTAGCGTGGGCTCTTGGATCAGGATGATCAAAAGTCAGACCATAAAACTCCTTTGCTTCCTTTATCCACACTAACAACATAGGTACCAGAGGGAGACCAAGCAACAGCATTAATGGACGAACTGTAAAAGAAGCAGAGGAGACTTATTTTAAATGCATGGTAAATATTAACCTTTGGGTTTGTGTATTTATACATTTTCTGCCCAACAGTCCTCAAAAAATAACAATACTGTAATATGCAAAAAAAATCTTAATGTGTGCCATTAATGTCCAACAAAAATGTTTACAAATCTATGAAACATTTAAACATGGGAGTAGATTTATTATGCAGGTGCCTGTGTTGCTCAAAACAAGCAGCTTTAACGGTCACTGGGAAAATGAAGTTAAAAATGCAAGAAGGTGGTTGTTGCAATCCATATCACAACTTTTCTCCCCCATCATAAACTGTATCAGCCACATTAGTAGCCAAGTATTTGCTCTGTGGAAGGTATCCCATTGGACGAAACATGTGGGGTGGAGCCTAGCAATGACATTATCATGTCCGTCCAACAGAGAGCCATTTTCTATTTGCTACATACTGTTATTTTTTTTTTAAATAAACGGTTTTAGAAAGTACTTCACTATCAGTATTTCCTTGCTCTTTCCATGTGGTTTGGATGGTTTTATCGAAAGCGAGGTGGCTGAGCTTTTCTAAGATTGTGTCATTATCAATCCATCCCTCTTGGGATTTGTCCCAAAAAAGCTCGTCAGACCTCACCCACAGTTGATAATCTGGTAAACTGCTGCATGTTCTTTCATGATGGCTGGTACACTATATCGGTCTGAAGAACACAATTTCACTTCATGATGAACTTCATGATTTTGGGACTATTTACATTATTTTTACAGATAATTTGCTGAATGGTATGTATAAAGTGGCAGCGCAACATGTTTTTGTTAATTTGTATTTAACCCCTTCTCACCAACAGTAAGCATACATGCTGCCTCACAGAAGTGGGCCTTCCTCTGATTGCCTATCACAGTGATCACTGTGCAGCCTGTCCCTGTGTTTTTTGTATCTCTTTCTCCTTGCAGGGAGAAATTAGTAAATTAGTGAATTAAATAAAAGTGTGTATAAAAAAAATGCTAGATCAAGGTTTAGTGCTTGGGTCAAAAAAACAAAAAAAACAAAGAAAAAGTGCATTTTAGGTAGGATACAAAAAAAATAAACAAACAGCAAAATGTACACGATTGTTCCCGGGGCTGTACTACAGGTATATAACAACACCACACATATGTGGTATCCCTGTGATCCTCAGGAGCAGGAGAATTCATTTTGGGTTGTTGTTTGGTGGTAGGTTATGGTAGTAGCAAGAAATGTGCGGCTAAATTTAAAAAAATATATATATTTTTTTTTTACTATTTTGGGCCAGTTTTCCTTTGATAGTAAAAAACAAAAACAGGAGATATCAGTTACTATTTGCAACTAAAATAAAGTCCAATTTGTCCTGAAAAAACAAGGTATAATCCACCACTAAAGGGTTAAGAAAGACCTATATATTATGAGTCACAGAAAAACAAACACACAATTTCTGTTCGGCTTTACCTATGATGCTTTCCAAGAATCTTTTCTACCTTCCCAGTAATCACATTCCAGAAGTATAATGTTCCTTCTGCTGACCCAGCAGCCACGTAGCTACCATCTGGACTGAGGAAAGAACACAGTTGTTAGACACATTCACTGACAAATTAACAATAGTTAATTGCCATGTAAAACTTGTTTAAAATATAAGCCATGTGATCAGTTAGTAAAAAAGAAAAAACAGGCCTTTGCCTTTTCATTTAGAGCAGAATATCTCTGTTCGTACTATGCAACATAAAGAGCATTAAAGTCAAGAAATTCAGAGCTGCTGAATTCACTATGGGTCAATGCCATCCACGCAAATATTGCATTTTCCATTCAAACACATGTTGCTACATTCAGCCACAGTATGCCAGACAGATAGGCCACCTTTTACAGGCTGCTAATTCTTCACTTTTGCTTTTTTCTCAGACAGAGAGGCTTCAAACTTCACTCCATGTAAATAAAAGCGATTGTATAAAATGCAGAGGACAAAATAAAAGTAGGCCTACTTTTATATACAGTGCAGTAACCAATGCCACCACAAATTCCAGCCAGTCATACAAACCAATGTTTTACATATTATACGAATGATTACAGAATGGCCTTCATTAATCAGGCAGTCCTGGAGTTAACAAATAAGCATAGAATGTTGAAGATTACTGGGAAAAAAAAATTCCCATCACCATTTTCCCACATTTAAAAAGCTTACCTAAAAATAGCTCTAGTCCAATCTGATCCACACTTGAAGCCCTGAGCACTAAAAAGAAAATGTTCTGTTAGCAAACAAAATATGATTTTGGCATCAACACACTGACAACTCTGGATGGCAATCATCAATATGTATCATTATCAAAAGTAATAAAAATAAATTTTTTGTAGAAAAAAAAATAAGTTGTACAGTCTCCAGAAGAAAAAAAAAAAAAAGAAAATATACGTTTATAGGAAAACATCTAAATAGCTCAGTACAATTCATATGCAGTACATCTGCCTAATCAGGCCACACTGCACAGGTCTTTCTGATCAGCAATATCCTATCATGGCATTCAAAGACCTTTCATTAAATGGTCCAGTTTGTATCACTTGAAAGAAGATCCGATTGGGTGTTGCATGTCATTAATTTGTACCATTACATAAAAATATGATACAAAGCAATACTTTGTATCAACAATGACAGGAGGAAAATCCAAACTCATAAAACCTATATTCCTACAGTTCCATGAAAAGTGTAATAATTGTAATAAGAAGTGTTACAATTCTCTCTCACCTAAAAGTCTGCCGAACAGCATTGGCACGCAGGTCTACAATTTTGATGAGATCATCTCGAGAGCAGCTGAGCAGCTCTGTTCTTTCAGGGTTCAGATCTAAAGCAGTGATCCTTCCTTGAAGCTCCAGCTCCCGTACTATACTCTCGGTTCTAGAATATCAAAGAACAAATGTAGCAACTGTACAGAAAATGAATCCTGGACTAAGAACTATGAAGATTGCCATATATGAAAAAATATCAAATAGTGTTTATAACATAGACTTTAAGGGTGCCCCAGAAAGATCACAACATATAACTGTATCAGAATCCACTCCATTTTAGTTCTAAGACACCATCTTAGTATAACATATTTAAAAAATAGGGGAACACACACACCTATTCCCCTATATTTTAAATATGTAATAAGATGTAATCTTTCTGGGGCACCTTAAAAGTCCATGTTATAAACACTGATACTTTGAATTATGGTGGGATGTGGCGCCCCTTTTTTGCTTTATCATATGTAGGGGCTTCCTAGATTTTTAACTGTAAAACCCATGCTGGAGTACAGTACAAGACACAGGCAAAGCATTCTTACACCCTGGGCTATAGGCTTGTACGTTCAGGTGATTAAACACTGATAAGTTTTGCAGCAAGCAATGCAGAGTAACCCATAAAAAAGGCTTAAGAGCCCCCTATGAGTCTGAAAAGGTCCAATGACTTGGACAACGCTGACTAGTGAGGGTGCAGGCTAGGGAAAGGTTCGTCCAGACCCAAAGCATGCTGTGGAAATAAAAAGAGATAGCCCAGCTGCCGCACACCTCATCTGGCCGAGTGGTTAGCAGGTAAAAGCAGCCTCAGCTCTATTCATCCAGACCATGCCAACATGTTTTGCCCCATCGGTGGGGCAAAACCTGTTGGGGACGTGGCAGCACAGTACTTCTGCCTAGCAGCATTAGGGTTGTCGGTTCAAATCCCAACCATGGCACTACTTGCCTGCAGTCTGCATGTTCTCCCTGTGCATGGGTTTCCTCTGGGTACTCCGGTTTCCTACCAAACTCCAAAGACATGTTGGTAGGTTAATTGGCTCCTGTCTAAATTGGCCCTAGTATGTGTATGTATTAATGTGAGTTAGGGACCTTAAATTGTAAGCTCCTTGAGGGCAGAGACTGATGTGAACGTACAATGTATATGTAAAGTGTAGCATAAACTGACAGCGCTATACGAGTACCTATAATAAAATAATCAAAAAATTTAAAAAATGCAATTCTGCATCACACAAAATGTTTACAGGTATACAAAATCAAAAACTATGAAAAAAAATATGCCTTCAAATAATCATCTTGTGTCATGGCTACAGCAGGGTTAACAAACTAACGTTTGCTAACGTTTGTTAACTACTTCAATACAGGGCACTTACACCCCCTTCTTGCCCAGGCCATTTTTCAGCTTTCAGAGCTGTCACACTTTGAATGACAATTGCGCGGTCATGCTACACTGTAACCATGTGATATTGTTATCATTTTCTTCACACAAATAGAGCTGTCTTTTGGTGCTATTTATTCACAAAGACAACATTTTGAAAAAAATAAATGTTTCTTAGTTTCTGTCAGTATATTTTGTAAATAAGTAACTTTTCTCCTTTACTGATGGGCGCTGATGAGGCGGCACTTATGGGCACTGATTAGAGGCAATGGTGGGCACAGATAGGCGGTATTGATGGGCAGCAGTGATAGCCAGCACTGACTGGCATCACTAATGGGTACTGATTGCTGGCACTCACTGCTGGCACTGGTGAGCAGTCACTGCTGGCGCTTGATTGTAATCAGGGAACTGATTATTAGTGCCCTGATTACATGCCTAAATGTCCTGTAAGGAGATGCCGCTGATCGGCTCTCCTCTCCTCACACTGTCAGCGTGAGGCGAGGAGAGGCGATTACCGGCATCTCCGTGTTTACATGTGACCGGCTGTGATTGGACACAGCCGCTCACCTTGTTAAAGAGCTGCCGCTCTTTACATAGATCGGGGTCGCGCCGTGTCCTAGCAACACGGCATGATTGCCGCGCTGAGCGCCCATTCTGGGCGCCGTCATGACGTCCACCCAGAACAAGAGCTACACTGCCCTGCCACCATTTGACGGTGGGCGGGCAACAAGTGGTTAACCGCTTCCCGACCACCTCACGCAGATATAGTGCGGCAGAAGGGCACGTACAGGCAGATTAACGTACCTGTACGTTGCCCTTTAAGAGGCGGCCTGCGGGCGTGCGCCCGCCATGAGCTCTGTGAGTGTGATCTGCAGGGATACCCGCGATTGCCTCACGGAGAGGAAGAACGGGGAAAACAAGCGTTCTGCCTAATGACACTAACACTGATCATAGCTCCCTGTAATCAGGAGCGGTGATCAGTGTCGTGTCACACCTAGCCCACCCCCCCACAGTTAGAACACATCCCTAGGACACACTTAAGCCCTGCAGCGTCCCCTTTCTGGTTAACCCCTTCACTCCCAGTTAAATTTACACAGTAATCAATGCATTTTTAATCACACTGATCGCTGTATTAATGTGAATGGTTCCAAAATAGCGCCAAAAGTGTCCGATCTGTCTGCCATAATGTTGCAGTCACGATAAAAATCACTGATCGCCACCATGACTAGTAAAAAAAATTATTAATAAAAATGCCAAAAAACTATTTCCTATTTTGTAAACGCTATAACTTTTGCGCAAACCAAACGCTTACTGCGATTTTTTTTTTACCAAAAATATGTAGAATACGGCCTAAACTGAGGAAAAAAAAATTATATATATTTTTTGCGGATATTTATTATAGCAAAAAGGAAAAAATATTGCTTTTTTTCAAAATGATCGCTTTTTTTGTTTATAGCGCAAAAAATAAAAAACGCAGAGGTGATCAAATACAACCAAAAGAAAGCTCTATTTGTGGGGAAAAAAAGAAAGTCAATTGTGTTTGGGAGCCACGTCGCACGACGGCGCAATTGTCAGTTAAAACGACGCAGTGCCGAATCACAAAAAGTGCTCTGGTCTTTGGCCAGCCAAATGGTCCAGGGCTTAAGTGGTAAAAGATAAGTTCACCTTTGCAACATGATCCAACCACTTTTAGGGTGGAAAATTTAACATGTTCCAGCATCTGAAGCCCTGTTCCCTCCCCCCGATTCCCCCTTCCTGTAAAAGTGGGCGGGGGATCCTCTCCCCAATCCAGCTGTCAGAGTTTTCCAGTGAGTGAATTAACACAAGGTGCAGTGCCATTTGGACTTCTAAAATACGTAAAATCCTTCTTTTACTATGAAATCAATATTCCATTGATCATATATACAGTATTTAACACGAGTGAGTACACCCCTCACATTTTTTTTTTCATGTGACAACACTGAAGAAATGACACTTTGCTACAATGTAAAGTATTGAGTGTACAGCTTGTATAACAGTGTAAATTTGCCGCCCCCTCAAAAGAACTCACACAGCAATTAATGCCTAAACCGCTGGCAGCAAAAGTGAGTACACCCCTAAGTTAAAATGTCCAAATTGGGCCCAAAGTGTCAATATTTGTGTGGCCACCATTATTTTCCAGCACTGCCTTAACCCTCTTCCAATCCAAGACAAAATCACAGAGCTGGTGGATGTTAGAGACCTTGCGCTCCTCCACCCTCCGCTTGAGGATGCCCCACAGATGCTCAATAGGGTCTAAATCTGGAGACATGTTTGGCTAGTCCATCACCTTTACCCTCAGCTTCTTTAGCAAGGCAGTGGTCATCTTGGAGGTGTGTTTGGGGTCGTTATCATGTTGGAATACTGCCCTGTGGCCCAGTCTCCTAAGGGAGGGGATAATGCTCTGCTTCAGTATGTCACAGTACATGTTGACATTCATGGTTCCCTCAATGAACTGTAGCTCCCCAGTGGCGGCAGCACTCATGCAGTCCCAGACTTATGACACTCCCACCACCATGCTTGACTGTAGGCAAGACACACTTGTCTTTGTGCTCCTCACCTGGTTGCCGCCACACACGCTTGACACCATCTGAACAAAGTAAGCTCATCTTGGTCTCATCAGACCACAAGACATGGTTCCAGTAATCCCATGTCCTTCATCTGCTTGTCTTCAGCAAACTGTTTGCAGGCTTTCTTGCGCATCATCTTTAGAAGAGGCTTCCTTCTGGGATGACAGCCATGCAGACCAATTTGATGCAGCATATGGTCTGAGCACCGACAGGCTGAACCCCCCACCCCTTCGACCTCTGCAGCAATACTGGCAGCACTTATGCATCTATTTCCCAAAGACAACCTCTGGATATGACGCTGAGCACATGAACTCAAACTTTTTTCGTTGACTATGGCAAGGCCTGTTCTGAGTGGAACCTTTCCTGTTAAACCACTGTATAGTCTTGGCCACCGTGCTGCAGCTCAGTTTCAGGGTCTTGGCAATCTTCTTATAGCCTAGACCAGTGATGGCGAACCTTGGCACTCCAGATGTTTTAGAACTACATTTCCCATGATGCTCAACTACACTGCAGTATAGTTGAGCATCATGGGAAATGTAGTTCCAAAACATCTGGAGTGCCAAGGTTCGCCATCACTGGCCTAGACCATCTTTATGTAGAGCAACAATTCTTTTTTCCAGATCCGCAGAGCTCTTTGTCATGAGGTGCCATGTTGAATTTCCAGTGACCAGTATGAGAGAGTGAAAGCGATAACACCAAATTTAACACTCCTACTCTAAATTCACACCTGAGACATTGTGACACTAATGAGACACATGACACCAGGGAGGGAAAATTGCTAATTGGGCCCAATTTAGACATTTTCACTTAAGGGTGTGCTCACTTTTGTTGCCAGCGGTTTAGACATTAATGGCTGTGTGTTGAGTTATTTTGAGGGGACAGCAAATTTACACTGTTATACAAGCCATACGCTCACTACTTTACATTGTTGCATTTCTTCAGTGTTGTCACGTGAAAAGATATAATAAAATATTTACAAAAATGTGAGGGGTGTACTCACTTTTACGAGATACTGTATATAATAAATATCAAAGGAATCCAGTAGGATTATAGGAATATTTAAGGATCTTTACAAAAGGGGACACATGCGCTTTTTGACTTTACATTCAGTTGAGGGTCAAAGCTGTCAATGAGAGTACATACAGTGAATGGCAGCACTGTGATGTACAAAGTGGATGCATGCACAGCACTAGTGGCTGGGAGAAGCCTAGATGGAACTAATAAAGAGACAATTGACAGTTCTTTCATAATTGTCTTAATTTGTTTTATATTTTGATTGATCAATCACATATTTACAAATCAAGTAGATGTATACAACTTATTGGTGGCTGTAAGAAGAAGCACTGTTGAAGACAGGGTGGATATTTCTTTGATAGAGACATTTATGAGTTTATTCGATTTGTTTTGTTCGATGTTAGTTTGATTGATTGCTCAGAAATTTGTGTAATTTCATATGCATTAATGTATATATGATTTATGTATACATGATCGATGGAATATTAGTTTGATCGTAAAATAAGGATTTTACACTAGAGGACAAATCGCACCATACCTTCTGTTAATTTTCAGTGAACACATATGAGAGTGTTTGTTGGTGGGGGCTGTTTGAAGGTTTTCAAACAAGAATATATCAGCATAACAGCTCACGAGACTCATGTTTTCAGATTACTGTGAATAAATTCCTACAAGCACCGTCAGCCATTGCAGCCGAGGGCTTGTAGTTCTCAATGAACTACAAGGGCGCTGATGAATGATCTGTTAGTCCATTGATCTTCCCACTCTCATGTAACTGCCTGCCCATACGAGGCTTGCATGCTTTTTTATATTTTTAAGGTGAACTTCCCCTTTAAACCTAAAATAACACGGGAGCAAAAGTCTAAATGCAACCAAATGTTATCAAACTACTAACAAGCTGTTCATTTTACTCAAATTCTAATCATTTAAATACTTTATTTTCCTTAAAAGAGAACTATGGCCAAGGATTTCTGACACCTACCTTTGTTCTGCTGTGACCCAGACATTGCCTGGTTACAGGTGATGGGCCAAAACGGTGTCAGTATTGGGAAGGATCTCAACAATATTGTTAGGATGCACCCAGCTGATTGACAGATGGCTCCACATATGGATTTCATTATAGAATGTGGCTATATTTCTAAACAGTCCGCTCACATGAACAGGTCTGTTATAACGAATTTCATCAGAAAATGTCCTACCTTATATCCCAGAATCTGATCTTTTTGTCAAAGTGACCACTCATCACACATTGCTCTGTACAGACAATATCATTACAACTGGATCCAGCAAACACAGTCTTAATACCTGGAATTACAAGAAGAAAAAATACAATGATTTGCAAATAAAAAAGCAAGGGGGATAGCAGAGTTAGAGAGAACAGAAAGAGAATGAATTTACGAATGAATCTAAAATTGTTCTTAAAGGACAACGTTCCACAAAAACTGAATTAGTGGAGCAGGGAAAAAAAATTCTCTTGTCTTGTTAATCAGGACCGTCCTACAGCGTCCATGGGGAAGCCCCAATAAACAATTTGCAGAACACAATATTGACATTTTCAAGATTTGCTGAAGTAGTGGCACTGCTGGAGTGTCATTTTAACATAATATTTATATCCCTGTGTTCAACCTAATACACTCTTTGTGCACTTGCTTTTTAACACGAAAAGCATTTGTAGTACACTAAGGGCACTTTCACACTGAGGCGCTGGGGCTATTTTTAGCGTCACTTTTAGGCCGCTAGCGGGGTGCTTTCAACCCCCACTAGTGGCCGAAAAAGTGTTAAAAGTGCCACTGCAGCAGCACTTTGCTGGCGCTGCACAATGATTTCAATGGGCAGGGGCGCTTTAGGAGCGGTGTATAGACCGCTCCTAAAGAGCCTCAAAGATGCTGCTTGCAGGACTTTTTTTTAGCCTCCTGCCAGCGCACCGCTCCAGTGTGAAAGCACTCAGGCTTTCACACTGGAGTGACAGGAGAGGTGCTTTACAGGCACTATTTTTAGTGCTATAGCGCCTGTAAAGCGCCTCAGTGTGAAAGTAGCCTAAGTATAATAAATATATCTCTCATATATTTAATATCCAGGAAAAGCTGAATTTTCAAAAAAGCTTCCCCAAGCTCCTTCATTAAAAAATTAAATACAATAGTAAGTACTAGGGTTGTCCCGATACCGATACTAGTATCGGTATCGGCACCGATACCGAGCATTTGCCCAAGTACTTGTACTCGGGCAAATGCTGCCGATGCTTCAGCCGATACCTAGAGGACAGCTGTGATCGGCGCGTGGGGGAGTTACAAGATTCTCCCCCAGCGGCTTTCACCAGCTTTAGTGACATACAGCTGTGATCGCTCACAGCTGACTGTCACTGCATCCTCCTCCATGCCCCCTCCTTTCCTCTGTGCCTCTCCGCTGTCCCCTTCGTTCCTCTCTCCTTATCTGTCCCCTCCGTTCTGCTCTCCTTATCTGTCCCCTTCGTTCCTCTCTCTGTCCCCTCCGTTCTGCTCTCCTTATCTGTTCCCTCCGTTCTGCTCTCCTTATCTGTCCCCTGCATGCCTGTCTCCTTATCTGTCCCCTCCGTTCTCCCCCTCCATTCCTCCGTCCCCCTCCTCCTTCCTTTGTGTATGGAGAGAGTCAGCTGACTCTGTCCATTCACATAACTGAAACATTGTAATCTCCTGTGATTACGATGTGTCAGTTTATGAATGGAGAGAAGCCGCCTTCTTCTCTCCATTCATTCTCAGTGCAGCTGACGCTGCAGAGAAAGGGACTGGGGAATCTCTATCCTCTGTCTCTTTCTCTGTCTCAAGGGGGAGATATCAGAGGTCTGTTAAGACCCCTGATATCTCACCAAAGCCCCCCAAAAGGGCTGATTAAAAAAAAAAAACAATAAAGAATAAAAAAATATTATTAGAAAAAATAAAAATTGTAAAAAAAAAAAAAAACAAAAAAAACACACACACACACACATACAACGTTCACCCCCCCCCCCCCACCCCCCAAAAAATAGCAAAAAAAAAAACTGTCACGTGACATTAAAAAAAAAGAATCGGTAATCGGTATCGGCGAGTACTTGAAAAAAAGTATCGGTACTTGTACTTGGTCCTAAAAAAGTGGTATCGGGACAACCCTAGTAAGTACCCTGAGCACAGATTGCCAAAGTCAGAGATTGCCCTGACTTTGCACATACATCTTCAATAGCGGACAATCCGGGGTGTCTGAAGAATCCTTAATTGTACAGCAGAGGTGCTACAGATGAAAAATTTCTGTTTAGGCCACGGAAGTCTGATCTCAAGAAAGGTGCATCTGAGCACTGTAGGTTCACTTTCATTTTGTAGAAGTACGGCAAGGGGTTATTTAAAAAATAAAGCTATCCTTTCAAATACAGGATAAATAACTACTATCTACACCAGTGGTCATCAATCCTGTCCTCAGGGCCCACTAACAGGCCAGGTTTGCAAGATAACTGAAATACATAACAGGTGATATCATTTGCTGCTCAGTGATTGCAGTATTCTAGTCTGCATTTCCCCAAGCTAATACATAAAACCTGGCCTGTTAGTGGACCCTGAGGACAGGGTTGATGACTACTGATCTACACAAAAACAAGTTTTTTGTTTTTACCATAAAAATTATTTGTTGTCGTCCATTGAGGAACACAGAGATGAAGTAAAGTCAGAGGTGTGAGTCATGTTGCTGCCTTCAAGTGGTGGCCACTGGCAAACAAAAAAAAGGCAATATTGTGGCACAAGATCAGTAGCTGAGTTAGCATATAGGAAGTCCTAAGATAAACAACAATTAGTTCATGTAGTATATACATAAACAGTCCAATAATGAATGTTCATGTAGAAAGGAGTTGATGAGACTAGATAAATAGCGGCAGCTATCCTTACAGTAAGCCAGCTCTGTGTGAGAAACAAGAAGGGGGGAGAGAAGGAAGTGCCAGCTCAGTGCAGAGATTTAACAGTGCAATTAATAATAGGTTAAAATGCACTTACACAAGGCAAGCAAGTATCAAGCTCAGTAGGTGGAAGGTAGGAGGGGGGATACAGTCCCAATCAATCCATCGGCATGGCATCATCCGCGGAGATGTATCATCCGATTGCAGGCTCCATAAGCATCCTGTGGCCACCAGGAAGTAAAAACCAGCGTAGAACGCGGGTGGAAGTGATGTCACCGGGTGGATGGGAACAGACAGAGAAACTGTACAGGCTACGCGCTCGGAGCTCCTGCTCCTTCTACAGGCCTAGGGCGCTTCTCCCCCACCCCCCACGTCTTGTTACTGGTAAACAAAAAACACTGTCTCTCTTAATGGACTGCAAGAAAAAGATTTTACAGTAAGAACAAAAATCTTGTTTTCTTTATTGTCCATTGTGGGACACAGGGATGTCCAAAAGCAATCCAGCTGAGAGTGGGCAACAGTCAACTCATCAAATAAAGGTGGAATAAAAGAATTTTTGGCTAAAGCCAGATAAAAATGTAAGAACCAACAGGAAATTGCTTCTACAAGGAAGGCCACCAGAAGGAGTCTGGTCTACCAGCAGGGTAAGAGAGCACCACTAGGGGACTGCTGCCATTAAAATGTACAAGAAACATTGGGTGGGAAAAACTGGGACCAACAGAAAGGTGGTCAAAATGGAAATCTATGAGGTAAAGGCCAAAGCTTAGGAAATCCCATCCTCAAATTAGAGGAAATGGGGGGGGGGGGGCACAGTCCAAAATCCAGGGTAAATAATTCATCATAAGAAAGAGCTAAGTACTGAAAGTCAGTAGTAAGAGAAACTTGTTAACAAAGTAAGGCCATAAGTACCAGCAAAAGAAAAACTCATCCAGTGAGCAAAAAACATTTAATCCCCCCCATGATTAACCACTTCAATACAGGGCACTTTCCCCCCTTCCTGCCCAGTCCAATTTTCAGTGTTCCGCGCTGTCGCATTTTGAATGACAATTGTGTGGTAATGCTACGCTATACCCAAACGAAATCTACATAATTTTTTCCCACAAATAGAGCTTTCTTTTGGTGGTATTTGATCACCACTGGGGGGTTTTATTTTTTGCGCTACAAAAAAGAAAAAAGAAGACAGGAAATATTCTTCATTTCTGTTACAAAACTTTGTAAATAAGTAAGTTTTCTCCTACACTGGTGAGCACTGATTAGGCTTCACTGAAGGGCACTGATTGGCATTGAGGAGGGACTTATAGACGGCACTGATGGGCACTCATAGGCAGCACTAAAAGGTGGCACTGGTGGGCACTTAGTGCCATCCTAATGGGCACTGTGTGGTCGGCCCTGGTGGTCTGAAATGGGCATCCTCGATGGGTCTATACTATTAACCAATGCGCTCATTAGCGCAGACCCCCCGACCCCCCAGTCAGACCAGCAGCCGATCAGCTCTCCTCTACTCATGCCCGTCAGTGCAAGTGGTGGAAAGCTGAGAAACAGCTCTTCCTGTTTACACTGTGATTGGACACAGCTGATCACATGGTAAAGACCCTATGTCATAGGTTCTTTATCTAGATCGGAGATGCGGTGTGTAAGAGTGACACACCAAACCCCAGATTTCCGAGCTGCACGCCCCCACGCTAGGGGCTTATCCTGCTGGACGTCACATGACGTCCAGTCAAGATAATATAACCACTTTCCGGCCGTCATGTGGTTAAGCCTCAGTGGGTGGGGCGAAACATGTCAGGGGCTATGGCCAGAGGAGTGCTATCGACTGAGGATTTACCATGCACACATTCATACTAAGTTCGACTAAGGCGAGCAGCAGTTTAAAGCTAAAATGTGAACAAAATAGTTTAAAATCGCACAAACTCATAGGAGGAATGAGAAAAATGTTGTCATTGTCAATACAAAACGGAAATGCACTGAAAATAAAATCAGTGAAACCTAGAAGTGTTCCATGAAAAGCAGGTGGAAGTACCATACCAAAGCTAATAGTCAGTGCTAAAAGGACACAAAAATCTTGGTGATGCTCAAGTCTTGTGATGGGTATCGACAATGAAGGTTGAAAAATGCCTCAGAGACAAGTGTTGGACTTCCGAGTGCTTCTAATGCTGAGACCAAAAAAAAACTCTAGTAGAGAAAGAATTTGGAATAAAAAAACCTAACCCTGGGCAAAACCGTTTTAAAACATAAGGATTATGACTGCAAAATCTGCAGTTCCCATGAGAGAAAGAATTTGCTCACTTATGAGGTAGTAGCTGTATGATAATATCACCAAACAGACCCTGTACCCTGCACCCCAAAAGGGGAAATTAATAACATGTTGTTAAAAAATGTAGCACCCACATATCAAGTCTTTCTGTTGAGCAAGGACGGGCACATACTGAATGAAATTTGGCCGTTCCCTGCTCAATCAGTGTACAGCCAGCTTAAAGCGGGGTTCCACTCAAATTTTTAACTTAATCTTACCCCCTTCAGTTAATTGCATAGATGTTCAAATGCCGCACGAAATTTTTTTTTTTATCGCTGTAATTACCTTCATATTGTACTTTATTGTGGCACTTCCTGTCTCTCCTCCCATGGGAGTAGGCGTGTTTATTGCCTTTCCTGTCTCCTGGGAGCTTAGTGTCAGGCTTCCCAAGATTCATTGCGGAAACAATGATCATGCGTGTGAACAAGCTGTGAATGAACAGCATTCACCGCATCCAGGAAATCAATGCTTGTGGGCTTCACATGCCCACAAGCAAGATGGAAACAGCCAGCATCACATTTTTTAAGTTATTCTTCAGTACGAAAACAGACAGAGGCAGAAATATTACACCCAAACCGAGTATTATTTTGGGGTTAGCAAAGTGTCTCAATGACCTAAAAAAAAAAAAAAAGGGATTGGTCGCCGGACTCCCGCTTTAAGAAGCCAGCATATTTGTTACATAGATATAAATGAATAAAGGTAAACAGTAGCGCCAAGGGTAACAAAGTTACCAAGAATACATTGTTTACACACCAAATAGTGACTATGTGCAAAACAAAAGAAAAGCCATAAATAAAAATTGATTCAACAGAATCTATGGGCAGATAGTTGATATCTTGATCCAACACCACACCACATGAACAAGCATGTCTCCACTCCCCAGTTTGGGTGTAAACTAACCAGAAAATATTGCCTCACACTCTCGTGTTTTGGCAAACAAGCAGTTAACCGCACCTCAGGGTTCAAGTGAATTCTGTCAATACACGTTCCCAAGCGGATAATTTGTAGGAGAAATAAGACTCCAAATAGTGTGATATTGTCAACCCATCAACAACGTTTATTAAAAACCACAGCCTGAAATATACTCACAAACAGGCAAAGTAAAATCCCATTAATTTGGTGGAGATGCCAGCGATACCCAGTCACGGCGGACATAAGGTATGTGTAACTTCTCACCCGACCTAATGTTCACAACACAAGTTAAAATAATTTTTTTTTGCTAGAAAATTACTTTGAACCCCCAAACATTATATATATTTTTTTATCACCCTAGAGAATAAAATGGCGGTCGTTGCAATACTTTGTCACAACATATTTGCGCAGCGGTCTTACAAGTGCACTTTTTGGGGAAAAAATACACTTTTTTGAATAAAAAAATAAATAAAACAAAGTTAGCCCAATTTTTTTTTAATATTGTGAAAGATAATGTTATGCAGAGTAAATTGATACCAAACATGCCACTCTTCAAAATTGCGCCCCGCTCGTGGAATGGCGACAAACTTTTACTCTTAAAAATCTCCATAGGCGATGTTTAAAAATTTCTACAGGTTACCAGTTTTGAGTTACAGAGGAGGTCTAGGGATAGAATTATTGCTCTTGCTCTAACAATCGCTGCAATACCTCACATGTGTGGTTTGAACACTGTTTTCATATGCGGGCGCTACTCACGTATGCACTTTTTATTTTACTTTTAACTTTTATATTTTATTTTGACACAGTTAAAAAAAAAAAAAAAAAAAAAAAACACACACAACACATTTTTGGGTCACTTTTATTCCTATTACAAGGAATGTAAACATCCCTTGTAATAGAAAAAAAGCATGACAGGACCTCTCAAATATGAGATCTGGGGTCAAAAAGACCTCAGATCTCATATTTACACTAAAATGCAGTAAAAAAAATAAATACAAATTTTCTCCTTTAAGAGCTATGGGCGGAAGTGACTCCCACCCTCCCATGCCATGGAGCCGAGCAGGGACCATCTTCCCCTCAGTCAGCAGCCAGGCATCCGCGGGAGGAGACACGATAGTCTCCGCCGCTACTGACGGGTCCAGTAAGCAGTGGAAACAACCGGAGCGCGGCGGGAGGGGGGTGGGCACCTCTCCGCACAAGCGCCCTAGCTGCTGCCATAACCCCAGTATTTTGCGCCAAAGTACCGACATACGGGTACAGCGATCTGCGCGATGTAGTTAATGTCGTTCCTCATAACCGAGGTCCTCCAACCCCCTTATTTGCTTTGTTACCCTTCTCTGGAGTCTTTCCCGTTCAAGCAAATCCTTCCTGAGGATCAGCGACCAAAACTGGATGGCATACTCAAGATGTGGTCAAACCAGAGTTTTGTAAAGTGGTAGAATTATAGTTTTATCTCTTGAGTCAATACCTTTTTAATGCATGCTAATAGTCTGCTAGCTTTGCTTGCTGCAGCTTTGCACTGCATGCCATTTCTGAGTCTGTCATCTACTATTTGTAGCGAAGTGCTTCATTCATTTTCATAAACAGCTGAAAAACTCTAGGATTGAGAGCAGACTTGGAGGAATCCTTCCTAACCCTTTCACTGCCACCAATGTACATAGTTGCATAGTAGGTGAGGTTGAAAAAAGACACAAGTCGATCAAGTCCAACCTATGTATGCGATTATATGTCAGTATTACATATATCCCTGTATATATCCCTGTATGTTGCGGTCGTTCGCTGAGACCACTGCCTGTGGAAGGGAATTCCACATCCTTATTGCTCTTACAGTAAAGAACCCTTTACGTAGTTTAAGGTTAAATCTCTTTTCTTCTAATTTTAATGAGTGGCCACGAGTCTCGTTAAACTCCCCTTCCCTGCCACTGATGTAAGAATTTCATCAGTGGCAGGAGCAACTTAAACCCTCCTAGCAGCTGCCCTAAATCTGTGCTGTACAAGCCAACTGTCAGATTTCTCTTGAAAGTGATTGGGGCAGCTGTAAAGACATCCTAACAGAGACCCCCCCCCCCCCATTTAAATTGGACTATGCTGCACCACCTGTAAGCCTGGGACTGGCATTGCAGGTGTTGTTGGGTAGGGCGAAGAAGGCAAAACAAACATCCATTTACTGATCCTACCTCCAATGAATGAACAGGGGAAGCAACGTGTATTATATCGCTTCTTGGTTCAGAGAATTCATTCCCCAGGTGTTGGCTTGGGAAGTGACTAGTGGAGCCAATTACCTTCAGAAGTCACCTAATTTGTAACTAGAGTCCTCCTAATGTGTAATTTAATCTCAATATAAATACAGTAAAACCTTTAAATGCGAGCATAATTCGTTCCGGAAACATGCTTGTAATCCAAAGCACTTTTATATCAAAGCGAATTTCCCCATAAGAAATAATGGAAACTTAGATGATCCGTTCCACAACCATTTATTCATAGGTCTTTCAGTTTATAGTCCATATAAAAAGAATATAGCAATGCGATAGTGTAACAATAAAATGTCCATCCACAAATGGAAGCCTCCACAAGGGGATTAGAAGCAAAATCCAGCATTAGCTACAGAGTATAAGAGAGAAGAGAGGCGCCTCTAAGTGTAGCAATATGGTTACATTTAATGAAGGTACAACATTTAGCAACTCATACGGTTGATGAATAAAAGAGGCACATCTAAGTGTGCAGGCCCCTGGGGTAAAACTGGTCCACATAGACCATTCTCCGCACCACAGGCTCTGTCAATCTTTAACGACTTGCCGCCCGCCCTATTACCAAATGATGGCGGCAAGGTGGTTTGATATTCCTGACCGGACATCATATGACGTGATCAGGAATATCGAGCCGCTGCGCGCCCCCAGGGGCGTGCATCACGGCGATCGTTATTGCGGGGCGTCAGTCTGACACCCTGCAACACCGATCTACGTAAAGAGTCTCTGACGGAGACTCTTTACCACGTGATCAGCCGTGTCCAATCACGGCTGATCACGATGTAAATAGAAAGAGCCGGTGATTGGCTTTTCCTCATTCGCGTCTGACAGACGCGAGTAGAGGAGAGCCGATCGGCTGCTCTCCTGACAGGGGGGTCTGTGCTGATTGTTTATCAGCACAGCCCCCCTTTGGATCCCGCCCAGGACCACCAGGGAAGCCGCCCAGGACCACCAGGGAAGCCATCCACACTGGACCACCAGGTATGCCCCTAGACCCCAGGGAAATGCCAATCAGTGCCCAGGCAGCTGCCAATCAGTGCCCACTCCAATGCCTAACACTGCCAGTGCCACCAGGGATGCCCATCAGTGCCCAGCAGTGTCGCCCATCAGTGCCCAGCAGTGCCGCCTATCAATGCCCAGCAGTGCCGCCTATCAGTGCCCAGCAGTGTTGCCTATCAGTGCCCAGCAGTGCCGTCTATCAATGCCCATCAGTTCTGCATATCAGTGCCACCCATCAATGCCACATATCAGTGCTATCGTCAGTGCCCGCTCATTGGTGCCGCCTTATCAGTGCCCATCAGTGAAAGAGAAAACTTACTTATTTACAAATTTTTTTAACAGAAACAAAAGCAAAACTTTTATTTTTTTTCAAACTTTTCGGTCTTTTTTTATTTGTTTAGCAAAAAATAAAAACCGCAGAGGTGATCAAATACCACCAAAAGAAAGCTCTATTTGTGGGAACAAAATGATAAAAATTTAGTTTGGGTACAGTGTAGCATGACCGCGCAATTGTCATTCAAACTGTGACAGCGCTGAAAGCTGAAAATTGGTCTGGGCAGGAAGGTGTCTAAGTGCCCTGTATTGAAGTGGTTAATGTGACCGGGAAGACTACTCTGCAGAAGAGCAATCTGAAAGTGAGGCTTGAAGCACTCATGGAGCAGAGTGTGGAAGGGATGATCTAAAGGATGGTCTATGTGGACAGCTTTACCCCGGATGCCTGCATACTTAGATGTGCCTGTTTTAACCATCAACCATGTAAGTTGCTAAATGTTGTACCTTCATTAAATTTAACCATATTGCTACACTTAGAGGCACTTCTCTTCTCTTTTATACTCAGTTGTGACATGACGCTACTTCTATATCAAGACATTCTTGTTTATCAAGGCAAAATTTATTTAAAAATGTTGCTTGTCTTGTAAAACGCTCTCAAACCAAGGTTTTACTGTACAGCTGTTCTGTGAAGCCCTCAGAGGTTTATTAGAGTACTTTAGTGAACAAACAGCATCATGAAGGCCAAGGAACACACCAGGCAGGTCAGGGATAAAGTTGTGTAGAAGTTTAAAGCAGGGTTAGGTTATAAAAAAATATTGCGAGCTTTGAACGTCTCACGGAGCACTGTTCAATCAATCATCTGAAAGAGTATGGCACAACTGCAAACCTACCAAGACACGGCCATCCACCTAAACTGACAGGCCAGGCAAGGCAAGGAGAGCATTAATCAGAGAAGCAGCCAAGAATGCCCATGGTAACTCTTGAGGAGCTGCAGAGATCCACAGCTCAGGTCAGAGAATCTGTCCACAGGACAAGTATTAGTCGTGTACTCCACAAATATGGCCTTTATGGAAGAGTGGCAAGAAGAAAGCCATTGTTAAAAGAAAGCCATAAGAAGTCCCATGCGAGAAGCCATGTGGGGGACACAGCAAACATGTGGAAGAAGGTGCTCTGGTTAGATGAGACCAAAATTTAACTTTCTGGCCTAAAAGCAAAAACGTGCAGTGTTAGTTTTCCGGCACACATAGCATCACCCGAACACACCATCTCCACTGTGAAACATGGTGGTGGCAGCATCATGTTGTGGGGATGCTTTTCTTCAGGAGGGACAGGGAAGCTGGTCAGAGTTGAAGGGAAGATGGATGGAGCCAAATACAGGGCAATCTTAGAAGAAAACCTGTTAGAGTCTGCAAAAGATTTGAGACTGGGGCGGAGATTCACCTTCCAGCAGGATAACGTCCCTAAACATACAGCCAGAGCTACAATGGAATTGTTTACATCAAAGCATATTCATGTGTTAGAATGACCCAGGGAGCGCCGTAAGATCCCGGGTCTCCAGCCCTGCGAGCCCTCGCCGATGCAGTAGCTGCTGTTTAGCAGCCAGCCTGGCCTCCACCTGATCGACATTAAATCCCCCCCCTCCCCGATACCGGACTTACACGGGAAGTCAGGTAAGAAGCTTTCCTGGGATGTGTGCAGTGGGGAGAGGTGCAAACGGCTGAAGCTGTGACCTGAAGGCGTGAGGATAGTCGGAGCGGTTTCACCTTCCCCCACTTTCCCCTGGAGATCCCGGAGAAAACAGAGTGATCGCAGCTTTAGGTTCAGCCAGGAGGAGCAGAGGGGGAGGTGGTGTGAGAGGAGTGAGAGTCGGATCGAGCATTGAGAACGCTCTGAGGTCCTCCGCTCCTCTTGCTCTCCCTCACTCATCAACAAGATGCCTCTTACTGTCAAGGATAGGAAGGTCCTTCCTATCTTTGACAGTAAGAGGCATCTTGTTGGAGCGTCCTCAGCTGCAGCCACATCAGGAGCGCCCCCTCCGGTCTCCATGATCACACGGCTCCACTTCCCGGGAGGTTTTTAGGACTTCAGCCACTCAGACATATCCACTGGATAAAGGCACATCTGACAGGCAATTCCATCACAAAAGTAAAATACATTTTATTTACAGTCCGATTACATTTGTAAGTAGGTCTGTAGTGTACGGTATATACGGTCCTGATCTATACCCTACCTAGAAAACCCGGACAAGGACTAGTATGGAACTTGGATTAAACAACCATCCACCACAGGATATCCCCTCCTACTAGCCACCCCTTTTCATGTACACATGTTCTCCTGGCTCTGATGAAGAGGTTACCCTCTAAACGCATCAGTCATTTTTAACAACTTGCCTCAACATGGGCATACCCCAATTTTAATCTATTTTCTAGTGCCTTTTTTGTTACCTGTTTGAACGCAATGTAGTATTTGTATGATTCATTATTTTATGTGTGTATTCCCTATACATAATTAAACCATGCATGTTTTGATGTAAGCGTCTGATCACGCGCCTTCCATCCACCTCCTACCATACAGTCCTTTCCAGACCACCCCGGGTCAGTTAAGGCGGCGGGACACGCTTTCATCACCTCCTCCAATGCTTCCACTTTCTACAATACTACCCGTACACTTCAGCAAAGGGCCTCACAAGTGCAGGAGTATTTCTCTCCCTCACTCATCCCCTGGCTGTGCTGCTGAGCAAAGTAGCTATAGCGGTGTTCTCCGAGTGTGCAGCGGGGATAGGGAAAAGAGGAAAAAAAAAAAATGAATAGGAATTCCACCTAAAGGGAAGGGAAGGAGAGGAGGAGGGGAATAGAAGAGAAAAAGGAAAGAAAACCAGAGTGTGAACTGACCCCGTAACTCCACTGGGAGAACATTCAAGGAAAACAGAGTAAAAGGGAAGAGAGAAATCTGCGTTGGAAAAGGAGACGGATCCTAGCCCCCCCTCAAGATAAGTAAACTGCCGCAATTATTTGATAAATGTTTATTTTCTAGGATAGATATGTATGGAACAAGTGAGAATCGGATGTGGTAAAGGGGGATTCCTCCCTTCCAGGATTGCAGCCTTGGAGCATACAATTAAATTGGAAACGTACTATCATTCGTCCCCAGATAAGTAATAAGTTGTGAATAGCATTTGATTGTACATATATCTGCCTGAAAGAGAAGAAAAAGACATTACTGACTTCTGGGTCCTGATTATTGTTTTAGATGTGCTAAGTTTTTAGATGAATGCCTATAAGGATATAATTAAATTAACAGCTGCCATTTAGTTTAAGAACTGTATTGAAAACTGGATAGATATTTTTGATATATCTCACAACACTCTAGAACAGCATTTAAAAGGGGACTGATTTAGGTGAGCAAAACAGACAGGGGAAACTATTTGAATCTCAAACCCCAGTTGTGTAGTTTATTTTATTTTTTCTTCCTCCCTCATGAGGGGCAAAAGTGGTAGGGGTTGCAACAAAATCCCCACGCCCCAGTAGAAGTCCCATTTCTGCCCTGATGCATAAATATGTAACCCAGGGAGGAGAGGAGGAAGGGGCAGCTATGGCAGTGGAAAAACAACAAAGCTCTAAAAGGAAAACTGTTGGAAACTAAGGAAAAGAAAGATCAAAAAAAATCCATGGTTGTTTTTACTTGACAACAGTATAACTCCAGATATAGAACAGAGCTAGAAATTGAAACCAAGGTCCTCCCTAGAACAACAGGTGACCAGAAAACGTTCCAATTGCCAACAATGACAGACATGGAAAGAGTGTTTGCGGCATTGGAAAACTAATTAAAATCAGAAATGACAAAACTCCATAAAGACATGGGGCACATGCTCGCCAGAGTAGAGGAGGTGGAAAAAAAAAAGCGGACATGCACACAAGAAGAATAAAAGAGTTAAAAAGGAGAAATTAAAATTTTAAACACATGAACAGGAACAGGCGTACAGTTTACAGAATTTGTGGACTCCCGGAATCGCCCCAAGCAGAAAATTTAAAAGATATAATTGGGCAAGTGTTCAACCTGACCAGCACAACGAAGCAATAAACGAACTAAAGATCGAAGGAGCTCATAGAACAAGAAGGCCATTGGGTCTACCGAGCGAGACCCCGAGAAACATTGTAGTCCATTTTGACAGCTTGGAAGGAAAGATTCAATTTTTGAAAAGTTTAAAGGGGAAGCCACCAATTGTATATGAGGGAAAAGAAATTCATATTTTCCAGGACCTATCCCAAGATACTCTGAGAAGAAGGAGGGCACTAAAACCGTTATTAAAAACTTTGCAAGAAAATGGACTTCAATATAATTGGGGCTTTCCAGCGTGCTTAATTGTTAAAAGAAATGGAAGAACCATAAGACTGAGATTCCAGGAAGAAATTCCAGACTTCTGTAAGACTTTGGAAATTCCCCTACCAAAAAATCTTGAACAAACAGCTAGAAGATCAGACAGGCAGATTGGGGATGAAGCACACTGGCAGCTAGTTTCTAGGAAATAGACCAGAGGAGAAAGGTGGGGGGGGGGGCGCTAAAATTAAGAGAAGAAAAGAAGGAGGCATTGGGGGGTGCAGGGAAGGGGTCCCGGAGGAAGTGGCGCTCTTTGTTGGTTCCGCCCTAGCCATTGAGGAGAGCGTGGTTCAAGGCGCCAAGGAGATTTCCACCTCAGGTAAAGGAGTAGGGATAAGAATGGCCCAGTCAAAGTCCAAACCTAAATCCAATTTAGAATCTGTGGCAAGACTTGGAAATTGCTGTTCACAGACACTCTCCATCCAATCTGACAGAACTTGAGCTATTTTGCAAAGAAGAATTGGCAAAAATTTCACTCTAGATGTGCAAAGTTGGTAGAGACATCCCCAAAAAGACTTGCAGCTGTAATTGCAGTGAAAGGTGGTTCTACAAAAGTATTGACTTAGAGGGGCTGAATACAAATGCACACCACACTTTTCAGATATTTGTAAGAAATTTGGAAAACCATTTATCATTTTCTTGTCAAGTAGTAAGCATATTACAATAAAGGGGAAAAAAAAGCTGAGTATTATTGGATATTAACATGGAGTATAAAGAATAATAATTGGATATAACCTGATGGAGGTGTAAAACAACTATTAATGAACCGTTTGAGCTTATCGTTGAATCAAAGATTGCACAAATGTCAGCTGCATAGGTTATATCTGAGATGTCTAAAAAGGAAGGTATAATATTATAAAAAGAGAGCTTCAAAAGTATAAAAGAAGTAAGGGGGAAAGAAAGGAGAGAACGACAGAAGAAGGGGGGTCCACAAGATTAAATCAAGAACCATCTTGAAGGTTGGCATGTTCATTGTGCGTTGTCTTAAGTCTTCCCAAGACAGCTACCATGGCATTAGAACAGTTTCGTCAAAAGGTATGTGGCAGGTGATGTGTTATCCATGGGTGCCATAGTTTTTGAAATTTGGAAACCTGATCATTATCTATAGCCATCATTTTAGCGTGAATCATGGTGTTATTCATCCTGTTTTTTGCTTCAGCTACTACCAATGACAGGGATCTCCATGCTTTTGCCATGGTTTGTTTAGCTGCTGTTAGAAGTAGAACAAACAATTTAAATTGGATCATTGTTAAACATTCTGGCTTCAGATTGAGTAAGGCAGTAGAAGGATCAGGCTGTATGCATAAACCAAACATCTTGGACGCCATTATAAAAATGTCCTTCCAAAAAGTTTGTGCTATATGTCCACCAAATGTGTAGGCGTGTACCCAATTCTGAGCAGCCACGATAACATTGTGCGGAGCAAGTTGGTACACATTTAGCTACCCTAGCTGGTACAAGGTACCATCTTGTCAATACTTTATAATTAGCTTCCCCCTCAATAATATTGGGGGAGGCTGCTTTAGTTGTTAACCAAATTCGGTTCCAATCTGTGTCGTCAAGTGTGCGTTCCAGGTCCACCTCCCATTTACGAACATAAGATGGCCTATCCAGGTCAGGTTTTACTATCAATTGAGAGTTAAAGAGAGGAAATTATACCTTTACTGTGTGGATCTATTCTACAAATAGATTCAAAACTGGTAAAGTGAGTTAAGGAAGTATCAGAATTTATGAGTGGAGTGAAAACATTTTTAATTTGCAGGTACCGGAATAATTCAGAATGGGGTAAATCGTAAGTTTCGCAAAGGGTTGGGAAGGGGATAAAAGATGTAGAAGTAACGAATTTATGCATAGTCGAGATTTCAAGAGACTGCCAAGCTCGGAAGGATTTGGGAGAGATCCATGCAGGATAAAAAGCGGGATTTTTTAGAAAGGAGAGAAGGGGATTATGAGGCGATTGTAACCGGTGTTTAAATTTGAATCTCTCCCATAGAGAAATAAAATGTTTGGTGATAGGATTGCATAGGCTTTTGCGGTCTTTTGGGGGAAGCCAAAGCAGATTAGAGATCGATAAGGGATCACATTCGGCAGCTTCAATCGACACCCATAGGGGAATTTTTCGTTGTGCGTGGTATTTAACCACTTGCCGACCGGGCCATAGCCGAAAGACGGCTGCAGCGCGGTCGGCTAGTTCTGGGTGGACGTCCATGGACGTCCTCCCAGAATACTGCTCTCGCGCGCCCCCTCGGGCGCGCACCCGAGAACTTCCGTGACCGCCGGGTCCAGAGGACCCGGCGCATCACGGTAAACGACCGCTGATCGCGGCCATTTACCATGTGATCGCTCCGTCAAATGACGGAGCGATCACATGTCAACAGACCGGCGTCATCTCATGACGCCGGTTCCTCCCTCCCCTCTCTGTACCGATCGGTACAGTGCGAGGGGAGAGGGGGAGGGATCGGATGGCAGCACCGCTGTGGGCTGCATGTGTAGTGCCCACAGCGGTGCTCAGTGACATTTGTAGTCACATCCATCCATCCCTCAATGCTCAGCCAACCCTGCAACACCCTGCAATACTCGGCAATATACCCGGGCACTACTCGGCAATATACCCCGCAATACTCGGCAACATACCCCGCAATACTCGGCAACATACCCCGCAATACTCGGCAACATACCCCGCAATACTCGGCAACATACCCCGCAATACTCGGCAACATACCCCGCAATACTCTGCAACATACCCCGCAATACTCTGCAACATACCCCGCAATACTCTGCAACATACCCCGCAATACTCTGCAACATACCCCGCAATACTCTGCAACATACCCCGCAATACTCTGCAATATACCCCGCAATACTCCACAATTTTTAACCAGTTCCCGCCCACAGTCATATGACGTCCTTGACTTTGAGCGGGTATATCTGAATGATGGGTGCAGCTACAGGTATCATTCAGATATCAGCTTTTTCAGCCGGCGATTCCCTACACCATAGGAATGATCATAGCTGCTGTTCCACTGCTTGATCATTCTTATGGGAGGCGAGAGGGGACGCCCCCCCCTTCCCGCCACCCTCCGGTGCTTCTACCGACTCACCGCTACGATCGAAGCCAAAATCGTTTTTTTTTTATTATTATTTCAGGCTTCCCAGCCTAGAGGTGAGATGTGGGGTCTTATTGACCCCATATCTCACTGTAAAGAGGACCTGTCATGCCATATTCCTATTACAAGGATGTTTACATTCCTTGTAATAGAAATAAAAGTGATCAAAAAAATTTTTGGGGGGGAAAAAAGTGTCAAACTAAAATAAAGTAAAATAAACAATAAAAAAAAAAAAAAAAATTTAAAGCGCCCATGTCCGTGTGCTCGCATGCAGAAGCGAACACATACGTAAGTCCCGCCCACATATGAAAACGGCGTTCAAACCACACATGTGAGGTATCGCTGCGATCGGTAGAGCGAGAGCAATAATTTTGGCCCTAGACCTCCTCTGTAACTCAAAACATGTAACCAGGAAAAAATTTTAAAGCGTCACCTATGGAGATTTTTAAGTAGCGACGTTTGGCACCATTCCACAAGAGTGTGCAATTTTGAAGGGTGACATGTTGGGTATCTATTTACTCGGCGTAACTTCATCTTTCACATTATGCAAAAACATTGGGCTAACTTTACTGTTTTGTTTTTTTTTTAAAGCACAAAACTGTTTCTTTCCCCAAAAAAACGCATTCGAAAAATTGCTGCACAAATACCGTGCGAGATAAAAAGTTGCAACAACCGCCATTGTATTCTCTAGGGTCTTTGCTAAAAAAAAATATATATAATGTTTTGGGGTTCTATGTAATTTTCTAGCAAATAAATGATGATTTTTACATGTAGGAGAGAAATGTCAGAATTGGCCTGGGCGCTCCAGAACGCCTGGAGGTGCTCCCCTGCATGTTGGGCCTCTGTATGTGGCCACGCTGTGTAAAAGTCTCACACATGTGGTATCGCCATACTCGGGAGTAATAGCAGAATGTGTTTTGGGATGTAATTTGTGGTATGCATATGCTGTGTGTGAGAAATAACCTTCTAATATGACAATTTTGTGAAAAAAAAAAATCTTGATTTTGCAAAGAATTGCGGGAAAAGATGACAATTTCAAAAAAACTCACCATGCATCTTTCTAAATACCTTGGAATGTCTTCTTTCCAAAAAGGGGTAAGTTGAGGGGTATTTGTACTTTTCTGGCATGTTAGGGTCTCAAGAAATTAGATAGGCCGTCAGTAATTCAGGTGTGATCAATTTTCAGATATTGGCACCGTAGCTTTTGGACTCTCTAACATTCACAAAGACCAAATAATATACACCAAGTTGTACTTATTTTTACCAAAGATATGTAGCGGTAATAAATTTTGGCCAAAATTTACAAAGAAAAATTACTAATTTGCTAAATTTTATAACAGAAACAAAGAAAAATTCATTTTTTTACCAAATTTTCAGTCTTTTTTCTTTTATAGCGCAAAAAATAAAAAACCCAACGGTGATTAAATACCACCAAAAGAAAGCTCTATTTGTGTGAAAAAAAGGATAAAAATTTCATATGGGTAAAGTGTTGTATGACTGAGTAATTGTCATTCAAAGTGTGAGAGCACCGAAAGCTGAAAATTGGTCTGGTTAGGAAGGGGGTTTAAGTGCCCAGTGGTCAAGTGGTTAAATAAGCTAGCAATATGTGCTGCCCTATAATAAGTTGCAAAGTTAGGAAAGCCTAGACCTCTGTGTGTTTTGGAAAGATAAAGTGTGTGCAAGGGTACACGTGGTTTAGAAGGCCCCCCATATGTATGCTGTGGCTTTTTGCTGTATTAGTCTAAAATAATAAGCAGGAATTGAAATTGGTAACCATTTATCATTTTCTATCCACTTCACAAATGTGTGCCACTCTGTGTTGGTCTATCACATAAAATCCCAATAAAATACATTTAAGTTTTTGGTTGCAACATGAAAAAAAAATTTAAAAAATGTCAAGGGGTATGAATACTTTTTCAAGGCACTGTGAAGGCTGTGTGATCCTTTCTCTCTGATCCTCCTCCTCTTTAACTGACTCCAACACATCTCTTATTATAACAGAGCATTAACAGTCAGGCTGCACATGCTCAGCTAGGTGTGTATTGCTAGAGAGTGTATTTTTTTTTTCTTGGGAGAGTGCATTTGATCAGCACCGCGCAAATCAGCATTGTCCACACAGAGGGTCAGGGGATAATGAAAACTCCTCCTACAAGCTTAAGCAGACACTGATACAAGTCACAAGACTACTGTTAAATACTGCTGATGAAAAAAGGTATTTAGCAGTTTATACCGTATATACTCGTGTATAAGTCGAATTTTTCAGCACATTTTTTTGTGCTGAAAGTGCCCCCCTCGACTTATACTGGAGTCAAGCACTTTTCTGCAGCAAAAAATTTCATTTTCCGAACCGACTTTGGGGCCCCGTATCTCAGGGCCACTTAGTGCTAGGAACCCCAAATTTGGTGTGGATACCCAGTGGAACTGGTACCACAACATATCCAAAGCTGAAGTTCCTAGCACTAAGTGGCCTGAGATACGGGGCCCCAAAATCGGTTCGGAAAATGTCATTCTATGCTGCAGAAAAGTGCTTGACATTTTCTGAACCGACTTTGGGGCCCCATATCTCAGGGCCACTTGGAGCTAGGAACCCCATATTTGGTGTGCAAACCCAGTGGAACTGGTACCATAACATATCCAAAGCTGGTGTTCCTAGCACCAAGTGGCCCTGAGATACGGGGCCCCAAAACCGGTTTGGAAAATGTCATTCTCTGCTGCAGAAAAGTGCTTGACATTTTCTGAACTGATTTTTGGGGCCCTGTACCTCGGGGCCACTTGGTGCTAGAAACCACAGCTTTGGAAATTTTATTGTGCTAGTTCCACTGGGTTTGCACACCAAATTTGGGGTTCCTAGCACTAAGTGGCCCTGAGATACGGGGCCCCAAATTCAGTCAACTGTGTCCATCTGCAGCAATGTCATTTCGGGACCCTTTGGGTTCAGAGACCCCAAATTTTGGCTGCAGCGAGGGGGCATCTAGGAACCCTTAACTACCGAGTTTGAAGTTCAGGGGACCTATGGCTGCAAATGGGCACAGTGAGGCATGCAAATGGGCATTGTTGACCCTTTTTTCACTTACAGTGGCTGTGAATTTCTCACCCTCGTCTTATACTCGGGTCAATAAGTTTTTCCCATTTTTTTGTGGTAAATTAGGGCCTCGACTTATACTCGGAACGACTTCTACTCGAGTATATACGGTATTTACTAAAACTATTGCATGTCCTTGTTCTGTGTACTGTGGGAGACCAGATATAATGAATGCAGGGTCCTGGGTTAAGAAACACTTTAAGGCTAATGTACACAGCACAATGAGGAATACAGTGTTTAGAAGGTAACATAAGAATCGTATGTTATTTTCAGAGATTATATTTTTAGATAAAAATATTGACTGGGATACACCAAATACATTACCACTGCTCCAACACTGGGTAGCCCACTGCAATAAAGTGAGCAATACTTATAGGACTGGAAAGTGTCTATGCAGAGCCAATATAAGATAGCACTCTCTAAGGCAGTGGTTCTCAAGCTGGGGGTCGGGACCCCCTCAAGGGTCTAATGATGATTTGGGGTCACCGAATCCTGGGCTGTTCCTGAAGCCCGCACCGCTCTCCCAGCTATTTCGCGGTCACCAAGCAGGGCTGTCCCTGGAGCCCGCAGCCGCCCATTCAGTTCACGGCATGGCTGGGGGCAGAGACTAGAGGTCAGCTGACTGGTGAAGAATGTGAAATGGGAGGGGCTGGAGGAGACCCCATCTCCTGATTTCGGCATAGGTGTCACTGCTGCGAGACACCACCAAGTCGGAGACATAGTGAAGCCAGAGACACAATGAGTAACACTACCTGTGATACCTGTGATTATAGTTGTCATTAAAAGTCCCCACTACAGTTCCCAGATCAGCAGATGACCTAAGTTGGCTGATCAGAACTCCCCCCAGCACTGCTACTCATTCCACTCCCCACCAGCACTGCCACTCATCCAACCCCACCCCCCCCCCCCCCACTAAGGAGTAAGAGAAGGAATAAAAACAGAGAATACATGGAAGGGAGAGGAAAAGAGGGGGAGGAACAAAGAAAAAGGGAGAGAAAGAATAAGTGAAAAAAACAAGAAAGACGGATAGAGAGGAATAGGGGAATAAAAACAAGAAATTAGGATAGAGAGAGATAAAAGAGAAAGAAAGGATAACAAAAGAGAAGGAGTGGTACATCCAAAAATATACCATAAGGGGTTTAATACTGTACAAGTAGAAGGGACTCAAGGAGCGCTAAATGTCCGTGGGTTTGGGGCGCAAATTACTTGTCTTGGAGGCTGACAACCCACGCTACGAAAATAATTTTACTGTTAGGGGTCCCCACAGCTTGGGAAATTTTATCAAGGGGTCACGGCACTAGAAGGGTTGAGAACCACTGCTCTAAGGCATCTGTGCCACAAGAACACGAAAGACTGGGTAGCTGGACAACACTCTGCTGTTAACTGAAAGTACCAAAATGCAGAGCTCATAGCATAAACATCAGTTATCAAGGTATAGCAAGGTATACGCGTCATAGGGACTGAATTACACTGAAGGAGGTACCACTGTTCTAACTGAATAGCACTCTGTAGTAACCTGGCACAGTAAACACAGGTCTGGAAAATGACAATATGCACAGCTTAGTGCTCAAATAATTTTCCCTGAGTTATACTTGACCAGGAAAGTAACAGAGTCTGGGTTATACCCAAGGATATACCACTTCTGTGAAACTGGAGAGTGCTCTACAGCTAACCGACCTGGTAACAAGCAAAGTCCAGTTCCTAATGCAACATTCTAGTATTACTGCATACCGTTCATGGGCATACTCCCAAGGGAATCTTAAAAGACTGGAAAAAGGCAGTATCCCTGAACCTGTAGAGTTTTCTACGGCTAATAAACCAGTACACTGGTTGTCTGAAAAATTACAAGCAGATCCCAGACCTCAAAGGTCACATTACAGGCAAGCACTACAAACTTTGGTCCAGTAGTAAAAATAAGGCAAAGTTTACCTCAGCAGAGCTGAGGGGAAAAAAGCATTCTCACCTAGGACACAACCAAAAATGGAGATATGACTTTACTTCGTCCCTGTGTACCTTAGACTAAGACAAAGAAACCTGTATACACCTGCAATAATAAACATAAGCCAGACTTTGCAATAAAAATGTTTAGGAGGGGCGCCCACATTTTTTTCAGTTCTCTTAAAAACAAATTACTTACAGACTTTATTGCGCAGGTCCCAGAGTTTTAACGTCCGATCATGGCTACCGGAAACAATTCGAGCATTGTCTAGTAAGAATTTGGCAGACAAAACCTTCCCGCTATGTCCAGTTAAGGTGTGCTAAAGGAATCAGGTAAATACAGGTCAATATATACACCTTTCAAAAGGTCATAAGCTATACACAAGCCCAAAGCAATTGTATTAGGAGTTACTCAGGCGAGCCTTAGGTGACACTAGGAATGTAGCACATAGTGCTGGTGGTTGGCAACTGGCCACTCAGGCATCCAGTGATGTCACATGGTAACCATTTAAGAGTCCTTAGCCCTGTGTAAGCTTTAGGCTGAAACTTGGGACTTAAAAGGGGTTCTCCACTTCCAACAGGTAAAAATAAATGTTGGAGGACCAAAGGAGATTAAATATAAGCAGCATCAGGGACCAACATTAAAGTCTGCATGGCAAAGCACAGGTTCCCATTAACATAGGAAAATATTGTAAAACCTTAAAATGGAATTCACAAGCTTTTCAAACAAGAAGTCTCAGTCTCTTCAAGATATCATGCACTGTATTTTCTATTTTACACATCAGACCCCATGGCATAAATTAGTGTCGGATCTCCCTCACTAGCACAGCTCCCAATACTAAAAGAGCAGTGAATGTCTGGGTTATCCTATTTGTCAGCAGACTTCATTACCAGTCAATGCACATCTAGAGCAGAACTGGAAAACAGATACTGCTGGGAGTCTGAGGTATACTGAAAACATACAGTGCTATCAAACCTTTTACTAGTCATCACAGACTTCGTATAGTTTAAAGTAATTTAGTATCTAACACACTGTAAAACTTACCCGAAGCCGGTAATCATCTACAGTCCAAATTCTGCTTGCAAAATCATTGGATGCAGCCAATAGGTAGGAGCCCTAAAAAAAATTAAAACAAATTATACTGGTATGTATTAGGCACCTCATGGTTTATATTTCTTGCAATAAAATTGTGGGAAAAAAAAAAAGTGTACAGTGTCTAACCTGAAGAGCAAAAAATATATATGCAGAATCAAACAGAAATGGGGGTTACTTACAGCACTATCAAATTCTATACTAGTAATTCCAGCGTTGCTCCCCGTTAGCGAACCCTTTGCCTCGCATTTATCTGTAATGACAAAGAATTTCAGCTTTAAGAGACTATTTTATTTACAAGAAAAATACATAATACAAAGACAAACTTGAGGTCTCAGAATAAATATTTAAGATCATGCATGTCCAGTTCCCGTTCACCATACTCCATATTTCACATATATGTTGGAAGGCTTTTGCTGTTATGCATTGCAAATCTAAGAGATACATAAAGCAAGCTGTCCAAAAGTGTCAGCATTTCCTGGAAACAAAGCAAGGCATAACTTGAGCCTGATAAGTAAACAGGGACTGCTGGGAGCATACTGGCTGCAGGGTGACAGAAGTGCAATCAGACCTTTTACTGTTCATCATAGACCACCAAATCTACTTACAATTCTCTTTAAATGGGTAAAATTCAACAGAACTTACCAAGGAAAATAAATTAATAAATAAACCTGTTCAGTGCCCCCACAGCAAGCAGCTTGCTATGGGGCACCCAAACTGTGTCAAAGCTCCCTGTGGCCATTCAGACAGAGCTCCTCTCCCCTGATTGGCTAGCTGACTTTAATTGACAGCAGCAGGAGCCAAAAGACACTGCTGCTGTGTCTCAGCCAATCAGGAAGGAGAATATCGGATGGCTGAGACACTCGTGGACATTGCTGGACCTCAGGTATGCATTAGGGGGGCTGCTGCATACAGAAGGCTAGAATGCATTAAGATAACAAAACCTTCTGCCTTTACAACCCCTTTAAAAAGTGTACATATAAACAAACACTTTTTTTTTTGTCTTGTCTAGAATAGGGAAAGGTAAAAACTTCTATCAAGTTATTTTTTCCTGTATGAGATCTGCTGGGGAGATTTCCTTTACATCCTGATTTTGAGTGGCAACAGAAAAGGTTTCCCCTCAGGACTTGTTCTCATGACAACGTTAAAACTTAACCACTTGCCAACCAGCTGCTGCAGTTTACTGCGGCAGGGCGGCTCTATTGCATGAATCGCCGTACCAGTACCAGTCCGTGTAATAGATACAGTGGGCGTGTAATAGATACAGTGGGCGCGGCGCTGGAGGCGATGAGCGTGGCAGACGCCCGCAATGTCTTTCGGCCACGCGCAACCGCTCCACGGAGAGGCAGAACAGGGATCTGCCAGCATAAACAGGGGGTACAGTGTGATAGTCTGTTCCTAGTGATTAGGAACAGCGATCTCTCTGTACTCCCAGTCATTACACCCCCCCCAGTTAGAAACACCTCTCTAGGACACACTTAACCCCTTGATCGGCCCCTAGTGTTAAATCCTTCCCTGCTAGTGTCATTTATACAATAGTGTGGTTTTATAACACCGATCGCCGTATAAATGTCACTGGTCCCAAAAAAGTGTCAAGAGTCCGATCTGTCCACCGCAATGTTGCAGTCCCGCTAAAAAAATTGCTGATCACTGCCATTACTAGTAAAAAAAAAAAAAATAATAATATTATTATTATTATTATTATTATTATTATTAATAATAATGCCATAAATGTATCCCCTATAACTTTTGCGCAAACCAGTCAATATATGCTTGTTGTGATTTTTTACTAAAAGTATGTAGAAGAATACATATTGGCCTACACCGATGAAGAAATTTTTTTTTTTTACTTTTTTTGGATATTATAGCAAAAAAAGTTAAAAAAAAATATTTTTTTTCCCAAAATGGCCAGTCTTGTTTATAGCGTAAAAAATAAAACCCGCAGAGGTGATCAAATACCACCAAAAGAAAGCTCTATTTATGGGGGAAAAAAAAGGACATCAATTTTGTTTGGGTACAATGTCACACGGCCGTGCAATTGTCAAAGCGACGCAGTGCCATATCGCAAAAAATGGCCTGGTCATTGAGGGGGTAAATCCTTCTGGGGCTGAAGTGGTATATGTAAAAGTATATGTGAACCCTCACCTTGTAAAAAACAAACACTGTTTTGTGTATAGATATAACAAAAATATAATTAAATGTTTCTATAAAATATCACATAACCTCTGTTCTCAGCTGCATAATGGGCTTAGAGAGACTGGGTGGAGAAACATCAGAACACTGATTTTCTCAGTGAATAGCTGTGAGAGGTGTGGGGGTGGCGACAACTTTTCAGCAGAAGTCTGATCATTATGATCATTGGAGGACAGGCAGGCTGTGTTCCCAACACAGGAAGAAAATAAACCATGCTGAGATGGGTGTACTCTCATACCTAGTGCGGTCAGTTTGAAATAGGAAAGCAGGGGGGCTGGCAGGATCACCAGGTATTTCACACAAAGCAAGAAATATATAAAAAGCCGGATAATTTTTTAACACAAGTACATGGTACAACAGGCGCATATCAAGAATATAAAATGTTGGGGTTCCATTCTTTAAGACTTCCCCTTTTTTGTGTCTCAGTGGTAATGGTCACTAGGACCAATAGAGGGATGAATCTCACAGACCGCAGTGAAAAGTTGGCAAACGGATAATCCTTCCATCCTATCCTAGAGCAAAAAGGTATAACCTTTACATACACTTTAAAAATGTACTTTTATTTTTTTTAGTTTTGGATATAAAGGGGGGAGGATTACAGCCGGTCAGATTTTACAGATACCCAGGGCTTTGTTAAATAGATTTCCACTCACTTACTGTGAGTGTCAATCAAAAAGGATGTAAGAGACAAATCTGCAACAGAGTACAAACTGCAATAAAAATATTACAGCAGTCCTAGCCTTCCCTGCTCTATCTACAACTAGGAGTAAAAAAAGAAGTTTTGCTGCACATGCGCTAAGAAAAAAAAAGCTACAAAGAATAATGTGAAGACCAGAAGCATCCCTAGTTGGAACCCATCTTGGGCTCATGTGTTGTGTTTTCCCTTTAAAGTGAAGCAACATCTCTGCTTAACTCCCACACCCACTAGATATAGTACAAGGATTTTAACAAGCTTTGCAATATCCCCAGAAAAGAAGCAAACACAGCAAAGTGGGCTGGGCTTTGTTTTTTTTATGCAAAGAATAGGCGAGTGCAAAGCTCATCAAAGCAGCATAACAAAGTAACTACAACAGTTACCCTCAAACACCCAACTACCTGGCATAGGCTGGCAGGTGAGACATCTCTAGACTCCAGGGATTTGTTAGCAAACAGATTTACAAAAACTTTCAAGATAAAATTAGCATAGTCAGTAATTTGTTCAGAAGGCGGTTATCATTAGGTAGGTTTTCTTGTGCAAGAGATTGTTTTAACCTTCCAGAAAGCTTGAAGGTAACTTCTAAACCTTCCCAGCCACTTTAAGAAGCATCATAGAAAAGTCGCATACAACAGTAAAATGTCTTGTTTTTATGCTAACTGGATAAGTGTGAACTTACCTCCAATAACCTCCCATAGTTTCACCCGCCTGTCCATTCCACCTGTAGCCAATAATCGAGAGCCTGGGCTGAACCGGACAGCATTAACTTCTCCATCATGGGCATCCTTTGTTAAGTTATTTAGAAACAAAATTATGGGGGGTGTCAATAATAACCCATGACTACATTTAAAAACATTTCAGAACACAGCAAATACATTGTCACTAAACATAAATCTAAGTTACACGTACATAAAAACTCAAAGGGACATACAAAAAAACAGGTTCATAAGTTCTCATACTTTGATGGGCCTGGGATGTTTACCACTAACTTTATCTATGTAACTGAGTGCTATCTCTTATCTTACATTATTTGTTATTTCAGTGGAGAAAAGGTTAACTGCATTGTGGGAAATTGGTCTACAGGTTAGCTTGGTGCAGAAGAATATTACACTGCAAAACTTTATTCCAAACTTATTAAATTGCAATAAACTCTGGAACTTTAACATAAGCATCCACTATTGTTATAAAAATGTATTTTACAGTGGCATGGTGTTGTATATGCATTGAACCCTATATTGTTATTATAAAGAAAAAAGCAGAAAAAAAAAAAAAAACCACAGAGGTCTCAGATTGAAAACTTATGATTGATCATGCACTGCAAAAGATTCCACCTGCACTCCCAAGTCTCCTTAAAAATGTATGTGGGATTACTGCTTCGGCTGCATTACCTTATACTTCAGGTAACACTGCATAACGAGTATCCAACTATGTCAGCAGTCTCCAGTGCCATATACTACACAACTAGAGTGATATGGGGCAAAAACAGAGTCTGCTGGGAGATGAATGGGCTGTGAGCGAATCAGAGTGCCATCACACCTTTTACAAATCATCACGGACCCCCCTCACTTCACAGTAAAGCAAGACCCTAAATAAATAAATCACAATAGCCAAGATGTTCAAATACATTGCAAACCAAGAACATATGAAATGTAGACAAGCAGCTATGAATACTTACAAATGAGTGGAGAGCAGAAACTGGAACTCGTACCTCCTGATTACCACCGGCCTGAGCATCTGCACAGTCTTGGGATGATGGAAAGGAGGGTATAGACCGTCTCCTGAAAGAGATTAGCATATGTTAATACTGTACCACATTCCCTTATATCCCAACAAAAGAAGGTGGTGAACTCCTCCCGAATAGTAAATAAGGCCCAGCCTACTTTTCTCTTCCTTTTCAGTGCAAATTTTGAAACAATAGGGGATCAGAATACAGAAAAAAAAGCTCAAAATATATGAAATAATCATGCCCTTGGAATAATTTAAACTGCGTACCTAAATATACCTTGGACCAGGCTACTTTCAAGTTTATAAATTAAATAATTCTAAGAATTTACAAAAAGAACAGCAAAAAGACAGTCAATGACAGTTTTAATTTATTTTTTTTCTCCCTAGGTCTTTAAAAATAAATTCTAGCTTTAGCTGTACATATACTAAATATTACACTAGGAACTAACCAGACCTCTGCTCACACAGGCAAATCCATCCATGACTAAGATGAGTTTGCTACAATATTAAATTCTGTCTTTTTATTAAAATAATAAAAAAATAAATAAATACCGTAAATAAATAAAAAAAACCGCCTATTCAGTCAAAACATCCACATTTAAAATCAGGAATGTAAACTTATATCTTTAATTACATAAAAAGCAAGACTAATGTCTGCAGGCAAGTACAATACGTACTTGTCGATTTTTAAGGCAATTTGAACTAGTAAGACACTTCCAACACAGAGCAAACATTTTAGCTGCTCAATCTTATCAAGTAGTAAATGAGTTTATAAACTGAAATGGCCATAGACATTTTGGGACCTTGTTCACACAGGCGTATTACAGCGTACACCCGCGAGAGGGCTGCGTTAGCCCACACAGGAATGCATAGGTGTTCTGTGCATCCCCATGCAGGCAGTCCCATTCATGTCAATTGGGCACAGCCGCTGCTCACATTTCGACAGCCATGCAGGTTCAGGACTCCAAACCTACACTGTCTACATTCTGGATCGAGAACCCACACCGCTGTCAAAAAGGGAGCAGCGGATGTTTCCATGCAGAGACTGCATCCAAACTGACATGAACAGGACTGCCTAAACAGGAATGTACAGAATACCTGTGCATCCCCATGTTGGCAAACAATGCCCTCATGGGGGTGTACACTGTAGGATTCCTGTGTGAATGAGGCTTTAAACTTTATTTTTTCATGGCTGCATAAAAAGCAGCAAGAAACTTAAAGTGTTACTAAACCCAGGACCCTGCACTCACTATATCTGGTCTCCCACAGTAGACAAAATATGGAAATACATTATTTTAGTAAATATAAACTGCTAAATAGTTAGCAGTTAGAGCAGTCTCATGACTTCTATCAGTGTCTGGTGAAAGCTTAAAGCTTGTAGGAGATTTCATTCTCTCCTGATTTTCCTATGAGGCTGCAGGACCCCTGACCCTCTGTCTAAACAGTGCCGATTTGTCCTGTGATGATCACATGCACTCTTCCAAGAAAAAACTCTCTAGCAATACACACCAAACTGAGCATGTGCAGCTTGCCCCCCCAAGGTTCTGTACTATCAGGAGATGGTTTGGGGACTGTGGAAGAAGGGAAGGATCAGAGAAGATGGGATCAAACAGCCTTTTTACACAATGCGGAGGATTAACCCCTTAGGTTCCACAGTGCATTTAACAAGCATGCTTTACTGCATATAGAGACCTACAATAGTTCGATTTTGCTGTTCTGGGTTTATTAACACTTTAAGTATAATGGATGGGGCTGGAATCAGGAAAAACTCCAGCCAGGAATATTGGGTATGGGAAAAGAATAATAATAGACCAAGGCCAAATTCATGACACAGAGCTGACAGTACACCATACTGTCTAAATCCCAATTCTGACACAGAGCTGGCAGTAGAAGTGTCACCAAACATTTATACGTGGAGGGTAAAGTGGATAAGCAATATTTTCCTGTCCCTTTTATCAACCGCATTTACCCACAGCCCTTAGGTGGAGTTTTTCTTTAATTCAGAATAAACAGAGTGAGTATATTACTTCTATCTGAAAATGGAAAGGGAAAGATTAAGGAAGAACACAACCATCATTCCCTACACACTACAGGAATTAGAATGATAGAAGAGTGAGGAGAGCAAGATTCACCTGGCAGTGTCAGAATGATGACCCAAGAGGGGAGACTCAGACAGGCTGTAGGGAGAGTTCAGAGGTTAGCCATACACAGGAAGGGCAGGAAGGGAAGCAGGAAACAGAAGATAGAAATTAACTCTTTGGGCACAAAGAATGGTACTCAATCCTAACAACCCTAAGCTATTCCAATCGGTTTCATGTGGATTTTAAAGGAACCCGGTGGGAGGTCCTTACCGCCAAAACGGCTCCTGATCCTTAAAGCTAAAGTCCAGGCAGATATAAAAGATACAAATTAATGCAGCTTTGTATGAATACATCATTAAATATAAATTTTCAAATGCAAGCAGTGTAAGTACGTGAAATCTGCTTAGTATCAGCCTTCTGCAGTCTCTGTACAGCAGAACTTAGACCAGGAGAGGGAGAAGCAGCACAAGGAGCCAGTCTGTTGTGCTGCAGTACTCATATACCAACTAGGAACACGCTGATAGTAGAAAGCAAAATGACAAAGATATGCTTATCAGCCTTCTGCTTCTCCTTTCACAGTCATGGGTTGGACAGTTATGGCCTTGGAGAGAGACAGGACCTGTAACTGTTACTTAAAGCTGAACCCCAGGGAGCTTTAAAAAAATAGCATCTCTGTATTAATACCAAGTTAAATTATTTTTTAAATCAAAAAACTTGAAATGAAAGACCACAGTTCACCTTTGCAACAAAACATTAAATACATTTTTAACTCAAGCAGTGTAGGTACCTGAATTTGAACTGGCATCAGCCTCCTGTAGTCCCTGCACAGCAGAGCTCAGACTAGAAACAAGGATCCAATCAGTTCATTTGTAGGTAAGGAGAGAGCACAATGACAGGAGGCCAAGCTCTAGGGTCTGTTGCTTCTCGTCCACTGCCCAGTCAAAAAGTTGGGGGTGTGGGGGGAGACCAGTAAGTGTTCAGAAGGGGGAAAAAAAAGATCTGTGCTGTAGGACAGAGTGATGCAACTCTCAGAACTGAATGGCCAAATTCTATGGCAAAAAAACAGGATTATTGTAATAATCGTAAAATCCTTCTCTTGTGAGTCTAAGGGACACATTAATTGCCAGAATTCTCAACTGTGAGGTTATACTGTTGCCTACCTGAGAAGCAGAAGCTGGTGACAAAAAAAATAATCTATTGGCTAGCAAAGCATAATCCCGTCCACAACCATCAAGCTTCAGATTTGGAGAAAAGCAGTGCTTAGGCTTAGGGCATGAAAATAAACACAGAGAGGAGAGACATGTCCCTCTGTCAAAAAGAAAAAGATTTTACAGCGAGTTTAGAAATCCTATTTTCTTTCACGTCCATTGAGGGACACAATAATTCTTAGAATTCTTATACTGTTGTATAAGATGTATACTGAATATCCAAAAGCAGTCCAACATAGGGGTGGGCAACATAGCAACAAAGACTAATATTTGTACAAGCAACAGGAAGGCCTCTTGCACATGATACTCCTGTTTGAGCATCTACTTTTTCAGACTTTTTTCTCCTATGCATTTGAAGGCATATGCGTCACGCAAATTTTGCATGCATTTTCACACAAACTTATTCTCGCGTTCTTGTTCTGCAGTATGTAAATGGTCATTTGCGCACAATCGCGCATATTTGTGAGCATGAGGTGTAAATTACTGACCACAAATGCAGGCTTTTCAATTTTATTTTTACTTAGGAATGCACGATGTTTGTTTACAAGCCTGTGTGCATTGGAAAATTACAATTAATGAGCTGTATTTTAGTTCATTAAAAAAAAAAAAAAAAAAAATTAAAAGCTGTACTGAGCTTTTTTTCAAGCTGCAGTGTGCAAGAGGCCGAAGCCTGCAAACCGAGATGCAAAATATTAATCTTTATTAAAATAGTCAGCAGGAACAAGTTCTGTTCCGACGTGTTTTGCACTAGGCACAGTATATCCATACACCATTTTACAGAAAAATTTGTTAATCCCACATGGTCATTATTTAAATATATTTAAAGGAAAAGTTCAGGTATTGTAACAGGTTACATGTTACACCCATATTTGGAGTGTAACAAGTAACATGCTATGAACAGATCGGCCCCCACACCTCCTTGATCTGACAGCTAGCGGGGATCATCTCCCCCAGCTGTCACAATTTAAAAAAATGTATCACTGATTCACAGTGTCCTGTGAATGGAAAACCACGAGGTTCCGGCAGCCTTTGCAGCTGTCGCTTGTAGTTTTTAATGAACTACCACGGTGCTGTGGAGCGCCATGGTAGTTCATTCTCTCTTCCTGTCAGAAAGTATCTGCTTGCCTGTCAGGGATGTGTGGGCACACAGATACACTGGCAGTTCTGCTGGAGACCTGCATGGTACCAGCAGGCTCCAAAAAAAAAAAATGTGCATTTATTATTTTTGTCTAAAATGTGAACTTGTCCTTTACAGTAAAACTAAAGGCAAAACTTTTTTTTTTCATTTTGGGTAGTGTAAGGGAGGGTTAGAAATCCTGTCAATTTTTTTTTTTTTTTTTTAATTTACCATCTATGTCCCATAGGGGAGATTTCCCTCTCACTTCCTGTCTCAAAGCCAAAACAGGAAGTGAGAAGAAATCCCTCCAAAGTGAGGGAATCCTGTGGTGTCACCAGAATTAATGTCTTCATTGGAAGATTCTCCCTCTATTACTGTTCTGGTGTTAACCCAAAATTTGGAATTTTCTTTTAATTTCACTTTCGACAATAACAATAAACATGACAATTAGTGAGGGTAAATCTCTTGAACGGGAACACATACATCAATAAAAACTGACAGGTGTTCTAATCCCTCTCCGTTCTATCCAAAACCGGAACCGGCCGAGAATCGAACCATTAATAGGCAAGGCTGAATGTACCAAGGTAAATTGATCAAACAACATGGATACAACCAGCCAGCTGGATTCGCTTGCGATTACCGCAAGTGGCTGCTAGTGATAATCACGGTCTTCTGTCAGCACTGTCTGTGTTGATGGGGGAATCGTGCAAATGTCTTTCCTGCAACCCGTGGTTGCAGGAAAGAAATTCACACCATCTATGGCCGGCCTAAGTAGCACTCACAAATCTAGTAGACTGCTCTTTGAGAAGAAAATACAAAACCAATCCTTGAGACCACAAGTTTGAATGCTGGTCTGCCCAAAACACCTAAAAAATTCTTCATGAAGAAGTAGTGGCTAAGGCCCCTTTCACATGGAGTGGATCCGCTGTACGGACTCCGCCAGCTCAGCATGTGATTACTCCGTTGATCCCCGCTGAGCAGGTAGATGAAAGCTCCGTCTCTGCTCACTGTGCAGGGACGGACTTGTCAGAGCCCCGCTTTTCTCTATGGCGAGATCGAAAGAAAATGGACAGCCTGTCCATTTTCATTTGATCTCATCCGATCCCATAGACAGAGGGCGAACGTATCACCATCCTTCTGTTTTGAGCGGATGTAGTCGGATCAGATGGCAGGCGGGTATCAGCGAACATATCTAGCTGATATCCGCCTGCCCGTAGCAATCAATGTGTGGCCTGCTCGGATCTGCCTGAAATACGGACAGGCTTGAGTGAAAGGGGCCTTAGAAACAGCTTGAACCACACCTAAACAATGGAGGGAAATTTCCTTTTGTTGAACTGGAGCCAGACAGAGGGCTGGTACTTAACATCATTTTGTCCCTATGAATATCAAGAAGAGATTCTTTACAGGATAAGTTCACCACTTTAGGCATTTGTGTCATTGAGAACACCCTGTGGGGGAGACTTTGGAGTGGAATGTCCCCGATAGGCTCACAGTGATCTTTGAAAAGTAGAAAGAACCAGAATTTAGATCCCATTAGGTCACTTAAAGACAGGGGCTAAAGAGTGGTGCTACATGGAAAACTCTCTGTAAAAGTTTAAATTCAAGGCATGAAAGATGAAGGGTCTCTGACACAAAACAGACCAGGCAGAAACCTGGCGTTGAAAATGCCAAGAGCCTAAATGCAGGTCCAGACCCAGCAATAAGAAAAAGAGGATATGTGCCACAGAGAAACTTCTAGGATGGCAGCTCCAGCTCATACCAAGTACACTTTCCATGTTTGATGATAGACTGTACAGTAGCCTTCCTAATTCTTAGCATTGTAGGAAACACAAATTCAGAGATGTCTCTGACTCAGAAGAAAAAAAAGAAAAAACCCACAGAGATTGAACAACCATGTCAGTAAAGTCAGCAACCGCAAGGTAGAATGACAAAACGGTCCTTGGACAAGAAATCCTGTGTGAACTGCAGACTTTTTGCATATAAAAAAGCAGCCCAACTGCACTGCTTTGTTCACTGGTTTGCAGTCTATGGTTTTCATATCTGACCTGAGATTCTACAAGAATCTGTAGATGCCTGTAGAAAGTTCCAGAACATCAGAGCTGATGCTGCTGCACAGCAGTATAAAACTGCACTTGTGGGCTAACTGGTGAAACTTTCAGGATTTAAATTTTTCCAGCATAAATCCAACAGCAGCTGTTGATAGAAAAGGAAAAAGCAGAGCTTAAAAACACGTCCATTCTCTGAAGGGCACCAGCCAATACGGCATAATGGTTCTGGGCAGGGTTGTCCTGTGCTGGCCAACAGCTTTTTTGTGATCAGTGACCATTTCTCCCGAAGGAAGCAGTATAACCTATATAAAAAGAGAAAATATGCGCTGCGCTAGAGTGAACTAAATCAATGTGTTAACTCTTGAGTGTAAACATATGCAAGAAAAACTCGAGTGTGAAACATATACAAAATACCCTCTCTGTGTTACTCAAACACTGATATAAAAAACGTATATATAAATTCATTTGTATCAAAACAATATTAAAGTGCAATGTGCATAGGAAATATTGCCAAATATTAAAGTGCATAAATAGATACAAAAGTGCTTAGTGCTCCACAATGACTAGAATAGACAGTCCTGATATAATCATAAGTGATGGGTGAAAAATCCTAAAAATCAACATCAAAATAAGTGTGTAAAACAGTGTCCATGGATGGTGTAATCCAACATGCTCATGAGATCCTTGGTGCTGCAAACCATGCTCCGGTGCCCTTCAGTGTACCCCCAGGTTATTGCGCTCACCTCAGAGCGTGTGACCCAGTTGCTACACTGAGACAAAACATGCTACACTCAAAACATACTTTGGAGCCACCCCCCGGGGTCTGTACTGATTATCAGGTGCCGATCTCCAGCCTGGTTCAATGCAGCTCATCATCAAACCCTGCTTCTTCTGGTCCTCCGCTGATCTCATGACAGAAAGAGAGATCCGCAGCAATCTCCTCACACTCGTGTGTAGGAGCCAATCAGATTGCGGGAAAAGATGCGGGCGTTCATGTGAGGAAAGGAAAGCGCGGCTGTACTCTGAGGAGATTGCTGCGGATCTCTCGGTTTCTGTCATGAGATCAGCGGAGGACCAAGTAGTGGAAGAAACAGGGTTTGATGAGCTGCATTGAACCAGGCTGGAGATCGGCACCTAATATTCAGTACAGAGCCCGGGGATGGCTCCAAAGCATGTTTGGACTCTGTAGCAACTGGGTCACACGCTCTGAGGTGAGCGCAATAACCTGGGGGGTCTCTGAAGGGCACCGGAGCATGGTTTGCAGCACCAAGGATCTCATGAGCATGTTGGATTACACCATCCATGGACACTGTTTTACACACTTATTTTGATGTTGATTTTTAGGATTTTTCACCCATCACTTATGATTATATCAGGACTGTCTATTATAGTCATTGTGGAGCACTAAGCACTTTTGTATTTATGCACTTTAATATTTGGCAATATTTCATATGCACATTGCACTTTAATATTATTTTGATCTAAATGAATTTATATATACGTTTTTTTTTATCAGTGTTTGGGTAACACAGAGAGGATATTTTGTATATGTTTCACACTCAAAAGTTTTTCTTGCATTTGTTTACACTCAAGAGTTAGGTGTCCGTTTATGAAGTAGTGATCAGCGGTGATCCCAAGGATCACCGCTGATCACAGTCCATAAACAGTTTATGAAACAGAGATAATCGGGGGAGAACATGTTTGAACTTGTTCTCCCTCCGATTATCTCTACACACGGAGAATCCTCATTGAATGACACAGTAACGGCCAGTTTATGAAGCGGTGATCTCACCGCTTCACTGGCGATCTGTGTCAGAATTCACACTCCCAGATTCACCAGCTCAGAGGTGGTGAATCGGGGAGTGAAGAGGAAATCTGGGGGGATCTGAGGGGGAAGGAGGAAGTTTTTTAACTTCCTTATGCCTCGTTCAGACCCCCCAACACTGTAAGCATGTCCCCCTGTCATATTTATGTGTATACATATTTATACATATATACATATAATGTGTATATGTATATATATATCATGTGTGTGTATATACATGTATATATAATGTGTGTGTGTGTATACATATGTGTATAATGTAGGGGGACTCGTTATTTTATTAACATTAATTCACGCCGTTGAGCGGTGATAATTTATCACTGCTTGATAAACTGACATCTGGTACTGTAATCTCGTAAAGTCTCACGAGATTCCAGGATCAGGGGCCGTTCTCCACTGTTTGAAGCATTTGTAGATCGCTTCACTCCTCCAAAGGTGAAGTGATCTACACCGCTTCATAAACTGGCACACAGAGGAGAAAAATCTTCACTGTGAATGCCGGAGAACGAAGCAGTGAATAGATTTCACTGCTTCATAAACGGACACCTTAACACGTTGATTTAGTTCACTATAGAGCAGCGCATATTTTCTCTTTATATCAGTTTGCACGGTTTATGAAACGTGATCTGCGCCTGCAGCTGGGTATTGTCATTTCATTGGCATTGGACTGTTGTGGCTCGCAAGATTTTTCTTTATCTAAGCAATATAACCTGACTGTCTAAGAATGCTTGTGTCCCTCGATGGGTGAAAGAGAAACAGCTCCTTTATATGTATTTCATTTGTATTTTAGTTGTTTGCCTGGAGTTCAGCTTTAACCAAAGCAGAGAAAAATCAAATATACTAATCTGCCAGAGAGAGCTGTGCTGCGTGCTAGAGCTGTGTAAATCTCAGACCTGGATTGACAGAGATACAAACCATTTGGCAGATAAAAACTCCCATTTACAGATATCATCTGTTTATTTAGATGTTTGCCTGGTGTTCAGCTAGCTATTCCAGATGCATACTCCTATATTTAAAGCTATTCATTGAGCTCCAGAATCCCCTAAACATCCAGCATGCAAATGGCTATTACTGGTAACTCTTGTGAGGTAAGACCTCTTTTTACTCTCCAGCAAATGCATTGGATGGCCCTACTGAACAACAATAAAGGAGGGGAGGGCAAGATGCAAGTGAGAGATGTGACCAAAAAGCTGTCCTCCCCATTTGTCCCCATGGGTTAAGGATTCTTGCCGCAGTGAAAACTGAAGGATGCAAACAGAGACCTGGACATGTCTATCCTATGGATTGGGAGCCATTTTGGGAGTCTAGAACCTCCCATATGTTCCCTTAAAAAAAAAAAAAAAAAAAAAAAAGTGTGACAAACTCACAACATCCAATCAAATGTTCTATTTAGTAGAGCTTTGCATACTCCAGGGCTATCATCCTTAAACTTGTTTCAGTACTTTCCAAGTTGCTTACGTAAAAAAAGCATGTGTAAATCAGATGTTGAGACACATACTTTATTCCTGGTCAGTAACCTCCTTTAGCAGTCAAATAAAGGGCACAGCATTAGCATGCACCTTATAAAACAAGAAAACAATAGAAGCTCCCACATTTCTATCCTGACTGATTCTCTTTAAACAAGAAGTTGAAGAAACTTACACCACAGAAATAAAAAAAGGCCAAAGAATACCGTTGCCCTTGTGTGAACTTTGATTTTTGATGAACTGCTCAGTAGAAAGGCCAACAATCAACAGCAGGTAAAACTATCCTATAACTGCAATTGCCTGTGTGTGACATACGTATCTATTCAGTATCACTTTACCTACCATTTAGCCAACTAGGAGTTGTGTGACCAGAGTTAAGAAGCAATACAGCCAACATAAAACTATGCAAACTGGTAAAGCTCAAAAGTACTGAATATACTAAGAATTTTAACTTCAACATGGGAAGTTCTGAATCTAACCTACATAAAAAATATATACCCTACTAAATGCATTTGCTGATGAGTTTGGTTTTAGCTCAAGTTTTGAAAATTACTTGTTAATGGTAGTAGTACAAAAGTCAGGACAAAAGTGCATATTCTGAAACCCATAAAAAATATGCAGATTTTTTTTTAAGCTTCTTATAAAAGCACAATTTTCCTTTGGCGTTTTGAACGGGAGATCAGTGAAATGAAACTATGCTTGATCAGAAGATAAAGCTAAAGAAATCTCTAATTTTCAGCCAGTAAAGTGAAAATCTATGCATGTCTTGAATTAAACCAAACCACCGTTGTAAACAAATAGTCTTGAACAAACAGTTCCTCAAATGTATACAATTTGAGACTTTGAAAGCTACAGAAACATCAGTCAAAACAATGTTCTGTACAAACTGGGTCCTGTTCTACTCTTCATCACTACTTCGATATGCAGCCTGTACAAACAGTAGTGAATTGGTCTTTCATCTTCTATATTAGACCACCATAGTAATAATCTCTAGATCATAGGGATGTCATACAGGAAAAGTGCAGACCTACCCGAAAATATTAGTGATAGAATCCAGAAGGCCTCCTACGCCAGGCTGAGAGAGTCTCTTACTAGAGGGGGCAGAGGAATAAGCCAAATCATCAGTAAGATTCAAACTCAAAATGATCCCTGCAACTCGTATATAAAAGGGCCACAAACCCTACAACAAGACACCAAGACAACATTCAGCTACAGGCAAGAAAAACTAAAGAGCTAGAATGAAATGGATCGTGCCAAAGTGTACATTTGTAGGCAACATACATGCAGGTTAGTTACTATGGAAAGCATATATGAATGACAGAGGAAAGAAGCTGTCAACAAGTAACAGAAAGAAAAACACTCCCTATCATCACAAACTAAAGAAATCTCACCAGGACGCAACAAACTATACAGAACTTCCACATTTAACTTAAATTCTGTATTCACACGATTTTGGGTTTTTTTTACTCAAGTTTTCAGAATACATTCCATATTTAGCAAGGACTACGATAGCTTAAGGTTTAAAAGCCTAATAACACTTATCTACTATACACATTCATTTTTTTTTTTACTTCTACTGAGTACACAGAGCATATAGGTTCTATTTTTACCACTATGACTACACTTTTCAAACATGAAGGGAATGAAAGATTTGAGTCCGCTGACATCATGTTAAAAATGGCGGCACCCAGCAATAGGGCTTTTGGATGTCTACATAAGGGAGGCTTGTACAGGTAAATAACGTGTAAAACACGTTAAATGTAGATATATTATAGATATATTTTTGTTGAAATTAAACTGTTTGTTAACTCAACTATTACGATGAAGGGACGTATTCTGACCACGTTGGTCAAGGCTGAGCTCAGCCCTAGTTATCGTGGTCAGTATAGAGAGGGCATACAGGAAGTGGCAGGATCAAAAGAGGTTTTTGTTTTTGTTTGTTTTTTACAGTTTAGAGGGAGGCAGATTACACAGCACAAGCACTGTGTTGTGAAATCTGCTTTAAGGGACCAGAATCTGAATAATTTTTTTTTTGAGTTAACAAACACTTTAATGGTTTTGCAATAGGGTCTCTTTAACCATCTACTTGGACATTTAAGTTTAACCATTCTACACAAGAATATGGCATCTTAAACAGAATAATTTGGGAGCTCCAGCCGACTTACAAAGAGTAAAAATCCAGCACCAGGAAGTCTTGGCATTAAAAATTTACATCTTTATTTATCAAATCATAAAGTGCAAATCAATTCCTAAAAATTTACATGTTTCAGCCTTCTTCATAAGTCTTAGTCACAATAGGTTTATGACCAAGACCTATTTAGGAGGCTGAAACGTGTACATTTTTGGGAATTGATTCCATTTGATGGATTAAATAAAAAAGGTATACATTTTAATGCCAAGACATCCTGGTGCCACATTTTTACGCTCTTCGTTGGGTTCTGGACATTAAGTACTATGTCTACCCTGTTGGGATTTTGGGGTTGTAGCACTTCCTTTGTTGCTCCAGCAAACAAAAATCTGCCGTTTACTAGCATTTATGCCTTAACAAAATGAATTGTGATTGTCACCCAAAAATTATGATTTTTTGCTACATTAAAGGAAAGATTGTAATACCCATTGATATCCCCTGCAGACACCAAGGTATGACAGCTCTTATGTGGATGTTGAGGGGGAAGTTAATCATCCTGTCTGACCTTCATAGCTAAATGCTATTGTCCTTTTTATTCAAGGCTGATATTGGGGGTGTCTGTTACACAGATGTTTACACCACATAAGCTTGCATGTCTATACACTCGTCTGCAAATTATGATCATTTAGAAGTCATACATTTTCAACTTTGCTGCCTCCAATGTACATGTGAGCTTTAGTTTTTATTAAAAAGTCTCCCCTCCCTGAGTTGGTTCCCAACAGAACACCAGTTAATGCACTTTCTGCTTTGCAGAAAGATTCTTTTGAAAGGCAAACTTCAAGTCCTGCATTTTGGATTCTTGAATGGAGAACTATTTTTCAATACACTTCAATGGGACACATTGGTTGGAACACATTCTGGAGGAAAACAATGTTATGGCGTCCTTGCATTTTGCTTGCACTGTAAACTGCAGCAAAACATAGAACACCCCTGGTAAAATTAAAATGTGTGAGGAGTAGCAATGCAAGAATCGGAATCAACAAGGGCTATAGATGATATGTGCACATAGGTTGGCATTTGCGTCTCTGTGCATGGCATGCATTCAGTTAAGAGCTTAACCCTACAAGTAAAAACACAAAACAAACAGGCCATTCTCAAGAGTTAAAATAAGACAACTGGTAAGATTATAAAACAAACACACACATACCGTAGTAGCAAACTACAACTCAATGCAGTCGCCTTGATTTGAGGACACAATGACAAGTAAACTCCCCATCTACAGTATAAACATACAATGATTCCTCACTCACCTGGAGATTCGCCCAATTGGTGGTGCTGCTGCAGCATCCCCCGAGACATCAGCATTATCATTTAACACCTCTATATCATCATCTCTGCAGGAGGGGAAATACACACCCTATGTTAAACTAACCAGCCCAGTGAAGCTTTACACCAAGCAGCTATGTTAGCATATCAATATGCACAGCCATTTAGAAACAGAAGAAAGCATGTTTGAGTACTTAGGTTATACAATAGAAGTTATACAATAGAAGGGTGGATGAAAACAGTGTCGGACAGGAAGACAGCAAATTTAAATTAGATACAGTATTCTTTATATTCTAGTAAAAACATACAACTTTATTTTGTGTCCATACATACAATACAAAAATAAAAGGAAACAAACCGTTCACAACAAAAACACTTGCTATGAAAGCTGCTTGGTAGCGGTGTCCCAAAAAACTGTATTTGACTACCCACTGGCTGAAAGTCATTTTTAGTCATAAATAAAATTTTATTTTCAAAACAAAACCTGTCAGGTGGGGTTTAAGGCATGGAAACGCAATCACGCCAACAGGACGCGCATACACATATGGAGAGCTGTGATGTGGTACACAGCTCCCTAACATTTTTGGGAAATTGGTTCCTGTAGTGCTGGGTGAAGCACTAGTCGCACACAAGTGGTATTTTAAGCATTTTTATTTTGCAGTTAAGATGTCTGCAATATGAAGGTTTCTCTATTTCATGCAATTGCTACTAATACTGTGACTGGTCAATTGAAGGATGACCACTGCCATTAAACAAGCCTGTTAATATATATATATTTTAAAGCAGTTGCAAACCACTAGATAATTTTTTTTACCTGCAAGGTAAAGGCATAATGTGCTAGTATGCATTGCATACTAGCACATTATGATAAACTTGCCTTAAAAGGAAGCTCCGTCAGCGCTGCAGGCGCTCTCATCTTCATCCGTCTTACTTCCGTGTTCGCGGACTCCAGCTCTGTGACTGTCCAGAGCTGCAGTGACGTCACTCCCGCGCATGCACGAGGCTCTGAAGAAACAGCACGGGTGGCCATTTCTTCAGAGCGCATGCGCCAGTGATGTCACTGGCTGCATGTACACTAAATATCTCCTAAACGGTGCATATTTATGAGATATTTACACTACCTATAGGTAAAAGCAAAAGATGGACGTTTACTTCCACTTTAAAAAATAAGTGATTGTTGACCTACATGGTACTATAAAGGGGTCACTTCTTTTTAGTGAGTCTGCTTCTATTGGTGGTGTGTTCTGTGGTAGAGGAGAGTATTTCCAGCCAAAACACTGATTGCAACAGAGGAGGATGGATAAATATTTTATTTATTGACTTACACCAGGGCTCGACAAATCCCAGGCGCCAGGTCGCATTTGCGACTAGAATTAGCAACCTGGCGCCTGGGGCAGCACAGCTGGGGGTATCCTGTCTTTGTGCGGACTCCGATCCCCCCCCGTGCGATCGCGTCAGGCCGCCGGCCGGTAATTGAGGCCCCGGCTTTGCGGCCTTCTTCGGTAGTTCTGGAGTCCTTCTGAAATCTGGCGCCATCTTGTGGTGGCCGTTGGTATTGCAACCAGCAATGCTAATGCAATGCTAATGCGAAATACCTGCCTGTTTTCACTGCCCATCTCCTTCCCAAAGTGGAAAAGAGAAGGAAGTGAATGTGAGGATAGCCTTTTTTTTTTTTTTTTTCGTAATAGATTTTATTTTTATGTATTTATATTTATATAAAAACTGTTTATTTTTTTCCTAATTAAAATTAATTTATTTGTTATCTCCCTGCTTGGCCCCTTTCACACGGGCTGTCTGATCAGGTTCGCCTGTCAGTTTTTCAGGCGGACCTGATCGGACCCTTAGAGCCCTTTCACACCGAGCCGCGGGGGGCGTCGGCGGTAAAGCGGCGCTATTTTTAGCGCTGCTTTACCGTCGTTTTAGTGACGCTATTCGGGCCTCTAGCGGGGCGGTCTTTTTCTGTGTAAATTTAAGATTAGTTATTTTTTATATTGAAAATAAAGCTTTGTCGGTCGTTTAAAAAAAAACCTGGCTCCTAACTTTTTTAGCTGGCTCCTAGATTCCAAGCAAATTTGTCAAGCCCTGACTTACACTGAACTAAGATATTCACATGCTGATTTCCTGTTGACCTGGACAAGAACTCATTAGATGATCATACTTACTGCTCCACAGACAGAGGTTCCTTGGCAGCATCAGCCAGTTCCTTCTGAAGTCGTGCCTGTCTCCTCCTAGAGAATAAAATAAAATTATATATACACATACACACATATACACACACACACAAATGATGCACCATGAAGTCTGACGTTAACACAATCACCTATAATCGTAACCTCCCTACTTTTTAGTGATGTCACCCAAAGGGCATCATGTATACAAAAGCTAAAAGAACTCCCAAATTAGTCCTTTTCCCTCTCAGCTCTTCTTGATTGGAACAAGCAGTGCACATTAGTAGCATTCATATGCGCACTACAATCAGTGGAATAATAGCTACATTCCTACAAACAGCTGGATAATGGAGAACGAACATAGCCATCCACCTTTAGGAATTCATATCACAGCAACAAAAAATAAATACATTTGGAGGAGGATTAGAACATAGAAGGTTGAATAGAACTTTTATTTTTTTAAACCAGAGTTTAGTGTAATTTGCAAGTAACCTCTTATAAAGCATGTTTTACTCATATACTACGTGCTAAACAAGTACTTAAAGTTTTAACCACTTGCTTACTGGGCACTTAAAGCCCCCTCATGCCCAAACAAATTTTTAGCTTTCAGAGCTGTCACATTTTAAATGACAATTGCGCGGTCATACTACACTGTACTCAAATTACATTTTTATCATTTTTTTTCACACAAATAGATCTTTCTTTTTGTGGTATTTAATCACCACTTGGGTTTTTATTTTTTGCTAAACAAATCAAAAAAATAAATAAATAAATAAATTTTTGAATAAAAAACACAAAAAAAGTTTCATAGTTTGTTAAAAAATTTCGCAAACGGGTAATTTTTCTCCTTCATTGATATTCGTTGATGAGACTGCACTGGCTGACAGCTGATCACGTGGTAAGGGGGTCGGGAACGACCCCTTACTCTGATCTGTGATCAGCCCAGTCTCAAAATCGCTGATCACAGAGCGCGCCGCATGCGCCCTGCAGGCTACTCGAGCATGGGAGGACGTCCATGGACACCTTCCCAGCAAAGTAGGACCGCGCTGTAGCCGTCTTTCGGCTATAGCGCGGACGTGAAGAGGTTAAAGTGATGGATCTAATAAATAATTGCAATAGACACAAAAACGCAAGGATTTCAAAACTTTTTCTTATTCTCCATTAAAAATAACAACTGGTAGTATACCTGATGAAGAAGCTTTAAATTACTTTCATTGATGGCTAAGAGTGGCCAAAAATGGGCAAACTAGCACCCAAGCCTAATACTTTGCTCAGGGAATAATTGTCTCATTAAAGCGTTTGTTAAAGTGGTGTTTCACCCAAAAAAAAAAAAAAAAAAAAAATGCATGAAAATTCCTAAAAAAATAAAAAAAACATATGGAAATTTTTTTTTTTTTTTTTTTTACACTCACCTCTAAATGCCTGTTGCTAGGGGGTCCCTCGTAGTCTGCCTCTTTCAGTGCCTGGGCTGGTGACATCACTTTAAAGCGGTGTTCCACCCGCAAATTTTTTATTTTTTTTTTTAAAAGTCAGCATCTACAAACACTGTAGCTGCTGACTTTTAATAAGGACACTTACCTGTCCAGGGAGCCTGCGATGTCGGCCCCCCCGAGGCCGATCCATCCATATGATCGGGTGCAGTCTCCACCCTTCTCTTCTAACTAAGGGAAACTGGTAGTGGAGCCTTGCGGCTTCACTGCCCGTTTCCTACTGCGCATGCGCTCGGCACTTTGTGAATGGCTGGCTGTCTTCTGGGACATAGGTCCCAGAAGACAGCGGGGGGGCTCTCCTCACAAAAGGATATGACATCCTGCACCGCGGATCAGATGGGTTTGGAAGTACAGGCTGTACTTCATTAAAAGGTTCTATAGAATAAAAAAAAAAAAAAAAGTTTTAATATCCAAAAACGAGGGGTGAAGAGGTGGTATTTCGTTTAAGACCACCTCCCAAAAGTGCGTGGAATTCCGCTTTAAAAATATTGATCCTGTATCTTTAAAGCATGTTATACAGCACAGTACTTGTGCTACGTGATTTGGTCCCCTGTAATACCTGGCTGATCCTGCCAGTTTCTGCCCTCCCCCTTGTAAACTGACCACGGTGCATCATGGCTGCTGAGCCCGTGCCTCCGTCATCCGCAGCCTATCTGCAGCTCTCCTCTCTGCTCCTGAGCAGCTCGCACATTACTGCTACCAATCACTGCCAGCCCCTCTGCTAGAATTACATGATGTATATACTATATGGAATTTTTTAAAAAAAAATTTAAATACAGTTTTTCTTATCCCTGATCAGCGGTCATGTGACCGCTCGGCACTGCCTTCCTCCGATGTTTGTATTACAGAGGGAGGTCACGTGACCGCTTGGCAGACATCAGAAGGAGAGCTTAGCCCCTCCCTCTAATATATATATCGGCGGAAGACAGCGCCGTGCGGTCACATGACTGCTGATCGGGGATAAGAAAAACGGTATTTATAACAAGAATTTTAGAAAATGGCATATAGTATATACACATCATGTATTCCTAGTAGAGGGGCTGGCAGTGGCTGTGTGCACTGCCTTAAACACTTTAAGGGCTACACTAGGGTGGAATAATAAGCACTTGTCTTATAACGTATATTTCAAAGTCTCTGTGGAACTTGCAATGCAATGCTTGCAATGTAGCAATGCTGAGTGTGAAAAACAACCTTGTAAAGTACTTTTGCAGCCACAGTCCATCAGGCAAGTCACTCAAAAAGTAGGAGCAGGGTTGGTGGAGTTGTGGAGCAATAGTTAAAGGACAGCTCTCTCCCTGCCTGTCATTGTATAGAAAAGATCTGTTTATCTATAGTTGGCCTAACGCCAGCCATACACTGAGCAAATTTCTTTCCTGCAAGCACGAATTAACGCAGACAGTGTTGATGCAGGAATCCCTCCTGCTGGGCCATTGACTTCTCCCAGAGGAGGGCCAGGGGAAGCCACCGCCCCCGGAAGAAGACAGTGATTATTGCTACCGGCTATAGTAGCCGCTAGCGATAATCGCAGGTAAAACCCAGCATGCTGGTTGTAACCAAGCTGATTGATCAACCTGGGTACATTCATCCTGCCCATACACAGTTCAAATCGTGTATGGCCTGCCTAAGACAGAAAAACACCCTGCTAAAATGATATTTAAAACAAATTTACATCACAAAAAAAAAAAAAAAAAAATCACATCTGCAGTTTCTCTTTAGAAGCACATGCTCAAAAAAGAGAGATTATAGTCCACCAACCTTTGAAAGCATTAAAGGTTATTTGATGTTGTACTTGTCCTCCAAGATCTGATTGGCTTGCTCTACACACATTTCTGAGGCTGTAAAAACTCTACACTAACGCACGGAGAAAAAAGTAAATCAATACTCCATAGCACACATAGCCTGTTACTGCCCAAGTTCTTTTTAAATTATTTTATGGATACCATCTACCTCTGCTCAGTACTGAAATGTATTGTTAATTATTTTGCTGATCGTGTCCTTTAAACAAGAATACAGTAATAAATCGCCCTACTTGTCTGTTTTTACAATAGGTTTATCGTGTTTAAATGGAAATTCAATTGGTTTGGCTAAAATTACCCGTTTTAAAAACAAAGTCAAGTAAATACCCTGCAATAATAAACAAAAAAAATGTTATGTGTCTTTAGGCTAGGTTCACACTATTGCAGGTGCAGGAAGGTTCCCATATCGCCAGGCAGCCACATCAAAAACACGCTGCTTTTAACTAGATGCACTGGGGTGCCAATAATCCTTAATGGCACCCCCAGGCAATGGAAACTGCAGTGCTGTTACCCACACATGGAAACGCATGATGTCAAAGCATCATGTGATTTTCCTACAGGGACACTTTTAAAAGGGTGCAGGGACTTTTTGCCTGTGTTTCAGCAGCCCATTCAAATGAATAGGCTGCTGTGCCCATGCAAACGCAGCTGCAGGGAAACACAAAGATGTGAACTTGGCCTCAGGCTCGGTTCACACTGCTGTGCTGTGAATTTGTTCAATTTTTTGTCCTGTGGGAGGTGTCAACTTCCTGGTTTTTGTGGATAGTAGTGTGGTGGAATTTGCACATATGTGAACCATCAATGCGATTCAAGAACGATTTACATTGATGTCTATGGAGACTAAATTCGCAACGCAACAAACTCGCACAAGACCCTTTTTTTATCGCATCGCATTCGTAGAGGAATCGCAATGCATGTATGTACGGCCGTCATTGAAAACAATGACTTTAGGGATGACATGCGAATTTAAAGTGTTTTTGACGCATCGCATTCGTTATGAACTTGCATCAGTGTGAACCGGGCCTTAGATGTAACATAAACCATAAAACATTACTAATTCGGAAGATGGTACAAATGAAAGTGAATGGGCCTCACTTTGTGTCTTTCTCATTTTCTGCATTGAGACGATTAGCTTCCTGAGCTTTCTCAGCCATCCAACGGGTTACAAGCTCCTGGTTATCCTCAGTGGTTTTTCGCAGTTTTTCTTCCAAAGCGTTAAAGGTTATCTGCAGGGCGTCGTATTCGTCTTTTAAGGTCTGATTGACTCGCTCCAGTTCTTGCAGTTTATTTCTTAATTCTTGACACTCTGTCTCCAGACTGTTAATTGAACGCATATAGTCCTCTATCCTGAAAATGCAGCAGCTTCAGAATTGTAGAAAACTATCATACAAGAAGGTCACTTCAAGATAAATGTAATATGGGAAACTACATTTACAGAAATAACAGAAAGAGAAGCAAAAAGGCAGACACTGCAGAATAAATGATAAAAAGTAAAGTATAACAACGGTTTTCTACTCACGTCTCTTTGTTAGCCTGGATTTCTTTGCCCTTCTGATTCATCTGGTTGTTCAGTTCTATAACCGTCTGAGCCAGCTAATAGGGAGGGACATGGAAAGCAGATCGAACAGTGTATCTAAAATGTTCATCTTCCCTGAGGCTACACACAACTGCTACTATTAACCAAGTTCAATTAGTGGTGAACGGTTAAAGCAGATAAATAAGTAAAAAAAAAAAAAATATATCACAAGAACAAGCTAGCTCTCAGTACAACCCCCACACTGGTCGTTTTTAACATACGCCTAAAGAGACTCTAAAGTACTTTTTTTTTTTTTTAAATAACACATTGTTCTGTGCAATGGTTTTGCACAAAGCAGTCCCAATCCTCCTCTTCTCAGGTCCCTGACAGCACTTTACGCTCATCTTCTCTGTGTGCCACCATAGGAAGCCACTTGCTATGGTGGCACACATGCAGGCTGGATCCCGAGCCAGGCTGTGACACACACAGTGCGTCTCAGCCCCACCCCCCGCTCCCTCATTACTGGATTCGATTGACATCAGCAGAAGCCAATGGCTCCCACTGCAGTAAGGTGGAGAAAGCAGCTCTGCTGCTCCCGGGCACAGTGCTGGATCAAGATCAGGCTCGGGTAAGTATTTGGGGGGCTAGGGGTTTGGGAGCTGACAATAGAAGGCGTTTTACCTTAATGCAGAGAATTAAGGTAAAAAGACCTTCAGACTTTACAAATACTCTAAATGAAAAAAAAAACAACTTTGGATAAAAAGTTGAATTACACCAAAGTTTGTACCTCCAACCACCTGCTATGGCCATAAAGAGGGACCCCCTTTTTCTTGGAGTTTTTAATTTTTTATGTAATAAAATGACAGGAAGGAAGTCTTCCTACTGACATCAATGCAAGACAGAAGCCTATGGCTGCCCCCACATCAAACATTGACACCTACTCCACACACACACAGATTTAGCTAAAGATTTAAAAACAAAAAACTTTTTACTACTTAGGGGCATTTAATGGGCGTTTAGTTCTGATGCATGGGGCTCTGATGTTTAGAAGTGGGTGAAGGGCACAGGTGCACTGTCCAGCCCTGCCGAAGACAGCCTGTCAAAGTCTATGAGAGATTGACAGTTGCTGCAACTGGACAGTGCACCTAGCAGTATGAACATTTAGGGCAGTATGCGTCAAAAGGACAAATACCGGTAATGCAAGATGTCTGCATCCTGGACATGTGTCCCTGGGTGTATACTGCCCTAAATGTAAGTATCATTACATGCACCATCCAGCCACAGAGGTTGTCAAGCTACTCAAAGTCACAATGCTCTCCCTAGTAGTAATCCTCTGGTTAAACCACATTAAAAACAATAGTTATATAGGAGTTGGTTGACAAGAGAACAGGGATAACCAAGATTAGTCAAATAAGTGGGTTATTGCAACTTTTCTGAATTAATCAATATATCAATTAATTTATCTGAGCAAACAAGCTCTGGCAAGTGAACTTCAGACCAGTGACTGCATGGCTTCCTATACAGTATTTAAAATGGCTGAGAAATCAGTCTGATTAATAAAATTGTTTTCTATGGTGCCGCATTATTAACAACCCATGTTAGCTTAGTTTTTTAAAATAGCACACTGCTGTATTTATGCTTTAGAGGGGTTGTAAAGTCAGAAGGTTTTTTTTATCTTAATGCATTCTATTCATTAAGATAAAAAAAAAAAACCTCCATGTGCAGCAGCCCCCCTAATGCTTACCTGTGCCCCCTTTCAATCCAGCGATGTCCATGACTGCCTCGACCATCCGGGACTCCTTCTCATTGGCTGAGACACAGCAGCGGCGGCTTTGGATCCTGCTGCTGTCAAAGTCAGTTAACCAATGAGAAGAAAGAGGGGGGTGGGGCCAAACTGCAGCTCACTGTCTGAATGGTTGCACGGAGCTGCGGCTCGGCTCCCCCCATAGCAAGCTGCTTGCTGTGGGAGCACTCAAAAAGGAGGGAGGGACCAGGAGCACCGAAGAGGGACCAGAGAAGAGAAGGATCCAGGCTGCTCTGTGCAAAACCAACTGCACAGGGCAGGTAAGTATAACATGTTTTGTTTTTGTTTTTCCAATAAAAATAACAAACAAGACTTTACGATCACTTTAAAAACATGATCCCCATTTAAAGGCCTAATCTCACCAAAAATATATTTTAAATACTTGTATACAGATAGGTAATACATAGTAAATTGGTCTCCTACCGTTTCATATACCTTTATTTGTATTTTTCTCTACATCAGAGTACATGCAGATAAATCTATTCAGCAATGACTGACAAGAGCAGTGCATGAGCAACTGCAGCAGCATTTTGTAACAATGTGAATGAAAGGCAGCCATTGAAAGAAATACCAACTATCAGTTTCTGCTCTAGCTCCTTCCTACAGTCATGATCATCTTTCCCAGAGCTACACTTTACTTATACTAGCATTGGTCCATAATCCGCTAACAACCTACTCTACCTTCTGGCCAAAATCAGCTTCCACGCTTGCCTTTTCCCTGCTCCAATCAGCTGATCTTGCTCCTCATATGACCACCTAGCCCACAACCAAATACTGTTGGCCTTCTATCTACCCACCAGTCCAAGATCAACTGCCATAGTCACTGCTTTTTCTTGGCGAGATACTCCCTAAGGGTTAATCACATGTAAAGGAATACAGACACTGCAGCTTTTCGCAGTAGAACACTCCAGGTGCATCAGATCATTAAAATTATTTAGGTGACTCGCATTTAGAACCAGTATTCAAAAGACAGTGAGACAGGGTTTTCTTCAGAGCAACGAAAGGTAGGAATCTGCAACAAAGTTTGTTAAGATCCTTGCAATATATATTGATCATCCAAAGGGGATTGTTACTATGGAGCTACTCTTTATCCATCCTGTAAGTTTACATTCACCTAACTGGGGCTAGGAGATTTTCTTAAAAAAAAAAAAAAAAAAAAAACTTAATTCACGTTTCGAATCGAGTGTTTTTTTTTTTGGGAACCGCGCCGGTCCCAAGGCGCTGCGGGCATGAGCTTTTAGGCGAGGCCACGGCTTCGGCCTAGCGGACTAGGCCAAAGCCGCTGCCTCACCTAAAAACTCCTTGCCTGCAGCTCTTCAGGCCCGGCGCGGTGTCCGGAGGCGCTGCAGGCATGCGTTTTTAGGCGAGGCCGCGGCTTTGGCCTAGTCCACGGCGTCCGGCCGTAGCCGCGGACTAGGCCGAAGCCGCGGCCTCGCCTAAAAACTCATGCCCGCAGCGCCTCGGGACCGGCGCGGTGGAAAAAAAAAAATTTAAAAAAATAAAATAAAAAAATAAAAATAATCGATTTGACCTCTCAACTCGATTCAAGATTTAAATAGATTTTTTCCCCAGCCCTACACCTAACCAAATTCTTTTGCTGCTTAGATAAAAAATACTAATAAACTATGATGAAATATATTTATATTAAAGCTCAAATACACGCAGGTAATTAGCACTAAATATCAGTTACCTCTCCACGCTTTTTATGGAGTTCTGTCAGCTCCTCCTGGTGTTTTATTCTCATCTGAGCCATATCTTGTAGTATCGCATCATTACGCATTCCATCTGGACCTGGGCTATAGTGAAGAAATAAACAGGTTTTGTATCCACCGTTATGAAAAAGATTTCCCGCCTTGACTACTGCAACTCTCTTCTTAATGGCCTACCCTTAAGCAGGCTATCCTATCCCCCCCTCAGTCTATTATGAATTCTGCTGCTAGACTAATACACCTCACTAACCAATCCATGACTGCTGCTCCTCTCTGCCAATCCCTTCACAGGCTTCCCCTACCCCACCGCGTAAAATTCAAAATGCTTACTATAACCTACAAGGCCATCCACAACATCGCCCCCATCTACATCACCAACCTCATCTGCGGATATCGCCCAAATCGTCCCCTCCGCTCCTCCCAGGAGCTCTTCGCTCGCTAGCTCCCTTGTTACCTCCTCTCATGCTCGCCTTCAGGACTTCTCCAGAGCATCTCCCATCCTCTGGAACTCCGTGCCCCAGTATGTCCGATCAGCCCCTACCCTGTTCACCTTTAGGAGATCCCTAAAAACTCATTTATTCAGGGAAGCCTATCCCACACCCACCTAACAACTGTCCCCGAGCCACCCCCATCAAATCATTCTCTGCAGCCATTACCTTTTGTACCATCACCCCCTCCCTTAGAATGTAAGCTCTACGAGCAGGGCCCTCCTGTACCTTTTGTATTGAACTGTACTGTAACTGTGTTGTCCCCCCTATACATTGTAAAGCACTGCGTAAACTGTTGGCGCTATATAAATTGTGAATCATAATAATAATAATAATTAAAAAATAATCCTTTACACATTTTACAAGTAAGCAGTTGGTGGTAGTAGAACCTTCAAGCTCAGAGACCATCACTAATTGAAGCATCAGATAGACAGCAATGCGAAATATCAGCAAGTATAAGATCAGACGTATTTTTTGAACAAATCACTATAACTGTGTGATTTGTCAATACTGAGAGCCTGTGACAAGTTTCTGACAGTACCATACGAGGCGATATCATCTATGCAGATATCAGAATGCATACTGGGAGGTACGAGCTCTTCATTTCAGCCAGGCCGCCGCTCACTCGCAAAAGAGAATAATTGGGTTATCGCTTCTCGGCCTTTTGGCTAAGATCAAGTGTAGCATCTGTTCTCATCAGTTGCCAGGAGGTGGCCCTTGCTTCTGTCCCTGATCTACGGCGAAGTGGTATCAGGGATGGCGGAGTGAACAAAGATGGTTAGTATTTCCCGAATGTAATTAGGTAGGAGGGATGGGAGCGACAGTGGGGCCTGATGGTAAAGGGCTCTCACCAAGCTTCCAGAACTCCAGGCCTTCCTGGCTGGGGTGGGGGCTGCTGTGGTCTGGGCTGGGGGTCAGGGTTGCACGAAAAGCCAGTGGTGAATGTGCCCCTGGAGTGGCAGTTCAGGGGTGCCATACAGTCACAGTGTTTCGGCACTTGATTTATGGCACCATGGTTACTTCATCACAACACAGGTTTTTCGCACCTGCCTCTAGGGCCGAGCCTTTTGGCTAGGACCAGAGGTAATTTTTATTTTTGGCCGGAGGGCCGGTCATTGTATTACACAATGGTCACTTTTCACTCTCCCACCTTCCTTCTCCCCACTTTCTTTTTATCTATGCCCGTGTTTGTCACTTTTTTTGTTTGATGTGTATACACGTTTGTCACTGTGTGATGAGTAGGGTGTGGGTCCTCGGCCTACTCTGAAAGTCTTGGGAGGGGGTGGATAATAGGCCTTCTGGCTTGGTTCGCCCTCTCTCATGGGGTCTCCCTTCGGGGGAATCCCACCTAATACTTGGGTGGGTCTGTTTCGGCAGACCTTCCGGAGAACGGGGGTCCATCTGGTTTCAGCTATATGGACCCAAGTGAAGTACCTCAGTCCCTGTCTGGAGCCTAACACCCCCGGGGGATCAGGGTAAGGTCCTTCCCTAGTGGAGGATCAGTGTAACACCCGTTGCACGTTTTTGTGTTTCACTCTATGTGTGTGCACTTTTTTTGGCACCGGGTGGAAGTTTTTGGGTGCGTCTTGCACTCCACTGGCTTTTCAAAAAAAAAAAAAAAAAAAAAAAAAAAAACACTGGGAGGTACCTGCCAGTGACTGAACTCGCTAATTCAGAATGCCATACTATGGCTTTTGCTTGGCCACAGCTCAGGCCCTTGGCATGATATGCAAAAATCCAATCGAGAAACAGGGTTGTTACCACTCTTTCCAGGAATCTTCCAGGACGGCTTGCAGAGAGGCTCCTCCTACCTAGCACAGGAAACACATGATCCACGTTATAAAAGACCGTCCATAGGCCATGGCCCCTTAGTATTGCCAAATAACCAAAGGCACAGATAAAATAAACGCTTCCATCGGTGCAACCAACTTAGCTTTACATATTTATTCCTATGAAACAAGGGGGGGGGGGGGGGGGGGACTGCCGCCGTCCTGGAAGATTGCTGGAAAAGAGCGTTACCAGGTAATAACCCTGTTTTTTTCCAAGTCATCTTCAAGAACTGCTTACAGAAAGGACAAAATAGAACTACCTGATCAGGGTGGGACCACAGCCTGCAGCACTTTTCTGCCGAAGGGCTGGTCTTGATTTGCAAGCACATCCAGCCTATATTGCTTTACAAACATATGAAAGCTGGACCAGGTTGCCGCTTTGCATATCTGGAGAGGCGAAGCTCTGGCCCTTTCAGCCAAAGATGTAGATACTGCTCCTGTGCAATGAGCGTCGACTCCTGTTGGTGGTGGTAGTAGAGATGCTGTCTTGTATACTTCTATGATTGTCGACTTCATCCACCTGCCGATAGTATTTTTTGATGCCCTTTTACCTTTGTTGGGACCGGCAAACAGTACGAACAGACTCAAGGAGGATCTCAATGCTTTGGTGCACTCGATATACACAATCGCGCATCTTCTCATGCCTATTTTATTAGGCTTGGCCTGGTTCTTCTACTAGCCTTCGATATAGGAAGCTCGATAGAGCATACATGTACCTTGAGGGTACTAACTGCAAGGTTTAGGTCTGCACCTGCTTGGAGGAATCCTATAACCGCCGGGAGGATCATAGGGCCTGAGGTTCTGTTATTTGTACGCCAAACACCAAACTTTTTCCAGATATTGTTGTATATAGTATTGGTGGCGGGTTTACTGCCAAGGATAGTATCAAATGGTCTTCCTGACAGCCCCTCCTGCTCTCAAAGCTCCCTTTCCGTAGCCAGGCCGTTAGACGGTTCACCTGCAGATGATTCACTGTTCCCTGATAAATGAGATCTTCAAAGATTTGTGGTGCTGAGTTTTAACAGTCCTGGGAACCAAGCCTCCAAGGCCAAAACAGGGCAATTAGAATGACTTTCGCCCCTTGAGGCTCTTATCTTCCATAGTATTTTTTGGTATGAGCGCAAATGGAGGAAAAGCATACGTTAGGTCTGTTCCCCAAGGTTGTGATAGGGCATCTAGGCCCATACTGAGCTGATCCCTTTGAAGGGAGAAGAACCGGCCCACATTCCTGTTTACTCTGGTCGCAAACAGGGGGCATCCCCCATTTCACCACGATTAGTTTGAACACGGTTGGATTTAAACACCATTCCGTCTGCGACACGAGTTTCCATGCTTAAGGCGTCTGCCAGTGAGTTTAGTTCTCCTTTCCGGTGCACAGAATATAGGGATAGAAGATTTACCTCTGCCCATCCCAGAATCTTTTCTGCTATACTCATTAGGCCCGCTGCTCTCATACCACACTGTTTGTTGATATAGCTCACAGTAGTTATATTGTCCGAGAAGACTCGTACGTGTTTTCTTACTAGGGTAGGGCCGAAAGCCACTAAGGCCTTCTGTACAGCTTTTAGCGCTCTCTCATTGGAAGAAAGGCAGGTTGATTGTTCCAGACCCCTTGTACCATCTGGTCGCCCCTGTGGGCCCCCCATCCTCGGCCGTGGTGACTGTCACTGGAAGGTGCTGCGACCAAAGACGACCAGCCGAGAGATTTTCAGCGTTTAGCCAATACCTGATTGACAGTTTTATTTCCTGAGGGATCTTCGCCCAGCTTGGGAGAGACTCTTTCTTCCCATCCCAGATCGAGAGCATAAAAAAGGACTGCAGAGCTCTCATGTGAAATTGGGCCCACTGAGCCCCTGGGATGGGCGCAGTCATCAAACCGAGAATCCTCATCAGGTTTTGTATTGAGGTCTCCACGCTTGTGCAGAGGTCACTAGCCTCTAATTATTTTTTTTTCTTCCATCAGAAGGATTTTGGATACTGTTGAATCTATTGTGTACCCAAGGAATGTTATCTTTTGGGTAGGGACTAGCTGTGACTTTTCCCCTCTGCTCTCAGAATTTGCAGTGCTTCCGCCAGCACATTTGTAAAAATGCATGGCGCTGACGCTAGGTCGAACAGCAGAGAGTTGAATTGGAAGTACAGGGTTTTGAACTTGTTCTTCACTGCGAATCGGGGGTATTGTCTGGACTCAATACGAATAGGGATGTGCAGATATGCGTCCCTTAGATCTAACGAAGCCATGAAAACTCCTGTGGTTAACAACTCCCAGGTGGTGTTAATGGACTCCATCTTGAGCCGTTTGTATTTGACAAAAGCGTTGACCAGTTTCAGATTTAGAATTAGCCAATTTTTCCCTGACTGCTTTTTCCTGAGGAAGACATGGAAATAAAATCCACCTTTCTTTTGGAGGGATGTAACTTATCACGTTCCTCCTGGAGCATATTTTGAAGGAGAGAAGACATGGCCAAATTGTAGGAAAAAATTTCTGAGGAGGACAGCCCACTAATTCTATTCTGTATCCGTGATTGATAAGATCCAGAATAAAATTGTTGCTGGAAATGGCCTGCCATTGTGGGAAGAAAGCCCCAAATCTTCCCCCCACCTGTCCAGCTGAGTCACAGAGTGATCCTTAGGCTGGGGAGGTTTGAAAAGGAAGCCACCTTTACCTTTCCCCATCCTATACTGCCACCCTTTTCTTTGCTCCTGCCTGTTTGTATAATCTTTGTTCTGTCCCTTGAAAGGGATGAAAATTCCTTTTTGGTTGCTGCTTTTTGGGGGATAGGAAACCCCTTTTTCCTGTCGGCTGACCTTTCGAGTACCGACTCCAACTCTTTCGAGAACAATTCGTCTGAAAAGGGAAGAGAACAGAGCTTCATTTTTGAGACTGTATTACCTTCCCAGGATTTTACCATATAGCCCCCCTGGCCTTGTTAACTAAGGCTGTGGCCCTGGCCATAAATTTCACAGTCCGCTATATAAGCCACTGCCTTGTTTAATGTTGGTAGTGCCTCCAAGATCTCCTCTTTGGAAGTATCTGACTCTAGAAGTGAGCGGAGCCGTTTTAACCACAAATCCAGAGTACGGGCTACACAGGTAGTGGCAAGGGCAGGTTTAAAGTTAGCGGGACAGGCCTCCCTTGCCTTTCCTGACCATTGGCTCTTATAATGAGCCTGTATCCTCAAAAGAGAGTTCTGCTCCCTTCGAGAGGGAGGCGTCTAACTTGGGTCACTTCTCCCAGACTCGTATCCTCTTCTTTGAAAGGGAACCTCCTTTTGGAGGAGAAAGATTATTTTTTCTGGTACTTTCCTCTCCTGCAACACCGTTTCTTTTAGGCTTTTTTTTTTTTACTGCGATTTTGTTCAGGTCATCAATGTAAAAAATGCAATAACCTTAAGGTTTTCAAGATAAACTGCACCCACACTTGAACTCCTACCACTGTGCTCTAGGATAAACTCACTGTGATGTGCACAGCTGCCACTTAATGTGATTAATCTGTGAATTGTATTTAAATCTCTATTAATCCATACTACAGTGAAACAAATAGTGGCACTAAATTAAACTTATCAAAAACACAAACTCACTCTAAGAGTATGCAATGTGTCAACATATATCAAAAACTAACAAATGAACTTAAGCAAAACTTGCGCTATGCTTAATGAATCACCCTTGTGACAAGTGAAAAAATATATTGCCTTATATAACCTTTATCCACTCGGTGAAAAAAAGCACAATATAAGTCTAAAAAAAAAAAAAAAAGGAAGAAGAGAAAAAAAGAAAAAAAAAAACAAAAGTAGGAAAACAGTCCTAGTGATGATTTCTGTGAAAAGTTCTTCTTTCATCCACCACACCTCCGTGAACGTGATCCCGCTCCCTTCAGATACCGCACTCACCAATAGGAAATGCCTTACACTCTTGTGCTTGACACACACGCTTTGAGCCACAGATATCGGGCTAAACACACTCTCCGACCACTGTGTATGTGAGGGATCTCTCCACATGTAAAATGATAAGAAGTGCTCCAATAGTGTAATAAAGTAAAACCAATTTAATCCACACTTAAAACTCTTTAACTCACATTTATGAAGTCACACTCACATTTATGAAGTCAAAAGTAAGCAAAACGAATGTGTCACAGCAGCAAACTTTCCACAGCAGACAAATTTCCATGCAGTATTGTACCAATGTATGGCGGTCACAGCGGACCCAAGGTGTGCAGTAGTGTAATCAAGTCTCACCACCTCCGCAGTCCTGAGCCTCTCTTCCTGATACAATGTCACACGTTAACGATTGCCATATAACCAGGGGGCGCGGTTATACGGCAATCGTTAACGTGTGACGCAAGTTATGCTTAAGTTCACTTATTAGTTTTTGATATATGTTGACACATCGCATACACTTAGAGCGCGAGTTTGTGTTTTTGATTAGTTTAATTTAGCGCCAAACACCTGTAATCTGCCCCAAAGAAGCTCATGTTCTTTTTTTGAGCTTAGAGTGTTTTTCAGGCGTTTTGCTTCAGGTGACAAAATGCTCAGGAGTGAACAGATGCTATTGAAATGAATGGGATTTTGCTTGTTGGGCGTTTTTTCAGTTTTACGAGCTGAAAACGATCAGGTGTGAATGCAGCCTTAGTGAAGCGTGAATCGGAAAGGTTCTGGCCTGCTTGGCTTGGAGGTCTGCATATAACAGGTCATGCACAGACAGATCTTTATCTTCTAGCTCCTCCAACTCCAGGATATCATATATGGCTTTTAATAACTCATCTGTCTCCTCTGAGGGAAACAGGAATCTTTGGGTATTATTTGGCTTGTCCACCATAAACTCCCCTTCATCAGAGTCTGAAGCCGACCCCAAGCTTTCCTCCAGCTCCTCTGGTATCCCCCGATCAGGCGTTACCTGCCTGATAGAAGGGGTTATCAGCATCTCCCCACTGCTGGCACCGGATGTGCTGGGGACGGGATCTGCCCCGGAATCCTGTGCACGGGGTTTGAAGGATTTTAAAGTCTGCTTCATCTCCTTTTTCATTGAAACCTAACATTTTTGAATAGCGGGGTTTTTTCTTTCTTGACCAGGTTATCAATGCAACCTTGACAAATGCTATGAGGAAGGCTCCAGCCGAAACGTGTTAGCACTTTAGATATCGCACTGCTGTTAGCGCTCAATAAAGGATTTAAGAAGAAGCAAGAGTTGCTGGCATTTCTTGAGATTTTGAGGTTTATGGGACACAACAAGCCCGAGCACCGTTATTCAGCTCATCCAATCATGCGGTAGAGCTTGGGTGAGTTTTTGTCTACATTACCAATCTTGACATATGTCCTTTTTCCAACCAGGGGGCATTTTTCTAGTACAGACTGGGCATCTCTTCCTAGAAGCATCTGTCTTGCCTTCTTTGGGCTCTCGGTTTTTGTCCTGGAAATAACCAAGGGACAAACCAAAACCAGTGTTACTTCAACTGAAGTACAAACTGAATGGAAACAAAACACCCAGGCGAATAGCAAAAATTCCTGCCTTAGAATTTTTAAAACAAAACACCCACCACCAGGACCTGTGATACTATATGTGACTCAACCCTACAAGTAGAGGGAGATAACACCTGTGCACCTACAAAAAGGGCCCCACAATCCACCTGTGCCCCCACCATAGAAGGGTAAGAAAAGAAGATAGGAGCACCTTAGCCCACCCCCCTTTCTTACCTTAGGGCCAAAGTCAAGCGAAGGTGCCTCTAGACCTACATACGCAGTCCCAGGCTCTGCCATATTCACTGTCCAAGAAGTAACCCAGCGCCATCTTCTGCCAGTGCCCTTTATTTATACTGGCATGGAGGACCCAGGACGGCATTGTGGATAGCGTGCCTGCCTTCCTCTCCTCCGTACAGGCCAATTTTCCACACCTGTGGGTGTACCAAGATGGCCGCCGCATGACTTCCAGTGACCACATCACTTCCTGCCTGTGTCCCGGAAGTGACATCATCTGTCCAAGAGATGGATTTGGCCACACGAGGATGCCAGGCATGCAGACAGGCCTACCGCGCTCCTCACGCTCCAACATCGGCCGGAATCAAGTGGGAATGACTCGGGAGAAGCAGGCTACCCCCTCCACGAGAGACCAGTTTGCTGTCAGCATGCTATCCCCAGGGATGGACACATCTGTGCACACATCCTCCTGTAACCAAGAAGGCACCTTACACTGAAGGTACATACAAAACAGGGAGGTGAGAGGGGGCCCCTTCTTGCTCATCCCTGAGTCCCTAGCAGAGGGGCCCAGGTTAGAGGGACCTGGCTGCCAGGAGGCCCCTGCTACCTAGCATGTAGGTCAGACAAAATAAACAACTTGCTTGAAGTTGCTGTCTGGTCCAAAGAAAACACAAAATACTTAGGGTACATGGCCAATGGGTAGTCTCTTATAATGTGGATCATATGTTTCCTGTGCTAAGTGGGAGGAGCCTCTCTCTCTGTAAGCCGTCTTTGAAGATGACTGAGAAAATAATACTGTTAATAACTCCTCAGTAGTAGTAGATGATGAGTTCTTCAGTTATCTACAGACATCAGTGGTACATTTAGGCACATTAAAGCGGGGTTTCCTATTAAAAAAAAAAAAAAATTAAAAGTCAGCAGCTACAAATACTGCAACTGCTGACTTTTAATCGGACACTTACCTATCCCAGGGTCCAGCGATGCAGAGGATCGAAGTCCCGCTCGTCCCCCCCTCTGCTTGGCGGCGCAGGCATTTTAACTGTGGGCGCACGGATGTGGCTTCACAGCCGGGCACCCACTGCGCATGCGCGAGCCGCGCACCGTCACTGGGCCCGCAATCATCTGGGACCGGTCACGTGTCCCAGATGATTGACAAGAGGGAGGGTGGAGAGGCGATCTCCCTTCCTGCGCCGAGGGAAGTGACGTCAGGAGCCCAGGCACCGAAGGAGGCAGACTACGAGGGACCCCCTAGCAACAGGCATTTAGAGGTGAGAAAAAAAAAAAAAAAAAAAAAATTTCTCCAAATGTTTTTTTTTTTATTTTTTTTAAACACATTACTAATTTTTTTTTTGGGGTGGAACACCACTTTAAGACCAAACATATGTTTCCATAAATAGTCACATTTGTAAACACCTGAACAAACTCCTGCCTACAGATGAGTGGGGAAGAACACCAGCTTATCATAGAAAAACCCAGTAACAAATGGATAGGAAAATCCAATCTTGATGATCAGCTCTTCTTTGAGAAAGTTCAGTCAGAATATGGAAATAGTTGTCTGTCTATGACTGTTTACGATCTAGCCATAAGTGGGCAGATGGAGCAAAGATGATTTTTGTGTGTTCTAAAAACACAATCAGTTTAAGTTAGGAGGCACAAGATTGTAAGCGTATGAGTTATAATTTGTGCAGCATATATAAATATGCTTAAGTGATCCAATAGGCACCACTGTTTGACCAAAGGTGATCCATTCCAGCCAGCTGCCCAATCCTTTCCAGCTATCCGGAACAGTGGTGGGATCTGGTCAATTAGAGTTGAGCTCAGATATCCTCCCAACTAACCCCTATCTGAACATCTAAATCCTGCCTTTTTTTTACCTCCAGTCGCACACATAAAAAAAAAGGGATGGAATGCTGGTGATGACAGAGCCCCTGGACAGATGCCCATATTGAGACAATGCCATTGATGTCACCAGAATCCCACCCTTGTTTACATGTGCTGTGGGGTGTGGAATGACCCAACCTGCAACTGACTGAAATAAAAAGCACAATTTAGATGTTTGAATAAAAAAGGAGTATGGAGGTCGCAATACTCATCTTTACTGGTTAGACACAACCCCTCTTCCTTCACAGTACAAGTGAGCGTGAGGTCTCTTGTGATGTGGGGTGTGGCTGTTACTCATCTAGGCCAGTGTACAGCACTAGAGCTTAAAGCCGGCCAAAGAGTTTTCAAATCTCGGCTGATTCAGCAGGGACCGGCCAAGACTCAAACCATGTATGGGCAGGCTGAATGTACCCAAGTTGATTGATTGATTGATGAACTTGGGTACAACCAGCCTGTAGGATTTCACATGCGATTATTGCTAGCAGCTGTCATATCCACTAAAAGTAATCACTGTGTTCTTCTGGTGGAGATCAGAACAGAACAAAATATTACAGTGCGCAGGGTGTGCCCCCCCAAATATCTTGTTTGTCTATTGTATGGATTCTGACCAAATCCTTTTGGGCTGGAGCACCCCACTCCCTCATCATTGCCTCTCATTAGTGTCCACCTGTGTCATAGATGGAGTCCTTTAGTTCTCCCATATAGAGGAGTGTGTTTCCCATGGTTTAGAAAAGCAGGATCTCCCATTCTATGGATAGCGTAGGACACACTAACGACGGGGTACTTTGTCGTAGTAAGTGGGCTTAAAGTGGTTGTAAACCCACTTTTTGGACTTCTACCTATAGGTAGTGGAAATATCTCCTAAACGTGCGCCGTTTAGGAGGTATTTCACTTGTAGTCCGCCGAAAATTCCAACGTGCATGCGCGGGGAAGAATCGAAACTAAGTACCGTTTCTTCCCTAGCCTGTGCCGTTAATCGCGGCTCCCGTGCGCATGCACCTGAGTGACATCACGCGGTTCCGGCGAATCACAGAGCCGGAAGGAAGAGGGGCCAGAAGATGGATACTGCCTACACAAGGGACATCGCTGGATTCTTTTGCAGGTAAGTGGCACATAATGGGCTAGTATGCGATGCATACTAGCCCATTATGCTTTTCATTTGCAGGTTTTGCAGTGAGCAAAAGAGAAAGTAAAACCCATCAGGGTTTACTTCCTCTTTAAGCACCATATAGCAACATGGTGTGACTAAATCCCCATATGTTTTGAAAATGTTTAGGAGTTTTAAATAGCCTTGCAGGAGGTAAAATGTCTTTTGTGTGTGCTGTTATATTTTGTTCTGTTCTATAGTCTTATGGCTGCACCATCTTTAATGCATCTTTTAGGGTGTGCCCCCCAAATATCTTGTTTGTTTCTCCAAGTGGATAGGAGGGAGGGGCCAGGAGCAGCAAAAAAGGGACCCGAGAAGAAGAGGATCCGGGCTGCTCTGTGCAAAACCAACAGCAAAGAGGGAGGTAAGTATAACAGGTTTGTTATTTTCACTTTAAGGTAATCATCATAATATATGATAGTACAGACTATAAAGAGTGGAGCAGAGATTGGGCTAAAATGGCAGACAAGGTGGATGATGGGATATATTTGTTATCCAGAATGTAGATTGGGGCAGTCATTGACTCCAGGGAAGCCTGGTGAGAAAAATAGGTCAATCTGCCTTTAGGAGGCTCACTGTGAAAGTCCTCTGCTGGGCCTAGAGTATGGCCAGTGAAAAAAATCAAGTGAGTCTGCAGGCTGGCTGCCCTGATCCAAAAGTCCATCTGCCAGAATACTTAGCTTATTATAGAAAGGCTGGAAAGCTTCACAAGGCTTAGCTTGAAAAACTAGGTGGATGGTGAAAGTCAGACACATCGTTTGCTGTGCAAGAGCATGTAAGGGGTTCAACCGTCCAATTGTAAGCTTTTGAGGCTAAACACAAGCCTACTGCATGGACTCAGATACTTGATGAAGCATAAATTTGTTTTCTTTTACTGCTGAAGTGAAGCATTATTTTCTGCATGAAAATAAATGTGGGACCAGTAATAAAGAACGTATTGTATGGTACCTTCCTGCCACAGCTACCATCTGAGCAAGAGGGAAAAAAAGGTTGGGCTTGGAGTAATCAAATAGTGGTAAATATAAGGCTACTAGTTCAAAAGACAATCACAGGAAAAATACCGTTTATTAGGTCAGTTTGAGCAAATGCAAACTGGCAACAAACAAATGATAGCACCAATGAAAATTTATAAATTGCATTAACAGTGAACGAGTCTGAAAAGCACTGCTTTTGTATTTACCCTTTATAAACTGATGTGAATGTAAAGTATGTACAGTGCTGCATACATTGACAGCAATATACATATGTCTGTAAATAAATAGGCCTGGTGTGTTTTTAAAATAATGAAAGCAAGTATTTAATTTAAATTTAGTTTTGTTAGCAAGAGCAACGCCTTTATTTTTCTTTGCTTTACTTATCAATGAAATAAAAAGAAAAAAAATTATGCATGAATGAAGGCCTTACATTTGTTGTCTGCACTACCTGGTGTCATGTCGGCTCAGTAGATCATACTTCTCCGCCTGTAGTTTTTCAGCCAAAACGGACTGAAGGTCAGATTTTTCAAGCAACCTGTTATCTGTTGAGAGAAACCAGCAATCAGTGGGTGAGGAAACCTCTCTGCCTCAGGGATCATCTATGCACAGCTGGCAAGCTCTATGCCCTTGACCCACCCCATGTAGATGCTCATTCCCCAGAGAAGTCAATATCTACTACTGCAGTCCTCAGCCACAGCAATTAACTACTGAGCTGCTGGTACTTTTGAACATTATTGTAGAATGCTATTATCTGTCAGCTTTGCGGGCACAATGGGGTTGATTTACTAAAACTGAAGAGTGCAAAATCTGGTGAAGCTGTGCATGGTAACCAATAAGAATCTAAGTTTAGCTTGTTCAACTAACCTTTGACAAAAAAACCTGGAAGCCGATTGGTTTCTGTGCAGAGCTGCACCAGAGTTTGCACTCTCCAGGTTTAGTGAAACCACCCCATTATGACTACTGCAGTTTAATAGTCTGATTTTAATACTCTGAAGGAATAAATGTGCTCCTATACAAGTTAACTTTGTAGCAAACCTAACCATCAAAGGACTCTCATCTTTCAAACAAAGAGGACACCGGTTCTCCCACTGAAGAAAAATAAGAGTACAGTATCAAACATTTACAGCTAAGCGCACTATGGTATTAAATTAAATTCTGCCAGGATCACTATCTCCTTATTTCTTTAGGCCTCCAGGTAGACATTAGCTGTTGTGTGGAGGAGGCTGTGATGCGAGAGGGGGGAGCTGTGATATAGCGGGCTGTCACGTGAGAGGGGGAAGCTGTGATATAGCGGGCTGTCATGTGAGAGGGGGAAGCTGTGATATAGCGGGCTGTGATGTGAGAGGGGGAGCTGTAATATAGCGGGCTGTGATATAGCGGGCTGTGATGTGAGAGGGGGGAGCTGTGATATAGCGGGCTGTGATGTGAGAGGGTGGGAGTTGTGATATAGCGGGCTGTGATGTGAGAGGGTGGGAGTTGTGATATAGCGGGTTGTGATGTGAGAGGGTGGGAGTTGCGATATAGCGGGCTGTGATGTGAGAGGGTGGGAGTTGCGATATAGCGGGCTGCGATGTGAGAGGGGGGAGCTGCGATATAGCGGGCAGTGATGTGAGAGGGGGAGCTGTGATGAGAGGGGGGAGCTGTGATATAGCGGGCTGTGATGTGAGAGGGGGGAGCTGTGATATAGCGGGCTGTGATGTGAGAGGGGGGAGCTGTGATATAGCGGGCTGTGATGTGAGAGGGGGGAGCTGTGATATAGCGGGCTGTGATGTGAGAGGGGGGAGCTGTGATATAGCGGGCTGTGATGTGAGAGGGGGGAGCTGTGATATAGCGGGCTGTGATGTGAGAGGGGGGAGCTGTGATATAGCGGGCTGTGATGTGAGAGGGGGGAGCTGTGATATAGCAGGCTGTGATGTGAGAGGGGGGAGCTGTGATATAGCAGGCTGTGATGTGAGAGGGGGGAGCTGTGATATAGCAGGCTGTGATGTGAGAGGGGGGAGCTGTGATATAGCAGGCTGTGATGTGAGAGGGGGGAGCTGTGATATAGCAGGCTGTGATGTGAGAGGGGGGAGCTGTGATATAGCAGGCTGTGATGTGAGAGGGGGGAGCTGTGATATAGCAGGCTGTGATGTGAGAGGGGGGAGCTGTGATATAGCAGGCTGTGATGTGAGGGGGGAGCTGTGATATAGCAGGCTGTGATGTGAGAGGGGGGAGCTGTGATGTGAGAGGGGGGAGCTGTGATGTGAGAGGGGGGAGCTGTGATGTGAGAGGGGGGAGCTGTGATGTGAGAGGGGGAGCTGTGCTATAGCGGGCTGTGATGTGAGAGGGGGAGCTGTGATGTGAGAGGGGGGAGCTGTGATATAGCGGGCTGTGATGTGAGAGGGTGGGAGTTGTGATATAGCGGGCTGTGATGTGAGAGGGTGGGAGCTGTGATATAGCGGGCTGTGATGTGAGAGGGTGGGAGTTGTGATATAGCGGGCTGCGATGTGAGAGGGGGGAGCTGTGATATAGCGGGCAGTGATGTGAGAGGGGGGAGCTGTGCTATAGCGGGCTGTGATGTGAGAGGGGGAGCTGTGATATGAGAGGGGGGAGCTGTGATATAGCAGGCTGTCAAGTGAGAGGGGGAAGCTGTGATATAGCGGGCTGTGATGTGAGAGGGGGGAGCTGTGATATAGCGGGCTGTGATGTGAGAGGGGGGAGCTGTGATATAGCGGGCTGTGATGTGAGAGGGGGGAGCTGTGATATAGCGGGCTGTGATGTGAGAGGGGGGAGCTGTGATATAGCGGGCTGTGATGTGAGAGGGGGGAGCTGTGATATAGCGGGCTGTGATATAGCGGGCTGTGATGTGAGAGGGGGGAGCTGTAATATAGCGGGCTGTGATATAGCGGGCTGTGATGTGAGAGGGGGGAGCTGTGATATAGCGGGCTGTGATATAGCGGGCTGTGATGTGAGAGGGGGGAGCTGTGATATAGCGGGCTGTGATGTGAGAGGGGGGAGCTGTGATATAGCGGGCTGTGATGTGAGAGGGGGGAGCTGTGATATAGCGGGCTGTGATGTGAGAGGGGGGAGCTGTGATATAGCGGGCTGTGATGTGAGAGGGGGGAGCTGTGATATAGCGGGCTGTGATGTGAGAGGGGGGAGCTGTGATATAGCGGGCTGTGATGTGAGAGGGGGGAGCTGTGATATAGCAGGCTGTGATGTGAGAGGGGGGAGCTGTGATATAGCAGGCTGTGATGTGAGAGGGGGGAGCTGTGATATAGCAGGCTGTGATGTGAGAGGGGGGAGCTGTGATATAGCAGGCTGTGATGTGAGAGGGGGGAGCTGTGATGTGAGAGGGGGGAGCTGTGATATAGCAGGCTGTGATGTGAGAAGGGGGCTGTGATATGGGAGAGCTGTGATATGGGGGCAGCTATTAAATGGGGGGTGAGCTGTGATGTGGGGAGTTAAGATTGCAAAGGGGACTGTGATGTGAGGGAGGGGTCTGTCATTGCAAGGGGGACTGTGATGTAAGCCGGGCTGTCATGTTGGGGGCTCTGATGTGAAAGGGGGTTGTAATGTAAGGGGGCTGTGTTGGAAAAAGAGGGACTGAGGACACTAATGTAAAAGGGGGCTGTGACGTGAAAAACCTTAGTCATAGAAGAAAAATGAGATTCGGGCCTGTGCAGAAAGCAAATGCTACCAACCGGACCTCCTTGAATTTTAATTCAGCACCCCTGAAATTATCTCTACCAAGCCCACGCCACATACTCCTACAGAAAATTTCAAAGGAGCTAGGAGCTTGGGTTAATAAATTAAAGTGTAACTGCCCGAAATGTGCAGTGACATTTTAAAATACCAATAATAGTAGTACATAATTTTTTTTAAATACGCTTTGCGAATGCCTCAACATTCATGCAAGCGTAACGAATAATATCCATAATAGTTTTAATATGTGTGTAATAGTTTACTTTTTGACTTTTGCTGGGCAAATGTTACATTTCCTAGCCTTCAAACCTAAGCGAAAAATAACTGCAAGAATATTTGAACATGAGACTTAACATTCATTCACAGAGAAAATGGTCTAACACTACAAGCTAGGAACAGTCAGGAAATGAGGAAGACTCCTGCACTGTGTACAGTTTATGGAGAACCTTGTGTGAATGACCAAACGAATGAGTGTTTGGAAGAACGAACTTCCAGCTGCATTGTGAAAAGAAATATTTAGCACTATGATTGCCACTGCTAAATGTGACAGCTTCCTCCTGGTTGTTAGGGAGCGGGCACCCGCATGAGTCCAAACAACGAATGACTCATCCCTGCCATCCCAGCCCGGAATATTCAGCTGTCAGCTGGAGATTCCATTCCACACTGGTAGGTGTATGTAAACAGTGGGGAGAGTGAAGATAACAAAAATAGTGCAAGTTCCTCTCCACAATTCATATCAGGATCTTTAGGTCTGGTATGGGTTGTTAAGGGGGTCCCCCCCATTTTCTATGCCAGCCACTTTGAGTCTGGTATGGATTTTAGGGAGAAAGATCATGTTAAAAACAAGAAAGAAAAAACATACATACAGTCTCCTCAAAATCCCAGACCCCTATTTGAGCATGCAACCTGGGTGACCAGAAAAGGGGGGGCACCATGCACCCCTACCTGCTCCCTGAACCATAGGGAGCGTTGCTAGTCAATACTATATTCACCCAACGAAAAGACAACATGGAAGTTTGGTACATATTACAAACATTAAAAGGTATTTGTTATGCTCGCATGAGACATTTGTAAAGCAATTTTTTTTTTTTTTTTAAGGTTGCACTGAAATGACGGTGGCCGAAACATATTGGCCGAAAATGGTGTTAATCAGCATCTTACAGAAAGATAAAAATGGTGCCGATAATGGCCGTGGGTCACGCTGCCTCATCCGTCAGGGAGTGGAGGCGCAGCTGTGCAGTGAAGATAGAGACAGCTGGGATGCCTGCGCTGGATGTCCGCCAGGGTCCGCTGTCGAGGACATGTGGAAGTCATTTAGGGAGAACCAATATGGCAATGGAGCGCAGAGTGGTCTGCGGCGTATGCACGGTGACATCGCGCAAACGCTGCGGACCACGCCACACTCCAGTGTCATCTTAGTTCTCCTCAGAGGGCCTCCGTGTGTCCTTCACAGCGCTGGAGTGGACCCTGGCAGTCCTCCTGGGGGACATCCAGGCTTTCTCCACTAACAATTAGCTTTTTTTTTTTTTTTTTTTTTTTTAAATCACACTTAGAATGCGAGTTGGCCCTTGTCATTAACTTTTTAATAAACTCCTTGAACTGTCCGCACTTCGAGAAACTTTTCACTTCTCTCCTATTTGTTTCCATAGACCGTGCTTCTGCTTGGACGCAGTTCTTTAGAATCTTTTAATCATTGTTTGAACTCTGTTCATGGACATATAATCTGTTGTTTTTTCTGTATAAGGTCTAAGACACTTTGTGGAGCCCATCACCCTTGCTCTGTGAGGGTGCTTGCGCTTTGCAGTTGCGCATGCCCAGTGGTAGTGGCTGCGCCGCCAGGTGGCTTCGCTCGCCCCCTTGGCCGGCGTCCGCATACCTGGTGGTTGGAAGCATATGGAACTAGCTACATGGGAGAGCGGGCTGCATCTCTTCTGAATGGATGTGGCTATTATGCTAAAGGTGAGAACTGCCGCTGGAGATCTGAAATCAATCTTAATTAAAAAGTCAAATATATAAACAATGGATATATAAAAATATATATAATTTTTTTTTAAAAACTGTCAATTTCGGTTTTGGCCAAGTGCATCCTGAATTTTCAGTTTTGGCACTAGAATTTTCATTTCAGTGCACCACTAATTATTTTTATAAACTGACCTTATAAAGGCAGCCTACCTGGGGTCTGCTCAAACTGGCCCTGGCATGTCAGTCTGTACTACTATTGCAGCACTGCTTTGTAAGGTCAGCACTACATACATTTAATAACTGAAAACTGCTACATCCTATGACAACCTGTGTTTGTTAAACAGTTTAAATCACCATGTTGGATGTCACAAGTCAGATGGTTAGGACAAGGATCCTACTTTGATCCGACTTCAATGATATTCAATGGGCTGAAGTACGATCAAAGTCGGACCAAAGTAGTACAGGGAGCATTTTCAAAGTCGGACCGACTTATGTCAGACCAGTTAAGACAGCCCTCACAGGGAAACATTGATTTTCACACGTCAAGCGACATGAGCTCCCAAAGTCGGAGCGTATGTCGTACAAGTGTGAACCCAGGCCAAAGGATTTGGAACACAATTCCAACATAATTACAAATGGAATCTTGGAGAAGCGTTCACCTGTGTTTATTGTTCTATTTGCTTTGCATAAATGGAAAATGCCACATGATCTTTTTTGCCGCAGCTGAATTTTTTTTTTTTTTTTTTAATCCCCTAGCCTAGATTTTGTTAATAGGGGCGGCCAGGCATCTATGTGCACGTGTTACAAAGGCAGCCAGGCGTTTGTACACATCCAAAAAGGGTCATACGTCTAATGTTGAATTAACAATGAGGGAGGGGGAAGGAGAGAGAGGGGGGGGGAGAGAGGGGGGGGGAGAGAGGGGGGGGGAGAGAGGGGGGGGGAGAGAGGGGGGGGGAGAGAGGGGGGGGGAGAGAGGGGGGGGAGAGAGGGGGGGGAGAGGTGAAAGGGGGGGGGGTCACACCACAGGAACAGAGCTGAGGCTGTCAATCACAGGCTGTGTGCTGAAGCTCCCCTTTTTCTCTTGGTGTCACGAAAACTTGACAGAAGTAAACAAAGCAGCAGACAGAAATGTCACTTATTGCTCTATATTAAGACAAGTATACACTATAGAGAAAATATGGATTCAATGTGAGGATAGACAGCTGTAGCAGTAAACATTGGATAATTTCTCCAGTCTTACTTTACCGCTGGCCTTTTAAAATGTTGTGTTCACCTTGCTTTTCATTCCCAATAACATAAATACCCAGGACAATTAAGCTGGATTCACACCTATGCATTTTTAGTGCTTTTTGCATTTTGCAGATTTGCACTACAGAACGTGTTCCATAGGAAACCATGGTGAATAGACTGTAGTGCAAATCCGCAAAATGCAAAAAGCATTAAAAATGCATAGGTGTGAATCCAGCCTAAAAGAGTTTAGCCTGGTACACACTAGTAGTTTTTATTCGTTCAACCCAGTAGGGCTGAACGAAAAAAACTGACATCTATTGTGTTCTGACAGGGGGGGCGGAGGACGGAACCCCGGCACCCCCCCCCCTCCCCAGCGCTCTCGGGAGCCGACCGACAGAACTTTTTCAGTCATGACCCATCAATAAATGCCTGCCAAACAGCCTGCTTCTGTCAGACCAGCTGCAGTACACACAGCCTGATTGTCAGCCGGTTCCTACTGAACCAGCCGATTCCACCTGACATTCGGCCAGTGTGTACTAGAATTGAGTCTCCCTCAAGTTGACAATACAATGTGATTGTACAATCACCTTTGGTTTTACCAAAACTACATAATAGGAAACACCTAAGCAATCCATTCAACTTGTATCAAATCAAGCTGACCCTTGCACTGCATTGTTGATAGCAGATCTAAAAGGAGATTGCGCAACTGGGTTGTATAATGTATGGCCACCTTTACAGGGATAGAGTGGAGAGGGATTAAAACTCCTTTCAGGTTATTATTGCTGGCTGTGCCCCCATTATGGAGATTCCACCTCTCTATTTGTCCTGTTTAGTATTATCACTGAAAGTGAAAGAAAAAAACTCTAAATTTTGGGTTGACACCAGAACAGGAAAAGAGGGGAATTTTCCTATTATAACACTAGTTCTGGAGACAACCAGAAATGTCCTCACTTCCTATTTGGCTGTGGGACAGGAAGTGAGAAAAAAATCTTTAGCTCTACTTTAAAATGTACCAATGAGTATGCAGTAAAAGGGCCCTCCTTTGATAAATCTAAAGCGGATTGTAGAGTCAGATTGTAACGTGCATGGTAAACCTGAAGGTCTGCCATTTGTTTTGTTTTTCTCAAGCAAGCAATGCTCAATAGATTTGACAAGTTGTAGTTACATTGTAGGATGAGCTCCTCGAAGGCCTGTCTCTGTTCTCGATCCCTCCTCCTCAATTCACTGGAGATGTGGATCCTCCAGCCGGGGAATCCTCCGGCCTTAATACTGCTCGCCATCGCAGTGCTGAGACGTCTGTGTGGGCAGCAGACTCACATGGTCCCAGGATAAGCTCTGGATGTCCTATGACTCAGTACTGGGCCTGCCTATGGCACATCTGCTGCCCCTCTGTGTGGTCACCTCTAATATCGATGTCCTGAATATAGACATGTATTCACAACTACTAGCAGAGGCTCTGTATGGGTTTATTCAGGAAGGGCTGTGTGTGTGTGGAGAGAGCCGGTCACTAGCTGCATGTATCTATAGTCCCTCCATTATTGGTGGGGCTGTGTATGTAAGCAGGCTGTGCACTGTCTATGTATGGAGGTACACCTGCCAGTCACCACCCCCTCTATCGTTCTATAAATGTATATACATGTCACCCCCCAGCCTCCATAAACCACCCACCAATAACCCGCGCGACCTCACTTCTACCCCAGCACCTATGGCTATTTCTCCACTAGAATGTCTCATGTAAATGACGTCACCTAAAGATGTTCCAATCGGCCTGACAGGAAGTGCACATGCGCACTGACAGCGGCGGGGCGGGCCTGTAGTATACGGGTGCTGGCTGCTACCAGCGCACGCATACTGTATACTTTCCCTCGCCTACACAACCATTTTACTGTCGCTGGTTACACCGCAGCATTGAATTACAGTTTTTCTGCTGGGTTCAAAATAATCTAGATCAACTAAAAAGCGTAGAATGACCTCCTCGTATTGAGAAAGCTTATTGGGCAAGAGTATGCGGAAAAGCCAAGGTGATTGGTTGCACGGTCTATGTGCCCGCCTCCGCTGATGATTGGCAGTCCCTTTACGAGTTTTGTTGCTGTGTGTAATCTCGCGAGAAGAGAGGCGGGAGCTCCGTATTTCGGTGAAGATGGAGCTGTATGACGAGTTACAGGTGAACGCAGGTGTCTTGCCGAGAACGTTCCCGGCGGATAAGTACTGCGCAGGCGCAGCGCTTGCGCAGTACGAACGACTAAGGAGCCGCCGAGCATGAAAAATTTCAATCAGCTGTACACGGCGCCCTGGGTCCAGTTTCAAGCCCCACCATCCAAGTGGACTTTTTTAAGTTCCCCTCGGGGGATAAGGACTCCCCTCTACTGCGCAGCGCTTGCGCAGTAGGAGCCGGCGGAAATACCTGAATAGTTGTAAATCAGCCGTACATGGCGCCTGTAAGAGGTCCGCTCGCCACGCTTCGGGCACAAATAAAAAAATGCAGAGCGAAGCAAAGCCGCGCCCGAAGCGTGGCGAGCGGCCCTCTTACAGGGGCCGTGTACAGCTGATTTACAACTATTCGGCTTCGGCTATTTCCGCCGGCTCCTACTGCGCAAGCGCTGCGCCTGCGCAGTAGAGGGGGGTCCTTATCTGCTGAGGGGAACTTTCTCGGCAGAACACCGGCTCCCGATCTCTGCCAGGTGTCTTGCCGAGAAAGTTCCCCCGGCCGATAAGGAACCCCCCTGCACTGCGCTTGCGCAGTACAAACTACTACGGTGATGCCGAATATAGACAGCTGTGAGTTAACTCTACACCGCGCATGCGCAATTAACATGACATTCTACTAAGCTATGCCACACGCTCCCAATGCTTGTGCTACTCTACAAGGGGCGGGTCTTTTATTACTGTTATATCATGTAAGGGGCGGGTGCCTACAGATATAACAGTAATAATAGACCCGCCCCTTGCTTAGACAATATAACAGTTATAATAGACCCGCCCCTTGCAGAGTAGCACAAGCATCGGGAACGGGCGGGTCTATTATAACTGTTATATCGTCTAAGCAAGGGGCGGGTCTATTATTACTGTTATATCATCTAAGCAAAGGGTGGGTCTATTATTACTGTTATATCTGTAGGCACCGGCCCCATACACGATATAACAGTAATAATAGACCCGCCCCTTGCAGAGTAGCACGAGCATCGGGAGCGTGCGGCATCGTCTGCTATAATGTCATGTTAATTCCGCATGCACGGTGTACAGCTCACTCACAGATCTTTATGTTCGTCAATTTTCGCCAGCTCCATAGTCCTTCGCACTGCGCAAGCGCTGCGCCTGCACAGTACTGGGGGGTCCTTATCTGCCGGGCGAAACTTTCTCGGCAGAACACCAGAAACAAGAGGAGGGGCTGAGGGCGGGGCAAAATACAAGCTAGGAAGAGTAGGGTGGAGCAGCCGACTGAGATTTGGACAGGAGGGTGGGGCCACCAGATGATAAATTGGTAGGGGCGGGGCAGAGGACCAGTAAGAAAGCAAAGCTGGGTGGCGAGGAAGGGGCTGCGGTGTAAGCGATGGAAAAGGGAGGAGCTGCGGGCTAAAATGAATAAAGGGAGGGGCACCAGTAGATTGAAAGAAAAGAGGGGCGGAGCATGCAGTGGGAAGATAAAGGGGCGGGATGCCAGCTGCAGGATAGGGAGGAGAATGGGGGGGGGGCGTGGATCAGGATGAAGCAGGGCGGAGCCCAGCCAGCAGCATGGCCCGGTGAGGATCGCTGTAGTGATGGGAAGTCCGGATCTTTTAATTGAATCGGTTCATTTCGAACTACTCACTGAAATGAACCGATTCAATGAATCGATTCTTCGGTTCTTCGGCTCACTTGCTGAGTCTACTGACAAGCAAGTGAACCAAATCTCTGACTCAACCTTCTTAAATGATTAGAATCAAAAGAATGATTCTTCACAGAAGGTTGGCAGGTCCTGGGGAGGTTTACTTGTGTTTAGTTTGTTGCTCAGAGCACAAGCACAATACTATTGTGTCAGACTGTCAGACCACATTTTGTCAGAGCAGCCAGTGCCATCAACTTTGGTGTCGCACAAAAAACTGTGTAGATGAAAAGCGGGTTTTTGTGCGTGTGAACCTCATTCTGATGGGCCAACTTCACAGTTAACATTGCTAGCCATCAGATTTTTCCGTAATCTTTACAGCGCATGCACAGAAAAAATTATCGGATTTTACTACCACGGGCGGGCGAAGTACCCACGGTAGTAAAATCCAATCGTTAGGCTCCTTTCACACTTGTGCCATTTGAAAGTCGTGCAATTTTTGCCACGATTTTTACCGTGACTTTGATGCGACTTGAAGAATTACCTATGTAATCTTGAGGTCTCTGCCTCAAGTCGCATCAAAATAGGACCAAAGTAATGCAGTGACTACTTTGAAGTCGCTGTGACTTGAAGACGCACAGATATGAACGGTACTCATTGGAAATCATAGGGTACCACTTGTCATGTGACTTTGTAGTCCCAAGTCGCAGGACAAGTCACACAAGTGTGAAAGGGGCCTCGTTATGCACTGTAAAGACTACGGACAAATCTGATGGCTAGCAATCTTAACTGTGAAGTTGGCCCATCAGAATGCAGTTCACATGCACAAAAACCCGCTTTTCGTTTACACAGCTGTTTGTGCATCACGTAAGTGGCAATATTGGCTACTCCTATAGATTGCTTGATCTGACACACCTGCTACCCAGGTTACTGAGCACCACCCTATACTCATGTGATCATATAACAGACCCCAGATGCAATAAAGAGAACCTGTCACTTCAACAAACTATCACATAGAGGCTTGTTATCTTGACTTTGTCCTCTCTGTCTTTAAGGCTGGGTTCACACTGCTGCGGTGCGGGAACGCAGCGAATTTACTGCGGGTTCCCGCATCGCACCAACTCGCACGGCAGTTCACACTGCCATATGCGAACTGCTGGGGAGTGTCATACAATGTTAATGACACCCCCAGTTCAGCCCGCATATCGCACTGTGAACTGACAATTCGGACATGTATCGGATCGCATCGGTGTGAACACCCATGCGATCCGATTCTGGTCTGAAGGAAAAAAAGGGTCAGGTGCGAGTTTGGAACGAATGCGGTGCGATATCAGCCATACTATCTGAATGGCTGATATCGCACAGCACAGACATCGCATGTGATGTGAACAGCAGTGTGCTGCGAATTACATGCGATGTCTGCCACCGCAGCAGTGTGAACCCAGCCTAAAGCAGTCTGTAGTGTAGTGCTGCTACTTGATCATTGATTTAGTGTATTGTTCTACTGGTGGCGACTCATGGTTCTTTCAGTTTACTATGTTCTAACAACTCCTATGATTCTTTAACTCGGTAACCTGTATGATTCTTTAACTCGGTAACCTGTGTACTGTGTACTCCTGACTCTTGTTTTAAGTTTGTATCCAGTTCCTGAGTGTCACTGTGCCTTGAGCATGCTGATTGGTTGCAGGGAGGGGCCAAGCTCTCTCACTCTAGGATCATATTACCAGGCCTGCTCTGCTCTGCTATGCTAGTATTGAGTGCATAGTGAACTGTTTCAAACGGATCAGTTCACTCAGATGAATCGATTCATCCAGTTCACTGAAAAGAATCGATTCAAAAGAACGATTCGTTCATGAACTGGACATCACTAGATCGCTGTTTATATATAACAGTCCAGTATAACCAGTTCCCCTGACACCCTGTACACCTCTATACACCAATCCCTACAAGTTTGCTATGAAGCTGATTATTCAGAGATAACTGTCATTACATCACAGAGGCATACTATCCAAGCTTTCTATTTGTAAAAAGAAAAAACTTTTTTTCTTTTCATTCAATTCTTAGATCAAAAAAAGTATAAAAAACACTTTTTCATTTTGCATAGAGTAAGGAAGGGTTATAACCGCTGTCAGTTTTTTTTTTTAATTGGTTTTAGTTTTACCATTTGTGTCCCATTGCGGAGATTTCCCTTCACTTCCTGTCCCATAGCCAAACAGGAAATGAGAGAAAATCCCCCCAACGTCAGAGATTCCCTGGTTGTCACTAGAAAATTTTCCCTCAATTAGTGTTCTGATGTCAACCCAAAATGTGGGATTTTCTTTTACCTAACCCTTTTTTTTAACCCTCAAAAAATAAAATGCATTTATTTTTTTTTGTAAAGGTGAACGTATCCCTTAGGTCCCTCTCACACCAGCAGACCGATCGGACCACCCATTGGTTTTGTTGTCGGAATGTCCGATCGTGTGTACGGGGCATTAGGCTAAAATCGCATCGCATTCGCACCATAATGGTGCAGGACCCTTTTTTTGGTCCGCACTGGAATCGGATCGCATGGGTGATCCAATTCCTGGACCATTTCAAAGTTCACACTGCGATCCACGAACCAATCTGGTGGAATCATTAACTATACACTGACACCCCCAGTGTTTTGCAGATCTCATTGTGAACCAGTGTGTGATGTGGGTGTGATGTGGGAACCCGCGCTGGATTCGCAGACTTCCCGCATCGCACTAGTGTGAACCGAGCCTTATTCCTACATGGGAAGCACATTTAAAAATGATACCAGAAGTTACACTGAAGCTCGGTTCACATATGCAGTGCGGGAAACACAGTGAATCCTGTTTCCCTTACTTCGTTCATGCGAACCACAGCGAGTGTCAATGTTAAGTTAATGACACCCCAAAATAGAAAATGCAGTGCGATTGACAGAATCGGATCGTATCGCTGTGAACACCCATGCAATCTGATTCTGGTGCGGGGGGGGGGAGGGTCCTGCACCTTTTTTTTGCGGATGCGGTGCGATTTGAGCCATACAAATGAATGGGCTTAAATAGCACCACACAGACAACACGTGATTTAAACAGAAATGTGATATGATTCCAATGGGAATCACATGCGATATGCCACACCGCATATACAGTACCGTATGTGAACCGACCTAAAAAAACAGTAGAGAAAGTCACATTTTTATTATAGTCATGGCATCCTGTCTGATGATGGAGAGTACATTCCATAGCAAGCCACTCTGGTTAGTAAATTCCTTGTATGTACATCACTGTAGCCTCTATGTAAGCCCTTGAACACATCTTCAGTACATAGTAAATTCCCCCAACATACAATTTGCTTGTTTATGAGGATGCATGATCCTTCTTTGAATGTGTTGTAGCAAATCCACCCCATAATGTACAGATAGAAGGTTACATTAGTCACAATATGATGTAATATTGCTACAAATTATATATACAGTGAGTGGTGCAACAAAAAACTGACATAAAGGGGGGGAGGGGTGATCCTTTTTCCAACTCAGAAATTCTGTGGGTTTTTTTTTTCTGACATGTTGGTGTTCTATCTTTCACTTGGATGTTATAAGTTGCACTTAGTAAATACAGTTGGATAAAAGTAAAACTGTGTCTGTCTTCATTTCAAGTTTCAAAGCAACAAAATGTGATTTTAAAGGGGGTGATTCTTTTCTTTACCCACTGTATTGTTACAAAGTCATTCTCAATAAATATTGTTAAGCGGAGTTCCACCCAGAAATGGAACCTCCACTGTCCATATTCACCCCCCTCCAGTGTCACATTTGGCAACTTTCAGGGGGGAGGGGGAAGTAGATACTTGTCAAATCCAGGTATCTGCTCCCACTTTTGGGGAAAATCGTTGCATATTGTGAGGTGATCTACACAATGTCCAGCAAATCCCCCCCCCCCCCCCCCCGCTGTGTTCTGGGAGACACACAGGTCTCAGAAGACAGCAGGGATCAATCAGAATGTGCAGAGCAACTCGCGCATGCGCAGTAGGGAACCAGGAGTGAAGCCGAAAGTCTTCACTGCCTGGTTCCCTTACCAGGAATGGCGGCAGCAGCACCTGGGAGTTGATCCGAAGATTGAGCCTGGGTTCACACATGTGCGGTGCGAACTGAAGCTCAGGTTTCACTGGGGAGATAAAAATAACTTGTTCAAAGGTTCATCTGCGTTTCAGCTGTGGATCAGAGAGCAGGGAGAGGAGAGGGGGAGGTGTAGTGAGGAGAAGGAGAAAATCCATGTTCAGAACGCAATGCATCTGCAAATCAGATGCGTTCCCATAGAAGATACTGGGCTTGTAATTCGCAACGCAATGTCCAGAAAACGCACACGTTTTTTGTGCAATGCGCAGTGCGAATGCAACGCACATATGTGAACCAGATGCATTCATGTGAATATATTTTAAAATGTCCTGCGAATTGGATGCGTTGTAAGCCGCATCTAATTCACATAGGTGTGAACCCGGGCTGACTGGGGTGCCGACATCGCAGGCTCCCTGGACAGGTAAGTGTCCTTATATTAAAGCGGTTGTATACCTTTTTTTTAACTTTTACCTACAGGTAAGCCTATAATAAGGCTTACCTATAGGTAAAAAAAATATACAGGTTTAGGAGATATTCCCCTCGCAATGAGCCGCTGACTGCAGCGGCGCATTCTCGGCTGACAGCCCGGCAAACTCCGGAGCTTGCCGGACAGAAGTCTCCCGCGCGGAGTGACGACATCGCGGCTCCGGCAACTCACAGCGCCGGAGCCGCGATACCCGGAAGCCACGCCGAGGGGAAATGTCAGCTCCCTCTGCGTGGACAGGGTGAGATGCCGGCGCCTCGTTCTAAGGTAAGTATCTCATAATGAGCTAGTATGCGGTGCATACTAGCTCATTATGCCTTTTCCCTTACAGGTGTAGGGGGAAAAAAAAGCCAGCGGGTTTACCACCGCTTTAAGAGTCAGCAGCTGCAGTATTTGTAGCTGCTTTTAATTTTTTTTCTGCCGGTGGAACTTCGCTTTAAATAGAATAGAACAGTCATAGTGTTTAGTGAGCCCTAAGGGTGTTTTTAGCGTACCTGCGGTTTTCATGCACACATTACCCATGCTTCCCCATAGACTTCTATTAGGCCTGTAGTTCATTTAACATGGTTTCCTATGATGGAACACGTTCTTTAATGCAAAATGCAAAAGTCATTAAAAATGCCTAGGTGTGAATCAGGCCTTAGATTGGGCATTGTTGATGCGTTTTCTGAAAGCATACCAAAAGTCCCACATACTGCATCTTTAGTGCACTTTCAGAAAACGCATCAAAAACACACAATCTGCTAGAAGTCTACGGGACCACAGGATGCAACCTGCATGAAAACCATGGGTACACTGAGCTGTACCCGCGCTGTGGCTAAACCGCAACACAGCTGTGTGAAAGTGCCCGAAGGACTTGTTCACATGGGTGACCAGGGTGCGATAAAAGCAGGCAGTTGAGCCATAGATTTACTGCACCCAGTCACCCACCTTGAAAAGGGCATGCAGCCACTCAGAACTGCAGCCAAATGTGACCAGTTCAAGTTATTAGGGCACTCCGCAACCGCCCTGCAATTGCATACAATGCACGCAGTTGCGGCAGGGTGAGTCGGCGTTTTCAGGGCTAAAACCGGCATTGAGGAGGTGACAAATCGCCACTGTGGATCAACTTTCAGGGGGACAGCAAGGGGTGCTGCATGTCAGAATAAGCCTTAGGCACACTCCTAATCCTTGTGGAGAGCTTTCTCAGAAGAGTTGAAGCTGTTAAAGTTGCAGAGGGTGAGCTAACTCAATATTGAACACTACGGACGAAGACTGGAAAGTCATTAAAGTTCATGTGCTTGTAAAGGCAGGTGTCCCAATACTTTTGGTAATATAGTGTATATCACTGAGCTCTCATCCCTACACTCCAATGTTGGGTTAGTACAGAACTTTTTTGTTATGTGAATTAGCAGATCTACAGAGGTTATTGTCACTTTTGCAGTCAAATTTGAGAAGCAAACATTCATACCCAAAAAATATTTCTTATATAATAATACTTTTGGTAATATAGTGTATGTGCGTTGCACTAATGCATGTTACATAATTCATTAACATGTGCTGTGTTAAGGCAGCGTATTAAAACGAAAGCACTGCAGATGCTGTTTGTTTTTTAAAACAGCACATGGGAACACGCTATCAAAGTGCACAGTGTAGGTAGGTTGCTTTGGGATCTTCAAACTACGGCCCTCCAGCTGTTGCAGAACTACACGTCCCATGAGGCATGGTAAAAATCTGACATTCACAGATATGACTAGGCATGATGGGAATTGTAGTTCCTGAACAACTGGAGGGCCATAGTTTGGAGACCCCTTTAGTGCATTTTGGTGCCCTTCAAAATAAATACACTGCAATGTAGCAGAGTATGTTAGGTGTTACATCAGCGTGGATGACGTGTGCTGAAACTTCACTCTTTTGAGTGCACTGATACTATCCAACACTTATGTCACAGTGGCTAGCAAGGGACTCTGCAAGTCGTTCTCTGATTGGAAGAAGTGAAGATCATGACATAACCGCCCTGCCTCTCCACCTCATCCAATTAGAAAATGCTTGGCATTAATAGAGGAAAATGCAAGGTGTTCTCTGAATTGTGCTGTGCCCGATGTTCTCCGCTTCCACAGGAATCAGCCAGGTATGAAATACAGTAAGCATAGTTACATGAAATACAGTAAGCTTAGTTACATTAGTCCTTTGTCACCTCTTCCCATGCTCGCCTTCAGGACTTCTCCAGAGCCTCTCCCATCCTCTGGAATGCTCTACCCCAATTTGTCCGACTTTTTCCTACTTTGTCCACTTTAAGACGGTCCCTGAAAACTCATCTCTTCAGAGAAGCCTATCTGGCCCCCACCTAACAACTGTACACTTATTTTTTCCATCAGTACATCCCCCACAGTTATTACCTCTTGTATCTCTTGACCTTCCCTCTTAGACTGTAAGTTCTAAGGAACAGGGCCCTCTGATTCCTACTGTATTAAAGCGTATTGTATCTGTACTGTCTACCCTCAAGTTGTAATGCTCTGCGTAAACTGTTGGCGATATATAAAACCCTTTATAATAATAATAATAATAGTCCATGCTGGACCAATTAGCTTATGCAAAAAAATCCATACCTGGACTTCAGCTTTAATTGCGATCCTTTAACCACTTGCTGATCGCCCTATAGCATGGGGCGGGAATGTGATTACACACAGCAGGAGTCGGTCAGCAGGTACCTCGGACTCGATGTCCCCCGGCACCTGCCAATCATCAGCCACAGAGGCAGAACTGCAATCTGGTGGGAAGGCATGGATCCTGTGTTCCTGCAAAGCAGAGGCTAGGATCCATCTCTTCCCCTAGTAAAAGCACCTCCCACTGTTTATAAAAACACTGGTCAGGCTCACATTTAACCCTTTGATCGCCCCTGATATTAACCCCTTCCCAGCCAGTGTCATTAGTACAGTGACAGTGCATATTTTTAGCACTGATCACTGTATTAGTGTCACTGATTCACAAAAAGTGTCAAAAGCAGGGCTTTATTTCAAGGGGAACACAGTGCCGGCACCTCCAGCACTGAATGTATGTAATAGCAAGGGGTGCTGGAGAGTCTATGATGCTGGCTGCTGGAGGATCTATTTTTGCATGTGGGTCTATTGTTACTAGGGGGGATTTAGGTTGCTGAGGGGTCAATTGTTACTGGGAGGTATCTACTCTTGCAGGAGAGGTCTATTGTTGCTTGCTGCTCGAGGGTCTACTGTTGCTGAGATGGTATTTTGTAACAGGGGGCCTATTGTTGCTGGGGGGGGGGGGGGTATAATGTTGTGTGAGGGATCTATTGTGGCAAGGGATCTATTATCGTTGGGGGGGTACCTTTGTTTCTGTGGTGGGGGTTCTTTTATTGCCGTAGGATATATTGTTTCTGGGTGGATCTGTTATTGCTGGGGGGATCTAGTATGGCTGGGATGGGGTCAATTGTTGCTGGCTGCAGGGGATCTATTTTACTGCTTTTTTGTTATCACTGACAAACTGCATACAAATTACTTAACACCACAAAATAATACTTGGTTCTGTATTCTCTAAAAGGGGAGGTACTGGAAGGTGGCTAGAAGGGTGAATCCAAGAGATGGTACTCGGAGGTTGGCAGGGGGTGGAGACAAGAGGTGATTCAAAAGAGGGGGGGGGAGGTTCCTGCACCTATTCTCTCTAAAAAAAAAAAAAAAGCACCGGTCAAAAGTGTCAGTTTGTATCAGAATGTCCGCTGCAATATCGCAGACCCAATATACAGTTGTGCTCATAAGTTTACACACCCTGGCAGAATTTATGATTTCTTGGCCATTTTTCAGAGAATATGAATGATAACAAAAAAACATTTCTTTCACTTATGGTTAGTGTTTGGCTGAAGCCATTTATTATCAATGAACTGTGTTTACTTTTTTTAAATCATAATCACAACAGAAACTACCCAACAGAAACTACCCAAATGACCCTGATCAAAAGTTTACATACCCTGGTGAATTTGGCCTAATAACATGCACACAAGTTGACACAAAGGGGTTTGAATGGCTATTAAAGGTAAAAATCCTCACCTGTGATCTGTTTTCTTGTAATTAGTGTGTGTGTGTATAAAAGGTCAATGAGTTTCTGGACTGGTCAATGAGTTTCTGGACTCCTGACCGACCCTTGCATCTTTCATCCAGTGCTGCACTGACGTTTCTGAATTCTGAGTCATGGGGAAAGCAAAAGAATTGTCAAAGGATCTGTGGGAAAAGGCAGTTGAACTGTATCTAACAGTAAAGGGATATAAAAAGATATCCAAGGAATTGAGAATGCCAATCAGCAGTGTTCAAACTCTAAACAAGAAGTGGAAAATGAGGGGTTCTGTTGAAACCAAACCAGGTTGATCAGGTAGATCAATTAGAATTTCATCCACAACTGCCAAGAAAATTGTTTGGCATGCAAAGAAAAACCCACAAATAACTTCAGGTGAAATACAGGACTCTCTGAAAACATGTGGTGTGGCTGTTTCAAGATGAACAATAAGAAGTCACTTGAAGAAAGATGGGCTGCATGGTCGAGTTGCCAGAAGAAAGCCATTACTATGCAAATGACACAAAATATCCCTCTTACAATATGCCAAACAGCAAGCCTCAAACCTTCTGGCACAAAGTCATTTGGAGTGATGAGTCCAAAATTGAGCTTTTTGGCCACAACTGGTAAACGCGACATTTGGAGAGGAGTCAACAAGACCTATGATGAAAGGTACACAATTCCTACTGTGAAACACGGAGGTGGATCGCTGATTTTTTGGGGATGTGTGAGCTACAAAGGCACAGGAAATTTGGTCAAAATTGATTGGCAAGATGAATGCAGTATGTTATCAAAAATACTGGAGGAACATTTGCATTCATCAGCCAGGAAGCTGCGCATGGGACGTACTTGGACATTCCAACATGACAATGATCCAAAACACAAGGCCAAGTCGACCTGTCATTGGCTACAGCAGAATAAAGTGAAGGTTCTGGAAAAGCCATCTCAATATCATTGAGCCACTCTGGGGAGATATCAAACGTGCAGTTCATGCAAGACAGCCCAAGAATTTACAGGAACTGGAGGCTTTTTGTCAAGAGAAATGGGCAGCTTTACCATCTGAGAAGATAAAGAGCTTCATCCACAAATACCACAAAAGACTTCAAGCTGTCATTGATGTTAAAGGGGGAAATACACGGTATTAAGAACTGGGGTATGTAAACTTTTGATCAGGGTCATTTGGGTAATTCCTGTAGTCATTATGATTTAAAAAGAGTAAATACAGTTGATTGATTATAAATGGCTTCAGCCAAACACTAACCATGAGTGAAAGAAAAAGTTTATGTTATCATTCATTCATATTCTCTGAAAAATTCTGCCAGGGTATGTAAACTTATGAGCACAACTGTAAGTCGCTGATCGCCGCCATTACTAGTAAAAATAAATAAATAAATAATAAAATAAACATATCCCATAGTATGTAGACGCTATAACTTTTGCGCAAACCGATTGATATATGCTTATTGGGATTTTATTTACCATAAATATGTAGCAGAATACATATTGACTTAAATTGATGAAGATATTTGTTTTGTTTTTTTTAAGTTTTTTTTTATTGGATGTTTTATGGAAAAAAGTAAAAAATGTAAGTTTAATAAAGTGACATTAATTAAACTGACATTCATTTTCACATATATTGTGATATAGTACCTGCTGCTGATCCAAACTAATTAGATAACATAGCCATGGCAGGAATTTATTATACATTCAGAAAGTAAAAAATTTTTTTTCAAAATAGTCTGTCTATAATAAAAAATACTGAGGTAATCAAATACCACCAAAAGAAAGCTCTATTTGTGGAAAAAGAAGGACAAACATGTTATTTGTGTACACTGTACAGTGCCGCACGACCGCGCAATTGTCAGTTAAAGTAACTCAGTGCCGTATCGCAAAAAATGGCCTGGTCGGGGGGGGGGGGTAAACCTTACGGTGGTTAAGTGGTTAAAAATATTTTTATTATTATTATACGGGATTTATATAGCGCCAACAGTTTAACAGTTTACACAGTGCTTTACAAAATGAGGGCAAACAGGACAGTTACAATGCAATTGAATACAGTAGGAATCAGGGGGCCCTACTCATCAGAGCTTAAACTCTAATGCCGCGTACACACGATCAGACTTTAAAGCATACTTGGTCCGGCGTACTGGATTTCGTTGGACAACTCAATCGTGTGTGGGCTCCAGTGGACTTCGTTTTCTCAAAAGTTCGACGGACTTAGATTTGAAACATGTTTCAAATCCGTCCGGTCGAAAAGTCCGCTCATCTGTATGCTAGTCCGACGGACAAAAACCGACACTAGGGCAGCTATTGGCTAATGGCTATAAACTTCCTTGTTTTAGTCCGGTCGTACGTCATCACGTACGAATCCGTCGGACTTTGATTGATTGTGTGTAGGCAAGTCTGTTCATTCGGAAAGTCCGTCTAAATGTACGCCGGACAAAGTCTGCCGTACAGTCCGATCGTGTGTACGCGGCATTAGAGGGAAATTTTAAACATCTACATATTACTGATAAATATTTTGTCCCTGGTGCTGGCAGTTGTAGATGGGTACTGGGAACTTCTCATGCCACACTAGGGGTGAGATGACATATCACATTCCAGTACTGCAGTAGATGTAAGTACCATGGGGCTCTCCAGCTGCTGGGGATTTGTAACGGAGCTAAACAACAGATATTGTGCCATTCGCCCCTGCTGTTGTGTATAAGCTGCTAGACCAGTGTCATGCTTTCTCGATGACTTCTCTGCATGGCTACCCTACTTTCTCTCCTCTGAAGTATCTACCATCATCCTAGGTGACTTTAACATTCCAATCAATGTTAATACTGCAACCACTTCTCAACTGCTCAACCCAACCTCCTCTTTTAACCTAACACAATGGACACAGACCACCACTCACTCCAACGACAATACTCTCGACCTCGTATTCTCCCATCATTGCACTCCCTGCAACCTCTCTAACACCCCCTTTCCTCTTTCTGATCACAACCTTATCCTTTTAACACTCTCCTTGTCTCCTACCTCCCATGCTGCCAACCCACAAACCACTACCCACAGAAACCTTCGCAACCTCAACCCTTCCCTTCTTCATTCTGCTACTGATGGCCTTTACGACAAAATCGCACCCCTGTCCTGCCCAGACCTAACCACTTCCATCTACAACAAAACGCTGTCATCCTCCCTAGACATACTTGCTCCTATTTCTACACGCAGAATCAGGCCCCATCTCCCACAACCCTGGCAAACAGACAACACCAGAAGTCTCAAGAGATGCAGCCGTGCTCTTGAGCAAGCATGTGATAAATCTAAGTCCCTGCAAGACTTTACCCTCTACAAATCTGCCCTTCTCAAATACAACTCCTGCCTCCATACTGCTAAACAAACCTACAACAGCACTCTCATCAAAACCCTCTCATCCAAACCTTGTCAACTCTTTTCTACCCTTAATTCCTTACTTCACCCCCCCACTGCCCCCATCCACCAACTTGCTTACCGCTCAACAGATTGCCAACCATTTCAAAAGCAAAATCGATACCATTCGCAAAGGAGATATCCAGCATTCAACTTCCTCTCCTACCCAACACATCAGGTTCAACACCACACTCAATACTCTCCTCCTTCTGCCCAGTTACCACCGACGAAGTTGATAAACTCCTCTCCATGGCCCACCTTACCACCTGTCCCCTGGATCCTGTCCCCTCACAATTACTGCGACCACCTTCCCACTCTATCCTAAACTCCCTAACCAATATCTTCAACCTCTCCCTCTCCTCCGGAACCTTTCCTTCCCTGCTCAAACATGCACTGGTTACCCCCATACTTAAAAAACCCTCACTAGACCTCACCTGTTTGAATAACTTAAGACCCATCTCCCTGCTGCCATTTGCCTCCAAACTCATCGAACGCCTTGTCCATGACCGAATGAGTCGCTACCTAACGGACAACAACCTTCTCGACCCCCTACAGTCCGGCTTCCGTCCGCAACATTCCACTGAAACTGCCCTACTAAAACTCACCAATGACCTACTAACTGCTAAAACCAATGGCCATTACTCCATACTCATACTCTTAGCTCTCTCTGCTGCCTTCGACACAGTTGACCACCTGCTCCTCCTCAGCAAACTACACTCCCTTGGCCTTTGTGATTCTGCTTTATCCTGGTTCTCCTCCTACCTATCTCAGCGCACTTTCAGTGTCACAACTCCATCTCCTCTGCTCCTCTTCCTCTCGCTGTTGGGGTACCCCAAGGCTCCGTCCTTGGGCCCCTCCTATTCTCACTCTATACCTCTTCCCTGGGCCAGTTGATAACCTCCCATGGCTTCCAATACCACCTCTACACCAATGACACCAAGATCTATCTCTCCACTCCTCAACTCACCCCCTCAGCCTCCTCACAGATCTCAAACCTACTGAATGACATATCGGTATGGATGTCACACCACTTTCTCAAACTCAATCTTTCTAAAACTGAGCTTGTAATATTTCCTCCTTCCTGGTTCCCCCCCCCCCCCCCATGACTACCATTAAGATCAACAGCACAACCATTGGTCCCTCCACACATGCCAGGTTGCTGGGTGTAATCCTTGACTCTGACCTCTCCTTCAGTCCCCACATCCAATCACTGGCTTAATCCTGCCGCCTTAATCTCCACAACATCTCCTAAATTCAACCCTTCCTGACTAATGACACCACAACGCAACTTATTTACTCCTTGATTATTTCCTGCCTAGACTACTGCAACTCTCTCCTTAATAGCCTACCCTTACACAGGCTACCCCCCCCCCCCCTTCAGTCTATTATGAATGCTGCTGCTAGACTAATACACCTCACTAATCGATCTGTGACGGCTGCTCCTCTCTGCCAATCCCTTCACTGGCTTCTCCTACCCCACTGTAAAAAAATAGAAAATGCTAACCACAACATACAAGGCCATCCACAACATCGCCCCCAGCTACATTACCAACCTCATCTGCAGATATCGGCCAAATCGTCCCCTCCACTCCTCCCAGGACCCCCTGCTCTCTAGCTCCCCTGTTACCTCCTCTCATGCTCGCCTTCAGGACTTCTTCAGAGCCTCTCCTATCCTCTGGAATTCCCTGCCCCGGTATATCCGATCAGCCCCTAACCTGTCTACCTTTAGGAGATCCCTGAAAACTCACTTATTCAGGGAAGCCTATCCCACACCCACCTAACAACTGTCCCTGAGCCACTCCCATCAAATCATTCCCTGCATCTATTACCTTTTGTACCACCCCCTCCCTTTAGAATGTAAGCTCTACGAGCAGGGCCCTCCTGTTCCTTCTGTATTGAACTGTACTGTAATTGTGCTGTTACCCCCTCTATATGGTAAAGTGCTGCGTAAACTTTTGGCGCTATATAAATCATGAATTTTATATATATATATATATATATATATATATATATATATATATATATATATATATATATATAAATCAGAGGATGTAACTTACACAAAACATTCACTGATGGTGAATGAATAAATCACTTTCATTGGCCTCTTGCACATGGGTACCTAGGGTCATATGGTGTCAAACTTGGGTGCATCTCCCTGCCTGGACACCACAGCTGCTACACACAGCTGCCTATAGAAATCAATTACAGGAAGCAGCAGTACATGGCATACATCGGTAGAGTCAGCACCCAGGGTCGTACATCTATACACTACCTACAAACTTAACTGGGATAGCCTAGGAATAAGTTAAGTTTGTAGGTAGCGCCATTATACCCATATTTCAATTTTCATTACGGTTCTGCAAAGCACCTCACTGGGGACTTTGTGTAAGGGAGGCAGCAACCTGTGTTTTCTGACCCTATAGTCGTGTCCTAAGCGCAGTTTCTTTTCGGAATTCCCTGGTACATCTATACACATTCACAAGTTTACGCAACTACCAGCATTCACAGTGCCTTGAAAATTCAAGTTAGACTTAACAGTAACTTGTTTTCCAGATGTCTTTCAGGACAGCACCTGAGAGAGTGGCTCTACCCACTAGGAAACAGGAAACACCAACTTCACCTAATTTTAAAAAGGAGGCTTCTCCCCACAGTTTGTCAGTTGTAGCAGAGTACCTCCGACCCAAGCTGGAACACATAATCAGAATATGGTTAGTCACAGCAAATATATAAACAAGAAAAGGGCAGGTCGCTGCTGTCCTGAAAGACTCCTGGAAATAAAGTTACCGGTAAGTCTAATTTGAATTTTCCCTAAACGTCTCTCAGGACAGTACCTGAAAGGATAATCAAGACTTACCAACTAGGGAGGGACAACAGCCTGCAGGATCTTTCTGCCAAATGCCTGATCACCGGCTGACAGAAGATCCAGTCTATAATGACGGACAAACGTTCGATAACTTAACCACGTAGCCGCCTTACAAATTTGATCTGGGGTGACACCAGCTTTTTCTGCCCATGTAGTGGCCAGAGCTCTAGTAGAGTGTGCTCAAATTCCCAGCGGGGGAGACAAACCCATTTGGGAATAAGCTTCTAAAATAGCTCATTTTAGCCATCTAGCAATTGACCGCTTTGATGCTTGGTGGCCCTTTCTGTTGCCAGAGAAAAGAACAAAAAAAGAGTCTGGGGGGCGTGGTCTGGAGCCGTTCCAGGATGGACGCGTAGTTCATGAGCTCTCGTTCCTCGAGGTCCTGCTTCATAAGCTTAAGAGCCTAACAACCGCCGAGACATGGTGAGAACCTCCCGCAGTGTCTCCGCTACACGTTCCCGATCCCCGCGGGGACAAGATTCTCAGCTAAGTGGCAATATTCCCGAAATCTTCCGATCGCGTCCTAGGAGTAAGATGCACGCCTCCTACTCGCCCTCCTCGAGTGAGCCCCGATCCTTGAACACTAGCCCACAACGCACCAGAGCTCGGAGCCCGCACGGAACAGAAGCAGAGATGAGACATTCTCCTGCTGTAAGTCTGGCAGACCTCCGCAATGTCGCGGCTGATATTAAAAATACCCTCATGGCGGCCATAACGGACATGAGGTCAGACATACAAGCAATAGCCATGAGGGTAGAGGAAGTGGAGATCACGCAAGCCCGCCATGAAACTTCCCTGTGCCAAGTACAGCAGCTGACTGAATCCCACGCTGTCCACCTCAGGGAGATCAATCGCCACATGGAGGACCTGAACAATCGTGGTAGACGCCGAAACCTTAGGGTAAGAGGAATCCCGGAATCGATCAATCCCACTCAGCTCTCCCTAATGGTCACCAACATACTTAACGATCTCCTAGAGAGGCCCTTAGACACACCGATCGCCTTTGAGCGGGTTCATAGGGTGTGTCGCCCAAGGGGAAGGGAAACAGACCCCCCTAGAGATGCGGTTTGTTGTCTCATGGACTTTCCCCTAAAGGAGGAAATCCTACGAAAAGCCAGGAGCCGCAATCAACTGTCCTTCCAGGGTGCGACAATAAAGATCTACCAAGATCTTTCTAATATCACTCTGCAACGTAGGCGGGAGCTGCGGCCCTTACTGGAAGTCCCGAGAGCTAGATCCATCATTTACCTTTGGAAGTTCTCCTTTTGTTTATCTGTGACACACCAGGGCCGCTCAGCAAACCTCAAGGTACCAGAAGATTTGGAACACTTTTGTTCCACACTTGACATCCCGTTGGTTAACTTGCCAGACTGGTATAGTAACTTCCGTCTGCCGTCACCTAGAAGACCTACCTCCATGGAAGGAATAAATGAAGCTGGAAACTACAGCATCAGTCGCCGCAGATCCCATCCTCTCCTCATACGCCACCACGGATCCCTGGAGCCCAACGCAATGGAAGTCCAGCGTATCGCAGAGCCTGCATCACCTAGTCAAGTATCCGAACCCTCCTTTCTCTCTTTACATGACACGGAGACTCATTCCCTAAACTGACAAAAGACAACGGAAAAAAAAACAAACAAAACCTGTTCCCCAAATACCCAAGAGACCATCAGCTTACAATTATATGCAGGGTCCGTTTGAACTCTTTACCTGACCCGCTATGGTTCCAAGAACTTAGTAGAACCCCATTTTGACCTGTTCCACGCAATCTGTTCACATGGCAGTTCCCTCTTGCCCTACACATCCGACAACCAAAGAAGCAAGCAAAACATCCTGAATCCATCGACTCAGAATCACTGAAGATTACAATCCCCACCAATGTACCAGTTGCCTGCCTCTCCCTCCTTCACTGAACTAAAGCTTCTCACTCTTACATGCAAGAAGAGAGATGGTCCTAAAGAGCTCAAAACAGGGTACTTTATCCAATATCACCCAATAAGATGAGGAGTAAAGCCTGCATCTTTGTCACTTGAAGGAGATACTACACGGCACGATAGACTCCTACCCTCTGGACTTCATCTTCAACATCCACTTTAAACTCTATCGCTGCTCCAGGTCGGATACTCTTTTTCCTCTGAAGTTTTGTGCTAGAACATTAAGATGACTTATGCAGCACATTCCTGAAGTATCGCATGCCTCCCGCTGCCTATCTCCTCTGCCCTCTGTGATTTGACAGTGAAGGCCCCATACCCTTCCAACCCTGGACCAATCTCTTGATGCCATCTCACCTCTATTCGCCTCTCTCCTTCTTCTCCCCTTACTACCATCTATCCTTCTCTACTTCTGGTACACTTTCTCACCCTTGTTCTTTTCCTTTTCATCCTTCTCTTCCTGCTCACACCTACTCCTTTTCTGATCTTCGTTCTCAGGATGATAATCGTATATTACTAGTCATAATAACCAAGTCATGTTACTAACTCTTTCTCCTACCACAGGAAACCTTAGCAGTTACTTCTCTTGTGACTCGGCCACGAACACGGGACTAGAAATCTAAGAGAGCCACGCCCAGGTAAGACTGCCATAAAACCCAAGATTATCCACACGTTCCTCCTCTCTACTGGAACAGATGGATGCCCCCCCCCCCTAAAAAAAAACAAAAAAAACAACAATCACATCCCATCCATATCCAACCGGTCATAACAGACCACTTTTAAGGCTTTACTGTCCCAATCAGGGCTGAGCGTGGCCCCCTTGGAAAATAGAGTGCTCCCAATGTCTCATACGGGTATAGTTATAATCCTAATCAACATCCAATTTGTTTGTATTGATACTACTGTTGATGTTCTTGTTACATTCGTCTCTGGCTTTCCTGCACAAACATAACTGACTCGGTCTCCTCATACATATATTTAACATGACATCTCTAAAACCACACAACTCTAACCTCTCCCTTAAACTAGTCTCCTTAAACACCAAAGGCCTGAACACCCCAGAGAAACGTTCCCAAATACTAAGTTTTATGAAAAGCATGAAAGCGGATGTGATCTTCCTACAGGAGACTAATTTTTGTACCAAGAAAATCCCAACTTTAACAAATAGATTCTACCCCCATGGCTACCACTCTACTTCCCCGATCTCAAAGTCCAAAGGAACCTCAATACCCCTTTCTAAAAATGTTCCGATCCACGTATCGGACTCCCTCATTGACGACCAGGGTAGATATGTCTTCCTGAAAGGCACCTTTAAAGATAAACCTATCACGCTAGCAAACATATACAGTCCCAACAAAGCACAGGTCCCATTCTTTCGTGCCCTCATACGAACGCTAGCAGACTTTCACGAAGGGATATTGATCCTTGGTGGAGACTTTAATGTTCCACTAGACCCTCTATTAGATTCCTCAACGGGCTATTCCCACTTGCCCTACAAAGCTCTCAAACAAATCAGAAAATGCATCCAAGACCTACTGTTACACGACACTTGGCGTACTCTGTACCCGAGTGATAAAGATTTCACCTTTTTCTCCACCCCCCACAACAAGTACTCAGGTCTTGACTATTTTTTCTTACGCAACAAGACCTCCCCACTCTGACAGCAGTCACCATAGAACCGATGACAATATCAGATCACCACCCTATCTCACTGACACTTACTTTTCCAGACAAACTACACCACACATATATATGGAGACTGGACCCGACTATCTTAACGGACAATACAAAAGAACAAGAGATTTGCAAATGTTTAATCGATTACTTTGCCGACAACGACACCCCAGATACCTCTAGACTGACACAATGGGAGGCACACAAATGTGTCATACGGTGTAGACTTATCTCCCTAACGGCTGCACTTAAAAAAGAAAAGAAAGTCAAACTGGCAACACTTTACACCAAACTTAGAAAACTAGAGACATTGCATAAGCACAATCTGGCTGCACAAACTCACCGAGAGCTAATTGAAACACGTTCTCGAATAAAAGAGGAACTAGATCAAAATTTAAGGAAAAAATTCACCTTGTCTCAGAAACTCTTTTCCGAGTTTGGAAACAAATGTGGCCACCTCTTAGCTCAAGCATTACGAAAGAAAAAAGCCAGCACGACGGTTCACCACTTGAACTCCCGCACGGGCAAGACACTTACAAATAACGTAGAAATAGCAGAAGAATTTGAAAAATACTATGCCTCCCTATACGATCTCAACGCATCCAATCCCACTAAACAATCACCCCCCGAACGCACTAGTGAAATAAATTCGTTCCTAGCCAAATATACTCCAGACAGGATTCCCGAAGATGTTACTACAAATCTGGAATCCCCGATTACTGTAGCAGAATGGAAACAAGCAATAAAACAATTGAAACCAGGCAAGAGCCCAGGCCCTGATGGCCTAAGTGCGGTATACTACAAAACGTTCTCTGACACACTCCAAACGCCCTTTTTAAATGCCTTCAACTCCCTCTCTCCCTCAAACCCTCTGACAAGAGAGATGTTAGAAGCACACATTGTAGTCATCCCTAAAGACGGCAAAGACCTCACATGCACCAGTAACTACAGACCGATATCACTATTAAATGCGGATATTAAGATATTTTCCAAGATACTTGCAAACAGACTTTTACAGCTACTCCCCACTATCATCTCCCAAGATCAAGTAGGATTTATCCCTGGACGAGAAGCCAGGGATAATACCATTAAAGCAATTAACTTACACCACCTGATGACACACACAAAACAAAAGGGCTTTTTCCTATCCCTAGATGTGGAGAAGGCATTCGACAGAGTGGCATGGGACTACATGAGTGCGGTCTTACATGCAATAGGCCTGGGTCCACACATATCTGACCTCATCCTCTCGCTCTACGCGAGCCCATCGGTTAAAGTCCGAGTAAACAACACTCTGTCGAATGCCTTCCCCATCCGTAACGGAACGAGACAAGGATGCCCCTTATCCCCTATTCTCTTCGTGCTCACGCTTGAACCATTCTTACGTAAACTAAGATCCAATTCCAATATACAGGGAATCCGAACACCCAAAAAGGAATATAAATATGCCGCCTTTGCAGACCACATATTGCTGTTTCTAACGAACCCGGTAACCATTCTGCCTACGCTGTTATCAGAATTCAAACAATTCCAATCACTCTCCAATCTAAAAATAAACTTTTCAAAGTCTTTTGCCCTGAACATATCCTTGCCCCCTTCTCTAGTGGCCCAATGCAAAGAAAATTTCCCTTTCCAGTGGAAACGTGAATCAATTACATACTTGGGTATACAGCTCCCAACCAAGCTCTATGACTTATACACTCTGAACCATCTCCCCTTCTAAATAGACTGACCTCTGATCTCAAATCCTGGAACAAACCACTATTCTCCTGGTTCGGCAGAGCGGCAGTACTAAAAATGAATGCTTTACCGCGAATGCTTTACATACTACAGACAGTTCCTATACAACCACCACCTGCCTTTTTCAAATCTTATCAAAGTATTTGTTCCAGATTCCTCTGGGGGGATCGCAAATCTAGAATAAGGTTCTCACTACTTACCAGACCAAAATGACTGGGAGGTATAGGCCTCCCTGACCTCCTAAATTATCACACAGTTGCCCACCTCACAAGAATAGTGGACTGGAATGTACACTCACTTCAAAAAGATTGGGTTTCCCTGGAAGCTTCTTTCACCAATCTGCAACTGGACTCTCTCCCATGGGTCTCCCCACGACACATCCCTAAGGCGGTAAAAAGCCACCCCTTAATTGGACCTACCCTAGACTGCTTCCGCAAGACGTGCCATAAAATCTCCATATCATCTATTCCTGGATCGCTCACCACTGTAAAACTAAACCCAGATTTCCCGTTAGGAATGCATAACCATTTCCTAATGGACAACTGGCCACAAGAGCATATGAGGGCATACCAATTCTTTCACCAGAACGAACTCATGTCCATCTCCCGGCTATCCACACAATTGGAAAAACCACCTATTCCCCCTTGGACCCACCTATTGCTGGTCCACTTCCTAAAATCCCTTAATAAAGACCTGCAATGCTCAAGACAGCTCACGCCCTTTGAAAGACTATGTATTCAGAAGACGCCACAATCCCACTTGATCTCTGTCACGCATGACCTAATTTTCGCTGACATACTAGCTAAGGAGAGCCCTGCTTGTAAACACTGGGAGAAACACCTAGGCATCTCCATCTCGAGTAAGAATTGGGAGCAGATTTCTCTAAACATTCATAAAGGGTCAACAAATGTCACCACTCAAGAAAACGGATTTAAAATCCAGTCCAGATGGTATCGTACTCCTTCCCTCCTACACAAATTCAACCCTGATGTACCAGATGTTTGTTGGAGATGTCACCACGAGAAAGGCTCTCTACTCCACATCTGGTGGTCCTGTCCCTCCATACAAACTTTCTGGAAGGAAGTCTGCCGTATCACCTCCCAGGTTACTTCTTATGCCCTAGAATTCTCCCCAGCTCAATTCCTTCTCCACCACTCACTCATACCACACAACTCATACCACAAATCACTAGCAATGCATATGATCAATGCAGCAAAACAATGTATTCCTCTATTTTGGAATTCAACCCGAACACCCACGCTCACAGAATGGTTCCTCAGAATCCGCAAAGTGGCTGAACTGGAAAGACTTATCCACATCACACGGGACACTCCCACGAAATTTAGCATAAAATGGGCCTGTTGGTTGCACTTCCAGACAACACCTGAATACATCAACATGATGGCCACACACACTCCAACAACAACCTGAATTGGGATAGGCCTCAGCCACTGTACTCCGTAACCCACATTTACCTCTCTCCTTTCCTCTTTTGAACAATCCTTCCCCTTTCGAGCCACAAGCCCCTTCAAAAAACATAATTAATCATGGGAAGCCAGAGACGTTCCCCCTCCCATCTCCCCCCCCCCATCCAATATCCCCTATCCTCCCCCCCTCCCATCTCCCCCTATTATCACCCTACCCTATCCCTTCCAAATACCCCACCTACATGTTCCCTCACTAATACCATTTAGCTAACGTACGCATAGCTTAACCACCCTTTCCATTTACAAGGTTATGGACGAATCAATAGCTCTCTTCACCTTATCCCTGATCACCATCCCAACCACAAGCAAGTATGCTACATAAATACTTCAAATCTATCTGACCTCATCCCCCTGACACAGACCCTAATAACCAAGCCTCTATAATAATGTCTTCAGTCCTTTCCCGTAACTTCTGCTTTCTGCCTCCCTCAACCTGCCAGCACAAACAGGAAAGCATAAAACTCCAAAACCCTCTCTACACATGTTACAACTTAGTAGTATACAATGTTATATGCTGTAGTAGTCTTTGACCTTGTAATCCTTGAATGTATATTTACCGGCTGTTCAAGATTCTTGTCATTGCAATTTATATTTCAATAAAAGAAATTATTTGAAAAAAAAATAAAAAATAAAAAAATAAAGTTTCCGAAGACCTAAAGTCCCTTGTTAGTGTATGTGTGTCACCGGCGCAAAAACCACTTCTACATTAACCATATGTGTCAGGGTTGCTGCTTTCAAAAAAACCCTTCATTAAGATGGGCTAAAGATACTGATTCAGTGTATGTGAATGCGCTACCCCTATAGTAACCACCACTTGTTCTCTTCCTATTAATCCGAAGGAATCACTTACATAAAATAAAATACAAAATCATATGCATAATCTTATAGCTCTAAATCAAACAAAAAAAATATAACCATATATTGTTCAGTACATAAAAAAATACTTCAAACGTGCTGCCAAAAAAGTCCTTTGGTAATTAATTGTGACTGGCGTGCTCCTATGTTCCTTCAGTGATCATATGTGACTGAGTGAAAAACCTCCACCATTCAGATTGGCCACTCACCAGATGTTTAATAAAGATGCGCCTTTGGTTCATTCAAGGGATAACCACTCCACCTATGTAACACTCCTCACCGGCTAAACTTGGACTCCAATGTTCCTCATTGGAGAGCATAAGGGATAAAAAACGATCATAGCGCAATATGCTTGAACTATTTATTTAAAATTACAGGAAAAGTATCAACTCACATTTAAAAGTGCCCTCGAGCTGGCACAAAGCTTATCCAGCAGTTATGGACGGGTACTGGGCTGTTTGCATGGTCCGCCTGGTGTTGTATTGCGGCCTCCACGCTCGGCTTGCGCTCCAAGCCTCATTCCCGTTCACGTCCGGTCACCTGATGTGAAAAAACTCAGTTTTTTCACATGCGAGTTTACCTGCGAGTAAAATGGATACTAGAGGCTCTTACAATCCTTTGTTCCTTAACAGCCGCTCCTCGGATACCAGGCGGTGAGGCTTAATCTGGCTATATCCAGGTGATATACCGGGCCTTGAAGTAGTAAGTCCTGTCTGAGACTGTCATTCTAGAGTGGAGGAAAACCAGACTCTTTTCGGCCAGAACAGAATGATCAGAATTACTGACACGTTTTCCTTTTGTATTTTCCTTAATACCAGTGGAATTAGCTGAAAAGGGGGGAAGGCATAGCCCAGATGAAAGTTCCAGGGATGTGCTAAGGCATCTATCCCTAGTGAGCCGCTGTCTCGGTGCAGAGAAAAGAACGGAGTGTTCTCTTTTGATGCAAACAAGTCCAATTGTGGACGCCCCCACATCCTGGTGATCAATGAAAATATTTCTGAATTCAAGCTCCATTCTGCTTCCTGAATTTTTCATCATCTCAAGAAGTCTGCTACTTCGTTTAGCATGCCTTTGAGATGCACTTCTGAGAGTAAATGATTCTCTGCCCACTCCAGGATTTCCGTTGACAGCAATAGAAGAGCCTTGCTCCTTGTGCCCCCCTGTTTGTTCAGGTATGCCACTGTAGTGGCATTGTCTGATAGAATCTGCACATGGGACCCCTGGAGGTTTGGAGAGAAGGCAGCCAATGCTATGAATAACTGCTTTTAACTCCCTCCAGTTTGTGGACCTTCCTGCTTCGGATCGGGACCAAATTCCCTGTGCTATATTTTGATCCCACTGGGCCCCCCATCGCCAACTGCTGGCATCTGTCGTGACTCTTTTTTTCTGTTGGAAAAGACCATACTAAGCGCTTTGACAAAACTGACTGATTTCTCCACCACCAAAGGGTCCTCTTGACCCTGGAGGGGAGTTTTACTTTTGTGTCTAAGGTTTCTGGGCTGTGATCCCAAACCGTTAAGAGAAAACCTTGGAGGGGCCTGAAATGGAGCCTCGCCCATTGAATGGACGACATTGTCCAGGTTCCCAGGGCTGACAATCTTTCTGATTGATATCTCCTGGTTTGTTTGTAGCCTGGCTATTACACTCATGACTTTGTTTTTCTTTTCTTCTGGAAGAAAAAATCTTTGTTCTACAGAATCTGTTTGATAACCTAGTAACTGAACTTCCTGAGCTGGATTGAAATTTGATTTCTGAAGGTTCACAATCCAGCCCAAGGCTTCCAAATGATTCTGGGCCTTGGCCAGGTCTACCTGCAGTATTTCTCTGGAAGGGGCAAAAAAGAGGAGGTCATCGAGATAAGGGATTACAGCAATTCCTTGCAGACGGAGAGGAGCTTCCGCCATTATTTTGTAAATATTTGTGGGGCGGATGAAAGACCAAAAGGGAGGGCCTTGAATTGTAGATGCAGCACCTCCTTCCCCATATTTATTGCCAGCCTTTTCTTTTGAGGCTGAGAGGCTATAGGCACATGCAGGTACGCATCTCTTAAGTCGATTGATGCCATGAAGCATCCCTTGACTAAGAGATTTCTGGAGTCCATGTGGAATCTCCTGTATCGAACTGACCTGTTTAAAAGTTTTAAGTTGAGAATGAGACAAAAGCTTCCTGTTTCTTTATCAGGAAAATATGGGAATAGAAACCCCGATACCATTCCTCTTGAGATACCTGAATCACAACTCCCTATTGCATCAGATCCCCTAACAGGTTCTTCATGGCTGGGGCCTTTGTTGTGTCCCTTAGCAGGTTTGTTACAAAGTATCTTTTGGGGGAAGGTCTGAAAGCTCTATTTGTATCCCTGAGCCAGCATGTCTAGAATAAATGGGTTTTCTGTCATGCTTGCCCAGTGAGGAAGGATTTTCTGAAGCCTTCCTCCCACTGGCAATGACGAGTCATTGCGATTTATTGGTAGGCACAGCAGGATGGAAAAGGACATTCCCTCTGCCTTTGCCCCTTTGTGCCGACCAATTCCTTCTCTTCTCTTGGGGCCTACTGCCCTGTTCCTGAGTTTTTTGAGGTCGAAAAAGATGCTTAACTGGCTGCTTTTTCTTTTTAACAGGAAAAGATTTATTTTTATCAGCTGTCCTAATACTGAATCTAGATCAGGACCAAATAAAAGATCTCTCATAATTGGGATTCCACACAATTTACTTTTAGATGCTGCGTCTCCTGGCCAGGTCTTCAGCCATAGGGCTCTCCTGGCTAAATTAGTTAAGGCCACAGACCTAGTTGACATCCTAATTGATTCTGCGGATGCAGCAGAAATGTAAGCCACAGCTGCTGCTGGGGTTGAAAAAGAATCCAGAATCTCCTACTTGGATGAATCTGCTATAATGTGGGCTTTTAACTGATTTAGCCAGAACTCCATGTTTCTAGAAACGCAGGTAGTAGTCATAGCCGGTTTGAGGTTGCCCATGTTGGATTGCCAAGCCTTTTTAAGCTGTTGATCCATCATTTTGTCCATGGGATCTTTTAATATTCCCATGTCTTAGAATTAATCTATCAATGGGTCTGCGCTTCAGACTTTTACAAACACTGCTGCCCCCCTATGTAGGTAGAGAACACCTCAGTGTTATCCCAAAGAGGTTAAAATCAGAATATAGGGGATGGCGCTGTGTAAAAAATAGAGAGTGTAAATGTGAGTGTTTTAAAGTGACAGGTGCTTTAGTGCGTGGTACAATCCTACATAAATAAAAAAGATAAAATTTTTAAAATAAAAAATGTGAACTGACCAAAAATTAATAAATATTATAAAGTGATAAATCCTTATTGGAATTATTATTATTATTATTATACAGTATTTATATAGCGCCAGCAGTTTACGTAGCGCTTTACAACTTGAGGGTAGACAGTACAAATACAATACAATTTGATACAGTAGGAATCAGAGGGCCCTGCTCCTTAGAGCTTACAATCTAAGAGGGAAGGTCAAGAGATACAAGAGGTAATAACTGTGGGTGATGTGCTGATTGAGAAGATAAATGTACAGTTGTTAGGTGGGGGCCAGATAGGCTTCTCTGAAGAGATGAGTTTTCAGGGATCGTCTGAAAGTGGATAAAGTAGGAGAAAATCGGACGGATTGGGGTAGAGCATTCCAGAGGATGGGGGAGGCTCTGGAGAAGTCCTGAAGGCGAGCATGGGATGAGGTGACAAGGGAGTTTGAGAGCAGGAGGTCTTGGGAGGAGCGAAGAGAACGATTAGGTTGGTATTTTGTGACTAGGTTAGAGATGTAGCTAGGGGCCAAGTTGTGGATGGCTTTGTAAGTTATAGTTAGTATCTTGAATTTAATTCGGTGACTGAGTGGCAGCCAATGGAGGGATTGGCAGAAGGGTGTAGCAGACGCTGAGCGGTTTGTGTGGTGGATGAGCCTGGCCGCAGCGTTCATGATGGACTGAAGTGGGGATAGCCTATTTAGAGGTAAACCAATGAGGAGGGAGTTGCAGTAGTCAAGGCGGGAGATGACCAGGGAGTGGATTAGAAGCTTTGTGGTGTCATTGGTTAGGAAGGGGCGTATCTTGGAGATGTTGCGAAGACAGAGGCAGCAAGCTTTGGATAGTGATAGAATGTGGGGTCGAAAGGTTAGTTCAGAGTCCAGGATTACACCTAGGACCTTGGCGTGGGGAGATGGGTTGATAGTTGAGCCGTTGATCTTGACAGGGAGATCAGGGGAAGTGGCACCTGAGGGAGGAAATATCATGAGCTCGGTTTTGGATAGGTTGAGTTTGAGAAAGTGATGTGACATCCAGGCTGATATGTCTGCTAATAAGTTGGTAATGCGTGAGGAGACAGATGGAGAGAGCTGGGGGGTGGAGAAATAGATTTGGGTGTCATCAGCGTAGAGATGATATTTAAAGCCGTGGGAGGCAATCAACTGACCCAAGGAGGTGGTGTAGATTGAGAAAAGGAGAGGTCCGAGAACAGAACCTTGGGGGACCCCAACGGAAAAAGGAAGAGGAGAGGAGGAAGTAGAGTTGTAAGTGACACTGAAGGAGCGGTGGGATAGGTAGGATGAGAACCAGCGAAGAGTACAGTCACGGAGACCAAAGGAGTGGAGTTTTTTGAGGAGGAGGGGGTGGTCCACTGTGTCAAAGGCAGCAGAGAGATCCAGGAGAAGTAGTACAGAATAGTGTCCATTGGCTTTAGCCATTAGTAGGTCATTTGAGAGTTTAAGGAGAGCAGTTTCCGTGGAGTGTTGAGGGCGAAAACCGGACTGAAGGGGATCAAGAAGTTTATTCATGGTCAGATGGTCGCTTAATCGGTTGTAGACCAGTCTTTCAAGAAGTTTGGAGGAGAAGGAGAGTAAGGAGATGGGACGTAAGTTGTTGAGATTGGTGGGATCCAGTGAGGGCTTTTTTAGTATGGGGGTGACTAGCGCATGTTTTAGAGAGTTTGGGAAGATGCCACAAGAGAGGGAGAGGTTGAAAATGTGAGTTAGAGAGCGTAGAATCGAGTCAGAGGGTGAGCGTAGCATTTGCGAGGGAACAGGATCCAGGGGGCAAGTGGTTAGATGAGTGCTAGATAAAAGTTTAGCAACCTCAGTAGTAGTAGCAGGGTTGAATGAGGGAAGTAATGACTGTATCTGTGGACATGGGGTGTTGCATGGGGGAGGTTTTTGCGCATTGGCGATCTCCTCATGAATTGTATCAATCTTAGTTTTGAAGTGATTGGCAATCTCCTGGGCAGTGAGTGAGTTGGTGGGTGGAGGCAGTGGAGGACAGAGTAGAGTGTTGAAGGTAGAGAAGAGTTGACGTGGACTGGATGAGAAGGTGTTGATGAGTGTGGTAAAGTAGGTCTGTTTGGCAGTGTGAAGGCAGGAGTAGTATTTTAGGAGGGCAGATTTATATTGTGTGAAGTCTTCCTGGGTCTTAGTCTTATGCCACAGGCGCTCAAGAGCGCGGCTACGTTTCCTGAGACTTCTGGTGTCATCTGTTTGCCAGGGTTGTAGCAGTCGGGGCCTAATTCTGCGTGTAGTGAGGGGGGCCAGCTTGTCTAGGGAGGAAGACAGTGAGCTGTTGTAGATGAAAGTAGCTAGGTTGGGGCAGGACAGGGGGGAGATTTTGTCATAGAGGTGATCAGTAGCAGAGTAGAGAAGAGAAGGGTTGAGGTGGCGAAGGTTTCTGCGTGTAAGTGTTGGGCGGTTGGAAGGAGAAGAGGTGGAAGACAAGGAGAGAGCAAAACTAATAAGGTGGTGATCAGAGAGTGGGAGTGGATTGTTGGAAAGGTTGCACGCAGTGCACAGATAGGAGAAGGCAAGGTCAAGGGTGTTGCCGTTGGAGTGGGTAGGAGCCTGTATCCATTGCTTCAGGTCAAGCGATGAGGTTAGACTGAGAAGTTTAGAAGTAATAGTAGTGTTAGTGTTGACAGGGATGTTGAAGTCCCCAAGAATAATTGTGGGGATTTCAGAAGAGAGAAAGTAGGGTAGCCAGGCAGAGAAGTCATCAAGAAAGGCTGATACCGGTCCAGGGGGCCGGTAGATGACAGCAATTCTTAGAGAAATGGGAGAGAAAAGACGAATGCAATGTGCCTCAAAAGAGGAGAGTGTCAGAGAGGGAGGTGGGTGAAGAACCTGATAGGTGCTGCATGGGGCTAGAAGGATTCCCACTCCACCTCCCTTCCGTCCACTTGGTCTGGGGGAGTGAGTCCAGAGAAGGCCCCCATGGGAGAGGGAAGCAGGAGAAATAGTATCCGATTCATGAAGCCAGGTTTCAGTAATGGCAAGTAGGTTAAAGGAATTTGTGATGAAGAGGTCGTGGAGGGCGGTGAGTTTGTTGCAGACAGAACAGGCATTCCACAGGGCACAGGAAAAGGGGGGGCTGGTTTTGGAAAGAGGAATAGAGACCAAGTTCTGTGGGTTACGGCTCCTGCCAGAGGGTGTAGGGGGATGGGAGCGTTGGGCAAAGACAGATGATGGTGGCCCAGGGTTTGGGGATATGTCACCAGAGATTAGGAGAAGCAGGAGGGTGAGGGAGGTAGTGTGGGACTGTGATTTATGTGAAGGGGCATGTCTCAGAGTACTGGAGGTTTTATCAGTGTATGGATGTAAAATGAGCGAGAGTTGGTAAGAGCAGTAGTAGGGGGAAGACAGAAGGCAGGGTGATATGTATAAGCAGGTGGGTGGAGAGGGGGGTGAAGGTAAGAGAGTTTGAGGAGAGAGGACACGAGTGTCAGAAGCAGTGGTAGAGAGTGCATGTTACAGAGCGGAAGGAGAGCCTATTAGAGAGACAGGGTCACCTGCAGTCTGTTAGCTGCTTTCCAGTGAAGATTGCTGTATTTGTTTGCTTTGTGCAATCGCTGAAGTGCAGAGAATGAAGTGCATATCACTTGTAGAAAGAATCACTTAGAGATAGAAGCCCCTGCAATGTGCTGCCCCCTTAAGGATGCTCAAATATATACTGTTATAAGGGTGGGGTTGAAGTTTGTTAATTAATCATGAGTGACTATAAGAGTGCCTAGCAATCAAAGTGAACTTTTTGCTTCAAAAGTCAGAATAGCAAGAGGCCAAGACAAGATCAACTCATAAAACTTAGGTAAGACAGACCAGAAAAACAAATAATGTCATGGTTGCTCGCACAGGGCAACAGATAGAGAAGGACACATACCAAAGACACACACACACAGAGACAGCAGGCAGATCCCAGTTTCAGTTAACGGTGGAAGATGTGGATGAGCTGACACATACCAAAGACACACACACACAGAGACAGCAGGCAGATCCCAGTTTCTGTTAACGGTGGAAGATGTGGATGAGCTGACACATACCAAAGACACACACACAGAGACAGCAGGCAGATCCCAGTTTCAGTTAACGGTGGAAGATGTGGATGAGCTGACACATACCTGTAAAGAGACAGAAGGAATTGCAAGCAATTATATTCATAATACATTAATATTATATATTAAGCAACCTCAATCCTTATATTATCTAAATTATAAGGCATGTGTTAGCAAAATCCACTAAAAATGCAAAGTGACAAGTGTCAAATCTAAAAAAGTTTGGTTGTCAGACCCCAGTGCAACACACACAGTGCAATTATGTGCAAAAACCGTTGGAAATTAAAACCAATCTAGTATATATAAAAATGTGTATCAAAAAAATGTGTATCAAAAAAAATATGTATCAAAAAAATATATATAGTCCCATCTGTTATTCAGTATAAAAGTTCATATAGTGATACAATATGCAGTGCAATAAATCATATAGCGTATTTCCCAGAAGATTCTTCTTTATCAATGGAGTTCCATGCAATAACTTTTAGCAATTTCCCCCAATCTGATTGCACTCACCGGAGCTCCCTGCCCCTGCAGGGGTATGAGCGTGAGATGTTAATCCTCAGCCTTTAATCGCTCCGATCCCACCGATGTCAGTATCCTTCCACTTAGCCCAATCCAGGCATCCACTTTCATATGTTAGATATAAAATAAAAATTGCTTCATAGCGTAACTTTGTTTATAATTACTATTTTATTGTGTAACACAGTCCAACACCATGACTGAATCCACTTAAACCAAATATAAAAGGTTTAAAATTGGCGTTAAATAAAAAGAGAGGGAGCTCACAGGCTCACAATCTCTCCACACAGTTCAGGGACGCAGCGCTGCTGAAAAACTACCGCTTGCGTTCCACCGGTCTGGTTCCCGGAACCACGATACATGGAAGTGACGTTGTGCGTGCCAAGATAGTCCCTACTTACGCGTTTCGTCATACGGACGTTATTTTTTATATTTTAAATGTTATCTTTTTTATTTACCGTATATACTCGAGTATAAGTCGAGTTTTTCAGCACATTTTTTGTTCTGAAAGTGCCCCCCTCGACTTATACTCGAGTCGAGCACTTTTCTGCAGCAAAAAATTTCATTTTCCGAACCGACTTTGGGGCCCTGTATCTCAGGGCCACTTAGTGCTAGGAACCCCAAATTTGGTGTACAAACCCAGTGGAACCACAACATATCCAAAGATGGAGTTCCTAGCACCAAGTGGCCCCGAGATTTGGGGCCCCAAATCCAGTTCAGAAAATGTCATTCTCTGCTACAGAAAAGTGCTTGACATTTTCTGAACCGATTTTTGGGGCCCTGTATCTTGGGGCCACTTGGTGCTACAAACCCCAGCTTTGGATATTTTATGGTGGTAGTTCCACTGGGTTTGTACACCAAATTTGGGGTTCTTAGCACTAAGTGGCCCCAAGATACAGGGCCCCAAATTCGGTCCATCTGCAGCAATGTCATTTTGGGACCCTTTGGGTTCAGAGACCCCAAATTTTGGCTGCAGCTAGGGGGCATCTAGGAACCCTTAACTAATGAGTTTGAAGTTCAGGGGGCCTATGGCTGCAAATGGGCACAGTGAGGCATGCAAATGGGCACAGTGAGCCTGCAAATGGGCATTGTTGACCCTCTTTTCCACTTACAGTAGCTGTGCATTTCTCACCCCCGTCTTATACTCGGGTCAATAAGTTTTTCCCATTTTTTTGTGGTAAATTAGGGCCTCGACTTATACTCGGAACAACTTATACTTGAGTATATACGGTATGTAGGATTGTACCACGCACTAAAGCACCATGTCTTAGAATGCCAAGTCAGTCGATCTGGAAACTTGGGAAAATTGCACATCCAATTTAGGAACTTTGTTTTCCTCTGGGGCTTCATTGAACGGGAAGCGTCTTTTATGCGCTCTTGGGAAAAAAGTTTTTTTCTCTGTATCCTCCCATTCCTTTTTGATGGTTTCAGAGATTACTGAATATATGGGGAAAGTGCGACTTTTTGTTTCACTAAGCCCTGCGTACATTTGTTCATGCAGCGATAATTCTTCTTTTCTTCACCTAAACCCAATGTTGCTTAGACTGCTTTCAAAAGACTGTCTACTTGTTCTAAGGACAGTTTGTATCTTGAAGGTGCATCTTCTGCCCCTTCCTCCTCCTCTTCCCTGGCATGAGAGGGGGAATGCTCCCCTTGGGTAGGAGGATCAGCTTCAGCCTCCACCGATGGGATTAATTGTGAGCCCTAAGAGGATCCTGAGGTAGTTGGCTGACTCAGGGATGTTGTTGTAAGAGAAGAGCAAAAAGATAGGATAGGAGCATCTAGCTCTTTCTTAACTGATGTGATTAAATCGCTGCATGCAGAAGAAACTTCTTCCTTAACTAAGCAGTCAAAGCAAATTTGACACAAAGTCTTCTTCCAACCCTTTGGTAACTTCGTTTTACATGAGGGATATCTATTTTTGATCATTGGATCAGAGCACTTAGCATGCCAAAAACAACAAAAAAGGACACCAGAGCATCCCAGTGAGTCAAATCTCCCTCCTAATGGGTTCACCACAGGTGCACAGGTAGTACAACAGCCAACTCCCTGTGTCCAGACAGGCCCCAGCCACCAGGAGGAAAAAAAATGGAAAGAGAGAGGCACCACAGTATACAGAGTAGACCCCCCATACCCCCTAATCTTGGCCTTGCTGCTGCCACAGAGTCCATCGTGGTGCTGCTTGGTAGTGGCTTAGAACGCCGGTTCCGGAGTCCACCTGCCCTGGAACGCAATATAGGCACCAGGATCGCTCCCCCCCTCTCCCTCTGCGCAATTACCGGTGGAAATGCTGCGCCTGTTCCTCTGTGCCACCCCTTGCCGCCCCTTGCCGGATACCTAATTTCCGGCTGGCCGAGTCTCTACTCTGCCACCAAAAAGATGGTGACGCCCTGTAATGCCGACATGCTGGGGAACCCTGCGAACGGCTGTTGTCGCCTAGGAGCACCCCCAGAAACAATCAAGCTACCCTTGGTGCGGCGAGTGAGGGGCGGACTCTCTGGAGGCAAAAAGGTATGGTGGGGTAGGCAGTCTGGCCTCTCAGGACAGCACCTAAGAGACCCTGACTCCCACTAGGTGTACCCTTGAGGGAGGAAACACAAAAACTGACGAGCTGTGGGGAGAAGTCTCCTTTTTAAAATTTGGTGGAGCTGGTGTTTCCTGTTTATTAGTGGGTGGAGCAACTCTCTCAGGTGCTGTCCTCAAAAACGTTTAGGGAAAAAGTATTCATACCTCTTGAAACTTTCCACATTTTGTCATGTCATTAACCAAAAACGTAAATGTATTTTATTGGGTTTTTATGTGATAGACCAACACAAAGTGGCACATAATTGTGAAGTGAAAGGAAAATGATAAATACTTTTCAATTGTTTTTACAACTAAATATCTAAAAAGTGTGGTATGCATTTGTATTTAGCCCCCTTTACTCTGATACTTCTAATTAGAATCCAGTGGAACCAATTGCCTTCAGAAGTCACCTAATTAGTAAATAGAGTCCACCTGTGTATAATTTAATCTCAGTATCAATACAGAGTGAAGCCCTCGGAGGTTTGTTAGAGATCCTTAGTGAACAAACAGCATCATGGAAGCCAAGGAACTCACCAGACAGATCAGGGATAAAGTTGTGGAGAAGATTAAAGCAGGGTTAGATTATAAAAAAATATCCCATCATCCGAAAATGGAAAGAGTATGACGAACCTACCAAGACATGGCCATCCACCTAAACTGATAGGCCGGGCAAGGTGAGCATCATTCAGAGAAGCAGCCAAGAGGCCCATGGTAACTCTGGAGGAGCCGCAGAGATACACGGCTTAGGTGGGACAATTTGTCCACAGGACAACTATTAGTGATGCACTCCACAAATCTGGCCTTTATGGAAGATTGCCAAGAAGCAAGCCATTGTTGAAAGAAAGCCATAAGAAGTCCTGTTTGCAGTTTGCGAGAAGCCATGTGGGGGACACAACAAACGTGGAAACAGGTGCTCTGGTCATACGAGACCATAGTTGAACTGTTTGGCCTAAAAGCAAAACGCTATGTGTGGCAGAAAACTAACATTGCACATCACCCTAAATACACCATCATCAGGATCATGTGATGGGGATGCTGTTCTTCAGCAGGGACAGGGAAGCTGGTCAGAGTTGATGGGAAGATGGATGGAGCCAAATACAGGGCAACTTTAGAAGAAAATCTGGTAGAGTCTGCAAAAGACTTGAGACTGGGGAGGAGGTTCACCTTCCAGCAAAACAACGACCCTAAACATACAGCCAGAGATACAATGGATTGGTTTAGATCAAAGCATATTCATGTTAGAATGGTTCAATCAAAGTCCAGACCTAAAACCAATTGAAAATCTGTGGCAAGACTTGAAAATTGCTGTTTACAGACGCTCTCCATCCAATCCGACACAGCTTCAGCTATTCTGTAGAGAAGAATGGGCACAAATGTCACTCTTTAGATATGCAAATATGGTAGAGACCTCCTCAAAAAGACTTGCAGCTGTAATTGCAGAGAAAGGCGGTTCTACAAAGTATTGACTCAGGGGGGTTGAATACAAATGTGCACCACACTTTTCACATATTTATTTGTAAAAAACGTTGAAAACCATTTATTATTTTCCTTCCACTTTACAATTATGTGCCTCTTTGTGTTGGTCTATCACATAAAATCCCAATAAAATACATTTACATTTTTGGTTGTAACATGACAAAATATGGAAAATTTAAAGGGGTATGAATACTTTTTCAAGGCACTGTAGATAGATAAGTTCTTATAAAAATAGGTCAAAGAATCCGCGCTTTGGACAGTGAAAGGGCTGCTGCCTTTCCCTAATTAGTTCCCTAGAAGGGGGCTAATTGACAAATCTAAGAAGTAGTTGGGAAAAATTGGCGCTGCCCTATTAACAGTATTTAATTGATTAGGGATGTATAATCCATTGTGAAACAAGCATTAACTCAGTGAGGTATATAAATAAGAAACTATCTCCTAAAACCATATGTGAGAATAAATTATGATCTATAAAAGAGCTGCCATATGTATAGAGGTCCAAATAAAGAAAAAGGAGAAAACATCAAAAATAAATAAAGCTATGTATACAATCATTATACGTTTAGAAAAATGAAGATAGGTGCCGTGTATAATTAAAATTATATGAATATCTCTCCTCTCCCTATGGACCTTCTAATGTGGCTACCTTCTAAGGAGCGTAGAGCCATTCTGAGCCCCTCTCTGTCTCACTCACTGAACCTTTGGGATAGGATGTGCAAAATATACTCTCTTAGGTCGCCACATACTCCAGTTGCCCCCATTTTTGGGAACCCGCACTTTCCCCCGGGACAACACCCACAACAGTTTGCTTGGTGGATCAATAAAGGCTTGTACAAGATAGCACATTTTATAGATCAAAAGGGCATCAGAAAACCCTCCTATTTTCGAGACACTCTAGATATGCCCCCGACCGAGTCCTTTCGACTCTCCCAAATCACTTATTACTTACATTCACTATGCAGAGACCAGGGGGACATCACCACTAGAACGTCCTATGAAAATAAATGCCTAAGAGGGCCTGAAACGCGAGGTAGTATTTCAGAGTTATATGTTCTACTAACAGACCAAGGCTCTAAACTTCCCTACCAACTAGCTTGGGAGGCGGACCTAGGGGAGACGATTGATGAGGACACTTGGTCCAAGTGGTCAGCCATGGTACACAGGGGAATTCTGAACACTTCTCTAGTAGAGGCGAACTATAAGGTATTGTCACGATGGTATCTAGTTCCGACACGGATAACCAAAATCTACCCAGACGCATCGCCTCTATGTTTCAGGAGGTGTGGCCAAGAGGGCACAATGCTTCACACCTGGTGGACATGTCCGAAGGTCAAGAGATTTTGGATAAGACTTTTTAATCTGGTTTATTCAGTGACTGGAGTGAACATACCTAAAAACGTTAAGACGGCATTATTCTCTGATCTCTCGAGCGAACTACCCAGGCATCTCAGATCCCTTATCTTCTTTATCCTCCTAGCAGCCAAGATAACCATAGCGCGAGCATGGAAAACTCCCCTGATAAATTTGGCATTAGTTAAAAACAAAATTTCTTGGATCATGATAAATGAAAAATTAACTAGTATTCTTCGCGACCAACAAGATAGATTCGAAAGGGTTTGGAACCCTTGGATTAGATACCTCCAGTCGCCGTGAGGGGCGGGTCAGCGGCTTGGAGCGTGGAGATCGTTTGCACACTCTACTCCTTCTTCTCTTTTCTTTTCTTCCTCTTCTTTCTTTCCCCCTTCCCTCTTCTTTTCTTTCTACATACAAACAATTACTTTGTCCCCACAGTGGGGTTATCATACGCATGACATCGGGCTCTACAGTATATTAATCTTAGAGTATACCTAATACCTAAGTTTTCTGTTATAACCCCAAGTTGGGAAATTGAACTGCATTACATGACAGTCCCTCTTCAGGGAATTTCACTGTAATATCTTCTACGTGTGTTAAGCGTCTTAGGTGCCTTAGCACAGTTATGTAATGAGCCATCCACGCTACTTTGAGATTCACTATCGTAATAATACTGTTGACACGAAACCTGTATCAATGTGAACCCTGTTATCTGTTAAAATTTGATTTCAATAAAAACATTGGAAAAGAAAATTATATGAATATATGTGTAAAAGATTTTAAATAAATGTGTAAAAGTTTGTATGGGCAATAATATCCCCAAAGATCTAAAGTTTTGTGACAGTGTAGCGCCCCCTAGGGGCTAGCAGTAATAATAGTGATGTGAGATGTGTGCTAATACTGCTCCAGATGGGTTTGCCTCCGACATCCACATCCCCAAATGTGTTAGGAGTTTGCTCTTGATGGCTATAATTGAACAATTGGGAAAATGTCTTCAATCCTGTATGCCCTATTCTTCAAACTGGAAATTCTAACAGACTCGGTGTATCTAATAACATGAAATAACCACAATGCGCTTGGTAACTGTAAAACATGAGATCTTAGCCAAGATTCATAAGGAATAGTTTCATTTATAGCAATAAAAATGGTCCCTTTTTAACTCAACATAATGGGATTTGGCTATGCTGAAGTGTAATCCACTGTGCCTGCTATACAGTAGGAAAAATAATTATTTGATCCCCTGCAGCATTAATTCGACTCACCATGTTTGGAGGAAGAAAAATGCTGACTGAAAAAAACTCTAACAAGCGGGGCTCTCTGATTACTCCTGTATAGAATTGTATTGTAACTGTACTGTAAAAAAAAAAAAATATATATATATATATATATATACATATATATATATACACACACACACACACATACCTCTATGTTTGCATCAAGCAAATATTTCAGATTACAGCTGGCCTACTCTGATGTAGGGATGAGCCGAACACCCCCCGGTTCGGTTCGCACCAGAACCCGCGAACGGACCGCAAGTTCGCACGAACGTTAGAACCCCATTGACGTCTATGGGACTCGAACGTTCGAAATCAAAAGTGCTCATTTTAAAGGCTAATTTGCATGGTATTGTCCTAAAAAGGGTTTGGGGACCCGGGTCCTACCCCAGGGGACATGTATCAATGCAAAAAAAACTTTTAAAAACGGCCGTTTTTTCGGGAGCAGTGATTTTAATGATGCTTAAAGTAAAAAAAAAAAAGTGAAATATTCCTTTAAATATCGTACCTGGGGGGTGTCTATAGTATGCCTGTAAAGTGACGCGTGTTTCCCATGTTTAGAACAGTCCCTGCACCAAATGTCATTTTTAAAGGAAAAAATCTCATTTAAAACTGCTTGCGGGTTTAATGTCATGTCGGGTCATGGCAATATGGATGAAAATCAGTGAGACAAACGGCATGGGTACCCCCCAGTCCATTACCAGGCCCTTTGGGTCTTGTATGGATATTAAGGGGAACCCCGCACCCAAATTAAAATAAGGAAAGGTCCCTATATACTCTGAACAGCAGTATTCAGGCGGTGCAAACAAGACAGGGACTGTAGGTTTGTTGTTAAGTAGAATCTGTTTGTAATTTTGAACATTTTTAATGTGTTTAGCTCCAGCCAAAAAATCTTTTCTAAGCTTTTTGGAAAACATAGGGAAGGGTTATCACCCCTGTGACATTTGTTTTGCGTCTTTCCTCCTCTTCAGAAGATTTCACCTCACTTTTTTGTCCCAATGAAAAATGTTTTTGGAAAATTTGGGTTTTTTTGTGGAACAAGGATTGGAAAGCATCAGTGGAAAGGAGAAATTGTTTTCCCATATTAACTCTTACAGGAGAGAATTTCCCTTCCTTAGGGGTAGATTTCATCTCACTTCCTGTTGTCTCCTTCCGTTTGCAAGTAGGAGTCGTTTGTAAGTTAGATGTTTGAAAGTAGGGTCCTGCCCTATATACTCAGCAGAAATTTGGGCCTTAGGTGTTGCTGTGGCCAAAACACTGTAAGCCCTCACAGGGCCCTGCTGTGAAATATTAGATCAAGAATTGTAATTACATGCCCCTGTTGAACAGGAGCTGAAAAATTAGGCCTTAGGCACTGGTGCTGGTGCCACAACACTGCAACCCCTCACAGACACTCTAGTTGGAACGCAGGAACGAGCCCTGCTGCAAAGTATTGCATCAAAAATTGTAATTACACGCCCCTGTTAGACAGGGGCAGAAAAATTGGGTCTTAGGCACTGGTGCTGGTGCCACAACACTGCAACCCCTCACAGACACTCTAGTTGAAACGCAGGAACAAGCCCTGCTGCAAAGTATTGCATCAAAAATTGTAATTACACGCCCCTGTTAGACAGGGGCTGAAAAATTGGGTCTTAGGCACTGGTGCTGGTGCCACAACACTGCAACCCCTCACAGACACTCTAGTTGGAATGCAGGAACGAGCCCTGCTGCAAAGTATTACATCAAAAATTGTAATTACACGCCCCTGTTAAACAGGGGCTGAAAAATTGTGCCTTAGGCACTGGTGGTGGCGCCCAGAACCAAAAATGTTCTTACAAGCTATCAGCGTGATGATTGAGGAGGAAGAGGATAATTACTCAGGGATAGTCACTCAGCATCAGCATAGGCAGTCTTTGAAGGGATCTGAGATTTCAAAAAAAATTATTCGGTTACATCTGCATCAGGTGCTTGGTAGCTGGTGGTGATCCAAGACTGATTCATTTTTATGAAGGTCAGCCGATCGACCGAGTCGGTGGACAGACGCACCCTGTGATCGGTTACCACGCCTCCAGCAGCACTGAATGTGCGTTCCGAAAGAACGCTGGATGCAGGACAGGCCAGTAGCTCAATTGCATACTGTGCAAGCTCTGGCCAGTGATCCATCCTCAAGACCCAGTAACCCAGAGGATTTTCGGTGGGAAAGGTGTCCAAGTCTGATCTTGCCCCTAGGTATTCCTGCACCATGTAAAACAGACGCTGGCGATGGTTGCTGGAACCGATCATACCTTGGGGCTGCGGACCAAAAAATTGTCTGAACGCATCGGTCAGACGGCCACCTTCTCCACCGCTCCTTCTTTGACTGACCGAAGCCTCAGCAACACGTTGTCCAGAAACAGGAGTTTGTAACCTCCCAGTCTCTGGGAACGCGTTGCACAGACCTTTCTGCAAGGCCTCCCGAAGATGTTTCATCCTCTGCTCCCTCTGCGATGGCAAGATAAGGTCCGCAACCTTACCCTTGTAACGTGGATCAAGGAGGGTTGCCAGCCAGTATTGGTCCTTCTCCTTGATACCACGAATACGAGGATCCTTACGCAGGCTTTGCAGGATCAGGGAGGCCATGCAGCGTAGGTTTGCTGAGGCATTCGGTCCGGAGTCCTCTGGGTCACTAAGGACAACAACGTCCGCAGCCACCTCCTCCCAGCCACGTACAAGTCCATGTGTTCCTTGGGACTGATCCCTTAAAGACTGCTGATGCTGAGTGCCAGGCTCCACCTCCATACTGACACAATCTTCCTCCTCCTCCTCCTCCTCCTCCTCGTCCTCTTCCTGTGTGATCGGCGGGCACGCAGGAACACTGTCTGGATAAAGGGGGCCTTGAGAGCTAAGGAAGTCCTCCTCTTCCTGCCTCTGTTCTGCCTCAAGTGCCCTGTCCATTATTCCACGCAGCGTGTGCTCCAACAGGTGGACAAGGGGGACAGTGTCACTGATGCATGCACTGTCAGTGCTCACCATCCTCGTGGCCTCCTCGAATGGTGACAGGACAGTGCATGCATCCCTGATCATGGCCCACTGGCGTGGGGAAAAAAAACCAAGGTCCCCTGACCCTGTCCTGGTGCCATAGTCGCACAGGTACTCATTGATGGCCCTCTGCTGCGTGTGCAGCCGCTGCAGCATGGCCAACGTCGAGTTCCACCTGGTGGGCATGTCACAGATTAGGCGGTTCTTGGGCAGGTTAAACTCCTTTTGGAGGTCCGTCAGCCGAGCACTGGCATTATATGACCGGCGGAAATGCACACAGACTTTCCTGGCCTGCCTCAGGACATCCTGTAAGCCCGGGTACCTGCCCAAGAACCGCTGCACCACCAAGTTAAGGACGTGAGCCAAACAGGGCACATGGGTCAGTTGTCCCTGTCGGAGGGCAGAGAGGAGGTTGGTGCCATTGTCGCAAACCACCATTCCTGCCTTAAGTTGGCGTGGCGTCAACCACCTCTGAACCTGCCCCTGCAGAGCTGACAGAACCTCTGCCCCAGTGTGGCTCCTGTCCCCCAAGCACACCAGCTCAAGCACCGCATGGCATCTTTTGGCCTGCGTACTTGCGTAGCCCCTTGAACGCCTACGGAGCACCGCTGGTTCCGAGGAAGAGGCCATGGAGGAAGAAGAAGAGGAGGGGGTGGAGGAGAGAGGTGTGTCACAATCAGCATTTTGGAGGCGTGGTGGCGGAACAACCTCCAACACTACTGCACCTTGTCCTGCATCCTTCCCAGCTGCCAGCAGAGTCACCCAATGCGCCGTGAAACTTAAGTAACGTCCCTGTCCATGCCTGCTGGACCATGAGTCAGCGGTAATATGCACCTTACCGCTGACCGCCCTGTCCAGCGAGGCATGGACATTGCCTTCCACATGCCGGTAGAGAGCCGGAATCGCCTTCCGTGAGAAAAAGTGGCGTTTGGGTACCTGCCACTGAGGAACCGCACATTCCACAAACTCACGGAAGGGGGCAGAGTCTACCAACTGAAAAGGCAGCAGTTGAAGTGCTAGCAATTTTGCCAAGCTAGCATTCAACCGCTGGGCATGTGGATGGCTGGGAGCAAACTTCTTTCGGCGGTGCAGCAGCTGGGGCAGGGAAATTTGCCTGGTACAATCTGACGTCGGTGTACCAAAAGCAGATTGCCCATAAGTACTTGGCTGTGACACACCTAATTCTACACCTTCATTCCTCTCACTGCAGGTCGCAGAGAGGACTGAAGGTCTAGTGGGGTTGGAAATCTCAGCTGATGAGGAGCAAGGAGAGATCGTCTTTGTTCTTTGGTGTGGGTCTTTTAGATACGCTTGCCAACGAAATGCATGGCAGGTCAACATATGTCTGGTCAAGCATGTGGTACCCAAGCGGGAGATGTTTTGGCCACGCGAGATACGCTTGAGACATATGTTGCAAATAGCAGCGGTGCGATCTGATGCACTCGTCTCAAAAAAGGCCCACACCAAAGAACTTTTTGAATAACGCGCAGAGACTGCAGCGCCCTGCACATGTGGAGCTTTGGGGTGTGATGCAGTCAATGTGCTGCCCTTAGGCTGGCCCCTGGAGGGCATCCTGCCTAGTTGGTGATGTGCCACCTCCTCCTCCTCCTCCTCCTCCTCCTCCTCTCTCCTATCAGGCACCCACGTTGAGTCAGTGACCTCATCATCCCCTCCCTCCTCATCACTGGAGCAAACCTGGCAGTATGCTGCAGCAGGGGGAGCATGACTGCCAGATTGCTGTCCTTCTTGGGCACCCCCTCTGTCCGTGCTCATGTTACTGCCTTCATTGAGCTCAGTATCATCATCAGAGCCTTCCAAACGCTGGGCATCCTCCTGGAGCATGTACCCAACACTGTGGTCAAACAGTTCGAGGGAATCCTCATGAGGACATGGTGGAGCTAGGGAAGGAGTCACTGATGACATTGAGCTGAGGGAAGAGGCCGCTGCTTTGCCAGACAAAGCACCCTGGGCATGGGTGAGAGAGGATGAGGAGGATGAGGACGGCTTGGTCATCCACTCGACCAAGTCTTCCGCATGTTGCGGCTCAACACGGCCAGCTGCCGAAAAAAAGGCCAAGCGTGTCCCATGGCCACGTGCTGATGAGGATGCACCGTCTCCACGACCAGCACTAGACACAGAGCCTGCTTGCCCTCTCTTATTGGCTTGTGACTGTCTGCCTCTCCTTCTTGGCCTTCCAGACATACTAATGGCCTGTAGCTGCACTAAGCTGGGATAGAACACCTGTAATTTTCTTCAGGTAGCTTTATATACTGTAACCAGACAAGCCTGCCTGTCAGTAGGAAGATAACAGGAACGGATCTAGCTGAACACTGTGAGCAGGACGTACTGCACTAAATGTATATAGCAGGAACGGATCTAGCTGAACACTGTGAGCAGGACGCACTGCACTGAATGTAAATACCAGGAACGGATCTAGCTGAACACTGTGAGCAGGACGCACTGCACTGAATGTAAATAGCAAGAACGGATCTAGCTGAACACTGTGAGCAGGACGCACTGCACTGAATGTAAATAGTCTAGCTGCCTGACCGTGGTACTAATAGGATCAAAAAGAACACCTGTAATTTTCTTAAGGTAGCTTTATATACTGTAACCAGACAAGCCTGCCTGTCAGTAGGAAGATAACAGGAACGGATCTAGCTGAACACTGTGAGCAGGACACACTGTACTAAATGTATATAGTCTAGCTGCCTGACCGTGGTACTAATAGGATCAAAAAGAACACCTGTAATTTTCTTCAGGTAGCTTTATATACTGTAACCAGACAAGCCTGCCTGTCAGTAGGAAGATAACAGGAACGGATCTAGCTGAACACTGTGAGCAGGACGTACTGCACTAAATGTATATAGCAGGAACGGATCTAGCTGAACACTGTGAGCAGGACGCACTGCACTGAATGTAAATAGCAGGAACGGATCTAGCTGAACACTGTGAGCAGGACGCACTGCACTGAATGTAAATAGCAGGAACGGATCTAGCTGAACACTGTGAGCAGGACGCACTGCACTGAATGTAAATAGCAGGAACGGATCTAGCTGAACACTGTGAGCAGGACGCACTGCACTGAATGTAAATAGCAGGAACGGATCTAGCTGAACACTGTGAGCAGGACGCACTGCACTGAATGTAAATAGCAGGAACGGATCTAGCTGAACACTGTGAGCAGGACGCACTGCACTGAATGTAAATAGCAGGAACGGATCTAGCTGAACACTGTGAGCAGGACGCACTGCACTGAATGTAAACAGCAGGAACGGATGTAGCTAAACACTGTGAGCAGGACGCACTGCACTGAATGTAAATAGCAGGAACGGATCTAGCTGAACACTGTGAGCAGGACGCACTGCACTGAATGTAAATAGCAGGAACGGATGTAGCTGAACACTGTGAGCAGGACGCACTGCACTAAATGTAAATACCAGGAACGGATCTAGCTGAACACTGTGAGCAGGACGCACTGCACTGAATGTAAATAGCAGGAACGGATCTAGCTGAACACTGTGAGCAGGACGCACTGCACTGAATGTAAATAGCAGGAACGGATCTAGCTGAACACTGTGAGCAGGACGCACTGCACTGAATGTAAATAGCAGGAACGGATCTAGCTGAACACTGTGAGCAGGACGCACTGCACTGAATGTAAATAGCAGGAACGGATCTAGCTGAACACTGTGAGCAGGACGCACTGCACTGAATGTAAATAGCAGGAACGGATCTAGCTGAACACTGTGAGCAGGACGCACTGCACTGAATGTAAATAGCAGGAACGGATCTAGCTGAACACTGTGAGCAGGACGCACTGCACTGAATGTAAATAGCAGGAACGGATCTAGCTGAACACTGTGAGCAGGACACACTGCACTAAATGTAAATAGTCTAGATAGAAGATAACAGGAACGGATCTAGCTAAACTGAATACAGTGTATATATATATATGCAACACCTGGGATGCATATATATACACAATACACTGTAAGTGCAGCTAACTGACTGACTGTTCTGCCTATTCTATCTAACTCAAATCAAATGACACTGTCTCTCTCTCTCTCTATCTCTCAGCACACCGGAACACACACTACACAGGGCCGCCGTGCAGGCGGCCTTATATAGTGTGGGGTGTGTACTAAATCCCCTGAGCCATAATTGGCCAAAGCCACCCTGGCTTTGGCCAATTACAGCTCTCTCTACTGACGGCGCTGTGATTGGCCAAGCATGCGGGTCATAGTGCATGCTTGGCCAATCATCAGCCAGCAATGCACTGCGATGCCGCAGTGAATTATGGGCCGTGACGCGCCACACGAATTTGGCGCGAACGGCCCATATCGTTCGCAATTCGACGGACGGTCGAACAGCCGATGTTCGAGTCGAACATGGGTTCGACTCGAACACGAAGCTCATCCCTACTCTGATGCTTACAGTGAACATTTTGGAGTCCGCTGATCATGCACATTATTTCTGAATTTTAACAAACCTGAAAATTTAATTAGCAAGGACAACACCCCTGACATATATGTATTTAGAAAAAATACCTAGAAGAAAGTGTTTTTTAAAACAATAAGATCATGTATTGATATGGTTTTTATAATAAAGAGGTACTATAGCCTTTTTAATGTCTGGATAAAGATCAGTGAAATGGAAATAATCTTAGTGTGTGTGTGTGTACAGCTGTCTGCAGGCTTCCGATGATGATGTATGATCATCTTCTAAACGATGTTTAAACCAAAGAATTTTACTATAAACATGAACTGAAGCATTACAGCAGAGCTCAGAACAGGGAAGGGAGAAGCACAAAGAGTAAGCTAATAGGAGGAGAGAGCACAGAGGTGAGCTCATCAGTGTGCTGCTCCTCCTTTCACTGTTTAATCACAGGCTGGGCGTGAGGAGGGGACCCATAAGTAAAAGTGAAATTGCAGCAGAGAAAGATTAGATTCGCTCACTTTACAGGTAAAACTGTGCTGTGTGTCAGATTGTCGTAAATATCAGAACCGGATGTAGAGAATATAATCCCAAATTTTAGGTCTTCACCAGAACAGGAATTGAGGGGAAATCTTCCAATGGCAACACTAGTTCTTGTGTCCCTGGTGACAACTTTGGAGGGATTTCCTCTCACTTCCTGTTTGGCTATGGGACAGGAAGTGAAGGCAAATCTCCCCAATGGGACACAGATGGCAAAAAAAAGAAACTGATAGGGGAATAAACTGTCCTTGCTCTATCCAAAGCAATAATAAAAAAAAATGCTTTGCCTTTAGTTCTACTTTAAAGTGGAACTAAAGTTCTGCTGTAAGAAAACAGCGAGCAGGCAGGCTTTTATTGCAGAAGAGAAATGCAATGAAATGCCCCACTTGCTTGTTCGTTGTCTTCTCCGGCACTGCATATTGAGCTGTACATGTGCAGCTCAGCTTGCAGTACCATGCCGGTCTCCGAGTGCTGAGATGACTGGCTCCTGCACATGCGCAGGTGTGATTTCATCCCGCGCTGGTCAATGGAGAGTCCCGAAGACCGGCACTGGCGAGGGACCTTTGGATAGGGGAGTATTCACCCTTTAGTTACACGTTAAAGATTTGTGTTTTTCTTCTTTTTTTAATCTGTTGAATGTGTGCATAGACTGTCATTGGGGCATTCATAATGGTCGTTTATTGGTGAGACTCTTATCGCACTACAAATCTCTCCTGCTCAGCCTTTTCAAAACAGATTCTTTAGATGTGTGCTAATACTGCTCCAAATGGGTTTGCCTCTAACATCCACTGCAGCATTATTCGACTCAATGTGTTTGGAGGAAGAAAAATGCTATCTACAACCCTAAGAATACCATCCCTACAGTCAAGCATGGAGGTAGAAACATTATGCTTTGGCGCTATTTCTCTGCTAAAGGGCCATATATTGTAAAATTTTGAGAACCTTCTTTCCTCAGCCAGAACACTGAAGATGGGTCATGGATGGGTCTTCCAGCATGACAATGACTCAAAACATAGCGCCAGTGGCCTAGCCAGTCTCCAGCCCTAAATCCTATAGAACATTTATGGAGGGAGCTGAAACTTCGAGTTGCCAAGCGACAGCCAAGAAACCTTAAAGTGGACTTCCACCCAAAAGTGGAACTTCCGCTTTAAGCACTCCTCACCCCTTTACATGCGACATTTGGCATTTAATTTTTTTTGGGGGGAGTGGGTGCCTAGTTTTGAGAGGGACTTCCTGTCCCACTTCCTGCTTCCGACTTTAGGCCACCTAGGCGACTCCTCCTCTCCCCTTAGGCGGCCCCTCCCTCTCGTCAATCTTCTGGGATACGTAACAGGTCCCAGAAGATTGCGTGTGCACTCGTAGAGCGCAGCACGACTCGCGCAGTGCAGACCCGGCCGTGAAGCCATAAGCTGTCATGGCCGGGTGCCCACACTTTCTATGGCGGCACCGCAGAGAGGAGGGGGAGAGGAGCGAGGCTTCGTGCGGCTGAATCGCTGGACCATAGGTCAGGTGAGTGTCTGTTTATTAAAAATCAGCAGCTATACTTTTTGTAGCTGCTGACTTTTAATAAACAGAAAAAAGCCTGGAACTCTGCTTTAAGGATTTGGAGAAAATCTGTAGAGAAGAGTGAGCTAAAATCCCTCCTGAGATGTGTGCAAACCTGGTCACCAACTACAACAAATGTCTTACCTCTGTGCTTGCCAACAAGGGTTACTCCACCAAGTACTAAGTCATGTTTTCCTTGGGGATCAAATATTTATTTTACTCACTGAACTGCAACTCAATTTATAACATGGGTGACTCTTCTGGCAGCTGGGAAGGATGCAGGACAAGGTGCAGTAGTGTTGGAGGTTGTTCTGCCACCACTCCTCCAAAATTCTACTACTGGGGATTCTGACACACCTCTCTCCTCCACCCCCTCCTCTTCTTCTTTCTATATGGCCTCTTCCTGTGCTTTGTCCTCGGAACCAGCTGTGCTCCGTAGGCGTTCAAGGGGCTATGCAAGTACGCAGGCCAGAAGATGCCATGCAGTGCTTGAGCTGGTGTGCTTGGGAGACAGGAGCCACACTGGGGAAGAGATTCTGTCAGCTCTGCAGGGGCAGGCTCAGAGGTGGTTGACGCCACGCCAGCTTCAGCCAGGAATGGTGGTTTGTGACAATGGAACCAACCTCCTCTCTGCCCTCCGACAGGGACAACTGACCCATGTGCCCTGTTTGGCTCACGTCCTTAACTTGATGGTGCAGCGGTTCTTGGGCAGGTACCCAGGCTTACAGGATGTCCTGAGGCAGGCCAGGAAAGTCTGTGTGCATTTCCGCCGGTCATATAATGCCAGTGCTCAGCTGGCTGACCTCCAAAAGGAATTTAACCTGTCCAAGAACCGCCTAATCTGTGATATGCCCATCAGGTGGAACTCAACGTTGGCCATGCTGCAGCGGCTGCACACGCAGCAGAGGGCCATCAATGAGTACCTGGACAGGGTCAGGGGAGCTTGGTTTTTTTCCCCACGCCAGTGGGCCATGATCAGGGATGCATGCACTGTCCTGTCACCATTTGAGGAGGCCACGAGGATGGTGAGCAGTGACAGTGCATGCATCAGTGACACTGCCCCCCTTGTCCATCTGTTGGAGCACACGCTGCGTGGAATAATGGACAGGGCACTTGAGGCAGAACAGAGGCAGGAAGAGGAGGACTTCCTTACCTCTCAAGGCCCCCTTTATCCAGACAGTGTTCCTGCGTGCCCCCCGATCACACAGGAAGAGGAGGAGGATTGTGTCAGCATGGAGGTGGAGCCTGGCACTCAGCATCAGCAGCAGTCTTCAAGGGATCATTTACAGTCCCAAGAAACTCATGGACTTGTACGTGGCAGGGAGGAGGTGGCTGTGGATCATGTCGTCCTTAGTGATCCAGAGGACTCCAGACCGAATGCCTCAGCAAACCTACGCTGCATGGCCTCCCTGATCCTGCAAAGCCTGCGGAAGGATCCTCGTATTCGTGGTATCAAGGAGAGGGATCAATACTGGCTGGCAACCCTCCTTGATCCATGTTACAAGGGTAAGGTTGCGAACCTTATCTTGCCGTCGCAGAGGGAGCAGAGGATGAAACATCTTCGGGACACCTTGCAGAAAGGTCTGTGCAATGCGTTCCCAGAGACTGGGAGGTTAGAAACTCCTGTTCCTGGACAACGTGTTGCTGAGGCTTCGGTCAGTCAAAGAAGGAGCGGTGGAGAAGGTGGCCGTCTGACCGATGTGTTCAGACAATTTTTTAGTCCGCAGCCCCAAGGTATGATCAGTTTCAGCAACCATCGCCAGCGTCTGTTTTACATGGTGCAGGAATACCTAGGGGCAAGATCTGACTTGGACACCTTTCCCACCGAAAATCCTCTGGCTTACTGGGTCTTGAGGAAGGATCACTGGCCAGATTTTTCACAGTATGCAATTGAGCTACTGGCCTGTCCTGCATCCAGCGTTCTTTCGGAACGCACATTCAGTGCTGCTGGAGGCTTTGTAACCGATCACAGGGTGTGCCTGTCCACCGACTCGGTCGATCGACTGACCTTCATAAAAATGAATCAGTCTTGGATCACCACCAGCTACCAAGCACCTGATGCTGATGTAACCGAATAATTTTTTTTGAAATGTCAGATCCCTTCAAGACTGCCTATGCTGATGCTGAGTGACTATCCTGTTATGCTGAGTGACTATCCTCTTCCTCCTCAATGATCATGCTGATAGCTTGTAAGAATATTTTTGGTTCTGGGCGCCGCCACCAGTGGCTAAGGCCCAATTTTTCAGCCCCTGTTTAACAGGGGTGTGTAATTACAATTTTTGATGCAATATTTTGCAAGGTGGGTTTGTTGCTGCGCTCAACTAGAGTATTTGTGAGGGGTTGCAGTGTTGTGTCACCAGCACCAGTGCCTAAGGCCCAATTTTATAACCCCAGTATAACAGGGGCGTGTAATTACAATTTTTGATGCAATACTTTGCAGCAGGGCTCATTCCTGCGCTTCAACTAGAGTATCTGTGAGGGGTTGCAGTGTTGTGGCACCAGCACCAGTGCCCACGGCCCAATTTTTCTGCCCCTGTTTAACAGGGGCGTGTAATTACAATTTTTGATGCAATACTTTGCAGCAGGGTTCATTCCTGCGCTCCAACTATAGCATCTGTGAGGGGTTGCAGTGTTGTAGCACCAGTGCCTAAGGCCCAATTTTTCTGCCCCTGTTCAACAGGGACATGTAATTACAATTCTTTATCTAATATTTCACAGCAGGGCCCATTCCTGCACCCACCAAGAGTAACTGTGAGGGCTTGCAGTGTTGTGGCAACACCACCACCATCACCAAAGGCCCAATTTTTCTGCCCCTGTTCAACAACGGCATGTAATTACAATTCTTGATCTAATATTTCACAGCAGGGCCCATTCCTGCGCTCACCAAGAGTAACTGTGAGGACTTACAGTGTTGTGGCACCAGCACCACCACCACCAAAAGCCCAATTTTTCTGCCCCTGGTCAACAATGGCATGTAATTACAATTCTTGATCTAATATTTCACAGCAGGGCCCGTTCCTGCGCCTACCAAGAGTAACTGTGAGGGCTTACAGTGTTGTGGCAACACCAACACCTAAGGCCCCAATTTCTGCAGAGTATATAGGGCAGGCCCCTACTTTCAAACATCCAACTTACAAACGACTCCTACTTGCAAATGGAAGGAGACAACAGGAAGTGAGATGAAATCTACCCCTAGGAAGGGAAATTCTTTCTTGTAAGAGTTAATATGGGAAAAACGTGCCTCCTCTCAACTGATGCTTTATCATCAATCCTTGTTTCACTAAAAACCCCAAATTTTCAAAAAACATTTGTCATTGGGACAGAAAGTGAGGTGAAATCTTCTGAAGAGGTGCACAGACAGCAAAACAAATGTTACAGGGGTGATAACCCTTCCCTATGTTTTCCAAAAAGCTTAAAAATAGATTTTTTGGCTAGAGCTACACTTTAAAAATGTACCAGTTCAAAATTACAAACAGATTCTACTTAACAACAAACCTACAGTCCCTGTCTTGTTTGCACCGCCTGCATACTGCTGTTCAGAGTATATAGGGCCTGGTGGCCCCAAGCCTTTCCTTTTTTTAATTTGGGTGCGGGGTTCCCCTTAATATCCATAATGGACTGGGGGGTGGGGGGTACCCATGCCATTTGTCTCACTGATTTTCATCCATATTGCCGGGACCCGACATTACATTAAAGCCGCAAGCAGTTTTAAATGACTTTTATTCCTTTAAAAATGTCATTTTGTGCAGGGACTGTTCTAAGCACGGGAAACATGCGCCACTTTACAGGCCTACTATAGACACCCCCCAGGTACGATATTTAAAGGAATATTTCACTTTTTTTTCACTTTAAGCATCATTAAAATCACTGCTCCCGAAAAAAACAGCCGTTTTTAAAACTTCTTTTTGCATTGATACATGTCCCCAGGGGCAGGACCCGGGTCCCCAAACCCTTTTTAGGACAATACCATGGAAATTAGCCTTTAAAATTAGCACTTTTGATTTTGAACGTTCGAGTCCCATAAACTTCAATGGAGTTCTAAAGTTTATGCAAATCTTCGGTCCGTTCGCAGGTTCTGGTGCGAACCGAATCGGGGGGTTTTCGGCTCATCCCTAATGGGGATATGTGGTTTTCTGAGTACAGCCGCAGCATGTCATTTATTTGTACAGGTGGCTGATACTCTGTCCCGTGCAAATCAGCCCTAAGCAGAATTAAATCTCATTTTGTTAGGAGTAGCAGCTTCTCAGACATGCCTCTTATCAGGCGGACACAGTGCTGAAGGGACATCATTTAATACTGACAGCTATACAGAACAAAGTCCAGCTCGCAGTACAGTAAGCATTCACATGTGCTCAGAGACTTTGGCTGCAGGGCGGTCGGATAACTCTTGGAGGGCGTACTATAATGTCCTCCCAGAATCGCATGCACCTGAGAATATCCGTGACCGCCGGCATTACGAATCACGGTATAGGGCTAATGGCAGCGTCCTTTACAACAGTTGTAAACAAGCTGGCGCATACCTGGTTCATCTCTCCGGGTAGAGGGGGAGAGGAGAGGGGGAGAGATCGGTTGCAGCAGCGCTGTGGGCTGGATCTTTAGTGCGCACTGCTCTGTGTCAATTCCTACACTCATCCATCCATGCTCAGCCATCCCATACATACAGCCATCCCAATCCATACTCACAGCCATCCCCACCCATACTCAGCCATCCCCATCCATGGCTCATCCATCCCCATCCATGGCTCATCCATGCCACATCAGTTCTCATCTGTGCTACATCCATGCCACTACAGTGACCATCAGTGCCTCACAAAAGTGTAATAGATAGTCAAATTAGATTTGAAATTTATGCCCCTAGAATACCTGATGGTGCTCCCTGCAGGTTGGGCCTCTGTATTTGGCCAGGCTGTGTAAAACTCTCACACATGTCGTATCGTTATACTCGGGAGGAGTAGAAGAATACATTTTGGGGTGTAATTTTGGCTATGTACACGCTATGTGTTAGAAATATTGTATAAATGGACAACTTTGTGTGTAAAAAAAAAAAAAAAAGAAAAAAATGTTTTCATTGTTTTTCCACATTTTCCAAAAACTTGTGGAAAAAAATGACATGTTCAAAGGACTCATTATGCCTCATAAACTTCACGTTAGGGTGTTTGCTTTCCAAAATGGGGTCATTTTTTGGGCGTTTCCATTGTCCTGGTATTCCAGGGCCTTCAAAAGTGTAAGAGGTAGTCAAGAAATTATAAGTGTAATTTATGTCCCTAGAATGCCTAATAGTGCTCCCTGCATGCTGGGCCTCTGTATGTAGCCAGGCTGTGTAAAAGTCTCACATATGTGGTATCGCCATACTGTGAGAAATAGTTGAATGTGTTTTGGGGTATAATTTGTGGTATGCATATGCTGTGTGTGAGAAAACCTGACAATATGACAATTTTGTGGAAAAAAAATCTTCATTTTGCAAAGAATTGTGGGAAAAAAATTACAACTTCAAAAAACTCACCATGCCTCTTACTAAACACCTTGGAATGTCTACTTTCCAAAAAGGGGTCATTTGGGGGGTATTTGTACTTTCCTGGCTTGTTAGGGTCTCAAGAAATGAGATAGACCGTCAGTGCATCAGGTGTGATCAGTTTTCAATGATTGGCACCCTAGATTGTAGACTCTATAACTTTCACACAGACCAAATAATATACACTTATTTGGGTTATTTTTACCAAAGAAATGTAGCAGTATAAATTTTGGCCAAAATTTATGAAGAAAAATTACAAATTTGCAAAATTTTATAAACAGAAACGAAGATAAATATATATATTTTTACAGAAATTTTTGGTAATTTTTCATTTATAGCGCAAAAAAACAACCACCCAGAGGTTATCAAATACCACCAAAAGAAAGCTCTATTTGTGTGAAAAAAGGACAAACTTTTCATATTGGTACAGAGTTGCATGACTGAGTAATTCTCATTCAAAATGTGAGAGCAATGAAAGCTGAAAATTGGTCTTGTTAGGAAGGGGGTTTAAGTGCCAGTGGGTAAGTGGTTAAAGTGACCCTGTCATCAGTGTCATTTGAATATAAACGCCTACCTGCTAAAAGAAAAATGTATACAGTCAGCACTTCTTTAACTGCTGCCATTTCGCTGCAAGTATCCCACATCTCCAGGTCCATGGAATATCAGTCTACCCTGCTATGCACTGTGTTTTCTCTCATCAGGCATGTGCCTGCTGTAGCAATATAGGAGCTGATGGAGAAAAAACACAGCGTGCAGCGGGGGAGCAGATATTCCATACACCCAGAAGTGTGGAATACATGAAGGGGCCAGAGAGGCTTTTCAAGTAATTTCACTCTTCTTTTAGCAGGTAGGTTATCGGAAACAAATGTTCCTGTGCTGATAGGGTCACTTTAAGGGAAGAATACTGGATGGTCTTTGCTGACCTCCTAGTTGCCTTGCTGTCCCTGACTTCAATACTTTCCGGGTCAATACTCTGAGGTAACCCTTCAGAGTAAAAGGGTAACTCCACTTTCGTGGGGAAAAAATAGCAAATAAAGTAAAATTAATATAGCACATATAATTGAGATACTGATCTTATTGTAATTGAATGTTGTTAAAAATTACCTTTCCTTTTCGATCGGCAGCCACTGTAATTTCTTGAGAATGCATTGCAATATGGCTGCATAAGGAATATAATAAGGAAGTTCATAGCCAGAGTAGCCAATAGCTGCCCTAGCGTCGGTTTTTGTCCGTCAGGATTAGCATACAGACGAACAGATTTTTCGACCGGACTCGAGTCCGTCGGAAATATTTGAAACATGTTCTCTAAAGTCTGTCACAGAAAAGGTCCGCTGCAGGTCCGATGAAGCCCACACACATCGGACAAGTTTGGTCGAAAAGTCGCGGCATTAGACTACATAAATGTATCTACTCTTTGTCATATTAAATAATTGCCTCTGAATTTATTTATTACTGGTTTTTGTAATAAGTTAAGACTTTATGTTTTCAGTTCTCTGTGTTATAGTTAGTTAGTTTAACATTTGTTACTATGTCTGATACTACACTTATTGTGCAGTTGAGTTACCCTAATTCAATGTATAACTTGTACCTTGTTCTTTGGGTATGCTCTACCCATTTCAACTGTTTGTATCTTATTTGACTTTATGCACAATAAAAATATATTTTCGATTAAAAAAAAATAAGTTAAGACTTAAAGTGGACCTTCAGTCATTTTTTCAACTTTCCATCTATTAAATCTTCTGCCCTTGTTGTTTTAACTTTGGATAGTAAAACATTTTTTTTCTGCCAGTAAATACAGCCCACTTCCTGTTTCTTGTCTGGTAAAAAGCCTAGGCTTATGACCTCATGCACAACTCTCTCTCTCTCTCACTATCATGAGAGTTTTCCAGGAAGGGAGGAGGGATTCAGTCATAAGAGGGCCAATGAGAGCTGCAGAGCTGGAAGTGTGCCTCTGTGTGTCTGTGTAAATCCAGGAAGTGAACAGGCAGTAGCTTCAGCTGCCCACAGTTAAAATGGAAGCAGCCAGACTCATTGGAAGGATATTTCTGCAGCATATTTGACAAGTAAAGAATCACAGTATATATAAAATAATATGCAAAGTAGTTGGAGGGAAGCTTCAGAATGGCAAATATTTTTTTTTTACAAATTATGTGAGCTGACTGCAGTTCCTCTTTAACCATCTGGCATCCGCGCTATAGCCGAATGACGGCTACAGCGCGGACCTACTTTCCCGGGAGGCCGTCATATGACGGCCTCCCCTGTGCACGCTCCCTGCGCGCACCCTGCAGGGCGCGCGCCGGGCGCGTTGTGATCACCGAGTCACTGAGACTCGGCTGATCACCGATCTGTGTAAGGGGCCGGTCCCGGCCCCTTACCATGTGATCAGCTGTCAGCCAATGACAGCTGATCACATGATGTAAACAAAAGATCGGTAATCGTTTTTTTTTTACTCACGCTGACAGCGCGAGTAGAAAAAAAAGCCGATCACTGGATCGGATGTGAGGGACATCGGTCCCCAAGTGGAACAGGCACATCTGCCTCATCAGTGCCCAATAAAAGTGCCACCTAATAGTGCCCACAGTGCCACCTAATAGTGCCCACAGTGCCGCCTAACAGTGCCCACAGTGCCACCTAACAGTGCCCACAAGTGCCACCTATCAATGCCCACAAGTACCACCTATCAATGCCCACCTGTAGTGCCAATCAGTGCCACCTGCCAGTGCTCCCCATCACTGCCACCCATCAGTGCCCATCACTGCCACCAATCAGTGCCATTCACTGCCGCCTATCAGTGCCCATCAGCGTACATCAATGAAGGAGAAAAATTACCAGTTTAAAATTTTTTATAACAAAATATTTAAAAAAAAACTTTTTTTAAAAAAAAAAATTCAGTTTTTTACATTTTTTTAATAAAAAGTAAAAACCGCAGAGGTGATCAAATACCACTAAAAGAAAGCTCTATTTGTGGTGAAAAAATGATAAAAATTTCATTTGGGTACAGTGTTGTATGACCGCGCAATTGTCATTCAAAGTGCGTCAGCGCCGAAAGCTGAAAATTGGTCTGGATAGGAGGGGGGTTTAAGTGCCTAGTAAGCAAGTGGTTAAGCTGTGAAAGGCAGATGAGTTAAAATGGAAGCAGCCAGACTCATTGGAAGGATATTTCTGCAGCATATTTGACAAGTAAAGAATCACAGTATATATAAAATAATATGCAAAGTAGTTGGAGGGAAGCTTCAGAATGGCAAAGATGTTTTTTTTTACAAATTATGTGAGCTGACTGCAGTTCCTCTTTAAGCGGTGAAAGGCAGATGAAGACCGGCACGGAGCCCACTTACACTCCTGTAGCTGATGATGCAAGTCTGAAAAGGAGCATCACACACTGCTGGTATCATCTACAAGAAACGTTATTGGAGACTGCTCAGACAGGACATGATTCTGCCATGGTGTTCAGTCTGAGCAGTTTCCAATAAAGTTTCTTGTGAATGATACCAGTGTGTGACCCTCCTTTTCAACTGGCAAAGAATTGTATTATGCCCATAATAATTCTAAGCAGATGTCAAAGCACCCCCCCCACATCAGATGTCAGGAGTCCGCCCACCATCAGAAGTCAAGAGTCCCCCACCCTCCCTTACGTCACAGCGCACCCCCTTACCTTGTGCTGTTGCTGGGAAGAAGTTGAGGGCAGAGCTGGAAAGCAGAAAGTGCAGGGTCTGGAGGAGGACCAGAGGAGGGCTGGAGTCAGCTGCCAGGGTCTTCTTAATGCTGGGACCAAGGGAGGCAGAGAAGATGTGGTGCTGCGACTGCACAGAGAGGCGCAGGATCAGTAGGAGGAGTTCTGTCTTCCTATGTGCTACTGAATGCTGAGATTGGAGGGGGCAGAGATGAGCTTCTCCTCGGAGGCACAGAGAAGTGCAAGATCTGGCGGAGGAGTCCTGCTCTTCTATTTGCTGCCAATTGCTGAGACAAGGTGGTGTGGAGACAAGGGGGGTGTTGCAGTTGCAGGAGAGGTACGAGGGCCATATGAAATGGGCTGAAATGCCAGACTCGATGTGTTGTGAAATTGATATGTAATCTGACGTTTAAAAAAAATATTATATTAGGACAGTTTTTGCATGAAAATTTTTCATTCACAAAATAAAACATTACATTGGTGTGAAATCATTATTTTTCTGCATAAAATGAACATTTGAAATTCTCGGTTAATAAATTTGAATTTTATCTCAGGAAAAGTAGACATTTACCTAGTACTTACCTCCTCTGGTACTTACCTTCCCCATTACCCCTCTGCTTCTAGTCCATATACTGCTAGACCAGAGGTTTCTGTTCAATATGCTGATCATTTCAAAGCTTCTACAGGCCTTTACACATTCACTTTACCTCCATGTGCCAACACTTGGGGCAGTAGACAGGATACTCTGGCACTAAGCATTGAATTGTGAGTATGCATGGGAAATAGCATGTGTTATTCCAAACCTGAAAGTACCTTTTGTATCTGGGTATTTCCTGCTCAATCTGGGGAAGGGCGAAGCAAATCTGCCTAGGTTCATTTTGTGAACTTGTTGGCAGGTGCAATTAGCTTGCCTGTCCCTAGATGGCTATGTTGCTATTATGTTATGGTAAGGGGTAGACAAGTGCAATTTGTTTCGTTTCAATTTCTTTTTTTTAACAAATTTTTCAGAATATTCAGAAATTCGAATATTTGAAAATGTATAAATTCGTAAATTCGTAAATTTATACATTCCTAAATTTAGAAGTCCAAAAACCCGAAAATTGGAAAATCTGAAATAATAACTAACTAATAATTAACTTAACTATTACTAACTATTAAATTATAGGTATTGGATTTTTTTTTTTATTTGGCTATTAGTGAACGTAACGAATACGAATTTATCTGAAGTTCTGAATTAACCGAAATAACGAATTCCGTATCTAAACGAACGGAACAGAACAAATTATTAATAATAAATAATAAAAATGTATTATTATTATTTATTATTAATTTGTTCCGTTCCATTAGTTTAGATGCGGCATTCGTTATTTTGGATAATTCGTAACTTCGCAAAAAATTTGTATTTGTCACGTTCAGTAACAGCCAAATTTGAAAGGAAATTCCAATACCTATAATTTAATAGTTAGTTATTATTAGTTTCTTAGTTATTATTTTGAATTTTCTGATTTTCTTTCTTGTTTTCGGATTTTCGAATTTATAAATTGCGATCATAACGAATGACCCGAAAAACGGAAAAAAAAAAACAAAAACGAATGAAACGAAAACGAAAAATTTTTTGCGGCAGTGCACATGTCTAGTAAAGGGAAAGTTGTAATCAGATGTTATCCCCTTTTAGAGAAAACCCTCCTCTAGTGATGTAGTGGGTGGAGTTAATGCCCATATAAATATAAATCTCGGCTGTGTAAAATCACAGCTAGTCACACGGTAAATGCAGAAGTGTCAGTAATCGGCTCTCATCTCCTCACACTGACAGAGTGTGTGGCGGGGAGAGCCGATCAACAACATCTCCTCGCAGGGGACACCCAGACAGGTAATCAGGGCACTGGTCATCAGTGTCCTGATTAGAGTAAAGTCTCCCAGTGCCACAAATCAGTGCCCATCAGTGCCACCAATCAGTACCCATCATTGACACCAATTTGTGCTCATTAGTGACACCAATCAGTGCCCATTCAAAATGAATGTGCTCATATCGCACCACACTGAATCGCATGTGAATTGAACAGGAATGTGGTTCCTGTATGATTCATATGAGGTTCATAGTGTGAACCAAGGCTTATTCTTCCAAAACACCCTGGTACTGACTAGCATAATAGTGTTTCTGTTCTCCTTTAGTTTCTCTCACTCAGCTAATGTGACCCCAGTGCTGATGGGGCAGGTGAGGGGCAAACAAGGATGCTGTGTAGACACCTGATGTCCTTCTTATCAACCAATGATGTCAGTGGTTGATATGGTGCACAATGATAACCCGTGGCTTTGTGTAACTAAAAGGCAGGTTTCATCCACCCACTGGTTTGTATACAATTTTGGGCAATTTTTAAGTATTTTGCCAAGGCACCCCTGAAGAAACCTGAAGGCACCCTGGTTAAAAAATGCAACTCTGACACACCTAAGGTGGAGAAAAAGATGTTTGCACTGCAGAAAATAACAGTGACAATAACTGTATATAATAGCAAATAGCAGTTGCAATAATGTAAGCTCTGCCCTCATTTTGTAAAGCGCTGCGCACATTGTTGCGCTATATAAATCCTGTATAATAATAACAATTCATAAATGAGATATTTTCAAACCTAATCTCACAGGGTACCTGAAACCTAGCTCAAAGGGGCAAATCTCACGCCTCCTAGGCTCCTTGTCACAGTCTCTCCTTAGTCCCTTTCACCAACCAGTGGTATATCTGTTTGAGGTCAAAAACTTTGCTGGGGAACTCCTAAACAGAATAGGGATCCCAAAAGGGGTGATACAGTCTCTTTAAATAGAAGAGCAGTAAAGATGGTGAGCAGCAGTCTTTCACCACTCAGAAATTTGTTGTAGAGTCTCCTTCCTCTCATGGGTGTCTGGAACACTGCACACACAATTAGGTTGCCTCCTGTGGCCTGCAAGGGTGATGGTAGTGGCTCTGATCAAAGTTGTAGCGATCCCTGGCAAAGCTACAGACTTTCTAGGCACAGACGTTCTAGCCCACAGCTCGCTAGATCCCTCAACTATGGTACATGGTCCCTGCACACGCCTAGTGGTCACTCCATTAACAGCAGCTTCTGGATAGGTGTAGCAGCACAGCTCATGGGGCCCATGCAGAGCCTGGGCTTTCCAGTTTTTTCCTTCTCTCTCTGGCACCGTTTTCCTGGGACTTGTAGTCCCACAAGTTCTTCCAAAAGGAGACTACCTCTAGGAGAGTACACTCCCCACAGTTCCTTGCAGCTCCCAGCATCACACTGTCCTCCTGACTCCATGGGCTGGCTTTTCCCAGGCTGCAGTTGTAGCCAATCACTTCTCCCTCTCTCCTGGTGAGTTGGTGGGCAGGGCTCTCCATAGAGGTGGTTGCAGGCATGCAATCTATGACAATGTCTGTGTCTCTATCTCTCCTTGCTCTGCCTGATTGCAGCAGGAGAGAGGAGTAGCAGCAGCCATTGAAACTGTGTGACAACCTGAGACACGCCTCCACCACTGACAGCGGTGCTGCTGCTGGGTGTTCTATCGAGGAACACAGCGCATGTGCAGATCGTCAAAGGCATTATCCGACACTATGCAAATAGTGGGGGGGGAACGTAGTTGTCAGATTGAGCCTCGTGTTGCGGGCCTGGTTGTGGGTGTGTTGAAGGATGGGTTTTGTGTGTGTTGCAACCCGCCTTTAGACACAGGCAAAACCCGCCGTAGAACACACCAAACGCCTCCTGCAACACAGACAAAACCCGCCCTTCAGTTCCGCCACACATAGCATTTTGCGATTAAGGCCAAAAAGTTCAATTTTGGTCTCATCTGACCAGAGCACCTTCTTCCACATGTTTGCTGTGTCCCCCACATAGCTTCTCGCAAACTGCAAATGGGACTTCTTATGGCTTTCTTCTTGCCACTCTTCCATAAAGGCTAGATTTGTGGAGTGCATGAATAATAGTTTTCCTTTGGACAGATTCTCCCACCTGAGCTGTGGATCTCTGCAGCTCCTCCAGAGTTACCATGGGGCTCTTGGCTGCTTCTCTGATTAATGCTCTCATTGCCCGGTCTGTCAGTTTAGGTGGATGGCCATGTCTTGGTAGGTTTGCAGTTGTGCCATACTCTTTCCATTTTCGGATGATGGATTGAACAGTGCTCCGTGAAATGTTCAAAGCTTGGGATATATTTTTATAACCTAACCCTGCTTTAAACTTCTCCAAAACTTTATCCCTGACCTGTCTGGTGTGTTCCTAGGCCTTCATGATGCTGTTTGTTCTCTAAGGGTCTCTAACAAACCTCTGAGAGCTTCACAGAACAGCTGTATTTATACTATGTATAAAATCCACACAGGTGGACTCTATTTATTAATTAGGTGACTTCTGAAGGCAATTGGTTCCACTAGATTTTAGTTAGGGGTATCAGAGTAAAAGGGGCTAAATACAAATGCACGCCACACTTTTCAGATATTTATTTGTAAAACAATGTTGAAAACCATTTATCATTTTCCTTCCACTTCACAATTATGTGCCACGTTGTGTTGGTCTATCACATAAAATCCCAATAAAATACATTTATGTTTTTGGTTGTAACATGACAAAATATGGAAAATTTCAAGGGGTATGAATACTTTCAAGGCACTGTACATAACTGCAATAATTCACGTTTTCATATTTGCATTGCCAAAAAAAAATTGGCACAGGCTTCCCCTTAATATCCATACCAGACCTGAAGGGCCTGGTATGGAATTTGGGGGGACCCCCACGCAATTATTTTTTAAATTTTGGTTCTGGGTTCCCCTTAATATTCATACCAGGCCCAAAGGGCCTGGTAATGGACTGGGAGGGATCCCATGCAGTTTTTTCAATGACTTTTATCTGTATTGCAGAGACCCGACAATTCATTATAGCCAATAGTAGTTTTAAATGACTTTTTTTCCTTAAGAAATGTCATTTTGTGCAGGGACTGTTCTAAACACGGGAAACATGTGATACTTTACAGGCATACTATAGACAACCCCCAGGTACGAAATTTAAAGGAATATTTCACTTTTATTTTTTCACTTTAAGCATTATTAACCACTTCAGCCCCGGACCATTTGGCTGCCTAAAGACCAGAGGACTTTTTCCAATTTGGCACTGCGTCGCTTTAACTGCTAATTGCGTGGTCATGCAATGCTGTACCCAAACAAAATTTGCGTCCTTTTCTTCCCACAAATAGAGCTTTCTTTTGATGGTATTTGATCACCTCTGCAGTTTTTATTTCTTGCGCTATAAACGGAAAAAGACTGAAAATTTTGAAAAACAATGATATTTTCTAATTTTTGTTATAAAAAAAATCCAATAAACTCAATTTTAGTCATACATTTAGGCCAAAATGTATTCGGCCACATGTCTTTGGTAAAAAAAATGTCAATAAGCGTATATTTATTGGTTTGCGCAAAAGTTATAGCGTCTACAAACTAGGGTACATTTTATGGAATTTACACAGCTTTTAGTTTATGACTGCCTATGTCATTTCTTGAGGTGCTAAAATGGCAGGGCGGTACAAAACCCCCCAAATGACCCCATTTTGGAAAGTAGACACCCCAAGGAAATTGCTGAGAGGCATGTTGAGCCCATTGAATATTCATTTTTTTTGTCCCAAGTGATTGAATAATGACAAAAAAAAAAAATTACAAAAAGTTGTCACTAAATGATATATTGCTCACACAGGCCATGGGCATATGTGGAATTGCACCCCAAAATATATTCAGCTGCTTCTCCTGAGTACGGGGATACCACATGTGTGGGACTTTTTGGGAGCCTAGCCGCGTACGGGGCCCCGAAAACCAATCACCGCCTTCAGGATTTCTAAGGGCGTAAATTTTTGATTTTACTCCTCACTACTTATCACAGTTTTGAAGGCCATAAAATGCCCAGATGGCACAACCCCCCCCCCCCCCCCAAATGACCCCATTTTGGAAAGTAGACACCCCAAACTATTTTCTTTGAGGCATGTTGAGTCCATGGAATATTTTATATTTTGACACAAGTTGCGGAAAAGTGACACATTTTTTTTTTCCACAAAGTTGTCACTAAATGATATATTGCTCACACAGGCCATAGGCATATGTGGAATTGCACTCCAAAATACGTTTAGCTGCTTCTCCTGAGTATGGGGATACCACATGTGTGGGACTTTTTGGGAGCCTAGCCGCATACGGGGCCCCGAAAACCGATCACCGCCTTCAGGATTTCTAAGGGTGTAAATTTCTGATTTCACTCTTCACTGCCTATCACAGTTTTGGAGGCCATGGAATACCCAGGTGACACAACTCCCCCCCCCCCCCAAATGACCCCATTTTGGAAAGTAGACACCCCAAGCTATTTGCTGAGAGGCATGGTGAGTATTTTGCAGCTCTCATTTGTTTTTGAAAATGAAGAAAGACAAGAAAAAAAATGTTTTTTTTTTTTATTCAATTTTCAAATCTTTGTGACAAAAAGTGAGGTCTGCAAAATTCTCACTATACCTCTCAGCAAATAGCTTGAGGTGTCTACTTTCCAAAATGGGGTCATTTGGGGGGGGGGTTGTGCCACCTGGGCATTCCATGGCCTCCAAAACTGTGATATCATCACCAAGATGATACCTAAACCTGCAGGCATCATTCTGGTATAACCACTCAAAGTCGTGAATGGCGTACCTGAAGACAAAAAAATGTTTAACAATAAAGCACAGTAAATAGTTAAGTATAAAAAAATTGCATACCTGAAAAGCAAACATGAAAAAACATAATAACAATAAAATATTGCAGAATAGAATACAGTAAAAAAGAGCAGAACAATAGAGAGAGAATTTTTATTTTATATTTTTTGGGGTTTTTTTTTTTTACACTGTTTTTGTAACTGTAACTTTTATAACTGTAGCCGGTTCCTGGTTCGGGTCTCTCAAAATGCGATGGCATCTTGGGAGACCCTGTGAAAGTGTGCCTAGTCTGTGCAATGCTGTACGCTATGCTAATACTCAACTAGTGTATGGTAACGTTCAAAACATTCACCAATGCAAAGACCAGGATTGTCAGGACAGGAGGGACAATAATAGCGGGTGTCACGCCTATATCCGCACTTGCTGCAGACACGACATCTTTTTTGGGGGGGTTCGTTGGGTAGGGGTACTCGGGAGGACATAAAGAAAATGCCTCTCATGCAGCCGACTGCATTTGATTGGGGATGTGAATGGGGAAAGTACGGGTGCTGCAGAAGTGGTGGGTTCCCAATTAGGATTGGCGAATGCAGCAGGAAGGGCATTATGGGCACGACGGGCCTGTGTTTGTCTTCTTCTTGGTGGCAGCAGGACACTACTTGTGCTTGGCACCTCACCACCTTGAACTGCATTTATGGGACTCGCCACGTCACCAAGTGTTACTGCAGTGCTGGTTTGACTACGACCGGGGTGTACTAGGCCGCTGGTGCTTGCCAGTTCACCAAAACGCTACCAAAAAAACTGTTAGCGATCGCAGGGATCAGGCCTGACTCTGCGAACGCTGCAGTTATGCGTTTAGTGTTTTGTAAGTGTCAGTGATCGATCGATACTGCACTTGGGTGGGCTGGGCTGGGCCGGGCGGAGGGGCAAAACGCAGGTGCTAGCAGGTATCTGGGCTGATCCCGCTAACACTGCGTTTTTGGGAACCCTAAACTGCTGGGGACGCTAGTATAGATCTGATCGGATCAGATATTGAACCGTTCAGATACTATACCACTAAGGGAGGCGTATGCTGCGTGCGTGGGTGTTAGCGGTACTGGCACTAACCTGACGCTGCCTGGGGCTGGTGCTTGCCAGTTCACCAAAACGCTACCAAAAAAACTGTTAGCGATCGCAGGGATCAGGCCTGACTCTGCGAACGCTGCAGTTATGCGTTTAGTGTTTTGTAAGTGACAGTGATCGATCGATACTGAATTTAGGTGGGCTGAGCTGGGCCGGGCGGAGGGGCAAAACGCAGGTGCTAGCAGGTATCTGGGCTGATCCCGCTAACACTGCGTTTTTGGGAACCCTAAACTACTGGGGACGCTAGTATAGATCTGCAATTAAATAAATAAAATACCGCGCCTAACTGGTGTGTGAAAACAGCTGCCAACACTAACGAATGACTGAAATCATGTAAACATATATAGAAAAAAAGTGTAGCGCTAAAGTGACTGAAATGATTAAAGGGTTTTAGAAACAAGGGGAGGTAGAGCACAAATTTACAAATGGCTTATAACCTCGGCTTGGTCAAAAAAACGGATATAAATATACACAAGTGATGTGATAATGTTTCTAAAGCATTACCAGAGTACAATACTCTATAAATAAGTGCAAATGTGCAAAAGAAATGTGCAAAATGTGCATAAAAATGGAGTAAGAGATTAAACAAAAGACTCAAAGGTCTGTATTTAACTGGGACTGAAATATGACGAAAGTGTCCAACATATTAATAAGGAAGTGTTAATCCCATATAAGTAATGAAGATTCAAATCATATAGTCCATATGTTGTCTGATGTAGTTGACAAAAGGGGGGCCCAAAGGCAAAATATCCTTCTAGTGAAGGTACTCCGACTCAGAGGGGATCAAAGCAGGTGTCCTTGCAATATAAAGATTCAAGGGAATGTAAGGTAGAATACTCTTACCGACTTCGGTGGACTCACAAGCCGTGGGCGGTGAGTCATGCGAGCTTGCACTGTCCCGTGATAGGTGACAGTAGGGAAGTGGATGATACACCTGGAGACGTCCTCATTGGATGGAAAGCCTGGAGCTTGTCCTGTAGATCTATGCGGTCGTTGTTTTCATCAGCAAACGTCAGCATGCATGGACCATAAAGGAAGCAATGACAGAGAACCTCCACATAGTGTAAATCCGGAAACAATTGGTTTCTCAGTGGGCATTTATTAGATCAATCACGATCAGAAGAACAATCCGTAAAAAATCTTATTTAAAATTGGAATCGATTCAAATAAAAGGTAACAAGGTAAGCGTGGTGAAGATGGCTGGGTACAGCAAAGAAACCCGACGCGTTTCGTCTGAAGAGACTTCTGCTGGGGTATCATACCCCAGCAGAAGTCTCTTCAGACGAAACGCGTCGGGTTTCTTTGCTGTACCCAGCCATCTTCACCACGCTTACCTTGTTACCTTTTATTTGAATCGATTCCAATTTTAAATAAGATTTTTTACGGATTGTTCTTCTGATCGTGATTGATCTAATAAATGCCCACTGAGAAACCAATTGTTTCCGGATTTACACTATGTGGAGGTTCTCTGTCATTGCTTCCTTTATGGTCCATGCATGCTGACGTTTGCTGATGAAAACAACGACCGCATAGATCTACAGGACAAGCTCCAGGCTTTCCATCCAATGAGGACGTCTCCAGGTGTATCATCCACTTCCCTACTGTCACCTATCACGGGACAGTGCAAGCTCGCATGACTCACCGCCCACGGCTTGTGAGTCCACCGAAGTCGGTAAGAGTATTCTACCTTACATTCCCTTGAATCTTTATATTGCAAGGACACCTGCTTTGATCCCCTCTGAGTCGGAGTACCTTCACTAGAAGGATATTTTGCCTTTGGGCCCCCCTTTTGTCAACTACATCAGACAACATATGGACTATATGATTTGAATCTTCATTACTTATATGGGATTAACACTTCCTTATTAATATGTTGGACACTTTCGTCATATTTCAGTCCCAGTTAAATACAGACCTTTGAGTCTTTTGTTTAATCTCTTACTCCATTTTTATGCACATTTTGCACATTTCTTTTGCACATTTGCACTTATTTATAGAGTATTGTACTCTGGTAATGCTTTAGAAACATTATCACATCACTTGTGTATATTTATATCCGGTTTTTTGACCAAGCCGAGGTTATAAGCCATTTGTAAATTTGTGCTCTACCTCCCCTTGTTTCTAAAACCCTTTAATCATTTCAGTCACTTTAGCGCTACACTTTTTTTCTATATATGCTAGTATAGATCTGATCGGATCAAATATTGATCCGTTCAGATACTATACCACTAAGGGAGGTGTACGGTGCGTGCGTGGGTGTTAGCGCTACTGGCGCTAACCTGACGCTGCTTGGGGCTGGTGCTTGCCAGTTCACCAAAATGCTACCAAAAAAACTGTTAGCGATCGCAGGGATCAGGCCTGACTCTGCGAACGCTGCAGTTATGCGGTTAGTGTTTTGTAAGTGACAGTGATCGATCGATACTGCACTTGAGTGGGCTGGACTGGGCGAAGGGGCAAAACGCAGGTGCTAGCAGGTATCTGGGCTGATCCCGCTAGCACTGTGTTTTTGGGAACCCTAAACTGCTTGGGACGCTAGTATAGATCTGATCGGATCAGATATTGATCCATTTAGATACTATACCACTAAGGGAGGCGTATGCTGCGTGCGTGGGTGTTAGCGGTACTGGCGCTAAGCTGACGCTGCCTGGGGCGACGCATATCACCGCCGGGCGATCAGGGGGCTAAACCTTTATTCGGTAATAAACGGCGGGTGCTCTGACACTATAAAAAATAAACTAACTAACCAGCGTCACCCGTAACAGTTATACGGTAGTATATGGGGGTCCCTGATGCTATAAAACACTGACGGCGAACCTATATATTTACCTCCCTAACTAGCGTCAACAGTGACACTAATACAGCAATCAGAAAAATGATCGCTTAGTGACACTGGCGACAGGGGGTGATCAAGGGGTTAAAACTTTATTAGGGGGGGTTAGGGGGTTATCCTAGACCTAAAGGGGGCTAACCCTAACTGCCCTACCACACTAACTGTCACAAACTGACACCATGCAGTAATCAGAAAAAAAAAAAAACTGCTTGGTGTCAGTGTGACAGAGGGGGAGGGGTGATCAGGGGGTGATCGGGGGGGATCGGGGGGTAAAGGGGGGTGTTATGTGTGCCTGGCATGTTCTACTGGGATGTGTAGTGTTGTGCACTCACATTGCAGTCTTCTCTCCTCAGCGCCGGAACGGAAAATACCGAGCCGAGGAGAGATGACGTCATATCCCCTGCCTCTGTGTACTATACAGAGGCAGGGAAAGATTCTGATTGGCTGGGAGCGATCGCCGGGGGGGCACGAATGGATGGCCTCCCCCTCATCACTGAACGCTCCCAGACCAAAGCCCACCGCCTCGGGCACCAGGGGGGGTCCAATCGGACCCCCGCCCGCGGGAAGACAATCAAGTACCAGGTACGTGATTTTGCCTGCCCATGTCATTCTGCTGACGAATATCAGCGTGAGGCGGTCGTCAAGTGGTTGAAATCACTGCTCACTAAAAAACGGCCATTTTAAAACTTTTTTTGCATTGATACATGTCCCCAAACATTTTTTATGACAATAACTTGCATATTAACCTTTAAAATTGGCACTTGTGATTTCTCCCATAGACTTTTAAAGGGTGTTCCGCGGCTGTCGAATTTGGTGCGAACACCTCAAATTGTTCGCTATTTGGCGAACGGGCGAACAGCCAATGTTCGAGTCGAACTCATGTTCGACCCGAACATAAAGCTCATCCCTACTCGGAAGCCTTTGCACCCAGATTGCTACAATTATATTTGGACTGTTTCCAGAAGGGGAGCCTTCCTTCTTCCTTTTATGAGGCTCACATAGTGCTCTTAGCCAAGCCAGATAAGGATCCACTACAGTGCTCTTTATATAGACCTATATCATTATTAAATATGGATTTCAAAATACTGACTAAATTGCTAGCTACTAGACTTATGTCGGTCTTGCAACAGGTTATTTCCCCTGACCAGACTAGTTTTATGCCTAAGAAAGCCACGGATATTAATCTACATAGGGTTTTCATGCATACTCAGTTAGGCACAGGGTCGATGCTACCACTAGGCAAACTAAGCAGCCGCCTAGGGCGCACTGCTGCCTAGGGCACCCGGCCACTGGTGTTCCTACTCTCTTCTCTCTGCAGCAAGCAACTAAGTCTTAGCATCAGCAGGCAGCCACCGTTCCGTTCGCACATTCATTGATGGGCGCTGGTGAGGCTGCATTTGATGGGCGCTGGTAGGCTTCATATAATGGGTGCTGGTGAGGCTGCATATGATGGGCGCTGGTGAGGCTGCATTTGATGGGCGCTGGTGAGGCTGCATATGATGGGCGCTGGTGAGGCTGCATTTGATGGGCGCTGGTGGGGCTGCATTTGATGGGCGCTGGTGAGGCTGCATTTAATGGGCGCTGGTGAGGCTGCATTTGATGGGCGCTTCATTAAAAATGTGGGGTATACATAGGCAGGGCAAAGGGGGTGGAGTCAGGGGTGGATGGGGGGGTGACAAAATGAGGTTTCGCCCAGGGTGTCCAAAATCCTTGCACCAGTCCTGGTTAGGCACAGATATTTCCAGTGGTGGGATATTGGTCTTCCTTGATTTGGAAAAGACCATTGATTCCGTGGATTGGAACTATATGTTTACAGCGTTGGAAGTGTTTGGCTTCGGTTCTCACTTTAGAAAGTGGATTGACATTCTCTATCACTCCCCAACCGCGACCATGAAATTGAACGGCAACTGCAAAGCCTCCAAGGTAGCCAAAAGTTCCTCCACATCATATGATGCTATAGGTGAGTACAGAGTCCTATAAAAGAATACAAATGCCTGTAAAATATTTTCCCAGTCATTTAATAATATTACCGATGGGGAAGAGATACAAGGGACTACGGTCAGAGATGCATCCACTGCCATCAATAGCGCTAACAGTTTACTATTTTTATCCCCTTTTTCAAAAATGCGCGCCGCACTCTTTTGCAGATGACAGGTAGCCATGTCTTGATAATGAATAGACACATTCCCCCCTGCAAACTGCAACCTAGCCAACGTATCTAGGGAGGGCGAGTCAGCATGCACCCGTGCACATTCCTGTTCTTTATCCTGAAGGCGCATCTCAACACTGTTGTCCTTTCTAACGGCTTTTATGGCTGATATATACTGTACATCCCCCCAGTAGTGGCCTGGAAGGCATCCCATTCAATCTGCATTGTGGCTGATCCTTCATTAATCTGCCAGTATGTGTCTATGTGTGGCTTCAACACTTCTTCCACAATGGGCTCTTCCCACCCAACCAGGGGATAGACACCAAGCCCTCCTAGACCCATGAGGTCCTAATTGCAGGATAACTTGTAATGGGGTGTGATTTGTGACAGAGATATGAAGTCTCTGATACCAGGGGCAAAAGGTTATTAGCGAAAGCCATATCTCTCCTGGAGGAGGAAGCATGTACCAAGGACAGATATGAATAACATCTCTCTGTGGGATGCTTCCACTGCCAAAGTTCAGTAAGACCTGTAGCCTCTACCCAATACAATAAATCAAGATTAGGGGTCCTCTGTGGGTTTGACGTGTCCAGTGCATAGTCTAAGATATTACTGAAATCACCGGCCACCAGCAACTTAAACGGGACATAAAGGGCAAGTTTCTCCTGTACCTCATAAAGGATATTCCCAGAAAAAAGGTGGAGGAATATACATATTAACACAGGTTAAGCGATGCAAGTAAACATCAATCAGTACCACTAAATATCGTCCCCCAGGATCTATAATTACTGCCTTTATGGAGTTAGGTAATGATCTATGAAGCAATATTGACACACCCCTAGCATAGGAAGAGAATGTGGCATGTATGGCTCTGTGCATCCAGGGACGTTTCATAGCTAAAATCTTACTCCCCAACAGATGGGTTTCTTGCAGGAACATAATGTGAGGATGGTAGGCCTGTATTTTAACACCAGAGCCCTCTTAAATTTAGAATTTAGTCCCCTGACATTCCAGGAGATAACGCTAACATTTAAGAGGGTTGGAAAAACCTATGCATTAAGGTGAAAAAACTTCTGACACTGACCGGCCCCCAGCCCACCCCCCGATTTACTCACCTGAGCCCTTCGATCCCTCGGCAGAGACACGCTTTTCCTCTCTACCCAGGGTTCTCGGCTCTTGATTGGATAGATTGATAGCAGCGCAGCCATTGGCTTCCGCTGCTGTCCATTAAATCCAATGACGTGGGTGCCGGGGGAAGGGGCCGAGTCTGGCATTCTGTGTCTATAGACGCAAATGCTGGACTCGGGAGCTCGCCCGCAAGGTAACCCCCTGGGTGAGCGCTTCTCCCAGGGGGTTTAACGATGCAAAGAGGAGCCTTGAGTGCCGTCGGGGGACCCAAGAAGACGAGGTTCGGGGCCACACTATGCAAAACGTATGGCACAGTGGAGGTAAGCATGAATTGTTTTTTATTTAAAAAAACAAAACAAAAAAAAACCGAAGGTTTAGTGTCACTTTAAACACATGACTGTAATTCCCAAAAAGGCCACAAGATAGAAGCCTAGGATCAAAAGTAAGGTCCAGAGTTACGCAGAGCCACAGGTCATGCTGAAGAATACAGGTAAACCAATAACACACACAACATTGCAATACTGCTTGTTTCTGGATGCCACAATTCCCGTGATCAGGGAGGAACTCGTGATGGCACCACACTCCCACTCACGCAGGGGTGGTAAAAAAAATAAAAGAAAAAGAATAAGAATAAAAACTCAAACAGTCCCATCAAATAGTCCATCAGTCCCTGTCTCACCAGCATAAAATAAACTAGCAGGCGGACTTGATCCCAAAACAAAAAACTCAAAACTTGAAAATTAACTCCATAAGGGTAGGAGAAAACTAGGGTATTTGGAAGGGGAGAAGTAAAGTGCAGTTCTTGAACACCCAAACTTTTTAGAGAGAACTCCAAACTCCACGCAGACTTTCGGATATGGAACACTAGATATCTATGCATTGAAAGTAACATACTGAGGTCAATAAAGTCTTAAAATAAAAAACCCCATAGGAATAAGCTCACACATTGTTCAAACATGGTAAGAAGGATGTGTTCAGCTTAAACTTGCAGGATCACAAGAAAACAAAAGCAGTTAACCTTTTCCACATCAAAGAAAAATGTAATCTAGGGTATCCAGGCCAATCAGAGACATCCGATTGGCCCCGATATTCAACACGGAGCTTGCTGGGGTATAACATGGCATAGGTGGTCCCCTTTTCTCGCAACCGTTTCTGTACCTCCACAAATGTGTGTCATTGCTTCTGCAGTTCCGGAAAAAATCTGGAAAGAAATGTAGCGTAGTATTTTCAAATTGGAGCTCTGTTTGTTTCCTAGCTTCAGCAAGGATTAGGTCTCTGTCACGATAGTTCAGGAAGTGAACTAGAAATCGCCCAGGCAGGGCACCCTGCGGTCTCAGACCCATCGGGACCCTGTTGGCACACTCCACGATGTATGTGGAGGAGACTTGCTGTAAAGTGAGGATATCCTTAAAGAATTTTTTAGCAAAGCTGGTAGGGTTCAGGCCCTCTGCTCCCTCTGGAAGACCCACCACGCTCACAATAGATTTGGCGCAGTCTATTTTCGGCATCCTCAGACTGCGCCATCGATACTTTGTGCGGTATAGTTCAGCAACATTTTGATTAGTGGTGGCCACATTATCCTCTATATCAGAGATACGTTTTTCTGCAGAAGTAATTCGGCCTCTGAACTTGTCAAGGTCCTGTCTGATAAGACCGCACTTCATGGCCAGGGTATCTATTCTGCCCATTACAAGCATTTTACTCTCCTCTATGGCCACCAGGATGGCTGCGGTGGAGGCTGTTGCCACTGGCTGTTCCATATCTGTAGGCTGCAGAGGGTCTCCACCGCCCTGCTCCATGTCAAGCAGTAGCCGCAGATCTGTCTGCACTGACACAGCCCATTCGGTTCCCAAAGGCAAGATGGCCACCGCACGTGTGAGCGCCGGGAGCCTAGGACCTTAGGAGGTGGTTGGATGATCGATGGATCAGGGGGGCGTCCCCGACCCTGTGGCAGTGGCTAGCTTCACAGGATGGCACCTAGTACAGGAGAATTACCGAGGATTTTTCAGCCTGGAAGCCAGAGTTGCATACAGCTAAAGGAGTAATAAACAGTTGAAATAGTACTACACTATTGGGATTCCTTTCATACAGCCTTTAAAGTGATACACAGTGGCAGATACTGTGAATGCTCCAAACCTCAAGAGGGGGGGGGGAATTCTGGTGAGTGTAGCCACAATAAGAGCACGGATAAGACACCTATGCTGTGATCACCCCTCCTCTTCCTTCTCTGTTCTGTACACACACGAGGAGGAGGGGGAGCAGGGACACGCTGATATCAGGTCTGTAGAAAGTTAATTTTTATGCTCTGTAGATGGAGGAGGGAGAGAGTGTCTGGAAAAGAGGACATGGTAGAAAATATGTGGAGTGATCAAGTGGTTAGGAAGATAGGTGCTGAATGGGGCTTTGGCAGGAGGAAGATATGCTAGAAGTGTGGATTGGATTTGAAATCTGACAACCTCTCCTTGCCCTATCTCTCTTCCTTCCCAAAGGACCCCACCAGCACATATTCTACCCCCCCCACCCCGCCCCCATGCACTGGCCCTCTTCTCTCACAAAGTGCCCCCCCCCAGCACATATCTGACCCCCCAAGCGCCCCCAACACATATGGGTATAGGCTGCATATGATGGGCACAGTGGCTGCATGATGGGCACAGGCTGCATATGATGGGCACAGAGGCTGCATGTGATGGGCACAGAAGCTGCATATGGGCATAGGCTGCATATGATGGGCACAGAGGCTGCATATGATGGGCACAGAGGCTGCATATGATGGGCACAGAGGCTGCATATGATGGGCACAGAGGCTGCATATGATGGGCACAGGCTGCATATGATGGGCACAGAGACTGTATATGATAGGCACAGGGGCTGCATATGATGGGCATAGGCTGCATATGATGGGCACAGAGGCTGCATATGATGGGCACAGTGGCTGCATATGATGGGCACAGAGCCTGCATTTTATGGGCACAGTGGCTGCATTTTATGGGCACAGTGGCTGCATTTGATGGGCACAGTGGCTGCATTTGATAGGCACAGTGGCTGCATTTGATGGGGCACAGTGGCTGCATTTTATGGGGCACAGTGAGGCTGCAATTGATGTTTTTTTTCCTGGATTTTTTGTTTGCGCTAAAAACCAGAGTTAGTGGAACTGGTCTAAGTGGTGAGTTAAAAACCAGAGTTGAAAACAGGAGGATAAAACAGGGGTCATAGTACCTGTGTAGTGTGAGTACCTGAGTGTTGTCTGAGTAGTGTGTATGGATCGTTAGTACTTGTGTATTGTGTACTTGTGTATTGTGGATGCACGTAGGTCTGCGAGTGCACATGTATTCCTCCATTGTCATCTCCTATCCTTTCCCTATTCCCCTTCCCAGTCCTCTTTCCGTCCCTTTTCCTCACTTCCCTTCACCTAATTATTTTTTTAAAGTAGAGTTACCTTTCACCTAGGATTTTTCAATTTTTCAACATTTCTTTTTGTATTCCCTGCACTATTCTCTTGGTTAGATTCCAGCCGAAGAAACCTTTCGGGCCCTATCTGGCCTATTCTAACGTACCATTATTATTTTTATTATAATTTTTCTGTGCTGTATTCAAAGTCAGTGTAATGTTTTTCATTTTGTTTTGTTCTATGCAGTGTTACATTTATTTGTCTTTAAAACATCCCCTGATGAGCCCAGAGTGGCGAAACATGTTGGGACAATCACTCCAATGCTACTGCTGTCCTGTATGTAATAAAAACCTTGTTATACTTTTTATATCTATTGTGGAGTATTGAAATTACTTCCTCTCTTCTTTTTCCGGCACCCCCAAAAATTCCACCAAAAAATGTCCGCTGTCCATACGTGTATTGTCTTGTTAAGTATTAGTGTATTGTCTTGTTGAGTATTAGTGTCAGGAAGCTAGTTGTTAGGTAATTTGGACAGGGTGTAATCCACAAGCCTCATTAAATTTAATAGGTACGATGCCCAGCGGGTGTGGAGAGGCGACTTGTTGTACATCGCATGTATGCGTTCCTTGATCATCCGATCGAAGGTGAATACTGCTGTGTAAAATGTAAGCACATTGTTTCCCTGGAAGGAGAGCCAGGAACGTACACGTCAGGTGCCGGAAGGAGCCAGCACAGAGGCGGGTGGAGACAAAGAGGTGCAGGCATTAGGAAAGAGTAGATGGGTGACAGTCAGGAAGGGTACAGGGGGAAGCGCCAGGGAGGCCGATCCAGAGCTGGAGCATCCCAATAAGTACGCTCCATTGAGTGACATTGGTGAAACCAGTCAGGGACCAGCACTGCTGGAGCTGAGGGACTCTCCTAGATGCCGGGGGATGAACTCCTCCAGTGAGAGTGGGGGGGAAGCGAAGGGAAAGGAAAGACAGATTCTGGTGGTAGGGGACTCAATTCTTAGAAAGACAGAGAGGCCAATCTGTAATAAAGACCTGAAGCGCCGAACTGTATGTTGTCTACTGGCGCTCGGGTTCGGCACATCACGGATCTGGTGGACAGATTGCTGGGAGGGGCTGGAGAAGACCCGGCTGTCATGGCGCACATTGGCACCAATGACAAAGTCAGAGGCAGATGGAGTGTCCTAAAGAAAGATTTTAGAGACTTGGGAGCTAAATTGAGGAAAAGGACCTCCAAGGTAGTATTTTAAGGAATACTACCGGTACATCGAGCCACACCAGAAAGGCAGAGGGAGATTAGGGAAGTAAACAAGTGGCTGAAGAGCTGGTGTAGTAAGGAGGGGTTTGGGTTCCTGGAGGACTGGGCCGACTTCTCAGTCGATACCCAGTACTATAGAAGGAATGGACTGCACCTAAATGAGGAGGGTGCAGATCGGCTGGGAATGAAGATGGCCAAAAAGTTAGAGAGGTTTTTAAACTAGGCGATGGGGGGGAGGGTCCAGAGGTAGAGATAGTCAGCACGGAACATATTCCAGAGAGTAGTATTGGGGGCATTAGTGGTAGGTTGTCCAAAGCACATAAACCCAAGGTAAGTATAGTAGCAAGTCCTTGTTGCAATCTCGGAACACCCAATAAGAGGATAATATGTGACCGGTCTAAACTACGTGGCATGTTTACCAATGCCAGGAGCCTGGCAGACAAGATGGGTGAACTAGAGATACTGTTGTATGAGGAGGATTTGGATTTTGTGGGAATTTCAGAGATCTGGTTCAACAGCTCTCATGATTGGCTGGCAACCATTCAGGAGTATACCCTTTATTGCAAGGATAGAGAGGGTGAAAAAGGTGAAGGAGTATGCCTATATATCAAGAATAATGTACAAATGAATGTGAGAGATGACATCACTAGGGGGGCTAGGGAAGAGGTGGAATCCCTATGGGTATTGTAAAGCGCTGCGTAAACTGTTGGCGCTATATAAATCCTGAATAATAATAATAATAATAATGAGTAGAGCTCCAAAGGGATAAAGCTTAGGGGAAAATAATACTGGGAGTATGCTATAGGCCCCCTAACCTGAGGGAGGAAGGGGAGACAGATCTCCTATCACAATTTGGATTAGCAGCAAGGATGGGAAGTGTTATCATAATGGGGGATTTTAATTATCCAGACATAGACTGGGCGGAGGGAACCATGCATTCATCTAAGGCTCTCCAGTTCCTAAATGTATTGCATGACAATTTTATAGGTCAGATGGTAGATGCACCAACTAGAAATAAAGCATTACTGGATCTACTGATTGCCAACAATACAGACCTGATCACAGATGTGGAAATACGGGGCAATTTAGGTAACAGCGATCACAAGTCAATTCTCTTTAGTATAAATCACACAAATAGGAAACATAAGGGGAATACAAAGACACTTAATTTTAAAAGAGCCAACTTCCCTAAACTACAAACCTTGCTAGAAGGCATAAATTGGTATAAAATCTTAGGAACAAAGTACACAGAGGAGAGATGGGTTTGCTTTAGGAGCATATTAAATAAGGGCATTAGCCAATGCATCCCATTGGGTAAAAAGGGTAAACATTTAAAAGAGCAAACAAAAGTCCTGGATGGCTTAACTCCAATGTAAAAATGCATATAAAAGCAAAGGAGAAGGCCTTCAAGGTTGAGGGATCATCATCAGCATTCAGACTTTATAAAGAATGCAACAAGACATGTAAGGGTGCAATAAGGACAGCTAAGATAGAACATGAAAGATACATAGCGGCAGGTGGTACTACACACCGGCTAGACTGGCCCGTTTCATTCCAGCTTACTCCCCCCTGTGTTTCCGAGGGTGCTCCCAGGAGGGCACAATGACATACATCTGGTGGACCTGTCCAAGGGTACGCAGGTTATGGATCAGAGTTTACTCCTTCCTCTGAAACATACTCCATGCTGACCTCAAAAAGATCCATACGAAGCACTTCTCTGCAACCCAATTACAGAACTGCCCGGAGCGCCAACTGGCTCTGCATCTCTTTACTGCAACCAAACTAACGATAGCTAGGACATGGAAGACAGAGGCACTAAATTTTGAGGCAGTTAAGAATCGCGTGGACGATACAATGGTTAACGAAAAGCTGACTGCTGTCCTTTCGTACGCTCATGATAAGTTTTTGAAGGTATAGAGACCATGGATCGAATATACTAATCCCACCAGATTTGATACCACCCTTCTTCGGATTTAATGCACTCTTGCTCCCCACCGCGAGGACCCACCCTCCCCCCCTTTTTTTCCTCTTCTCTCCTTACCTCCTATTCCTTACTTCTCCCTTCTTAGCTAATCTCAACTCCTAGTTCTTCTTTAACCTCCCTCTCAATACTCTTACTTCTCAGTTGCACCTAAGAATCCATCTGGCCACTGGGTATAGCCTTGGATGAGATGGTTACATGGATAGATACTCAAGACTATTTACAGTTAGGCCCCTGTTGAGACAAACTCGTCAAGTATTTGTTCAAAATCAGACGCGGTCCTACGGGCATTCCTTAAACCTTAGTGTGTCCAACCACTTTCATGTATCCAAAGTACAACTGTTTTCAGCCTCTGTTATATTCTTATTGTTTTGCTTTTCTTTGATTTACTAGCATACTTATTTTATTTATAAGATGCTAAATTTTATGTTATGTTTATTCATGATGCATTCTCTACACTGTTAAACTGTGAAATTGCTATGATTATCAATAAAACCTTTTGTAAAAGAAAGACACATAGCGGAGGAGAGCAAAAAAATCCCAAGAAATTCTTTAACTACCTCAGTACTGGGCACTTTCACCCCCTTCCTTCCAATTTTCAGCTTTCAGTGCTCTCACACTTTGAATGACAATTACTCAGTCATGCTACACTGTACCCAGATGAAATTTTTATTATTTTGTTTACACAAATAGAGCTTTCTTTTGGTGGTATTTATTCACCACTTTATTTTTTATTTTTTGTGATATAAGCAAAAAAAGAGCGAATATTTTGAAAAAAAAATAATTCTACTTTCTCTTTTAAAAGAAACCAAAAAAATCAAATTTTGTTGAAAATTTAGGCCAAAATGTTTTCTACTACATGTCTTTGGAAAAAAAAAATTCCTGATAAGTATATAATCATTGGTTTGTGTGAAAGTTATAGAGTCTACAAGCCATGCTACGCATTATTGAAAATGTATCAATTCTAATGCACTGATGGCCTATCTCATTTCTTGAGGCCCTAAAATGTCAGGACAGTACAATAACCCCCCAAATGACCCCTTTTTGGAAAGAAGACAGTCTGAGGTACTTAGTAAGAGGCATAGTGAATTTTTTGAAGCTGCAATTTTTTCCCCACAATGCTTTGGAAAATTAAGAAATATATATATATTTTTTTTTTCTTCACTAAATTGTCATATTTACAAGTTATTTCTCACACACGGTGCAGGCATAATTGCAATTACACCCCAAGATACATTCTGCTATTCGTCCTGAGTATGGCGATACCCCATGTGTGAGACTTTTTCACAGCCTGGCCACATACAGAGGCCCAACATCCATGTAGCACCATCAGGTGTTCTAAAAGCATAAATTACACATTTAATTTCCTGAGTACCTATCACATTCTTGAAGGCCCTGGAGCACCAGGACAATGGAATTACCCACAAAACGACTCCATTTTGGAAAGAAAACACCCCAATGTATATTCTATGAGGCATAATGAGTCTTTTGATAATGTCATTTCTTTCCAAAAGTTTTTGAAAAATGTAGAAAGAAAATGAAAACTTATTTTTCCTCACAAAGTTGTCAATTTAAAAGATCTGTCTAACACATAGCATGTATATAGCCAAAATGACACCCCAAAATACATTCTGCTACTCGTCCTGAGTATGGCGATACCCCATGTGTGAGACTTTTCCTCAGCAAAGGCAACGTCCAGGAATTGTCCAGGCAGCAGACAGATATGGAAAATAATGAACATGGTTCAGTACAGTCCAAGGTTTAGCGGGCAGTTCAGGTAACAGGCATAGGCATTGCCAGTTCAGGTGGCAGGAAAAGGCATGGCCAGTTCAGGTGGCAGGCAGAGGCATGACCAGTTCAGGTGGCACTTTGTACATTGGGCCTTGGTCAGGTAAGACCTAAGGACAGAGATAGAGGCTTCTTCCCACCCAAATCTCTATGAAGCCTCTGAGTCTCCAGACCCTAATCGAGAAAACTAAAAACCCGGAGAAAAATGTTTTCTCCACTCGGAAAACCTTTTCTGGAGCCCCTAACATATGTGAGACCCCTGTGCTGTACAGTGGCAGGGCAAATGATCAATTCAGGAGGCAGGCAAAAAGCATGGTCATTTAACAGGCCGAGGTCAATTCACGTTGAAGGCAGAAACATGTTTTGCAGAGGCATAGTCGTTAACAGTCCGGGTCATTCACAGAAAAGGCAGATAGTGGAAACTGGAAAAAAATCATCTTCATTTTACTAATAGTGTAGTTAAGTATGATAGCTCCGATAGCACATTCCAATACAGAGGCCTGGCTGGGAGGGACATTGGGGACAGTAGTATCGGGTGTCATGGTGAATTCCTATACTTGAACACACACAACATTTTTTGGGGGGTTTGTGACCTGTTTAGGTAAGAGGGAGGATTTCGGGAATGTGCCTTTCATGGAGTTTGGCTAATGAATCGGAGCGAATTAGTTGAGGGGCTTGGCCATGGGGATAGAGAAGGGCTGTGACAACGTCTTCTTGGAATTTTAGATGGGTTAGGGAACTTTGGGTGCACTTAGAAAAAATAAAATATGAATTGAACAGGGCTAGTTGCATAAAATAAATGGCGACTTTCTTGTACCAAAACAGTGATCTCCTGGTGGCCAAGTAGGGCTGCATCATCTGGTCGTTCATATCCACCCACCATGTATAGGTTGTACTCATGCACACATTTTGGCTTCTGGATGGGGCCTCTTCTTCTCTGCAGTTCCAACAAGGTGTCATCATGCATTGTGGAAAGGATGTAGACATCTCTTTTTTTATCTCTCCACTTCAGCGCTAGTACCTCTTCAGTCCACATACTGGCCATTTCACCCTGTTTGAATTGCTTGGCGACCAATCTACAGGTTCTACTGACGTATCAGGCAGCCATGTTGGATACAGTAGAACATCTGGGAGGCTAGTATGGGCACTGCCTCATTGATGGGATGCTCCGTTGCTAGCATCTGGCCTATCCTCTAGGAAGTTTGCAGAACTGCTGGTGGATGCCTGCCTATCCCAGAGTGTTGCGCTGCTGGTGGATGCCTGCTGGTGGATGCTCTGGAGTGCTGCGCTGCTGGTGGATGCCTGCATATCATCCTGAAGTGCTGTGCTGCTGGTGGATGCCTGCTGGTGGATATCCTGGAGTACTGCGCTGCTGGTGCATCTGGAGAGCCTCCTCTGGGCTGTACGACCTTTTAGTCATGTTGGTGGGCAGATGTGCCAGATGGCGGCCGGCAGATGTGTCAGATGGCGGGCGGCAGATGTGCCTGATGTTGGTGGGCAGATGTGCCTGATGGAGGGCAGATGTCAGATGGCGGGCGGCAGATGTCAGATGGCCGGCGGCAGATGTGCCAGATGGCGGGCGGAATTTGTGCCAGATGGCGGGCGGCAGATGTGCCAGATGTCGGGCGGCTGTGCCTGATGTTGGTGGGCAGCTGTGCCTGATGTTGGCAGGCAGCTGTGCCTGATGTTGGCGGGTGGCAGATGTGTCAGATGGCGGGCGGCAAATGTGTTAGATGGTGGGCGGCAGATGTGCCTGATAGTGGGCGGCAGATGTGCTTGATGGTGGGCGGCAGATGTGCCTGATGTTGGGCGGCTGTGCCTGATGTTGGCAGGCAGATGTGCCTGACGATGGGCAGATGTGCCTGATGATGGCGGGCGGCAGATGTGTCAGATGTTGGGTGGCTGATGTGCCAGCTGTTGACGGGCTGATGTGCCAGCTGTTGGCAGACAGATGTGCCAGTTGTTGACGGGCAGATGTTCACTGTATGACAGGTGTTTTCACTGTTTTGGGGACACTGTGTTTTGGGGACACTAGCTGGGTGATGAGTGGGTAAACAGCAGACAAACAGCTATAAACTCACTCATCTCCCGGGTGCAGCACAGATCTCTCTTCCTCTCTTCACTAACAGGCTCTGTGTGAGGAGAGGTAGAGATGAGAGCAGTTACAACCACTCTCTATTTACATTACATGACAACTTTGATTGGACACAGTCATCATGTGATCAGGAGGGCCAATCACAGAGCCCTCCTGTCTTGTACACCTCTCCTGTCCCTGGGGGCACAGGCAGATTGGGATCGTGCCGCTGCGCGGGCACGCAGCGGCGCGATCCCCTGTCAGATGCCACCCCTCCCCCTTTATTTACATTACAATGGCTGTGATTAGACACAGTCATCGTACGGATCAGGAGGGCAAATCACAGTGCCCTCCTGCCCTTCCAAGATGCGGCGTGTCGGGATCGCACGGGCACACGCCTGCAGGATCCCGCTCCTTCTGAAGGACGTTCAGGAACGTCCACTCAGTAGGTGGAAGGTCCCACTCAGCCATTTACGTGCAGGAGGAGGACAGGCCATATTGGCCCCATAAAGAATGAGGGAGGACATCTGGCTACAAAGGATGGGGAGATGGCGAAGGTATTGAATTTATTCTTCTCCTCAGTCTTCACAAGGGAATCGAGGGGCTTCAGTAACCAAAACTGCAGTGTTTATCCTCATGACACATCACAGGAAGCACCTCCATGGTTAACAGAGGACAGAATTAAAATTAGACTTGGAAAACTTAACATTAATAAATCACCAGGACCAGATGGCTTGCACCCGAGGGTACTCAGTCAGGTAATTGCCAGACCATTGTTCCTAATTTTTACTGACAGTCTACTGACTGGAATGGTACCAGCTGATTGGAGAAAGGCCAATGTAGCACCAATATTTAAAGATTGCCCAAAATACATCCCTGGGAATTACAGACCAGTTAGCCTAACATCAATAGTATGTAAACTCTTGGAGGGGATGATAAGGGACTATATACAAGATTTTAGCAATGAGAACGGTATCATTAGCAGTAATCAGCATGGATTCATGAAGAATCGTTCTTGCCAAACCAATCTATTAACCTTCTATGAGGACGTGACTTGCCATCTACATAAAGAAAGGCCCGTAGACGAGGTGTACCTGGATTTTGCAAAAGCATTTGACACAGTTCCCCATAAACGTTTACTATACAAAATAAGGTCCGTTGGCATGGACCATAGGGTGAGTACATGGATTGAAAACTGGCTACAAGGGCGAGTTCAGAGGGTGGTGATAAATGGGGAGTACTCGGAATGGTCAAGGGTGGGTAGTGGGGTCCCCCTGGGTTCTGTGCTGGGACCAATCCTGTTTAACCGCATCAGATCACCGCGCTATTGCCAAATGATGGCAACTGCACGGTCCTACATTGCCGGGACGACGTCTATTGACGTCGTCCCGTGCACGAGCGGCCTGCGTGCCCCCTGCAGGGCGTGTGCGCCGCGCTCGGTGATCAGCGAGTCTATGAGACTCGCGCGATCACAGATCAGAGTAAGGGGTCTGTCCTGACCCCTTACCACATGATCAGCTGTCAGCCAATGACAGCTGATCATGTGATGTAAACAGAGCCGGTAATCGGCTTTTTTTTCTCCTCGCGCTGACAGCGTGAGGAGGAAAAAAAAAGCCGATCACGGCGGCCGTGAGAGGGACATCAGTCCCGATCACGGCAATCATCTGCCCCCTGCCAGTGACACCTAGGAAAAGGGAGCAGTGTCGCCTACCAGTGCCCACCAGCATCACCCATCAGTGCCCACAGTGCCATCCATCAATGCCCACAGTGCCACCCATCAGTGCCCACAGTGCCACCCATCAGTGCCACCCATCAGCGCCCACAGTGTCACCCATCAGCGCCCACATCAGTGCCACAACAATAGTGCTGCACATCGGTACCACCTATCAGTGCCCATCAGTGTCACCTACCAGTGCCCATAAGTGCCCATCAGTGCAGCCCATGTTGCCCATCAGAGCCACCCACCAGTGCCCCCCATCAGTGCCGCCCATCAGTGCCCCCCATCAGTGGTACCTATCAGTGCCCACGTGCCACCCATCCGTGCCACCTATCCGTGCCACCCATCCGTGCCACCCATCAGTGCCACCCATTAGTGGCCATCAGTGTTGCCTTATCTGTGCCCATCAGTACCGCCTTATCTGTCCCCATCAGTGCTGTCTTAACTGTGCTTATCAGTGCCGCCTTAACTGTTCCTATCAGTGCCGCCTTAATTGTGCCTATCAGTGCTGCCTTAACTGTGCCTATCCGTGCCTATCAGTGCCCGCCAGTGCCGCCTCATCAGCGCATATCAATGAAGGAGAAAAATTACCTGTTTGCAAAATTTTATAACAAACTATGAAACATGATTTTTTTTTTTTTCAAAATTTTCCATCTTTTTTTGTTAGTTTAGCAAAAAATTAAAATCCCAGCTGTGATCAAATACCACCAAAAGAAAGCTCTATTTGTGGGAAAAAATGATAAAAATTTCATTTGGGTACAGTGTTGTATGGCCGCGCAATTGTCATTAAAAGTGCGACAGCGCTGAAAGCTGAAAATTGGTCTGGGCAGGAGGGGGGTTTAAGTGCCCTGTAAGCAAGTGGTTAAATTGTTCATAAACGACCTGGAGAATGGGGTAAACAGTTTAATCTCTGTATTTGCAGACGATACTAAGCTAAGCAGGGCAATAACTTCTCCGCAGGATGTGGAAACCTTGCAAAAAGATCTGAATAAATTAATGGGGTGGGCAACTACATGGCAAATAAGGTTCAATGTAGAAAATTGTAAAATAATGCATTTAGGTGGCAAAAATACGAATGCAATTTATACACTAGGGGGGAGAACCTTTGGGGGAATCTAGGATGAAAAAGGACCTGGGGGTTCTAGTAGATGATAGGCTCTGCAATGGCATGTAATGCCAAGCTGCTGCTAACAAAGCAAACAGAATATTGGCATGCATTAAAAAGGGGATTCATTCCAGAGATAAAACAATAATTCTCTTCTACAAGGCTCTGGTCCGGCCTCACCTAGAGTATGCTGTCCAGTTCTGGGCACCAGTCCTCAGGAAGGATGTACTGGAAATGGAGCGAGTACAAAGAAGGGCAACAAAACTAATAAAGGGTCTGGGGGATATTCATTATGAAGAAAGGTTGCGAGCACTGAACTTATTCTCTCTGGAGAAGAGACACTTGAGAGGGGATATGATTTCAATATACAAATACCATACTGGTGACCCCACAATAGGGATAAAACTTTTTCGTGGAAGGGAGTTTAACAAGACTCGTGGCCACTCATTAAAATTCAAAGAAAAGAGGTTTAACTTTAAACTACCTAGAGGGTTCTTTACTGTTATGCCCCGTACACACGGTCGGATTTTCAGACGGAAAATGTGTGATAGGACCTTGTTGTCGGAAATTCCGACCGTGTGTAGGCTCCATCACACATTTTCTATCGGATTTTCCGACACACAAAGTTTGAGAGCAGGATATAAAATTTTCCGACAACAAAATCTGTTGTCGGAAATTCTGATCGTGTGTACACAAATCCGACGCACAAAGTGCCACGCATGCTCAGAATAAATAAAGAGATGAAAGCTATTGGTCACTGCCCCGTTTATAGTCCCAACGTACGTGTTTTACGTCACCACGTTCAGAACGATCAGATTTTCCGACAACTTTGTGTGACCGTGTGTATGCAAGACAAGTTTGAGCCAACATCCGTCGTAAAAAATTATAGGATTTTGTTGTCGGAATATCCAAACAAAGTCCGACCGTGTGTACGGGGCAAGGATGTGGAATTCCCCTCCACAGGCGGTGGTCTCAGCGGGGGGCATCAATAGTTTCAAGAAACTATTGGATAAGCACCTGAACGACCGCAACATACAGGAGTATACAATGTAATACTGACATATAATCACACACATAGTTTGGACTTGATGGACTTGTGTCTTTTTTTCGACCTCACCTACTATGTAACTATGTAACTATGTTTCCCCTGCTCTCCTGCCCCACCATTGTAACCCCCTGCTCATCTGTCCCACCAATACACCTCCTTTCACATCTGCCCCACTGCTCTACCCCCTGCGTTTTTGTCCCACCATTGAACCCCCTTCTCATCTCTCCAACACTAAACCCCTCTGGTCATCTGGCCCAACACTAAACCCCCCTGCTCATCTGCCCCAACACTGTACCCCCTGCTTTTCTGTCCCACTGCTGAACCCCCTTCTAATTTCTTCCACCACTGTACCTTCCTGCTCATTTGTCCCACCTCTGAACCCCTCCAGCTTATTTTCCCCATCACTGTACCCTCCTGCTCATATGCTCCACCCCTTTCTCTTCTATGATATGCGTGATATGCAGAGTGGTGAAAGGGCCACTGTTGAGTACTATTTGCAGTATATAACAATTAAATGCAGAATAGCAAACCTAATAGTTAAATATGATTATGAACTACTAAGCGCAGCTTTTTTATTAATTTATTATTTGGCAAGTGAAACTGTTGGAATGTTCTCTGCTTACTCCTTTCAACAAGTGGACCGCTGTTGTTAATGGGTAATGTAGTCCACGGCGGCGGCTGCGTGCTCAAGCTCCCTGCTCCCGGGGGGTGGAGTCAGTCTGAGGATAGCAACACAGCCAGCCTACCTTGTGCTACAACTCCCTTCGCCGCGGTCAGAATCCAGGATATTTTGCCTGCCCCAGTGGCTCTGCTTGGCTGGACACTGTGTAAAAACACCACATGACGTGGCTGGCCTGGGCGCTCCGCTGATGGCTGTTGGTACAGTAACAGTACTGTGGAGAAGATGTGACCCCCCGGCCAGGAGCAACATCATTACCCACCCTCCCAGGACTGGTGGAAGCCATGGAGAAGGAGGAAGAAAGGACCTGTCCTGCTGCTGCTGCTGCTGCTGAGCACTGAGTCTGCCGAGCAAGCTGAGGTGAGAGACCCAGGACCCACATGTCAGTGGCCAGCTCCCAGCAGGACCCACAGGCCCACTGCCAGCTCCCAGCAGGACCCACAGGTCAGTGACCAGTAGGACCCACAGGTCCTGCAGCTTGTGGGTCCTGCTGGGATCTGGCCACTGACCTGTGGGTCCTGCTGGCCACTGACATGTGGGTCCTGCTGGCCAATGACATGCGGGTTCTGCTGGCCACTGACCTGTGGGTCCTGCTGGCCACTGACCTGTGGGTCCTGCTGGCCACTGACCTGTGGGCCCTGCTGGCCACTATCCTAGGGTGACCAGAAGTCCCCAGCACTGCCAGTTTACAAATATCTCCCACTTACACACTTACACATAATTAGTGCTTTTGTACTGTCCCATTTCAATCTGTAATATCTTGTTTTTCAATTTCTTGCTTTTCAAGCTCGTGTTATATTGTCCAAAAGTTGTCTTAATGTTTAAAAACTGATTTTGTTGGAAGTACCAATAAATATAGCCTTATTGATAATTTGCATTTTTTTCTCATGCGTGATTGTGTAGACAGGGCCCCAGTGCACTGTATTGCCCGGGGGCCTATAATGCTCTGAAGATGGCACTGAAAGGAAGCAGAGATGAGACTCATCTACCTGTCCTGGCACACTCATCCTGCTGATCCACCTCTTGCATACAGTCCACGTGCTTGTATGTGATGTATGTGATGTATGTGATGTTTGTGATGTATGTGATGTCACATACCAGCATATGGAATGGATGTGCAGTGATAAGTTCAGGTCAGGGGTATTTTGTGAAAGCAGTGGGCCTATGTGCAGGATCATAAGTTGGGCCCCCACAGCTGAGAAAAAGTGCGGCGCTCTGCGCCACAGGAAAAGTTGGTTGTGATTTTCATTGCGCTGAATACTGGCTGTGGCTTAAAGGGACACAGAGTGCCAGGGTTCAGTAGTAAGTGACGCAATGGTTCAGGCATAATTTCAACAAAGTTCCCAGAAGCTCAACAGAAATTCCACAAACTGTCACCTGATTGTGGTTTTCTAAATCACAGTGAAATCTATTCTTTCTGAGATTGGTATTGGCAACCAAGTGAGTCATCTTCCTCCAGATGGTGGACGGGGCTAGCAGGACTGTGATTGGCTTTAGCAGTGGCCATTGACAGTCCTCCTCCTCCTGGAAACAGGGGCCGCCTCCCCAAGCAGAACTGCACCCAATCTCTTCCCCATCACAAAAGCTGACGATCGCAGCTACAGCAAAGTTAGTGAACCAAACAATGTTTCCCATATTTTAGAATGTGCCTCCCCCTCAGTGCAGGTGTGGTGTGGGGAATTCTGAAGATTGGAATGCATTAGTGTCTCACTGACACTTCCCTGTGCTGCTCTGCTGATGGGAAGGGAGTTGAGTGCCGGCAAAAGAGGCTTTGCGTGCTGGGGGTTGCCTACCCCTGTTATAGCGTATACCCCCCAAAAAAATGCCACCACTAAAGTGTTTGGGTTTGGCTTGAAGAAAAGGTGGCAACTCTATCTGGACATGCCCCCGGGATGAAGGACTTTGAGCAACTCCTGTAAAGGTACAGGTTACACCTCTCTCTTCTCACCTATCTAATGACTGTTTGTAACCAAGCTATGTGCCGTCACTTGGGACTAGGATGAATGTAAGTAAGTGTGTATATACAACATACAGTAGATTTGACTGATTATTCAGTAAAGTTTTGAAAAAGGGCCCTTTGTTTCTGGACTCTTCCTTCTTCCTTCACCCAGCTCCGTTGGGCACGTCTCCTGGTAGCAAGCTTGTGTCAGTGTTGCTGCTCTGGGACTCATTGCTGTAAGGCCTGTAGTGGCAAGTGCAGCTAGAGAATACTGGTTAGGGTCAACTAAGTTTCTCTTAAGGGGTGAGCTCACACGAAGGGGTGAACCATGGAATAGGCAAAAGTCCCAAGGTACTCCTGGGAGCCCCAGGTCTAGAGAATCTCACTCTGCTTAGGGGAACCCCTCCCATATCCAGACATGATTGGGTTAAAGTGACATTAAAGGCTCATTTAAAAAAAAAATCCTGAGTCCCGCTATATGTGTCCATAAGACACATAGAGCTGTGGCTCAGCCCCGCCCCCTGCTCTCTCCTCATTGACTCACTGGTTGTGACTGACAGTAGCAGGAGCCAATGGCTGTTGCATACCTCCCAACATTTTGAGATGGGAATGAGGGACACCTACTTTGCAAGCATATGTAGGCATAGGATACACCCCCGGCACACCCCCTTAAAGGAGAATTAACCAAAAAAAGGTTAATTAAATCCACAAGGACTTTTTTTTACCACTACTATTCCTTTATATTGGCTTTTAAAATTTACAAATGCAGCAATTTAGAATTTGGATGAAAGTTTAGCACTGAGAAACACTTTTTGAAAGATAAAAAGTGCATTTTATATATAACTATATAGATCAGACCAAATTGAGGGGCAAATGAGGGGTAAAGAGGGACAGAGGGACATTGCTCCAAATCAGGGACATTGCTCCAAATCAGGGACAGTCCCTCGAAATCAGGGACAGTTGGGAGCTTTGCTGTTGTCTCAGCCAATGAGGAATGAGAGACCCAGGAGAAGCTCAGCCCTCATGCACATCACTGGATCGAAAGGGAGCTCAGGTGAGTATTGGGGGGGCCACATTATACCTGATCATAAAGACACACTGTATCGGATAATGGAAACACTTTGTACCCGATAATGGAGACATATTATATGTGATAATAGAGACACACTGTACCTGATACTGAAGACACTCTGTGCCCAAATAGTGTCTCTACTCCCTCCTATGTGCTTGTACATAACTTGCAATACATTATGCAATCTGATGGTACAATCTCTGTACAATTTCCTTTAGATTTACCAGAACTATAGATTAGGAGGACCCACCTATCTATCCACCTATCTATGATGTTACCAGTCATTAAAAACTGATCACACCTGATGTACTGAGGGCCTATCTCATTTCTTGAGGCCCTGAAATGTCAGGAAAGTACAAATACCCCCCAAATTACCCGTTTTAAAAGTAGACAGTCCAAAGTATTTAGTAAGAGGCATGGCGAGCTTTTTGAAGTTGTAATTTTTTCCCACAATTCTTGGGAAAATTAAGAAATCATTTTTTTTTTTATACACAATTGTTATAATAACAAGTTATTTCTCACACACAGTATATGCATACTTCCAATTACACACCAAAATACATTCTGCTACTCCTCCTGAGTATGGCGATACCACATTTGTGTGGCTTTTTCACAGCCTGGCGGCATAGAGAGGTCCAACATGCTAGGGGGCACCGTCAGGCATTCTAGGAGTATAAATTACACATCTAATTTCCTAACGACCTATTACACTTTTGAAGACCCTGGAGCACCAGGACAGTGGAATCCACAAAATCACCCCATTTTGGAAAGCAAACACCCCAATGTATATTCTATGAGGCATTATGAGTCTTTTGAATGGTTCATTTTTTTCCAGTCTGGAATTTTTTTCCAGTCTTCGGAAAACGTGGAAAGAAAATGAAAACGTATTTTTTTTTTACATAAAGTGGTCAATGTATATGATATTTCTAACACATAGCATGTACATAGCAAAAAGTACCCCCCAAAATACATTCTGCTACTCCTCCTGAGTATGGCGATACCACATGTGTGAGACTTTTACACAGCCTGTCCACATACTGTGAAGTAGTAACTTCAGGCGTTCTAGAAGCATATATTACACATTTAATTCAATTCCTACCTATCACACTTTTGAAGGTCCTGGAGCACCAGGACAGTGGAATTTCCAACAAAATGACCCAATTTCGGAAAGCTAACACCCCAAGGTATATTCTATGAGGCATGGGCTGCAGATAGGTACTCGGGTACTGTGATAGGCTGGTGACAGGTACTTGGGTACTCTGATGGGCTGGTGACAAGTACTCCGATGGGCTGGTGACAGGTACTCTGATGGGCTGGTGACAGGTACTCGGGTACTCTGATGGGCTGGTGACAGGTACTCGGGTACTCTGATGGGCTGGTGACAGGTACTCTGATGGGCTAGTGACAGGTACTCGGTGTAGTGATCGAGTATATTAAAATACACTGGGTGATATGATGTAGAGTGGGTATGATAATTAATTAGTAAGTATTATTATAAGGATGGTGATGTAAGTACTCTTCCGCAGCAACCCAATCCTTCCAGAGAGATGCACTTTATTGACTTCCAACACAGAACAAAGTCCAAAGTCCACAGATGACAAAGAAATCCGACAGAGGAGATATAATTCAGAACCCCATGTCTTAGGTCCGAGTGTGCATACACAGACAAGCCTCACTCATACACAGACGAGCCTCACTCCCCCAAACCTATAGACTGAATGCCATGTTATATTCACTAAATATTGAATGGCTGAGCAATTTGATTGGCCGTTTCAATTTAGGAGTCTTTCAAACAGACAACAACCCCCAGCCGTGAACAGCCGTGAACCACCCCAATTTGCACTCCCGCATATCAACATCAACAAGTCCCCTTAAGATATAATAATTAGATAAACAGAACACCCTTTTGAGCCCTTGGAATACCTACATTCCTGCATATCAACAAGCCCCCCTGATAAATTAGCCCCACCGGAGGGAGCCTCCGCTAGGCCAACCCAAAACACTCCCTGATCCCATTGTTACCCCCTCAAGTCTAATTACCATCAATAAATATTTCTTCTATGGTCCTTTAAACAATGTACCCTTTGAAATGTTCAATTAGGTTAACAGCCCATACCTCACACCTCTAGGTAGACTTGCATAAGATTAACACATCAAAGGATCTTCAACTGTTATCTTAAAATTGAGTTGGCTTGGACAATTTCTGCTCAACCCATACTCCAATACAATATTATACATAAATTGGCCAACATATTACAACATATACCCCCACTTGGGTCGGTTCTAACTACTAGAACTGACCCATAAATCAAACAACAAAAAATATCATTATGATTTAAGGTACTGGATGCTTTACAATGGCTCATATAAAATATGAAGTTAAAACTGGTTACATCTCTCTTCGCCAGCCTCTAAAATATCCCCATGAAACAGTTATTAGATAATATAACTTTTAGACCATGACTGGAAAAGGATTTGGTAAACATCAGTGGCCCATATAGCTGTTAGTCCTTATTATATCACATCAAGATCTTGAATATTGCGCAAAGACAAGCTGATGTCACAGTCCATCCTTTGGTCTGACTTCATCACATCTCTCACCATCTCACTGAAAGTAAACTTGGTATGCTCTGGGAGCTCCAATCCACAAGTCCAGGATTCTCTCATCTAGAGATATCCGGGTCACGGCGCCAGTGTAGTGATCGAGTATATTAATTAATATTTAGATATTATAATGATGATGTAAGTACTCTTCCGCAGCAACCCAATTCTTCCAGAGAGATGCACTTTATTGACTTCCAACACAGAACAAAGTTCAAAGTCCACAGATGACAAAGAAATCCGACAGAGGAGATATAATTCAGAACCCCATGTCTTAGGTCCGAGTGTGCATACACAGACAAGCCTCACTCATACACAGACAAGCCTCACTCCCCCACCTATAGACTGAATGCCATGTTATATTCACTAAATATTGAATGGCTGAGCACTTTGATTGGCCGTTTCAATTTAGGACTTTGAAACAGACAACAACCCCCAGCTGTGAACAGCTGCAGTCATAAACCACCCCAATTTGCACTCCCGCATATCAACATCAACAAGTCCCCTTTAGATATGTGTATACCACCTTAATACCCTTTGAGATGTTCAAATAGACTTGCATAAGATTAACACATCAAAGAGTCTTCAGCTGTTAAAATTCAGTTGGACAAATCAACCATTCTGTCATTGCCATTCTGGCCTGGTCAACATTGACTGCATGTGTACATACACACAACAATGTCCCACATAAATCGATGAACATATTGCAGAGGCACTAGGCGGATGGAGAATGGCTCGTAGAGGCACTAGGCAGATGGAGCAAGGCCCAAAGAGGCACTAGGTGGATGGAGCCAGGCCTGTAGAGGCACTAGGCGGATGGAGCAAGGCCCATAGAGGCACTAGGCAGATGGAGCAAGGCCCGTAGAGGCACTAGGCGGATGGAGCCAGGCCCGTAGAGGCACTAGGTGGATGGAGCCAGGCCCGTAGAGGCACTAGGCAGATGGAGCAAGGCCCGTAGAGGCACTAGGCGGATGGAGCCAGGCCCGTAGAGGCACTAGGCGGATGGAGCAAGGCCCATAGAGGCACTAGGTAGATGGAGCCAGGCCCGTTGAGGCACTAGGCAGATGGAGTAAGGCCCAAAGAGGCACTAGGTGGATGGAGCCAGGCCCGTAGAGGCACTAGGCGGATGGAAAAAGGCAGTAGAGGCACTAGGCAGATGGAGCAAGGCCCAAAGAGGCACTAGATGGATGGAGCCAGGCCTGTAGAGGCACTAGGTGGATGGAGCAAGGCCCATAGAGGCACTAGGCAGATGGAGCAAGGCCCGTAGAGGCACTAGGCGGATGGAGCCAGGCATGCAAAGGCACTAGGCAGATGGAGCCAGGCCTGTAAAGGCACTAGGCAGATGGAGCAAGGCCCAAAGAGGCACTAGGTGAATGGAGCCAGGCTGTGTAGGCACTAGGCGGATGGAGCCAGGCATGCAAAGGCACTCGTTGGATGGAGCCAGGCCCATAGAGGCACAAGGAAGATGTAGCCAGATTCGGGACTAGGCAAATGCTGCCAGGCATGCAAAGGCACTAGGCGGATGGAGCCAGGCCTGTAGAGGCAGTAGGCGGATGGAGCCAGGCATGCAAAGGCACTAGGCGGATGGAGCCAGGCCCGTAGAGGCACTAGTCGGATGGAGCGAGGCATGCAAAGGCACTAGGCGGATGGAGCCAGGCATGCAATGGCACTAGGCGGATGGAGCCAGGCCCGTAGAGGCACTAGGCAGATGGAGCAAGGCCCAAAGAGGCACTAGGTGGATGGAGCCAGGCCCGTAGAGGCACTAGGCAGATGGAGCCAGGCATGCAATGGCACTAGGCGGATGGAGCCAGGCCCATAGAGGCACTAAGCAGATGGAGCAAGGCCCAAAGAGGCACTAGGTGGATGGAGCCAGGCCCGTAGAGGCACTAGGCGGATGGAGCAAGGCCCATAGAAGCACTAGGCAGATGGAGCAAGGCCCGTAGAGGCACTAGGCGGATGGAACCAGGCCCGTAGAGGCAATAGGTGGATGGAGCAAGGCCTGTAGAGGCACTAGGTAGATGGAGCCAGGCCCGTTGGGGCACTAGGTGGATGGAGCCAGGCCTGTAGAGGCAATAGATGGATGGAGCCAGGCTCATAAAGGCATGAGGCAGATGGACCCAGGCCCGTAGAGGCACCAGGCAGATGGAGCAAGGCCCGGAGAGACACTAGGCGGATGGAGCCAGGCCCGTAGAGGCACTAGGAGGATGGAGCAAGGCCTGTAGAGGCACTAGGTAGATGGAGCCAGGCCCATTGAGGCACTAGCAGGATGGAGCCAGGCCTGTAGAGGCACAAGGCGGATGGAGCCAGGCCCCTAGAGGCACTAGGCGGATTGAGCCAGGCATGCAAAGGCACTCGTCGGATAGAGCCAGGCCCGTAGAGGCACTAGGCAGAAGGAGCAAGGCCCAAAGAGGCACTAGATGGATAGAGCCAGGCCCGTAGAGGCACTAGGCGGATGAAGCAAGGCCCATAGAGGCACTAGGCAGATGGAGCAAGGCCCGTAGTGGCACCAGGCGGATGGAACAAGGCCCGTAGTGGCACCAGGCGGATGGAACAAGGCCCGTAGAGGCACTAGGTGGATGGAGCAAGGACTGTAGAGGCACTAGGTAGATGGAGCCAGGCCCGTTGAGGCACTAGGTGGATGAAGCCAGGCCTGTAGAGGCACTAGATGGATGGAGCCAGGCTCATAAAGCCATGAGGAAGATGGACCCAGGACCAGCGGGGCATTAGGCGGATGGAGGCAAGCCCGGCAGGGCACTAAGCAGATGGAGCAAGGCCCGTAGAGGCACTAGGCAGATGGAGCAAGGCCCGTAGAGGTACTAGGCGGATGGAGCAAGGCCCGTAGAGGTACTAGGCGGATGGAGCAAGGCCCGTAGAGGCACTAGGAGGATGAGCCAGGCCCGTAGAGGCACAAGGCGGATGGAGCCAGGCATGCAAAGGCTCTCGTCAGATGGAGCCAGGCCCGTAGACGCACAAGGAAGATGTAGCCAGACTCGGCACTAGGAAAATGGAGCCAGGCATGCAAAGGCACTAGGCGGATGGAGCCAGGCCCGTAGAGGCACTAGGTGGATGGAGCCAGGCATGCAAAGGCACTAGGAGGATGGAGCCAGGCCCGTAGAGGTACTAGGCGGATGGAGCCAGGCCCGTAGAGGCACTAGGCAGATGGAGCAAGGCCCAAAGAGGCACTAGGTGGATGGAGCCAGGCCCGTAGAGGCACTAGGCGGATGGAGAAAGGCCCGTAGAGGCACTAGGCTGATGGATCAAGGCCCAAAGAGGCACTAGGTGGATGGAGCCAGGCCCATAGAGGCACTAGGCGGATGGAGCAAGGCCCATAGAGGCACTAGGCAGATGGAGCAAGGCCCGTAGAGGCACTAGGCGGATGGAGCCAGGCATGCAAGGGCACTAGGCGGATGGAGCCAGGCCTGTAAAGGCACTAGGCAGATGGAGCAAGGCCCAAAGAGGCACTAGGTGGATGGAGCCAGGCCGTGTAGGCACTAGGCGGATGGAGCCAGGCATGCAAAAGCACTCGTTGGATGGAGCCAGGCCCGTAGAGGCACAAGGAAGATGTAGCCAGACTCGGCACTAGGCAAATGCTGCCAGGCATGCAAAGGCACTAGACGGATGGAGCCAGGACTGTAGAGTTACTAGGCAGATGGAGCCAGGCATGCAAAGGCACTAGGCGGATGGAACCAGGACCGAAGAGGCACTAGGCAGATGGAGCAAGGCCCAAAGAGGCACTAAGCTGATGGGGCCAGGCCCGTAGAGGCACTAGGCAGATGGAGCAAGGCCCAAAGAGGCACTAGGTGGATGGATCCAGGCCCGTAGAGGCACTAGGTGGATGGAGAATGGCCCGTAGAGGCACTAGGCAGATGGAGCAAAGCCCAAAGAGGCACTAGGTGGATGGAGCCAGGCCTGTAGAGGCACTAGGTGGATGGAGCAAGGCCCATAGAGGCACTAGGCAGATGGAGCAAGGCCCGTAGAGGCACTAGGCGGATGGAGCCAGGCATGCAAAGGCACTAGGCGGATGGAGCCAGGCCTGTAAAGGCACTAGGCAGATGGAGCAAGGCCCAAAGAGGCACTAGGTGAATGGAGCCAGGCTGTGTAGGCACTAGGCGGATGGAGCCAGGCATGCAAAGGCACTCGTTGGATGGAGCCAGGCCCATAGAGGCACAAGGAAGATGTAGCCAGATTCGGGACTAGGCAAATGCTGCCAGGCATGCAAAGGCACTAGGCGGATGGAGCCAGGCCTGTAGAGGCAATAGGCGGATGGAGCCAGGCATGCAAAGGCACTAGGCGGATGGAGCCAGGCCCGTAGAGGCACTAGTCGGATGGAGCCAGGCATGCAAAGGCACTAGGCGGATGGAGCAAGGCCCAAAGAGGCACTAGGTGGATGGAGCCAGGCCCGTAGAGGCACTAGGCAGATGGAGCCAGGCATGCAATGGCACTAGGCGGATGGAGTCAGGCCCGTAGAGGCACTAGGCAGATGGAGCAAGGCCCAAAGAGGCACTAGGTGGATGGAGCCAGGCCCGTAGAGGCACTAGGCGGATGGAGCAAGGCCCATAGAAGCACTAGGCAGATGAAGTAAGGCCCGTAGAGGCACTAGGCGGATGGAACCAGGCCCGTAGAGGCAATAGGTGGATGGAGCAAGGCCTGTAGAGGCACTAGGTAGATGGAGCCAGGCCCGTTGGGGCACTAGGTGGATGGAGCCAGGCCTGTAGAGGCAATAGATGGATGGAGCCAGGCTCATAAAGGCATGAGGCAGATGGACCCAGGCCTGTAGAGGCACCAGGCAGATGGAGCAAGGCCCGGAGAGGCACTAGGCGAATGGAGCCAGGCCCGTAGAGGCACTAGGAGGATGGAGCAAGGCCTGTAGAGGCACTAGGTAGATGGAGCCAGGCCCATTGAGGCACTAGGAGGATGGAGCCAGGCCTGTAGAGGCACTAGGCGGATGGAGCCAGGCCCCTAAAGGCACTAGGCGGATTGAGCCAGGCATGCAAAGGCACTCGTCGGATAGAGCCAGGCCCGTAGAGGCACTAGGCAGAAGGAGCAAGGCCCAAAGAGGCACTAGATGGATAGAGCCAGGCCCGTAGAGGCACTAGGCGGATGGAGCAAGGCCCATAGAGGCACTAGGCAGATGGAGCAAGGCCCGTAGTGGCACCAGGCGGATGGAACAAGGCCCGTAGTGGCACCAGGCGGATGGAACAAGGCCCGTAGAGGCACTAGGTGGATGGAGCAAGGACTGTAGAGGCACTAGGTAGATGGAGCCAGGCCCGTTGAGGCACTAGGTGGATGAAGCCAGGCCTGTAGAGGCACTAGATGGATGAAGCCAGGCTCATAAAGCCATGAGGAAGATGGACCCAGGACCAGCGGGGCATTAGGCGGATGGAGGCAAGCCCGGCAGGGCACTGGGCAGATGGAGCAAGGCCCGTAGAGGCACTAGGCAGATGGAGCAAGGCCCATAGAGGTACTAGGCGGATGGAGCCAGGCCCGTAGAGGCACAAGGCGGATGGAGCCAGGCATGCAAAGGCTCTCGTCAGATGGAGCCAGGCCCGTAGAGGCACAAGGAAGATGTAGCCAGACTCGGCACTAGGAAAATGGAGCCAGGCATGCAAAGGCACTAGGCGGATGGAGCCAGACCCGTAGAGGCACTAGGCGGATGGAGCCAGGCATGCAAAGGCACTAGGCGGATGGAGCCAGGCCCGTAGAGGCACTAGACGGATGGAGCCAGGCCCGTAGAGGCACTAGGCAGATGGAGCAAGGCCCAAAGAGGCACTAGGTGGATGGAGCCAGGCCCGTAGAGGCACTAGGCGGATGGAGAAAGGCCCGTAGAGGCACTAGGCAGATGGATCAAGGCCCAAAGAGGCACTAGGTGGATGGAGCCAGGCCCATAGAGGCACTAGGCGGATGGAGCAAGGCCCATAGAGGCACTAGGCAGATGGAGCAAGGCCCGTAGAGGCACTAGGCGGATGGAGCCAGGCATGCAAGGGCACTAGGCGGATGGAGCCAGGCCTGTAAAGGCACTAGGCAGATGGAGCAAGGCCCAAAGAGGCACTAGGTGGATGGAGCCAGGCCGTGTAGGCACTAGGCGGATGGAGCCAGGCATGCAAAAGCACTCGTTGGATGGAGCCAGGTCCGTAGAGGCACAAGGAAGATGTAGCCAGACTCGGCACAAGGAAGATGTAGCCAGACTCGGCACTAGGCAAATGCTGCCAGGCATGCAAAGGCACTAGACGGATGGAGCCAGGACTGTAGAGTTACTAGGCAGATGGAGCCAGGCATGCAAAGGCACTAGGCGGATGGAGCCAGGACCGAAGAGGCACTAGGCAGATGGAGCAAGGCCCAAAGAGGCACTAAGCTGATGGGGCCAGGCCCGTAGAGGCACAAGGAAGATGTAGCCAGACTCGGCACTAGGAAAATGGAGCCAGGCATGCAAAGGCACTAGGCGGATGGAGCCAGGCCCGCAGAGGCACTAGGCGGATGGAGCCAGGCCCGTAGAGGCACTAGGCAGATGGAGCAAGGCCCAAAGAGGCACTAGGTGGATGGAGCCAGGCCCGTAGAGGCACTAGGCGGATGGAGCAAGGCCCATAGAGGCACTAGGTAGATGGAGCCAGGCCCGTTGAGGCACTAGGTGGATGGAGCCAGGCCTGTAGAGGCATTAGGCAGATGGAGCAAGGCCCGTAGAGGCACTAGGCGGATGGAGCCAGGCCCGTAGAGGCACTAGGCAGATGGAGCATGGCCCATAGAGGCACTAGGTAGATGGAGCCAGGCCCGTTGAGGCACTAGGCAGATGGATCAAGGCCCGTAGAGGCACTAGGCAGATGGAGCAAGGCCCGTAGAGGCACTAGGCGGATGGAGCCAGGCCCATAGAGGCACTAGGCGGATGGAGCCAGGCATGCAAAGGCACTAGGCGGATGGAGCCAGGCCCGTAGAGGCACTAGGCAGATGGAGCAAGGCCCAAAGAGGCACTAGGTGGATGGAGCCAGTCCCGTAGAGGCACTAGGCGGATATAGCAAGGCCCGTAGTGGCACCATGCGGATTGAACAAGGCCCGTTGAGGCACTAGGCGGATGGAGCAAGGACTGTAGAGGCACTAGGTAGATGGAGCCAGGCCCATTGAGGCACTAGGTGGATGGAGCCAGGCCTGTAGAGGCACTAGATGGATGGAGCCAGGCTCAAAAAGGCATGAGGAAGATGGACCCAGGACAAGCGGGGCATTAGGCGGATGGAGGCAAGCCCGGCTTGGCACTAGGCAGATGGATCTAGGCCCGTAGAGGCACTAGGCAGATGGAGCAAGGCCCGTAGAGGTACTAGGCGGATGGAGCAAGGCCCGTAGAGGCACTAGGCAGATGGAGCCAGGCCCGTAGAGGCACAAGGAAGATGTAGCCAGACTCGGCACTAGGATAATGGAGCCAGGCATGCCAAGGCACTAGGCGGATGGAGCCAGGCCCGTAGAGGCCCTAGGCGGATAGAGCCAGGCATGCAAAGGCACTAGGCGGATGGAGCCAGGCCCGTAGAGGCACTAGGCAGATGGAGCAAGGCCCAAAGAGGCACTAGGTGGAAGGAGCCAGGCCCGTAGAGGCACTAGGCAGATGGAGCAAGGCCCGTAGAGGCACTAGGCGGATGGAGCCAGGCCCGTAGAGGCACTAGACGGATGGAGCAAGGCCCATAGAGGCACTAGGTAGATGGAGCCAGGCCCGTTGAGGCACTAGGCAGATGGAGCAAGGCCCAAAGAGGCACTAGATGGATGGAGCCAGGCCCGTAGAGGCACTAGACGGATGGAGAAAGGCAGTAGAGGCACTAGGCAGATGGATCAAGGCCCAAAGAGGCACTAGGTGGATGGAGCCAGGCCCATAGAGGCACTAGGCGGATGGGGCAAGGCCCATAGCGGCACTAGGCAGATGGAGCAAGGCCCGTAGAGGCACTAGGCGGATGGAGCCAGGCATGCAAAGGCACTAGGCGGATGGAGCCAGGCCTGTAAAGGCACTAGGCAGATGGAGCAAGGCCCAAAGAGGCACTAGGTGGATGGAGCCAGGCCATGTAGGCACTAGGCGGATGGAGCCAGGCATGCAAAGGCACTTGTTGGATGGAGCCAGGCCCGTAGAGGCACAATGTAGCCAGACTCGGCACTAGGCAAATGCTGCCAGGCATGCAAAGGTACTAGGCTGATGGAGCCAGGACCATAGAGGCACTAGGCAGATGGAGCAAGGCCCAAAGAGGCACTAGGTGGATGGAGCCAGGCCCGCAGAGGCACTAGGTGGATGGAGCAAGGCCCGTAGAGGCACTAGGTAAATGGAGCAAGGCCCGTAGAGGCACTAGGTAGATGGAGCCAGGCCCGTTGAGGCACTAGGTGGATGGAGCCAAGCCTGTAGAGGCACTAGATGGATGGAGCCAGGCTCATAAAGGCATGCGGCAGATGGACCCAGGACCAGCGGGGCATTAGGCGGATGGAGGCAGGCCCGGCAGGGCACTAGGCAGATGGATCTAGGCCCGTAGGGGCACTAGGCAGATGGAGCAAGGCCCGTAGAGGCACTAGGCGGATGGAGCCAGGCCCGTAGAGGCACTAGGCAGATGGAGCCAGGCCTGTAGAGGCACAAGGCGGATGGAGCCAGGCATGCAAAGGCACTCGTCGGATGGAGCCAGGCCCGTAGAGGCACTAGGCAGATGGAGCAAGGCCCAAAGAGGCACTAGGTGGATGGAGCCAGGCCCGTAGAGGCACTAGGCGGATGGAGAATGGCCCGTAGAGGCACTAGGCAGATGGAGCAAGGCCCAAAGAGGCACTAGGTGGATGGAGCCAGGCCTGTAGAGGCACTAGGCGGATGGAGCAAGGCCCGTAGAGGCACTAGGCGGATGGAGCAAGGCCCGTAGAGGCACTAGGCAGATGAAGCAAGGCCCGTAGAGGCACTAGGCGGATGGAGCCAAGCATGCAAAGGCACTAGGCGGATGGAGCCAGGCCTGTGAAGGCACTAGGTAGATGGAGCCAGGCCCGTTGAGGCACTAGGTGGATGGAGCCAGGCCTGTAGAGGCACTAGGCGAATGGAGCCAGGCCCATAGAGGCACTAGGCGGATGGAGCAAGGCCTGTAGAGGCACTAGGTAGATGAAGCCATGCCTGTTGAGGCACTAGGTGGATGGAGTCAGGCCTGTAGAGGCACTAGGCAGATGGAGCCAGGCCCGTAGAGGCACTAGGCGGATGGAGCCAGGCATGCAAAGGCACTCGTCGGATGGAGCCAGGCCCGTAGAGGCACAAGGCAGATGGAGCAAAGCCCAAAGAGGCACTAGGTGGATAGAGCCAGGCCCGTACAGGCACTAGGCAGATGGAGCCAGGCCCATAGAGGCACTGGTCGGATGGAGCAAGGCCTGTAGAGGCACAAGGAAGATGTAGCCAGACTCGACACTAGGCAAATGGAGCCAGGCATGCAAAGGTACAAGGCGGATGGAGCCAGGCCCGTAGAGGCACTAGGCAGATGGAGCAAGGCCCATAGAGGCACTAGGCGGATGGAGCCAGGCCCGTAGAGGCACTAGGCGGATGGAGAAAGGCCTGTAGAGGCACTAGGTAGATGGAGCCAGGCCCGTTAAGGCACTAGCTGGATGGGGCCAGGCCTGTAGAGGCACTAGGCCGATGGAGCCAGGCCCATAGAGGCACTAGGCGGATGGAGCCAGGCCCATAGAGGCACTAGACAGATGGAGCAAGGCCTGTAGAGGCACTAGGTAGATTAAGCCATGCCCGTTGAGGCACTAGGTGGATGGAGCCAGGCCTGTAGAGGCACTAGGCAATTGGAGCCAGGCCCGTAGAGGCACTAGGCGGATGGAGCCAGGCATGCAAAGGCACTCGTCGGAATGAGCCAGGCCCGTACAGGCAAAAGGCAGATGGAGCAAAGCCCAAAGAGGCACTAGGCGGATAGAGCCAGGCTCGTAGAGGCACTAGGTGGATGGAGCCAGGCCCATAGAGGCACTGGTCGGATGGAGCAAGGCCTGTAGAGGCACTAGGTAGATGGAGCCAGGCCCGTTGAGGCACTAGGTGGATGTAGCCAGGCCTGTAGAGGCACTAGGCGGATGGAGCCAGGCCCGTAGAGGCACTAGGCGGGAGGAGTCAGGCATGCAAAGGCACTCGTCGGATGGAGCCAGGCCCGTAGAGGCACAAGGCAGATGTAGCCAGACTTGGCACTAGGCAAATGGAGCCAGGCATGCAAAGGCACTAGGCAGATAGAGCCAGGCCCGTAAAGGCACTAGGCAGATGGAACAAGGCCTGTAGAGGCACTAGGCAGATGGAGCAAGGCCCGTAGAGGCACTAGGTGGATGGAGCCAGACCCGTAAAGGCACTAAGCGGATGGAGCCAGGCTCGTAGAGGCACTAGGCAGATGGAGCAAGGCCCAAAGAGGCACTAGGTGGATGGAGCCACTAGGTGGATTGAGCCAGGCCTGTAGAGGCACTAGGCGGATGTAGCCAGACTTGGCACTAGGCAAATGGAGCCAGGCCCGTAGAGGCACTAGGCAGATGGAGCAAGGCCTGTAGAGGCACTAGGCAGATGGAGCAAGGCCCAAAGAGGCACTAGGTGGATGGAGCCAGGCCCGTAAATGCACTAAGCGGATGGAGCCAGGCTCGTAGAGGCACTAGGCAGATGGAGCCAGGCCCGTAGAGGCACTAGGCGGATGGAGCCAGGCTCGTAGAGGCACTAGGCAGAAGGAGCCAGGCCCGTAGAGGCACTAGGCGGATGGATCCAGGCCTGTAGAGGCATTAGGAGGATAGAGCCAGGCCCGTAGAGGCACTAGGTGGATGGAGCCAGGCCGTGTAGGCACTAGGAGGATGGAGCCAGGCCCGTAGAGGCACTAGGCGGATGGAGCCAAGACTGGTGGGGCACTAGGCGAATTGAGTCAGGCTCGTAGAGGCACTAGGTGGATGGAGCCAGGCCCATAGAGGCACAATGCAGATTCAGCGTGGCCCTGAGGGGCACTAGGCGGATGGAACATAGCCCAGAGGGGCACTAGGCAGATGTAGCGTGGCCCAGAGGGGCACTAGGCGGGTGGAGTGCAGTCCGGAGGGGCACTAGGTGGATGGAGCACGGCCCGGAGGTGATCCGGATGGGACAGTGACTCGGTCTGCATTCGGCTTTATTTGGTTTATAGTGCAGGGTGAAGGGGATTAAGGCTGGGTGGATTTGGGCTGGGTAGAGGGGATTAGGGCAGGGTGGATAAGGGCAGGGATATAGGGCATGGTGGAGGGATTAAGGCAGGGTGTAGCGGACTACGGCAGAGTGGAGCAGACTACAGCAGGGTGGAGCAGACTACGGCAGGGTTGAGCAGACTACGGCATGGTTAAAGGGCAGGGTGTAGTGGATTAGGCCTGGGTTAAAGGGCAGGGTGGAGTGAGTTACGGCAGGGTGGAGAGGATTAGGGCTGGGTTATAGGGCAGGGTGGAGGGTATAAAGGCAGGGTGAATTTGGGCTGGGTTACAGTGCAGGGTGGAGAGGACTACGGCAGGGTGGAGCAGACTATGGCTGGGTTATAGGGCATGGTGGAGTAGATTAGGGCTGGGTTATAGGGCAGGGTGGAGTGGATTAAGGCTGGGTGGAGTGGACTACGGCAGGGTGGAGCAGACTACAGCAGGGTGGAGCAGACTACAGCAGGGTGGAGCAGACTATGGCAGAGTTATAGGGCAGGGTGGAGTGGATTAGGGCTGGGTTATAGGGCAGGGTGGAGTGAGTTACAGCAGGGTGGAGAGGATTAGGGCTGGGTTATAGGGCAGGGTGGAGGGGATTAAGGCAGGGTGGATTTGGGCTGGGTGGAGGGGATTAGGGCAGGGTGGATTAGGGCAGGGTGGAGGGGATTAAGGCAGGGTGGAGCGGACTACAGCAGGGTGGAGCAGACTACGGCAGGGTGGAGCAGACTACAGCAGGGTGGAGCAGACTACGGGAGGGTGGAGCAGACTACGGCAGGGTGGAGCAGACTACAGCAGGGTGGAGCAGACTACGGGAGGGTGGAGCAGACTACAGCAGGGTTATAGGGCATGGTGGAGAGGATTAGGGCTGGGTTATAGGGCAGGGTGGAGGGAATTAAGGCAGGGTGGATTTGGGCTGGGTTACAGGGCAGGGTGGAGCGGACTATGGCTTGTTTTTAGGGCATGGTGGGGTGGATTAGGGCTGGGTTATAGGGCAGGGTGGAGTGGATTAAGGCTGGGTTATAGGGCAGGGTGGAGTGAATTACGGCAGGGTGGAGAGGATTAGGGCAGGGTGGAACAGATTAGTGTAGAGTAAATTAATGTAATGTAGTGTAGTGTAGATTAGTATAGTGTAGTGTAGGGCCTGGCCAGAGAGGGATTACTTTGACGCAGTTGGCCAGCTTAAACATGCATTGCAATGCATGTGAACTAAAAATCCCTATTTTTATGTAAAGTTTGCTAGAAGGGTATATAGCTGTGTGCAGAAGGTTCATTAACATCATTAGCACCTTTAGCGAGAACTTACTTTTAACTTCGTAGTAATGTATTTTAACTGAAAATTGATAAACAGTTGTGCTAATATTGCGTGCCTTGTTGCTAGAACGTTGCTAGCGTGATCCCTGGCACTACTGCTTGCATTTACAAATCCCTACACATGTATACTCCCTCTTCTTGGTCACAGCAGCTTTGAGCTCAGTGCTCCTCTGACTGAGGAGAGCACAAACAATGCATGCACAGGAATTATCTTAGCAATATCCTAGCATTAAGGCAGGACAGGGTAGGCACCATCTCTGAGAGGTACGTAAATGGCCTACACCAGGGGGTAGGCAAACTGTGGCCCTCCAGCTGTTGCAGAACTACGAGACCCATCATGCCTATGGCAGTAATTGTAACTGCCAGCCTTGCAAACTTTTTCTTAGTTTTGAGTGGGGAGGGATTAGGACACCTGTCAGGCGTCCCTATCAGGTATTACATTATGAGGAAAAAATATGGAAGCCACCACTGATATATTTAGAAAAGTGCTGTCATCCTTATCACCTGTAAGTAGCATGTAGGACAGGAGATCAGACCTGTCTGCCCGCTCATTATAGGGGAGTGATGAAGGAGGAGTAAGGTTCAGGAGGACGACAACCCTGGATCAGTAATGACAGATCACATGAGCACACACGTTATGGAATTGTACAGAGCTCATCACAGAGAGTGACATCTGCACAGGAATGGGCCAAAGGAGAGGTCTGAATAGGTGCAGAGTTGTGCACACCTCGGCCACCTCCAATCCAATCACAGCTTTTTCTCGGATAAGTCTATACAAATACAAAAATGGGGGTGCACACCACTGCTCCGGACAGCAGCCCACCCAATTCTGGCTGGATAATTGTTAATATCTGCAGAGCAAACGTGTAATGGGCTCTCTGGGAGGAGTATGCCAGGAAGAGAAAGCATGCTGGCTATGCTGAAAGGTTATCAAAACATTATACAGTGGGGACGGAAAGTATTCAGACCCCCTTAAATTTTTCACTCTTTGTTATATTGCAGCCATTTGCTAAAATCGTTTAAGTTCATTTTTTTCCTCATTAATGTACACACAGCACCCCATATTGACAGAAAAACACAGAATTGTTGACATTTTTGCAGGTTTATTAAAAAAGAAAAACTGAAATATCACATGGTACTAAGTATTCAGACCCTTTGCTCAGTATTTAGTAAAAGCACCCTTTTGATCTAATATAGCCATGAGTCTTTTTGAGAAAGATGCAACAAGTTTTTCACACCTGGATTTGGGGATCCTCTGCCATTCCTCCTTGCAGATCCTCTCCAGTTCTGTCAGGTTGGATGGTAATCGTTGGTGGACAGCCATTTTTAGGTCTCTCCAGAGATGCTCATTTGGGTTTAAGTCGTGGCTCTGGCTGGGCCATTTAAGAACAGTCACGGAGTTGTTCTGAAGCCACTCCTTTGTTATTTTAGCTGTGTGCTTAGGGTCATTGTCTTGTTGAGAGGTAAACCTTCAGCCCAGTCTGAGGTCCTGAGCACTCTGGAGAAGGTTTTCATCCAGGATATCCCTGTACTTGGCCACATTCATCTTTCCCTCGATTGCAACCAGTCATCCTGTTCCTGCAGCTGAAAAACACCCCCACAGCATGATGCTGCCACCACCTGTCACGTACCTGGTAGGAGTCTGAAATGACGAGGTCAGCCTGGGACCTTGGCGTTGAGACAAAATAGCGCCCAGTGCACCCTCAGAGGCATCCACCTCCAAAACATAGGCTAAGGATGGATCAGCATGTTTCAAGATAGGAGCTGACGTGAATAAAGTTTTTAACTGTTCAACAGCTGTTTGAGCTTCAGGGGTCCATCGGAAAGGAACATGCTGCTTTGTTAACTGAGTGATAGGAGTGATGATGCCAGAAAAGTTCTTGATAAATTTTCTGTAAAAGTTGGCGAATCCCACAAATCTCTGAACAGCTTTCCTGTCGACAGGGGCAGGCCATTCCAGGACGGAAGTGACTTTCTGTGGGTCCATGGAGATACCGTCAGCAGAGATGACAAGTCCCAGGAAATGTATGGTTGGTTTTTCAAAGTCACATTTCTCAGCCTTTGCGTAAAGGCGGTGTTCCCTCAGCCGACTTTCTTTACATGAGTCCTATGGGATTCTAGAGTTTCAGAGAATATAAGGATGTCATCCAGATACACGATGACGAATAAATCAAGGAAGTCCCGAAAAACGTCATTAACCAGATGTTGGAATGTGGCAGGGGCGTTGCAGAGTCCGAATGGCATGACTTGATATTCAAAATGACCGAAGCGTGTTCGGAAGGCCGTCTTCCATTGATCTCCCTCCCTGATTCTGACAAGATTATAAGCACCTCTCAGATCCAATTTGGAGAACACTCGTGCCCCACGCAGCCTTTGAAAAAGTTCAGGGATCAGAGGCAGAGGGTACCGGTTTTTAACAGTGACCCTGTTAAGGTCACGATAGTCCACACAGGGCCTAAGGGTATGGTCTTTCTTTTCAACAAAGAAAATACCGGCCCCTGCTGGTGAAGTGGAGGGCTGGATGAACTGTTTTTCAAGCCTTTCATCGATATAAATCCTCAGGGCTTCTAGTTGAGGCTCAGAGAGAGGATAAATTCACCCAAATGGCATCTCGGCCCCTGGTAAAATTTCAATAGGACAATCATATGTTCTATGGGGAGGAAGAGTGTCCGCTCCTTTCTTGTTAAATACATCCAGATACTCGTGGTAGGCAGCAGGGACCAGATTAGAGGTTTCATGGTCAGGGAGGATACCCAGGAGGGGTGTGGTATTGAAAGTCTTTTCAGGTAGGCAGTGAAGTTGGCAGTAGTCAGAGGAGAAGGAGATGTCTTCGGTAAGCCAGTTAATGTGAGGATTATGTGCCTTCAACCATGGAATTCCAAGGATGACCGGGAGCATGGGAGAAGCTATGATATCCAAACGGAGGAATTCATGGTGGCCGGAAGAAGTACGGCAGGAAATAGGTAAAGTCTCTTGGGTAACGGCCTGATTTAATGCCGGTACCGTCAGCAAGATGAACATGGAATTCCTGCTTCTTGGCACATACAGGCAGCTGGTGGAGAGAAGCAAATGCAGAGTCCATAAAACAACTACAGGCCCCAGAGTCTATGATTGCAAGTACAGGAACAGTCTTTTCAGAAGACTGGAGCACAATGGAAAGAGAGACATGAGACTGGTACCTCCCTGAGAGATGCATCATATGAGGCTGATGGGAGAAAGACCTGCGGGTCTTTGCCGGGCAAGTCTGTATAAAGTGATCCGCCTCCCTGCAATAGAGACACAGATTGTCCTGTAATCGATGAAGGCGTTCATCAGGAGAAAGGGGTGGTCTTCGAAAACTTCTATGAGGAGTCTTATGCAGTTCCCTCCTTCTGGGGGATGCAACGGATGAGGATGCAGGAATGTCAGACCTTGAAGCCACAGAAAGGGTTCCTTTGGACCTTTCGGATTGCCTTTCAAGTAATCGCCGATCGATCTGAATAGTTACATCGATCAGGTCTTCCAGGGATGCTGGAACTCCCACTCTGGCAAGCTCATCCTTTAAGGTGTCAGACAGTCCTAGTCGAAACTGGTGGCGAAGTGTGGAATGATTCCATTGGGTATCTGCACTACATACACGGAAGTCAGTTATATATTCCTCAGCAGGCCTTGGACCTTGCTGTAATTTGCTAAGCATGAATTCAGCAGTCTGCTGGTAGAAGGGGTCTGCATAAAGCTGAGCCATAGCTGAGAAGAAAGAATCTGTAGTTGTCAGGACAGGGTCATGTTGTTCCCGGAGATGATGAGCCCAGTGGCTCCAATAGTAATGTAATGATAAACCCCACCTTGATGTTTTCAGATGTGAAGGTCCGGGGTAACAGGAAGAAATATAGTTCGCAGGAATTCCGGAATGTGCGAAACTTCTTGCGATTTCCGGAGAATCGCTCAGGCATAGGCACCCTGGGTTCAGGAGCGGAAGCAACCTCATGGAACAAGCCAGGCTCTGTTTGGGTATATGAATCAGAGACCAAAAGTGAAGCACAGGCCAATGCGTCATTCTCATCGTGGGGAAATCGCTCTTCCATGCGACTCAGATTTTCTTGTAATTTCTTAAAGACCCCCGATCACTCCTTTGCACTTGAAAGTATTCAGATCGCCAAAAAACGGCGATTCTGAATACTGTGTATTTTTTTAAAACCGGCGCCATTGGCAGCCGAGTAAACGGGAAGTGACGTCATGACGTCGCTTCCGCGTTTACAATTAGAAGGCTGAAACGAAACCGCCCACAGCTTCGTTCCAGCCCGCCCCCAGCCGCCGGAGAGCGGCGGAAGGCGGCGGGAGGGGGGGACGTCCCCTCCCGCTTCTCCGGTATAACAGCCAAGCGGCTTTTTCGCCGCATCGGTTGTTATACTCGGATAGCCGATCGCCAGTTCTAAACAAAGGTACCGGGAAAATGCCTGCAGCTGCGGGCATTTTCCCGGTTATACCGGAAAGCCGAGTATGCACATCTGCATACGCTCGGCGGGAAGCGGTTAACAAAGAGTGAAAAATTTAAGGGGGTCTGAATACTTTCCATCCCCACTGTATATTGTCTGAAAGCAGACACCCTAGAGAATAAAACAGTAGTAGTTCCAATTTTTTTATGTCACACGATATTACCGCAAAGGCAATATGAAGCACAAAATTTCAGTTAAAAATACACTACAGTAAATTTCCAGGAACACAAGCGCAATAAAATGACAGAATTTTTGGTAAAATATAAAAGATGAGTTTGCACCGAGTAAAAAGCCAACATGTCAAACCTTGAATTTGTGTGCATACAAACTATTGTACTATTCTTTTACAATTTAAAACGTTTGTTTTTTATTATCACACCGGCACCATTACAATGGGTGTAGGGGAAGCAATCGGGCAGCAGCATATCCACCCGAATGCTTCCATCTGACAGGCAGGAGCCTGGTTGTCAGTTTTACACATAATCCTGGTGGCTGTAGCCACTGGGAATGTGTAAAATCCCCCGTTGTCAGTATTGTACGACGTATGGACCTAACAGCTAAAGGGCTAAAGATAGCAATTAATTATAATATTAATAATAATATTAAATGTAAATGAATGTACACAAAACAATTGATGTAAATAGAGGGGATTACATTCAATAAGGGAGATCAGATTTGTAAAATGAAGGTAAAAAAAATAAATAAAAGGCACGTTTGCTTATTATGAGACACAATCAGCTTGGCTTTGTATTAGAACCTGAAAAAACCTTGGTAGGAATAAAAAGCACTTTAGGCCTCATGCACACTGGACGCTTTGGCTAAATCTCGTAGATGTCCATCTTCTGGCATCAGGAAAAACACACTTGATGTTTCTGAATGCGTGTACCACATTTGGGCATCAATTCATTTAATTGGCCAGAAAAAGAATTTATACTGTCCACTGAAATGAATTAATGCTCAAGCGCTAAACAAGCCTAGTGTTAACACGCATTGGGAGTTTTTTTTCTGGCTAATCGCTCATATCTGGGACATTTTTTTGGTGCGTTAAGATTTGTGCCCTTAACCACTTGACCACTGGGCACTTAAACCCTCTTAATAACCAGACCAATTTTCAACTTTCGGTGCTCTCACATTTTGAATGACAATTACTCAGTCATGCAACACTGTACCTATATGAAATTTTTGGCCTTTTTTTCACACAAATAGAGCTTTCTTTTGGTGATATTAAATCACCGCTGGCTTCTTTATTTTTTGCGCTATAAAAGAAAAAAGACCGAAAATTCTGTAAAAAAATGCATTTTTCTTAGTTTCTGTTATAAAATTTTGCAAATTAGTAATTTTTCTTCATATATTTTGGCCAAAATTTATACCGCTACATATCGTTGGTGAAAATAACCCAAATCGGTGTATATTATTTGGTCTTTGTGAAGGTTATAGAGTCCAAAAGCTATGGTTCCAATATCTGAAAATAGATCACACCTGAAGTACTGACGGCCTATCTAATTTCTTGAGACCCTAACATGCCAGAAAAGTACAAATACCCCCCAAATGACCCCTTTTTGGAAAGAAGACATTCCAGGGTATTTAGAAAGATGCATGATGAGTTTTTTGAAGTTGTCATTTTTTCCCACAATTCATTGCAAAATCAAGATTTTTTTTTTCTTTTTTTTTCACAAAATTGTCATATTAGCAGGTTATTTCTCACACACAGCATATGCATACCACAAATTACAACCCAAAACACATTCTGCTATTACTCCTGAGTATGGCGATACCACATGTGAGACTTTTACACAGCATGGCCACATACAGAGGCCCAACATGCAGGGAGCACCTTCAGGCGTTCTGGAGCATCCAGGCCAATTCTGACATTTCTCTCCTACATGTAAAAATCATCATTTCCTCCTCATTTATCCTAAACAGAGAACATACTTTATTTTAATTTTTATTTTATTTTTTCTATTCTTCATGTGTTGCTAGTTTAATCCACACATCTACTCACCCACAGTGGTCCGAAATGAGACGGTCCGAAATAACCTCTGTTGGTTGGAACGCTATTTTTCTCCTGATTCCTAATGGCGGCGGAGTCTCTCGTCACCTTACGTGGACAATCCTCTCCACTAAGGGTCTACACCCACTGGTTCACGCTCCCTGAACTTGGGGTTTTATTTTTATTTTTTGATGTTAGGGGAACAAGGCATTCCTAGGTTGGGGTGGGGGATGCGGGGTGGGGGGCGGGGTTTAATGCTGGTTTTGTTTTTGTTAACACTATTTTACTGTTTCAGGTGCTTTAGATATGACGCATGTTTGAACAGAACCATTTACACAGTGCTATGTAGAACAATATATGTGTGGCTGGACTGGGATGCTGCCTGTCTGGTATGTTACATAACTGCATTTCCACTATACCTCATACTCCATGGCTGAGATAAAGGTAATTTCATGGAACGTTCGGGGGCTTAATACTGCTGTTAAGCGTTCCCTGGTGTTTCGTTTCCTCCGATCCCACAACCCGCAGATCTGTATTCTCCAGGAGACACATCTGCCGCAAAACAAAATGGTATGCCTTAGGAAAGCCTGGGTGGGCCTTAATTATCATTCCACCTTTTCCACCTATGCCCGAGGGGTCAGCATCCTGGTCCACAAGACACTACCGTTTAGGCTGATTGAGGTTAAAACAGATAAAGAAGGGAGATTTGTTGTTATACATGCTAATATATTTGATAAGAATGTGGTACTAGTTGGGCTTTATGTTCCTCCGCCAGCATCTGGCAGGGTCCTTCACGAGATCATGCAGATAGCGGTGCAATTTGATACCGCATTGGTATACCTCGTGGGGGACTTTAACATGGTTCCACTGGTGGAACTTGATCGGCTGCAATCCTCGGCTCGGGACACCCCGGACCTCAGGCAGTGGGCGGAAACTTTTGCCCTCACTGACGTCTGGAGGCACTTGTACCCGACACTGAAGGTTTTCACTTGCCATTCAGCCTCACACAAAACGCTATCTAGAATTGATCTTGTCTATGCCTCAGGCCCTGCATTACAATATGTACATGACCTATCTGTGCTTCCCAGGGGAATTTCAGATCACGCACCATTGTGCTTGACACTGACGCTGTCTGTTCCACCAGGGACTCGCCTGTGGCGTTTGTCCAGATTTTGGGCTAATGATGAGAGACTGTTGGAACCCCTAACGGCCTCTATCTGCAATTTCTGGACAGACAATGCTGAATCAGCTGCCCCTCCTGTAGTATGGGACTCATTTAAAGCTTGGATACGAGGGGAGTATGGGCATAGTATCACTCGGCTCAAGCGTGACTCTACTCGCTCCATAGATGAGCTGGAGGCACTGGCAGGCAGGTTGGAGGCTGAATACGTTTCTGCTCCTGGGGAGGGCCGGTATAGGGCGTGGAAAAAGGCCCTGCGTGACCTATCCACCACTAGGATGGCCCAGACCGACAAGGCTTTGTTATACTCCGCTCAACGCGTGTTCGAGCATGGTGGTAAAAATGGGAAGCTTCTTGCGTGGCTGGCTAAGGGAAACATACCTTCAACCCCCATAGGCTCCATTAGAGACAATACTGACCAGATCCTTACTGCCCCTGCTAATATTAATAACCGTTTCCGAGAATACTTTCAGGAGGTTTACTCCTCTAGAGATGTTGCATCGGACTCATCCATGTCCTCTTTTTTTGACTCCCTGTCTATCCCTGTGTTGTCTGAGGAAGCAAGGGAGGGGCTGGAGGCTGACATCACACTTGAGGAGATACAGGTTGCCATGGGACATCTCAAGGGAGGGAAGGCCCCGGGTGCAGATGGGTTACCATCTGAATTTTACTCCAATTTTTCTGAACTACTGGCCCCTAAGTTGACTTCACTGCTTTCTAAATTTGCAAATATGCCAGCCCTACCTGACTCAATGAATGAGGCGGTTATTGTACTGGTTCCTAAACCAGGAAAAGACCCTCTTGATTGTGCATCGTACAGGCCCATCTCATTGCTAAATGTTGATGCCAAGATCTTTGCTAAGGTCTTGGCCACCCGACTATCCCATGTAATAGAAGACCTAGTGGGTATAGACCAGACGGGATTTATGCCAGGCAAGGGCACAGATATTAATATTAGGCGCCTATTCCTTAACTTAGCAACATCGCATGACAACACGGGGTCCAGGGTTATTGCCTCTTTAGATGCCGAGAAGGCTTTCGACTCTGTTGAGTGGAAGTTTTTATGGGAAACCTTGCGTAGATTCGGATTCGGTCCTAAATTTATTCACGGAGTACGATTGCTGTACCGATCCCCCCGGGCACGGGTTCGCACCAACAATTGGGTCTCAGACTCCTTTGATCTGTTTCGTGGTACGAGGCAGGGATGCCCGCTCTCCCCCAGCCTGTTCGCCCTGGCGCTGGAGCCTCTGGCAATTGCCATTAGGAGTGCTCCGGACGTTCTGGGCCTGCGGGTGGGTATGATGGAAGAGCGCCTCTCCCTCTATGCCGACGACGCATTATTGTACCTTAATGATGCTGGACCCTCTCTTCAAGCTGCCCTGCGTATTTTTGACAGTTTTGGTGGTCTCTCGGGAGTTAAGATAAATTGGACCAAATCAGTCCTATTTTTTATAGATGATGAGGTTAACTCTGGACCCCTCTCCTCCCCACTACAAAGGGTTGGGAAGCAAAAAAGAGGGGTAGTGGGACTTTAAATGAGGCATGGGTAGGTCTTTGAAAAAGTCTAGGAAACCTTATATTAAATTAACTATCACCACCCCTTGAGGGGCTTATAAGCTGTATAGCCATAGAGAATTGCTAATCAAAGAAATGCATAGACATCAGTTCATGAGTAATATAATAATAATAATATAATGCATCATAATATACAATACATAAATCATGCACATTGAGGCATAATAAAAATAGTAGTCATGTTGATAGAAACGTTGTTTATAAACGCTGTTTGAAAATAATTGATACAAGCAATCACAGTTCTAAAATGGGTATACAAAAAAGGTGAACAAGGTATTCCGAATAACAATGTTAGTAAGTGTAAATGGTATACGATAGAATTCATAGATGAACCAAACTTGAAATGGCAACCCTGAGTGTAGACTCTACGCGTTTCATGGCGTTTAAAGCCAATCATCAGGAGTGGGATGCATCAAGGGATGACTAGAAAAATAAATAAAACAAATCAATAAGTAGATCATTGGAGTCTCGATTAAAATCATGCTTACACAAGGTAAAGCAGGTATTTTTGAGTATATAAATGCACATTACCTTTTGGCAACAACCCAATACATAACCCAACAGTCCAATTATGGAATGATGAAGGTGGCCCTGAGAGAGCTGTCTCCCCCGGGGTTGAGGCCAAGGACACACAAGGCTAACCCCCAAACCGAAGGTCTCCATGGGGGCTGGAGAACCGGAGAGGGGGTAGAGAGGAACAGCAGCCAGGGAGAGAGCCAGACAGCCAAAACACACTTCCAAATCAGGAGGCATACATGCATGGGCCACAGATGAGGTTCTGCAATAAATGAAAGAAAAAAGAATAATGAGGAGGAGATGTGTGAAAGAGATGGGGATGAATGTGTCAAAAAAAATGAATAAATAAAATAAAAACATATAACAATGTTGGGAATGAAGGAAAGTAAAATGTAAAACCAAGCTGGCACTGGAGTGTATGTCTGACACCTGCCCCAAAAATAACTGGGTGGTGAGAACCAACAAACAAAAAATATATATATATAAATATAATGTATACTAGCATGTTGCCAATGTGTTGGTATTTAAATGAGAGGCATAAAAATAAATATAAATAATGCACACCTGTATAAAGAGAAATCAAGCATGATGTGAATAGGTGTGTGATAGTGAAGAGGGGAAGAGAAACAGCCTGATTACCTGAGGTGTGGATGAAGACCCATATATCCTCTCCTCCTGAGAAAAAGTGTGGAATGAGCTGCCGGCTCATCCCAACCTTTGTATCCTCAGCCTAAGGGCGTGTCCCAGCCAACATCATGCAATCACGTTTGGCCAAAGAAATGGACGGGGAAGACAACCAACTGAGGCACAGAGATCTCAGCAGCAGTTCATCCCCGCCCATCAAGCCTAAGTGGGATGGAAGGAGCATAAACGCAGGTCGGCGTCGGGAGGACACCGCACCTGCGGCATGCTGGGCATGACGCCGATGCGCCAAGATCCAGCCCCGCCCCCATCGCTGAAGAGATGGGTGGGGGGAGAAGGAGCTGGGCGCATCGCAACCCCGGGGGAAGAGAGATCAATCAGAACGGACCACCCACCCTGTGGGTGGGGCGTGCCAAACAGGCAATGGAAAAAACAAAAGGAAGAGATAAAGAATGGGCTGTATCTCTGAACTAACAGAGGGTAGAGACTAAATTGAAATAACCAGTGATCAAGAGAACGAGTAGGTTACTGAATGGACCAAATGAAGAGGAAATAATAAAGCGGATGCCAACGTAAAAATAGCTCTGGGACTAAAAACCCAGATTAAGTAGTGGCGTTAGTCAAGTGGGGCATGACAGGTCAAAGAGGGAAACGGGTGTCTTCCACCCAAATAAACATATTGTAAAGCAGTTGACCTGATTGGGCCCCACAGTTACCATAACCATGTCTCCATCCCTGTATAAACATTAAAAAGCAAAAAAGAGGGGTAGTGGGACTTTAAATGAGGCATGGGTAGGTCTTTGAAAAAGTCTAGGAAACCTTATATTAAATTAACTATCACCACCCCTTGAGGGGCTTATAAGCTGTATAGCCATAGAGAATTGCTAATCAAAGAAATGCATAGACATCAGTTCATGAGTAATATAATAATAATAATATAATGCATCATAATATACAATACATAAATCATGCACATTGAGGCATAATAAAAATAGTAGTCATGTTGATAGAAACGTTGTTTATAAACGCTGTTTGAAAATAATTGATACAAGCAATCACAGTTCTAAAATGGGTATACAAAAAAGGTGAACAAGGTATTCCGAATAACAATGTTAGTAAGTGTAAATGGTATACGATAGAATTCATAGATGAACCAAACTTGAAATGGCAACCCTGAGTGTAGACTCTACGCGTTTCATGGCGTTTAAAGCCAATCATCAGGAGTGGGATGCATCAAGGGATGACTAGAAAAATAAATAAAACAAATCAATAAGTAGATCATTGGAGTCTCGATTAAAATCATGCTTACACAAGGTAAAGCAGGTATTTTTGAGTATATAAATGCACATTACCTTTTGGCAACAACCCAATACATAACCCAACAGTCCAATTATGGAATGATGAAGGTGGCCCTGAGAGAGCTGTCTCCCCCGGGGTTGAGGCCAAGGACACACAAGGCTAACCCCCAAACCGAAGGTCTCCATGGGGGCTGGAGAACCGGAGAGGGGGTAGAGAGGAACAGCAGCCAGGGAGAGAGCCAGACAGCCAAAACACACTTCCAAATCAGGAGGCATACATGCATGGGCCACAGATGAGGTTCTGCAATAAATGAAAGAAAAAAGAATAATGAGGAGGAGATGTGTGAAAGAGATGGGGATGAATGTGTCAAAAAAAATGAATAAATAAAATAAAAACATATAACAATGTTGGGAATGAAGGAAAGTAAAATGTAAAACCAAGCTGGCACTGGAGTGTATGTCTGACACCTGCCCCAAAAATAACTGGGTGGTGAGAACCAACAAACAAAAAATATATATATATAAATATAATGTATACTAGCATGTTGCCAATGTGTTGGTATTTAAATGAGAGGCATAAAAATAAATATAAATAATGCACACCTGTATAAAGAGAAATCAAGCATGATGTGAATAGGTGTGTGATAGTGAAGAGGGGAAGAGAAACAGCCTGATTACCTGAGGTGTGGATGAAGACCCATATATCCTCTCCTCCTGAGAAAAAGTGTGGAATGAGCTGCCGGCTCATCCCAACCTTTGTATCCTCAGCCTAAGGGCGTGTCCCAGCCAACATCATGCAATCACGTTTGGCCAAAGAAATGGACGGGGAAGACAACCAACTGAGGCACAGAGATCTCAGCAGCAGTTCATCCCCGCCCATCAAGCCTAAGTGGGATGGAAGGAGCATAAACGCAGGTCGGCGTCGGGAGGACACCGCACCTGCGGCATGCTGGGCATGACGCCGATGCGCCAAGATCCAGCCCCGCCCCCATCGCTGAAGAGATGGGTGGGGGGAGAAGGAGCTGGGCGCATCGCAACCCCGGGGGAAGAGAGATCAATCAGAACGGACCACCCACCCTGTGGGTGGGGCGTGCCAAACAGGCAATGGAAAAAACAAAAGGAAGAGATAAAGAATGGGCTGTATCTCTGAACTAACAGAGGGTAGAGACTAAATTGAAATAACCAGTGATCAAGAGAACGAGTAGGTTACTGAATGGACCAAATGAAGAGGAAATAATAAAGCGGATGCCAACGTAAAAATAGCTCTGGGACTAAAAACCCAGATTAAGTAGTGGCGTTAATCAAGTGGGGCATGACAGGTCAAAGAGGGAAACGGGTGTCTTCCACCCAAATAAACATATTGTAAAGCAGTTGACCTGATTGGGCCCCACAGTTACCATAACCATGTCTCCATCCCTGTATAAACATTAAAAAGCAAAAAAGAGGGGTAGTGGGACTTTAAATGAGGCATGGGTAGGTCTTTGAAAAAGTCTAGGAAACCTTATATTAAATTAACTATCACCACCCCTTGAGGGGCTTATAAGCTGTATAGCCATAGAGAATTGCTAATCAAAGAAATGCATAGACATCAGTTCATGAGTAATATAATAATAATAATATAATGCATCATAATATACAATACATAAATCATGCACATTGAGGCATAATAAAAATAGTAGTCATGTTGATAGAAACGTTGTTTATAAACGCTGTTTGAAAATAATTGATACAAGCAATCACAGTTCTAAAATGGGTATACAAAAAAGGTGAACAAGGTATTCCGAATAACAATGTTAGTAAGTGTAAATGGTATACGATAGAATTCATAGATGAACCAAACTTGAAATGGCAACCCTGAGTGTAGACTCTACGCGTTTCATGGCGTTTAAAGCCAATCATCAGGAGTGGGATGCATCAAGGGATGACTAGAAAAATAAATAAAACAAATCAATAAGTAGATCATTGGAGTCTCGATTAAAATCATGCTTACACAAGGTAAAGCAGGTATTTTTGAGTATATAAATGCACATTACCTTTTGGCAACAACCCAATACATAACCCAACAGTCCAATTATGGAATGATGAAGGTGGCCCTGAGAGAGCTGTCTCCCCCGGGGTTGAGGCCAAGGACACACAAGGCTAACCCCCAAACCGAAGGTCTCCATGGGGGCTGGAGAACCGGAGAGGGGGTAGAGAGGAACAGCAGCCAGGGAGAGAGCCAGACAGCCAAAACACACTTCCAAATCAGGAGGCATACATGCATGGGCCACAGATGAGGTTCTGCAATAAATGAAAGAAAAAAGAATAATGAGGAGGAGATGTGTGAAAGAGATGGGGATGAATGTGTCAAAAAAAATGAATAAATAAAATAAAAACATATAACAATGTTGGGAATGAAGGAAAGTAAAATGTAAAACCAAGCTGGCACTGGAGTGTATGTCTGACACCTGCCCCAAAAATAACTGGGTGGTGAGAACCAACAAACAAAAAATATATATATATAAATATAATGTATACTAGCATGTTGCCAATGTGTTGGTATTTAAATGAGAGGCATAAAAATAAATATAAATAATGCACACCTGTATAAAGAGAAATCAAGCATGATGTGAATAGGTGTGTGATAGTGAAGAGGGGAAGAGAAACAGCCTGATTACCTGAGGTGTGGATGAAGACCCATATATCCTCTCCTCCTGAGAAAAAGTGTGGAATGAGCTGCCGGCAGCTCATTCCAAAGGTTGGGATGAGCCGGCAGCTCATTCCACACTTTTTCTCAGGAGGAGAGGATATATGGGTCTTCATCCACACCTCAGGTAATCAGGCTGTTTCTCTTCCCCTCTTCACTATCACACACCTATTCACATCATGCTTGATTTCTCTTTATACAGGTGTGCATTATTTATATTTATTTTTATGCCTCTCATTTAAATACCAACACATTGGCAACATGCTAGTATACATTATATTTATATATATATATTTTTTGTTTGTTGGTTCTCACCACCCAGTTATTTTTGGGGCAGGTGTCAGACATACACTCCAGTGCCAGCTTGGTTTTACATTTTACTTTCCTTCATTCCCAACATTGTTATATGTTTTTATTTTATTTATTCATTTTTTTTGACACATTCATCCCCATCTCTTTCACACATCTCCTCCTCATTATTCTTTTTTCTTTCATTTATTGCAGAACCTCATCTGTGGCCCATGCATGTATGCCTCCTGATTTGGAAGTGTGTTTTGGCTGTCTGGCTCTCTCCCTGGCTGCTGTTCCTCTCTACCCCCTCTCCGGTTCTCCAGCCCCCATGGAGACCTTCGGTTTGGGGGTTAGCCTTGTGTGTCCTTGGCCTCAACCCCGGGGGAGACAGCTCTCTCAGGGCCACCTTCATCATTCCATAATTGGACTGTTGGGTTATGTATTGGGTTGTTGCCAAAAGGTAATGTGCATTTATATACTCAAAAATACCTGCTTTACCTTGTGTAAGCATGATTTTAATCGAGACTCCAATGATCTACTTATTGATTTGTTTTATTTATTTTTCTAGTCATCCCTTGATGCATCCCACTCCTGATGATTGGCTTTAAACGCCATGAAACGCGTAGAGTCTACACTCAGGGTTGCCATTTCAAGTTTGGTTCATCTATGAATTCTATCGTATACCATTTACACTTACTAACATTGTTATTCGGAATACCTTGTTCACCTTTTTTGTATACCCATTTTAGAACTGTGATTGCTTGTATCAATTATTTTCAAACAGCGTTTATAAACAACGTTTCTATCAACATGACTACTATTTTTATTATGCCTCAATGTGCATGATTTATGTATTGTATATTATGATGCATTATATTATTATTATTATATTACTCATGAACTGATGTCTATGCATTTCTTTGATTAGCAATTCTCTATGGCTATACAGCTTATAAGCCCCTCAAGGGGTGGTGATAGTTAATTTAATATAAGGTTTCCTAGACTTTTTCAAAGACCTACCCATGCCTCATTTAAAGTCCCACTACCCCTCTTTTTTGCTTTTTAATGTTTATACAGGGATGGAGACATGGTTATGGTAACTGTGGGGCCCAATCAGGTCAACTGCTTTACAATATGTTTATTTGGGTGGAAGACACCCGTTTCCCTCTTTGACCTGTCATGCCCCACTTGACTAACGCCACTACTTAATCTGGGTTTTTAGTCCCAGAGCTATTTTTACGTTGGCATCCGCTTTATTATTTCCTCTTCATTTGGTCCATTCAGTAACCTACTCGTTCTCTTGATCACTGGTTATTTCAATTTAGTCTCTACCCTCTGTTAGTTCAGAGATACAGCCCATTCTTTATCTCTTCCTTTTGTTTTTTCCATTGCCTGTTTGGCACGCCCCACCCACAGGGTGGGTGGTCCGTTCTGATTGATCTCTCTTCCCCCGGGGTTGCGATGCGCCCAGCTCCTTCTCCCCCCACCCATCTCTTCAGCGATGGGGGCGGGGCTGGATCTTGGCGCATCGGCGTCATGCCCAGCATGCCGCAGGTGCGGTGTCCTCCCGACGCCGACCTGCGTTTATGCTCCTTCCATCCCACTTAGGCTTGATGGGCGGGGATGAACTGCTGCTGAGATCTCTGTGCCTCAGTTGGTTGTCTTCCCCGTCCATTTCTTTGGCCAAACGTGATTGCATGATGTTGGCTGGGACACGCCCTTAGGCTGAGGATACAAAGGTTGGGATGAGCCGGCAGCTCATTCCACACTTTTTCTCAGGAGGAGAGGATATATGGGTCTTCATCCACACCTCAGGTAATCAGGCTGTTTCTCTTCCCCTCTTCACTATCACACACCTATTCACATCATGCTTGATTTCTCTTTATACAGGTGTGCATTATTTATATTTATTTTTATGCCTCTCATTTAAATACCAACACATTGGCAACATGCTAGTATACATTATATTTATATATATATATTTTTTGTTTGTTGGTTCTCACCACCCAGTTATTTTTGGGGCAGGTGTCAGACATACACTCCAGTGCCAGCTTGGTTTTACATTTTACTTTCCTTCATTCCCAACATTGTTATATGTTTTTATTTTATTTATTCATTTTTTTTGACACATTCATCCCCATCTCTTTCACACATCTCCTCCTCATTATTCTTTTTTCTTTCATTTATTGCAGAACCTCATCTGTGGCCCATGCATGTATGCCTCCTGATTTGGAAGTGTGTTTTGGCTGTCTGGCTCTCTCCCTGGCTGCTGTTCCTCTCTACCCCCTCTCCGGTTCTCCAGCCCCCATGGAGACCTTCGGTTTGGGGGTTAGCCTTGTGTGTCCTTGGCCTCAACCCCGGGGGAGACAGCTCTCTCAGGGCCACCTTCATCATTCCATAATTGGACTGTTGGGTTATGTATTGGGTTGTTGCCAAAAGGTAATGTGCATTTATATACTCAAAAATACCTGCTTTACCTTGTGTAAGCATGATTTTAATCGAGACTCCAATGATCTACTTATTGATTTGTTTTATTTATTTTTCTAGTCATCCCTTGATGCATCCCACTCCTGATGATTGGCTTTAAACGCCATGAAACGCGTAGAGTCTACACTCAGGGTTGCCATTTCAAGTTTGGTTCATCTATGAATTCTATCGTATACCATTTACACTTACTAACATTGTTATTCGGAATACCTTGTTCACCTTTTTTGTATACCCATTTTAGAACTGTGATTGCTTGTATCAATTATTTTCAAACAGCGTTTATAAACAACGTTTCTATCAACATGACTACTATTTTTATTATGCCTCAATGTGCATGATTTATGTATTGTATATTATGATGCATTATATTATTATTATTATATTACTCATGAACTGATGTCTATGCATTTCTTTGATTAGCAATTCTCTATGGCTATACAGCTTATAAGCCCCTCAAGGGGTGGTGATAGTTAATTTAATATAAGGTTTCCTAGACTTTTTCAAAGACCTACCCATGCCTCATTTAAAGTCCCACTACCCCTCTTTTTTGCTTTTTAATGTTTATACAGGGATGGAGACATGGTTATGGTAACTGTGGGGCCCAATCAGGTCAACTGCTTTACAATATGTTTATTTGGGTGGAAGACACCCGTTTCCCTCTTTGACCTGTCATGCCCCACTTGACTAACGCCACTACTTAATCTGGGTTTTTAGTCCCAGAGCTATTTTTACGTTGGCATCCGCTTTATTATTTCCTCTTCATTTGGTCCATTCAGTAACCTACTCGTTCTCTTGATCACTGGTTATTTCAATTTAGTCTCTACCCTCTGTTAGTTCAGAGATACAGCCCATTCTTTATCTCTTCCTTTTGTTTTTTCCATTGCCTGTTTGGCACGCCCCACCCACAGGGTGGGTGGTCCGTTCTGATTGATCTCTCTTCCCCCGGGGTTGCGATGCGCCCAGCTCCTTCTCCCCCCACCCATCTCTTCAGCGATGGGGGCGGGGCTGGATCTTGGCGCATCGGCGTCATGCCCAGCATGCCGCAGGTGCGGTGTCCTCCCGACGCCGACCTGCGTTTATGCTCCTTCCATCCCACTTAGGCTTGATGGGCGGGGATGAACTGCTGCTGAGATCTCTGTGCCTCAGTTGGTTGTCTTCCCCGTCCATTTCTTTGGCCAAACGTGATTGCATGATGTTGGCTGGGACACGCCCTTAGGCTGAGGATACAAAGGTTGGGATGAGCCGGCAGCTCATTCCACACTTTTTCTCAGGAGGAGAGGATATATGGGTCTTCATCCACACCTCAGGTAATCAGGCTGTTTCTCTTCCCCTCTTCACTATCACACACCTATTCACATCATGCTTGATTTCTCTTTATACAGGTGTGCATTATTTATATTTATTTTTATGCCTCTCATTTAAATACCAACACATTGGCAACATGCTAGTATACATTATATTTATATATATATATTTTTTGTTTGTTGGTTCTCACCACCCAGTTATTTTTGGGGCAGGTGTCAGACATACACTCCAGTGCCAGCTTGGTTTTACATTTTACTTTCCTTCATTCCCAACATTGTTATATGTTTTTATTTTATTTATTCATTTTTTTTGACACATTCATCCCCATCTCTTTCACACATCTCCTCCTCATTATTCTTTTTTCTTTCATTTATTGCAGAACCTCATCTGTGGCCCATGCATGTATGCCTCCTGATTTGGAAGTGTGTTTTGGCTGTCTGGCTCTCTCCCTGGCTGCTGTTCCTCTCTACCCCCTCTCCGGTTCTCCAGCCCCCATGGAGACCTTCGGTTTGGGGGTTAGCCTTGTGTGTCCTTGGCCTCAACCCCGGGGGAGACAGCTCTCTCAGGGCCACCTTCATCATTCCATAATTGGACTGTTGGGTTATGTATTGGGTTGTTGCCAAAAGGTAATGTGCATTTATATACTCAAAAATACCTGCTTTACCTTGTGTAAGCATGATTTTAATCGAGACTCCAATGATCTACTTATTGATTTGTTTTATTTATTTTTCTAGTCATCCCTTGATGCATCCCACTCCTGATGATTGGCTTTAAACGCCATGAAACGCGTAGAGTCTACACTCAGGGTTGCCATTTCAAGTTTGGTTCATCTATGAATTCTATCGTATACCATTTACACTTACTAACATTGTTATTCGGAATACCTTGTTCACCTTTTTTGTATACCCATTTTAGAACTGTGATTGCTTGTATCAATTATTTTCAAACAGCGTTTATAAACAACGTTTCTATCAACATGACTACTATTTTTATTATGCCTCAATGTGCATGATTTATGTATTGTATATTATGATGCATTATATTATTATTATTATATTACTCATGAACTGATGTCTATGCATTTCTTTGATTAGCAATTCTCTATGGCTATACAGCTTATAAGCCCCTCAAGGGGTGGTGATAGTTAATTTAATATAAGGTTTCCTAGACTTTTTCAAAGACCTACCCATGCCTCATTTAAAGTCCCACTACCCCTCTTTTTTGCTTTTTAATGTTTATACAGGGATGGAGACATGGTTATGGTAACTGTGGGGCCCAATCAGGTCAACTGCTTTACACTACAAAGGGTTGGGGAATTTAAATACCTTGGAGTTGTGGTCACTAGGAATCTCTCTGATTTTATTGTAAAAAACCTGACCCCTGTCCTGAACACCCTACGTTCGAAATGTGCTGCCTGGGAGAGTCTTCCTCTGAATCTTCTGGGTCGCATTAGTCTCCTTAAAATGATGATACTGCCCAAATTTAACTATCTGTTTAGGAACTGCCCGGTCTGGGTCCCCGCCTCGTTTTTTAGGGAGATTGACCGTATAGTGGGTTCCTTTATTTGGTCGGGGAGAAACCCTAGGTTGGCACGTACTACGTTATGTTTACCTGCGGATTTGGGCGGACTTGCCCTCCCAGATTTCCAGTTATATTTTTGGGCAGCCATGTTGGTGACGGTACACTGGTGGTTCCAGGGTTCTAGATCCAATGTGGCAACCTGTCTCGAGGCGAATATTCTGGGTTCCCTGACGGACCTTCGGAATTTTCCCTATAGAGGACCCAAGGCATATCGTGGGATCCCTGGGCCTACTAGAGCAACTTGGAGGGTGTGGGAAGCGGCTAGGCGCAGATACTTGAGACCTGGCCAATTGTCTCCAGCTCATCCCCTGTGGGGGAACCCACGACTTAAACACTTCCGTATGATACCGGACCCACAGGTGTGGGCTAGATATGGTGTAACCTTGTTGGAACACGTAATGTCTGGGGGTCAACTGCTCTCCCTGCATGAGCTTTCAGCTAAATTTGGACTGCCCCGCTGGATGGCGTTCCGGTACCTACAGCTGAGACATGCGGCCAGGGCTCAATTCCCACAGACTCCCCTGTTACAGACGGACCCCATCGAAGATCTCCTATCCCCTGGAGACTTGTCTAAACCCCTATCCTCTCTATATAATGCGTTGCTGGGAAGAGATTCCCCTAAGATTAATGATTTATGGGAAAGATGGCGGGCTGATATCCCGTCACTGGATAGGGAGGGATGGGAGGACTGTCTAGAGTATGGCCCGAAATTAGTGATAGCATCCAAGGACAAATTGATTCAAGTTAAATTTATACACAGGGTCTACTATACCCCGCAGAGACTCCATCGCATATTTCCCGAGAGAGACCCCATGTGTCCTAAATGCAAAGTCCATATAGGCACATATATACATATGTTCTGGGAGTGCCCAGTTGTTGCACTATTTTGGACTAAGATTGTAGGTGAAATCAACTCCAGATTGCAGACCTCTATTCCGCTTTTGCCGGCCATGGCGTTGTTGGGGATACATGATGATGAGCAGAGGCCATATCATCTTAAATTACTGATTTCCTTCCTTCTTTTCTATGCCAAAAAAGAAATACTTATGAAATGGATAGATTCTTCCCCTCCATCCTTTTCAGCCTGGGAGGCACAGATTGAGGCAGTAATCCCCATGTATAAAATGACATATATAAACCGTGGCTGTCCGTGGAAATTTGAAAAAGTTTGGGCTCCGTGGATGGCCTCGTAGAGAAACATTCAGTTCACTACGTTTATTTATCACAATAGGGAAGGGTTTTGGAGGGTGGAGGGTGGACGGTACTTGTTGAGAATGGTACTATTAACCTTATGTATTGTTTGTGGGTTTTGCATATTAATTTCCCTATCCTCAAATATGTAATCTACGTATGTAATGTATTCTACTCTGTTGAATGGTATTCTGTAACTCTAATTTATCTTTTACAACAATAAAGCACCACTGTTTTTGTTAAAAAAAAAAATCATCATTTATTTGCTAGAAAATGACATAGGACGCCAAAACATTATATATGTTTTTTTTAGCAAAGACCCTAGAGAATACAATGGCGGTCGTTGCAACTTTTTATCTCGCACGGTATTTGCTTAGAAATTTTTATTGTGTGACGATCAGTGTGTGAGGAGGAGAACCCGGTAACAGCTCGTTACCGCGGTTTGTTTACATTCTGTGACCGGCTGTGATTGGACATTGGACCAACTTCATTGGCTCTTTACCGCGTTCAGAGATGGCCTGTGTCAGGGTGACAATCCTGCACGCCGTGCACGAGGAAAGTGCATGTGATCTGCTGTGATTAGACACAACCGGTCACGTGGTAAAAAAAACAAATTATTGGCTCTTTACACTGGTCGGGGATGGGCTGTATCCCGAGGGACACGCCTCATCCCCGATCGCTGCGCTGCGGGCCCCCGGGGGCTTGCAGTAGCGGCATGAACTGGAGGACATCATATGACGCCCGCCCAGAGTGGGTGGGTGTTCCTACCAGCATCATATTACTATGGCCTGGTATGGAATTGGTTAAAGGCTTTGTACTATTCCTTTCTATTCCTGGTGGGGACATGTCTCCGACCTCTATGTAAACTTACCTGTCTAGGTTTGTGTGAAGACAGGAAAGGGCATTGCTTTTTAATTGATAGGCTAGTAAGGGACAAATGTATGTGCATCCATCTGCATTAGAGGATCAGTAGGTGAGAAGATGTGTGGAAGATCGGTGACAATACCCCTAGTGTCTCTACAGATCTAATCAGGTAATAGACACATCTTGGGGACTCTTCCCATCTTGTACACTTCACCTGTGTTATTCCAGGCTAATGTGGATGGATTTATATGGAAGAGTGCTCAAAAATGATCAAAGAAGGGGAAAATGTGTAGAGAAATTGTAGATGATCATTGCTGACCACCACATCACCCGCCATATTTTAACAGTATCAGCCATTCCAAATCTGATGTCCATTTTGTGTAAGAAAAGGGTTGCTCTTATGTAGATCTTGGTAAACAAGTCTGTAAAGCAAGAAGGCAGGTTATAAGATAGGGCCTAATTCAAACAGGTATCCAATACTAAAGAAACGATGACTAGCATTGAGTAGGTTAGCATAGTGTAGTTTAGTGTAGGTCCTGCCCGAAAAGAGTCTACCTTGTCATGGTGGGCAGGCTTGTAATATTTTGGTTAAAATTGACAAAACAGAAGAAAGAATGAATTCTCTAGACAGTTTCACTTTTGACCATTTGATTTATTACTGACAGAAAAAAAAATATATATAGTGCAGTGTGATTTGAGCCCATTCATTTTAAATGGGCTCAAATTGCAACAAAGAACTGCATGCACCATTTTTGAGCTGCACCACAACTGGATCGCATGGTACAGAATGGCGTTATGGTGCAGGCAAACGCACTGTGTTTGCAGTGTCATTAACATTAACACATTGTTACATAGTTAGGTTAAAAAAAGACACAAGTCCATCTAGTTCAAAAACAAAAAAATACAATTCCACATACACAATCCTTCACTCACAGTTCACCTGGAGCAGGTCACAAGAACAGTGTGTTTTGCATGCAATACGGGAAATCCAAACTGATTGCAGTGTTTCCCCCACTGCGTTAGACCTACACTTAAAGTGATCATAAATGTTCCTTTAAAAAAATTATATATATATATATATATATATATATATATATATATATATATATATATATATATATATATATACACACACAGAATCTCACAAACGTGAGTACACCCCTCACATTTTTGTAAATATTTTATTATATCTTTTCATGTGACAACACTGAAGAAATGACATTTTGCTACAATGTAAAGTAGTGAGTGTACAGCTTGTATAACAGTGTAAATTTGCAGTCCCCTCAAAATAACTCAACAGCCATTAATGTCTAAACCGCTGGCAACAAAAGTGAGTACACCTCTAAGTAAAAATGTCCAAATTGGGGACACAGTGTCAATATTCTGTGTGGCCACCATTATTTTCCAGCACTGCCTTAACCCTCTTGGGCATGGAGTTCACCAGAGCTTCACAGGTTGCCACTGGAGTCCTCTTCCACTCCTCCATCACGGAGCTGGTGGATGTTAGAGCCCTTGCGCTCCTCCACCTTCCGTTTGAGGATGCCCCACATATGCTCGATAGGTGTTAGGTCTGCAGACATACTTGGCCAGTCCGTCACATTTACCCTCACCTTCTTTAGCAAGGCAGTGGTCGTCTTGGAGATGTGTTTGGGGTCGTTATCATGTTGGAATACTGCCCTGTGGCCCAGTCTCCAAAGGGAGGGGATCATGCTCTGCTTCATTATGTCACAGTACATGTTGGCATTCATGGTTCCCCCAATGAACTGTAGCTCCCCAGTGCCGGAAGCACTCATGCAGCCCCAGACCATGACACTCCCACCACCATGCTTGACTATAGACAAGACACACTTGTCTTAGTACTCCTCACCTGGTTGCTGCCACACATGCTTGACACCATCTGAACCAAATAAGTTCATCTTGGTCTCATCAGACCACAGGACATGGTTCCAGTAATCCATGTCTGCTTGTCTTTAGCAAACTGTTTGTGGGCTTTCTTGTATATCATCTTTAAAAGAGGCTTCCTTCTGGGATGACAGCCATGCAGACCAATTTGATGCAGCGTGCGGTGTATGGTCTGAGCACTGACAGGCTGACCCCCCACCCCTTTAACCTCTGCAGCAATGCTGGCAGCACAAATACATCTATTTCCCAAAGACAACCTCTGGATATGAAGCTGAGCACATGCACTCAACTTCTTTGGTCGACCATGGCAAGGCCTGTTCTGAGTGGAACTTGTCCTGTTAAACCGCTGTATGGTCTTGGCCACTGTGCTGCAGCTCAGTTTCAGGGTCTTGGCAATCTTCTTATAGCCTAAGCCATCTTTATGTAGAACAACAATTCTTTTTTTTAGATCCTCAGAGTGGTCTTTGCCATGACACTAATGAGTCACATGACACCGGGGAGGGAAAATGGCTAATTGGGCCCAATGTGAACATTTTCACTTAGGGGTGTACTCACTTTTGTTGCCAGCGGTTTAGACATTAATGGCTGTGTGTTGAGTTATTTTGAGGGGACAGCAAATTTACACTGTTATAACAAGCTGTACGTTCACTACTTTACATTGTAGCAAAGTGTCATTACTTCAGTGTTGTCACATGAAAAGATATTGTGTGAGGAGACTTTTGTGAGATACTGTATATATATATATATATATATATATATATATATATATATATATATATATATATACTGTATATACCATAGTTTGTAGACACTATAACTTTCACACAAACCAATAATATACACTTATTGGGATTTTTTTTCTACTAAAGACATGTAGCAAAATACATTTTGACCTAAATTTGCCAATAAATTAGATTTTATTGGATATGTTTTAAAACAAAATACAGCATATATATATTTTTTCAAACGTTTCGGTCTTTTTTTGTTTATATTGCAAAAAACAAAACAAAAAAAATAGTAATGATCAAATACCACCAAAAGAAAGCTCTATTTGTATGAAAAAGATGATACAAATTTTGTTTGGGTACAGTGTTGCATGACCGTGAAATTGCCACTTAGGTTGCATTCACACTACAGCGTTTTGAATCGCTGGCAGATCTGCCTGCAATTTAACAGCGCCGTGAAGTGAATGACAAAATGCGGAACTCACATTTGAGAAGCCATTTATTTGAATGACACCTCAAAGTGCGGTCTGCCGCGATTGTTTCAAAATAAAACGTGCTGCAATCGCAGGACGCATGTCGCCCCAAAGTAGCTCCTTAACTATTTTTGGGCAACACGTGTCCCGCGATGCAGGTTGCCACGATTGCAGCACATTTCATTGCGCAACAATTGCGGCATACCCGCACCGCGATGTGAGGTGTCATTCAAATGAATGGCATCTCAAATGCGAGTTCCGCGTTTTGTCATTCACACTTTGGTGCTGTCAAATCATGGGCAGATCTGCGGCAGATCTGCCAGCGATTCAAAACAATGTAGTGTGATTGCAGCCTCAAAGTAGAGCAGTCCTGAATAAGCAAAAAGTGCCCTGGTCTTGAAGTGGGTTAAACCTTCTTAAGGGTCAAATGTTTTAAGTTGATTAAGTTCTGATAGAGCACTTCATGCTGCCCCCTTTTGCAGGTATAACTATGTAAAATGTTAAAAATAAGTGCCTATTCTGTTTAAAATCCAGTATGGCACTGTCTCACCCTGCTCTGCTCAGCCTCAGTTGTCCTGTAGTCTTGGCACTGTGCTGATAATTAATGAGTCGCTAGAGGCCAATCTGGGACAGCCTCAAGATTTACTGCTGCTGGGAGGGAGGAAACAACAAGATGACACAGACTGTAAACAACAAACAAAGATTAGTTAGAAGGAAAATAAAATCAGGATAGGTGACAGGACAAACTCTGCTGCCAGGGAGACACAAAAGAGTTAAATATAAAAGGATAGTGTCTTATCTTATCCTCCTGATATTCTCTCCTTTCTCTCTTCAGCACTGAAAAGTTTCTACAGCCTCCCTTACTACCCAAGCCAAGACACACAAGCAAGGCTGGTAATGCACACATTTTAATTACAGAAAGTGGCATATAGGTTTTGAGACCAAGGAGAGGGGGAGAGTTCTCAGTAACGAAGTGACTGCTCTGGGCTTCAACAAAATGGTGGCCTTTGGCAAGAAGAAACAGAAGCAATGCCGGAAGCAATTTACAGCACATGCTAATTTTGGTAGCATAATTATGAATGTGGAAACTATGTTCCCCCAAAAAATGGAGCACCAGCCACCACTGTGGTAGACCATATAGTTCTAACATTCTCACAAAATCCCAGGCATTGAAGTAATGTGTAATAAAACATGTGTTTCACCTGCTGTTATCATAATGTGTGTGTTAAGGGGTCCTCACACTTATAATTGACATTTTTTATGCTTATGTTTTGCCTTCCTGATTCCTCCTTTCATCAACATGCTAATGATATTTTTTTTAAAAACCTTTCTGTTTTCAGTACCTTTTTTTAGACCCTTTATCATCACTGGGTCTCTGTGTTTCTCTATACAATGAAGGCAGATCGTGGCTGGTAGGAGGGACCATCAGGGTGTTGTATATACCTTCCTGACAACATCACAGCACCCTGCCTAAGTACACCTCTCAAGAACCCTCAGTCCTAATGCAAGCAGTAGGCTGGCTCTTGTAAGGAGTTGTGCAATTATCAAAATGCTTTGAAGGGTGGATGTCAGTCTGGAGCAGGAGTGGGCAACTGAAGCCCTCCAGCTGTTGTGGAACTACATGTCCCATGAGGCATTGCAAGACTGACAGTTACAAGCATGACTCCCAGAGGCAGAGGCATGATGGGACTTGAAGTGCTGCACCAGCTATTGGGTCGCAGTTGTCCACCCCTGAGGAATGAGTGTTCCATATGCATGCAGACCATTCTAGATAATGCCCACATGTAACGATGAGTCTCAACGATTGAAAGAAGGAAAGGGCTAGATGCGCCAGAAAATGAAGCAGGGTCTAGCTGACTTGCTGAAGTGGTGGGCAGGGCTCTCCAAGGATTCATATAGAGCCAGGCCTCGCTACATGTCACAGTTCTCTCACAGGAAGCCTGTTTTATATTCATAGGCTTCTGGTTGTGTGCAGTGCAGCAGGCGAGGGAGACTCCGTGCTGGCAACATGGTGGAAGCAAGCACCTGCAGCATGGAGGTTCTCTGTATCCAACCAGAGAGCAGCATCAAACCATCAGCTGAAGAGATGACTTCTAAAGACTACTACTTTGAACCATTTGTGAACTTTGGTATCCACAAGGAATTGTTGAAGATGAAGTTCGGACTCTTGCTTCACTACAGACACTTGTTCAAGGACAAAGTTATCTTGGATGTAGGAAGTAGAACAGGAATGCTTTGCATGTTGGCAGTTAAAGCCTCGTACACACGATCAGATTTTTGGAAGACCGTTTATCCGTTTTTTGTTGCATGCTAGTCTCATGTCGAAAGTGAAGAGGTTACTCACCATATGAAAATTCTCGTACCACGGAATACAACTTCAGAAGTGATGTAATGTGTTGAATAGTTTTATCTGTATTCTTTAGTTTCTGAGCATGCATAGTCTTGCGCTTACAATTTTTTTCGTATGAAAACCATACTGTTTAAATGAAAATGGAACATTGAGTTCACATTCAACAAAAATTTTATAGCCTGCACATCCAGCTTTTATCTGAAGATAAACCGGAATCGGCTGTCAAAAGCACCGTATTAATGATCCGAAAATCGGCAGATCATTCGTCGGACGAAATTTTATCTCCGATTTTCGTACGTTTGTACGGGCCTTTAGGCTGGGAAAAAAAAAGATTGGGTGCTCAAGTATTTCGGACTACGTCATCAAGATTGTAAAGGCAAACAAACTAGGTCACGATGTAACCATCTTCAAAGGAAAGGTGGAGGAAATGGAGCTGCCAGTCAAAAGAGTTGGCATAATATTCATTGAATGGATGGGATGTTGTCTGCTCTATGAATCAATGTTACTGAGCAATTGGCTGACACCTGATGGGCTTATATTTCCTGATCGTGCAACACTTTATGCAGCTGCTATAGAAGATGGACACTACAAGGACTGCAAGATGGTGGGAGAATGTCTATGGTTTTGACATGTTGAGTATCAAGATGTAGCCATCAAGGAACCTTTTGTTCACATGGTTGATCCCAAGCAACTAGTCACAAACTTCTGTCTCATTAAGAAGTTGGATATCTACATGGTTAAGGTTGATGACCAAAGCTTCATCTCTCCATTCTGTCTCCAAGTACTGCAAAATAATTACCTGATGGCTTATTTCATCATAAAGTTCACACATTGCCATAAGAGGACAGGCTTCTCTACAAGTCCAGAGTCTCCATACACTCACTGGAAACAGTCTTTTAAATTTTTCCAAAAATATGTAGAAGAATATATATCGGCCTAAACTGATGAATACATTTGTTTTTTATATTTGTTTTTTGGATATGTATTATAGCAGAAAGTGAAATCATTGGCGCATAAAGAGGCTGAGCCATCTGGCAAGCAGGCATCCGAGTGGATTCCACCATTACTGTCGGGATCCTTCCAGAGCCTGGCGTGGCTCTGTGATGTCAAGTAAGTGCACTACAATGACCCAGAAGAAGAGAATCGTGCCCAAGATACAGTATCTTTGACCATACTTCTCTTTTAAAGGTATAGACTGATGTAAATGAGTAGCATTTACCTAGTATGTGTCACTTTCAAAGCCAGCCGGGGTTTGCGTAAGTGAATGTAGCGTTCACCGAAGTACTGTGTCATGGGTTAAAGAAAGCTGGCTCAGGCTAAAGAACCTCTTTAATTAAAGTGACACCACATTCTGTTGTTAAAAAACAAAACAAAAAAAACACCAATCTGCATTAGAACTTTAGCACCATTTTGTTAGACAGGTCAACAGCATTAGTAGCAGTGCTTGTCAAACCCAAAGGAAGAAGGGTGTGATGTACCTTGCAGCTAGAGGTGCGAGGAGTTGTGGGACTTGTGGTCCCAGCACAGGTGCAACCGTGATGATGTCATCAAGCTGCTCCCAGGCCATACAGTAGGGAAAAGTAGGAAAAAAGTGATCAAAATGGCCAGGTGATTGAACATTTAAAATTGAAAAAAAGGTATTCTAAAAAAATATTTGAAAGTTAATATTTAATGTGCAGTGACCTTAGAAGGGGGTGGGGCCCGGCTTAATTTATTTTTCAATGACTTGGCTTATGCTTTAATGACCCCCTTCTATCTCCCCAGCTATATACTGTATACTCCCCTTCCTTTCTCTAACACACTGCTTTGTTCTGCTGATATGTGTCTTCCTCACACATTGGAGGGCATTTTTGTGGCATGTGATGTGATTTTCAAATGCCAAGCTTAAAGTAACACAAACGTAATCATGTACAAAGAACGCTGCCATGATCTCCAAGGAGTCGGCATGCGTTCTACTGAACCAGAAACCTGAAGTTCTTTGTACATGATTACGTTTGTGTTACTTGTGTAGGAATTGTGTTTGGGAATTTGAAAATGTGGGGGAAAATTGATGCCTAAACATTTTTTACCTGAATGCAAGGAATGCATACAGGTAAAAAAAGGTTTAGGCTTTACAACCACTTTAATGTATTTTAGAGCACAGAATAAAAATAGATAATAAAATATCATGGTAAAGAAATGGGTATTCCCATGCTGCCTAAGGTTTTTTATTATTTAAAAAAAAGACAATGATGCGATTTGGTTGCAGCAAAAACACCGACAGGGGTCAAACCCCACCCAACAAAGATATAGGGAAAAATCAATATTTGGTGTTGCACTCCAAATGGATAAAGTGCTAATGTGATCAATAAAGTGCTAAATTTGCAAAAAATCCATTTAAAGGTAGATACAGTAAAATATCCAAAAATCCAAATATACTGTGATCACAAAAAACTACTATACAATCATACAGAAAGAGTCCATGAAATTCATGTGATAAACCATATAATCAAATGTAAAGAAAGGGAAGTATCCAAATTAATATAAAAAGATGAATGAGGTAGATATTAAAAAGTCTTCAGGAAAGTGTACTGGTGATTAGGGTGCTGTGTTGCTTCAAACAATAGTGACACAGTGACTGGGTGGTTTTATCACACCTACAGGTGCAGTGGCTCCTTACCTTACTTCTGTAAGGTAAACAGCATTAGTATTAATCAGGTGAAATACACGGTGCTATATCCTTTAAACGGTATCTCCAGATGTTGGGGGGGAAAATTGATGCCTAAACATTTTTTACCTGAATGCAAGGATCTCCAGATGTTTATCCTTATTGCTTTCAAGCAAGTAAACAAACTCAGTATTGGCAACTTGTATGCTTTTCTGCTACATCCACAAGTTTCGCCTCTCAGGGCAGTATGTTAGGTAAACCAGAAGGAAGAAGAAACAGGAAGCCCCAATAGTGAAGTATGTTTAAAAATATCACATTTATTTAAAAGACATATATTGTAGGGGTGCGCATCTTCACTGGCCTCATGATTCGATTCGATTCGATTACGATTATCCGGTCCACGATTCGATTCTGCGATGCATCACGATGCATCACGATTACTGCGCACGGTTTTTATCCAAAAAATTCAAGTATTCAGAAGAACTCAATTTTTTTAACTTTATCTGTTCTTAAAAAAAAGACAACACTCTCTGCATGTAGCAAAGTGTAAACACAGCAGAAGAGGAGCTCCAGACTGCCCCCAAATGAATACAGAAGATGATAAGTGACTGCAGACATGATACAGGCGAGGGTCAGAGACTGCAGACATGAAACAGGAGACGGTCAGAGACTGCAGACATGATAAAGGAGATGCTCAGAGACTGCAGACATACTACAGGAGATGGTCAGAGACCGCAGACATACTACAGGAGATGATCAGAGACTGCAGACATGGTACAGGAGATGGTCAGAGACTGCAAACATGATACAGGAGATGGTCAGAGACTGCAGACATGGTACAGGAGATGGTCAGACTGCAGACATGATACAGGAGATGGTCAGAGACTGCGGATATGGTACAGGAGATGATCAGAGACTGCAGACCTGCTGGACGTGGTAAGGGAGGTGCCAGACTGTCCTATGCAAGATGATCAATACCCTGCCGCCCTCACCACTAACCTGTCCCCATATAGTACTATTACTATAGCGCTCCCCTGCCCAGTGTCACCATGGACCAATTCCCATCCTTCTCGACCAGCATCCACACAGTCCTCTGCTCTTCCCCCCACCTCTACACTGAGCATGCAGATAGGGCAATAAAACAAAAAATGGTGTGCAGTGCTTTGTGGTGACAAATGCACAAAAGAGTATTAAGTAGTGAATAAATATAGTCCTAAATGATGAAATGATTTGAAATAGTATTGTATTGCGCTATTGTTATAATATTATATGGTGACAGGTTAGTGGTGAGGGCGGCGGGGTATTGATCATCTTGCATAGGACAGTCTGGCCCCCTCACCTGGCTATCCCTCCGTCACACCTGGCTTGACATGCCGCGGCTCCATTTTCCTCCTCGGAGCTCCGTGCTCCACAAGCCGGCCGCTGCCACTATTAGCAGCAGCAGCTCCAGCCACTGGCGGTCCATGTCCCCGCCAACGTGCATACAGCGTCGCTCCTCGACGCAGGGCAGCAGGGGGATGACGTCAGTTGGGGCAGGAAAAGCCAGCACGGCTTACTCCCACTGCTCTTCGGTGGCTTTCAGCTCTGTTCGGTCGCGGAGGCAGGGCTTAACGCAGCATCAAGGATGACGTCATCAAAACATCATCAACATGCATCAATGTTAATTAATCAATGTTAATTAATTTCAACAGCCTTAATATATTGCGGTACTCACATAAAAAAAAAATTCCCTGATGAAGTCGGGTGATCGTGACGCCAGGCGTAGGAACATACAGACACCGGAAATGACGTTCTGAGTACGAGCTCGGCGCTCGTTTTGTTTTACTTTGCTCTGAAATGTTAAGAGAGAAGTGCAGGAATCTGAAATTCTGCAAACTTTGCCCCGCATGGCTCTAGGCCTGAGAACTGAGCAATCATGTGACCATGAATGACTCAGTTCTTGGGTCCTCTCTAAGCGGACAGCTGTCACTGTCAGTCATCACTCTTTCCCTGGAGTGTCAGGCTGGGGAGGGAGTGGAAGAGGTTGGGATCTTTCCAGAGTCTAGAGCAGTGATTCTAAACCTACTAGTACCGTGACCCCTTGATAAAATTTCACAAGTTGTAGGGACCCCTAACAGTAAAATTATTTTCATAGTGTGGGTTGTCAGCACCCAAGGCAAGGCAAGTCATTTGCGCCCCTAACCCATGGACATTTAGCGCCCCCTGAGTTCCTTCCACTCGTACAGTATTAGAACCCCTTATGGTACATTTTAGGATGTACCACTCTTTCTCTTTGTTCTCCTTTCTTTCCCCTTTTATCTCTCTCTATCCTAATTTCTTGTTTTTTTCCCCATCCCTCTCTCTAGCCATCTTTCTTGTTCTTTGTCCTATTCTTTTTCTCCCTTTTTCTTTGTTCCTCCCCCTCTTTTCCTCTCCCTTCCATGTATTCTCTATTTTTATTCCTTCTCTTACTCCTTGGTGGGGGGGATGGGATGAGTGGCAGTGCTGGTGGGGGGATGAGATCAGTGGCAGTGCTGGGGGGAGTTCTGATCAGCCATCTTAGGTGCTCTTAATCAGAAGGTCATCTGCTAATCTGAGAACTGTAGTGGCAACTCTAATCACAGCCTGGTAGTGTTACTCACTGTGTCTCCAGCTATGTGGTGTCTCGCAGCAGTGACACCTATGCCGAAATCAGGAGATAGGGGCTCCTCCCACTTCACATTCCTCACCAGTCAGCTGACCCCTAGTCTCTCCCTCCACCCATGCCATGAACTGAATGGGCGCCTGCGAAGAGGTTTAGTGGGCAGCCGCGGGCTGCAGGAACAGCCCAGCTGGGCGGCCACAGGCTCCAGGGACAGCCCTGCTAGGCGGCCGCGAAAAGACTGGGAGACCGGTGCGGACTTCAGGAACAGCCCAGGATTCGGTGACCTCTGGCAAATTCTCATTTAACCCCCAGGTTGAGAACCACTGGGTTAGAGCCTCTGTGATGGCTTTAGCCCTCTTTCAGCTGATTCTGGGTCACAGGAGAGCAGAATTAGGTGCAATCACACCTGTGATCCACATGAGAAGTATGACCAAAAATGCTTTGGCTATACGTCTCTTAAAATTTATTTAATGTTAATATTTGAGTAAAAGTTCATGTGTGGCTTGTTCCAATTTATATTTTGGAATCATTTGATCCACAAGTGATCAGTCTCTAAACTTGCCTCTATGCTACCAGCCCTCTTTAGTAACTTGAACCCTCTTTGTAACTAAAAAAAATACTTCATCAGTTATGTCTGCCAACAGGTCCACTAGCTTTCACGTTATGCTAGATTACTAAACACAGAAGGCACGGAATCCGGAAGGAAGACCAGGCAAAGATGGATGCGTCTAGGGCCCACTAGATTAATTATTCTGCAGCGCTGGAGGGTTTCTTTGGCAGGCAAGTCTGCGATAATGTACTAATATGCGGTGCTTACTAGCACATTATGGCATAACTGGGGACCCTTTATAATTTTATGATATATATATATAAAACTTAACTACCATGTTAACATAGGCTGTATATATGCAGCGGTGTGACTGTGATCTTTAACCCTGAGCTGTCACACATATACATACAGCAGGTGCCACTTGTTTGTGTTGGGTGTCCCAGTAAAGTCTTTTAAAATATTTATTAAATAAAATGGTAAAAAAGAAACAACTCACAAGCAATTGTAGAGTAAGGCACAACGTGAAAGTGCACCGACTGACAGCATGCAACCTAGGATGAGCGATACCTTCCAAGGGTCGTGGAGGAACGCACAAACATCACTACCAGCTGATGCGTTTTGAAGGGGACATCCCTTCTTCATCAGAGGTTAGCCAAAAGAAGGGATGTCCCCTTCGAAACGCGTCAGCTGGTAGTGATGTTTGTGCGTTCCTCCACGACCCTTGGAAGGTATCGCTCATCCTAGGTTGCATGCTGTCAGTCGGTGCACTTTCACGTTGTGCCTTCCTCTACAATTGCTTGTGAGTTGTTTCTTTTTTACCATTTTATTTAATAAATATTTTAAAAGATAATGCACAAGGCTGGTGCGCCCCTTTTTCCCTTTTCTCTCATTGTCTACTAGGATTCCCCATCCTTGAGGGCAGCAAGGCCTGTGTTGCTGTACTATTCGCATGGTGTTCCACTTGTGCGCAGGATTCTTTTTTCTTTTTGCTATTCACTGTCCCAATATAGTGACTGTGCTATCACCGACAGCTTCTGGACACTGTTAATGATGTGAACAGGTGGGCGGACTTTTGATCACGTAATCATTGTGACCGCCAATTACAGTGATAACATGATTGGGAAGCCCATGTAACACCACTTGCATTATGATTGTTTAAAAGGCCTGTTCATGCTAGCTGGAAAGTGTTAAAGTAGAACTTCTGGTTAATAGTAACAAAGCCTAAACCTGATACCACCTCCCTTCTAACACCTATTCTCAGGCCCAGTCACATGATCCCCCAGCGCCAGCTACAGAGGAGAGAGTGATCCGACAATGGCCGAATGTCTGTGCGGTGACGTCACCCATAGGCTTACTATGGGCCATCCATTATTGGCACACCCACCTCTTCCCTGAAGCCACTGCTAGCTGAGAGAGAAGAGTCAATCACAGGACAAGACCAGAGTGCCCTGAAAATAGGCAAATATATGCATCTTTCTTTTACAGGGTACTTAGCATAGGTGTTATAAGAGGGATGGGTGCAGTTTTAAGCTTAGTTAGTATTACCCTGGAATTTTACTTTAATAAAATGTAAAAAGAAAATGAAATTTTGGATTGCATGAAAAAGAAGGTCTGTTCTCTTCTCTCACAAGACATGCCTTACCTGTCAGGAATGGCAGAGGCTCACTACAGGTCCTTTCTACACCCAAAGCTATAGTGGAGAGCTTCTTCATATTGTTCCAATGAAGCTGCAGACAAACAAGACAAATACTTTATGAACCTCCAATGTGACTACAGGGGATACTTTGTTTCCTTGAGATCTTTTTAGAAGAGGTGAGACCCTATAACCAGAATATGCAGGTACACGCACCAAAATCAAGCACTGTAAATGCATACTTGCAGTGTTTTTCCTTTTCATTAATAACTTTCATTGACTTGCAATGTGCCTCTGAACATGCTAAAAATTTTGATGAATGCAGAAAGTGTCAATCTCCTACCACAGCCCCTCCCTCCTTACACGCCATACCCTTCTCTTCCTTTGGAAGGGTCTTATTACTGCCTGTGATGACCCAGCTCCTCCACCTCCCCACCTAACCCTTTAGGTAGCAGCCAGGTGAAAAGCGAAGGGGAATACAATAGATCTCAGGCACCCAACCTGCAGCTATTTGGCATTTTCTGTGCAGCCCTCAGGGCCCCTGCAGGCACTGATCTGTATTTTCCTATTGCCCTGTTATAGCAGTCTCATGTAATATATCTCCAGTCTATTATTGTCTACTGAAGCATATCCAGAGTCTCCAATGGCTCCTGTAGTATGTTTACAGTCTTTGACCGACTACTGCAGCATATTCATAGTCCCTGATCCTCTCTTGTATCCTGTTCACAGTCCCTGATCATCTCTTGAATCATGTCTGCAGTTTATGATCATTTCTTGAATCATGTATCTAACCATCTCTTGTATCATGTTTGTAGTCTCTGACCATCTCTTGTATCATGTCTGTAGTCTCTGACCATCTCTTGTATCATGTCTCTAGTCTCTGACCATCTCTTGTATCATGTCTGTAGTCTTTGACCATCTCTTGTATCATGCCTGTAGTCTCTGACCATCTCTTGTATCATGTCTGTAGTCTCTGACCATCTCTTGTATCATGTCTGTAGTCTCTGACTGTCTCTTGTATCATGTCTGTAGTCTCTGACCATCCCTTGTATCATGTCTGTAGTCTCTGACTATCTCTTGTATCATGTCTGTAGTCTCTGACTGTCTCTTGTATCATGTTTGTAGTCTCTGATCATCTCTTGTATCATGTCTGTAGTCTCTGACCATCTCTTGTATCATGTCTGTAGTCTTTGACCATCTCTTGTATCATGTCTGTAGTCTCTGACCATCTCTTGTATCATGTCTGTAGTCTCTGACTGTCTCTTGTATCATGTCTATAGTCTCTGACTGTCTCTTGTATCATGTCTGTAGTCTCTGACTGTCTCTTGTATCATGTCTGTAGTCTCTGACTGTCTCTTGTATCATGCTCGTAGTCTCTGACTGTCTCTTGTATCATGTCTGTAGTCTCTGACCGTCTCTTGTATCATGCTCGTAGTCTCTGACTTTCTCTTGTATCATGCTCGTAGTCTATGACTCTATCCTGTTGTCTCTGACACTGAATATTCATTGCATTGTATGTGGAGCCCTTTGGCAATGGTTTTTACAGGTAAAATATCTGGGGAAAAATATGTTAGATGTACATATAATCTATTGGGAAGATTGTTGCTGTAAGGAACAGTCTGGTGACAGGGTCTCTTTAGGGTATCATAGAATTAGTGCTGTAAAAACCTGACAGGAGTTCTAATCCTTCCCCACTCCATCCAAAACTATAAAAATAAAGATTTTGGCTGGACAATATTAAACAGAACAGAGAGCTCTGAGCTGACTGCTTCCTCCTTGAACATTGTTAGGTATAAGATACAGGCCGGAACCCATCTATGAGACAGAGTTTCTGCCGTCATAAAAAGTCCCGCCTGTCTGCACTTCTAAAAAGACTTCACTCCCACTTGGGAAGCAGTGAATGTCCAGCCAGAATATTTATTCCTTATTTAGTTGGATGGAGTAGGGAAGGATAAGAATCTCCGCTGGGTTTTTACTGCTATTCAGGGTGTTGTTAGAGGAATAATTTCCCGTCACTTCCTGTTCTAGTGACAACAGATTTATTAGACAGGAAGTACCCTTGGGTCTGGTGACACCTGTCTAAGGGGGGGTGAATTCCTTTGACTTCCTGTTGTCTCTCTGGGACAGGATCCAGAACCCAAACACCCCCCCCCCCCCCAAAAAAAAAAAGAAGAGGGCAGACTCCATGGACTACTCAGTCTTTTTCTGCCATCACTTTTCTATGTTTCTATTCTATAGTTTTGGGAAGAGTTAGCCCCGTAATGAGAACTTTGACTTCCTGTCCCACAAACACAACAGGAAGTGAAAGGAATCCCCCCTCCCCATTGGACAGTTGTCACCAGACCAGGTGTCTCCAAGGGAAAGATTTCCCCTCACCTCCTGACATTTTGGATTCACCTCACCATACTGAGTACCGGACTATCGGGTGTGCCTCTTTCTCAGAACTAAAGGGTAAGCCTCCCTCCCCTCCAATAGCATTCAGTATTGGGCCCCACACTTTAACCACTTGCCGTCTGCGCTATAGCTGAATGACGGCTACAGCGCGGACCTGAATTTCCGGGAGGCCATCATAGGACGTCCTCCCCTTTGCGCGCTCCCCCTGCAGGGTGCGAGCGATGCGCGCTGTGATCACCGGCCCCTTACCACGTGATCAGCTGTCAGCCAATGACAGCTGATCATGTGTGTAAACAAAAGCTCGGTGATCGTTTTTTCTTTTTCCTCACGCTGTCAAAAAAAGCCAATCACCGGCTTATATTCAAGGGACATTGGTCCCGAAGAGGAAGGAGGCACATCTGCCTCCTCCTCTGCCTCCTCTGTGCCAATAAGTACCCTCTGCCAGTGCCCACCAGTGCCACCTATCAATGCCCACAAGTGCCACCTATCAATGCCCACCAGTGTTGCCAATCAGTGCCTCATCAGTGCCACCTAGCAGTGTTGTCTATCAGTGTAACTCATCAGTGCCCATCACTGCCACCTATCAGTGCCCATCACTGCCACCCATCAGTGCCACCTATTAGTGCCCACCAATGCCACCTACCAATGCCCTTCAGTGCCGCCTCTCAGTGCCCACCAGTGCTGCCTATCAGTGCCCACCAGTGCTACCTTATCGGTGCCCACCAGTGCAGCCCGTTGGTGCCCATCAGTGCAGCCTTTCGGTGCCCATCAAAGCAGCCTCATCGGCGTACATCAATGAAGAAGAAAAATTACCTGTTTGCAAAACTTTATAACAAAATATAAAAAAAATATAATTTTTTTTTTTTTTAATTCTGTCTTTTTTAATTTTTTTAACCAAAAATTAAAAACTGCAGAGGTGATCAAATAGCACCAAAAGAAAGCTCTATTTTGGAAAAAAATTATGAAAATTTTATTTGGGTACAGTGTTGTATGACCGTGCAATTGTCATTCAAAGTGCGACAGCGCTGAAAGCTGAAAATTGGTCTGGACAGGAGGGGGGGTTTAAGTGCCCAGTAAGCAAGTGGTTAAATACACGAAGAAGAGAGGCATTAACATATATGTGGCGGAGATGAGTGGGGGGAAAGGGGTCACAGTATTCTTTCAGGGGCCCCTCAGCCCCGCAGAGTGAGGGGCCCCTTACCCCCTCAGGTATACAGGGTGATGGCTCTCTTTGCTGTACACTGTCAGGGGCCCTTACCACTACAAGGAGCCCCTAAACTAAGCACTGTGAGGGGGCCCCCTCCATCCAAGGCTTCAATTTACTGTACACTGTCAGAGGACCCTCCTCTTTAGTCCTATAGGGTAAGGGCCCTTCCACCTCTGGCCTGCAGACTGAGAGACCCCTTTACTGTCAGGGGGTCCCTCTTCTCCTAAAGACACTGAGGGGCCCCCTCAGCCTTCAGGGCAAAGCCTCCTTTACTGTCAGGGGGTCCCTCTTTCTCAGGCATAAAAGGTGGCCCGCAGACTGAGGGACCCCTTTACTGTCAGGGGCCAATACACTTTAATCCTACAGGGTAAGGGGCCCCCTCCCACACAGTGATGGGCCCTTCCAGCTCAGGCCTGCTGTACAAGTCCCCATTTACTGTTGAGGGGGTCATAGATTTTTTATGTACAAGGTGAGGGGCCCCTCCACCTCAGACCAGCATGGTAAGTGCCCCCTCCTCAGCTTTGCACTGCCACCAGCCAGCCATGGTAGTCTCTGTATCCCACACCCCTCCGTCTCCTCATCACCTCCATGTTATGAATGAGATGCACAAATCCTCTCCGTCAGCCACAGCCACGATCACTTCATCGCAGGGGCGGTTACAAAACAATTTTTTTGGGGGTGCTGAGCAGGTGCTGAAAGCATAAATGGGGGAGCTGATGCGCCAAATGTTTGTGTGTGGGCGTGGCTACAATGTGGGTGTGGCCAACAGGGACTGTTTCTTCCCAGTCTATAGTGTGTTACCTTTCCCTCTTTCTATAGGCTGAATAGAAGCCTGGGGGTACCCTAAAGAGATTGTGGAAGAAAAAGAAGCTCCATTGGAGCCAGCAATAAGAGCCCCCAACATATGTCAGGACCAGCAACGATAACCCCTAGCAAGGTGTCAGGACCATCAATGATAACCCCTAGCAAGGTCTCAGGACCAGCAATGATAACCCCTAGCAAGGTGTCAGGACCAGCAATGATAACCCCTAGCAAGGTGTCAGCATGATCAATGATAACCCCTAGCAAGGTGTCAGGACCAGCAGTGATAACCCATAGCAAGGTGTCAGCATGATCAATGATAACTCCTAGCAAGGTGTCAGGACCATCAATGATAACCCCTAGCAAGGTGTCAGGACCATCAATGATAACCCCTAGCAAGGTGTCAGGACCAGCAATGATAACCCCTAGCAAGGTGTCAGGACCATCAATGATAACCCCTAGCAAGGTGTCAGAACCAGCAATGATAACCCCTAGCAAGGTGTCAGGACCAGCAATGATAACCCCTAGCAAGGTGTCAGGACCATCAATGATAACCCCTAGCAAGGTGTCAGAACCAGCAATGATAACCCCTAGCAAGGTGTCAGGACCAGCAATGATAACCCCTAGAAAGGTGTCAGCATGATCAATGATAACCCCTAGCAAGGTGTCAGGACCAGCAATAAGAGCCCCCAACATATGTCAGGACCAGCAATGATAACCCCTAGTAAGGTGTCAGGACCAGCAACGATAACCCCTAGCAAGGTGTCAGGCCAGCAATGATAACCCCTAGCAAGGTGTCAGGACCAGCAATAAGAGCCCCCAACATATGTCAGGACCAGCAATGATAACCCCTAGCAAGGTGTCAGGACCAGCAATGATAACCCCCTAGCAAGGTGTCAGGACCAGCAATGATAACCCCTAGCAAGGTGTCAGGACCAGCAATGATAACCCCTAGCAAGGTGTCAGGACCAGCAATGATAACCCCTAGCAAGGTGTCAGGACCAGCAATGATAACCCCTAGCAAGGTGTCAGGACCAGCAATGATAACCCCTAGCAAGGTGTCAGGACCAGCAATGATAACCCCTAGCAAGGTGTCAGGACCAGCAATAACCTCAAGTCAATGGGGTAGTGGGGTAGTTAAAGCGGGGGTCCACCCTAAGAAAAAAAAATGCAAATAAAATGCTCCTAAAAATGTGAAAAAAAATAGAAAAAAAAATTATTTTTACTTACCAGAAATGGCTGTTGATAGGCAGATCGTCCTAATCTGCCACTTCCTACACCGCGGTGATCTTCAGTCTTCTCCTCCTCACGTTGTCTTCTGGGGAAGGTGGCGCGGTGTGTTCTGGGAACTGTGTGTGTTCCAGAACACAGCCGTCCATTCATAAAGCATCGCAAGACTCGTGCATGCGCAGTAGGAAACAGGCAGTGAAGCCGCAAGGCTCCACTGCCTGTTTCCCTTACTTCGAATGGCGGCGCTGGGACCAGATCCAATGGACGAATCGGCCGACATCACGGGCATACCCTAGACAGGTAAGTATGCTTACTAAAAGTCAGCAGCTACAGTGTTTATAGCGGCTTACTTTTAAAATGTTTTTTTTTTTTTTTTTTTTAAACCGGACCTCCTCTTTAAGTATAGTAATTTAAGGGCCACAAGATGAAGGTCATGTAGAGATAGCATCTGACAGTGGGAGTGGCTTAAGAGGAAAAGGTTACATAGAATCTGATAAATGTGCATAGAAACTCAAGCACTTAGTGGTAATTCATCCAAAAAATGATAATAAAATGGAGAAAGCAGCAGACTACATAAAGTGTGAATATACAAACACTTTGAGAAATAGTTAAATATTAACCACCTCAATACAGTGCAAGCCATTTTTCAGCTTTTAGAGCTGTCACACTTTGAATGACAATTGCGCAGTCATGCAACACTGTACCCAAATGAAATTGTTATCATTTTTTCCCCACAATTAGAGCTTTCTTTTGGTGGTATTTGATCACCTCTGCGGTTTTTATTTTTTGCGCTATAAACAAAAGAATAGTGACAAGTTTGAAAAAAACGCATTATTTTTTAATTTTTGCTATAATAAATATCCAATTTTTTTTAAACAATTTTTTTCCTCAGTTTAGGCCGATATGTATTCTTCTACAAATTTTTGGTAAAAAAAAAAAATTGCAATAAGCGAATATTGATTGGTTTGCGCAAAAGTTATAGCGTCTACAAAATAGGGAATAGATTTATGGCATTTTTATTTATTTATTGTTTTACTACCCTGTTTCCCCGAAAATAAGACCTAGCATGATTGTCAGTGATGGCTGCAATATAAGCCCTACCCCCAAATAAGCCCTACCCTGTTTCCCCGAAAATAAGCCCTACCCTGGAAATAAGACCTACAAGGACTTTAACTAGGGCTTATTTGGGGTGTAGGGCTTATATTGCAGCCCTCGCCGACAATCACGCTAGGTCTTATTTTCGGGGAAAAAGGGTAGTAATGGCGGTGATCTGCGATTTTTATCGTGACTGCGATAATGCGGCGGACATATCGGACACTTTTGACACATTTTTGGGACCATTCACATTTATACAGCGATCCGTGCTATAAAAATGCACTGATTACTGTATAAATGTGACTGGCAAGGAAGGGGTTAACACTAGGGGGTGATCAAGGGGTTAATTATGTTTCCTAGAGAGTGATTCTAACTGTAGGGGGAGGGGACTCACAAGGAGGAGACCGATCGGTGTTCCTCTGTACTGGGAACACACCATCGGTCTCCTCTCACCTGACAGGACGTGGATCTGTGTGTTTACACACACAGATCCACGGTCCTGCTGTGTTACCGGGCAATCGCGCGTGCATCGCGGCCGCCGGGCACGCGCATTGGGTCCCGAGTGACACGGCGGGCGCGCGTGAGTGCCGTCGGCCGGGAAGGCGAGGGCGTCATATGAGAACAAGAGCCACGCCGCCTGGCCGTCATATGACAGCCGGCGGGCGGCAAGCGGTTAAATAAATGTGCTGATTTCATGCTGTGCAAAATGAATTAATAAAAGTGCTGAGTGCAAACAACATGATACATACATAACTAGAATAAGGGAATATAGTTAAAACCATCAGATAAAATTCATTCATGCATTACAAACAAAAGTTGATCTCCTGACAACTCATTCAAATGAATAGGGCTACTCTGCAATGCACACAGTTGTGGTGCACTAGTGCAGGGTTCAAGGAGATAAAGCAGGCAGAGAGGAGGCGATACAACACCTTCTCGCCACCTGTCTAATGTGCTCTGGAGAGCAATTCAAATGTTGATTGCTCTTCAGAGGGCAAAACTGGTGTGAATGAGCCATAAGGGTTAAAAGAGAAGTATGGGGTTTTGTTTTATTCCAGATTCATACTTGCCTAGGTGGATGCAGCATTGGTCCGATGCTGCATGTCCCCCACAGCCTCTAACACTGAGAACCGAGCGTTCTAACACCACCGATCACTGGGTTCTCAGAGCTCCCCGAGCAAAGAGCTGCTGACTGTCATTCACCAGCTCTCTGCTCACTGGAGCGCTGGGCTGTGGAGGGGGGAGTGGCTGGATCAGGCTCTAAGCGGCTCGCTGAGAGGCTGAGTCGGGTGCTGTCTAGGCATGTGGGCGGATCCAGACTTCATTGTCGTGATCATTGTCGTGAAATAAATAAATAATAAATAATAAATAAAATAAATCTTGCCTGAGCCTAGAGCGGCTCAGAGAAGCCCGAAGCAAAGTAAGAAATACATAGGCGAAGGGCGGACATGACAGGGTTAACAGGGAGATGGTATCAGGGAAAAGAGTGAAATGTTTGGTGCCAAGGGGGAGGGGCCATGGAAGGTGTTAAATTCTGTCCCCGCCCTGATGAGTCATCACAAGAGTGGGGGAAAGTTCCCGCCCACCCTCCCTAAAAAATTGGAAAAGTGAATTGGGTAGTTTGGTTGTGTGTTTTTTCTTTTTCTTTTATAAAACAGGTTCGTGGAAGTTGGATGTCGTAGCAGTGGCGGGCGTTTTGGTCTTTGCAGGGGAAAGAAGATATGGCACAATGAGAATTTCGGGAACTAGCGTTGCTATGGTCCTGATGGTACTGATGGTGGTTTCCGGATAACGGAGGTTAGACGGAAAGTGTTAATGGGGGCACTGCGGTCATTGGTTGTCTCTGAGCCAGCTTGTCGGCTTGAGGCCTATTATTTCATTAAGAGAAGGGCCGCAGTGCAATATGGTTATGTTACTAATGTTTTACGAATCTCCTGCAAAGACCAACGCTAGATAGATGAGGAATTTTTGAATAACAGATGTGTTTGTTATGATATGTATTTGTTTAACCACTAGGCGTCCGCGCTATAGCCGAAAGACGGCTACAGCGCGGACTCAAATTGCCGGGAGGGCGTCCCTGGACGGCCTCCTGTTTACTTCCGCATTGCGCGCTCCCGCGAGCGCGCATCGCGGAAGTTTTGTGCTGGCCGTGTCCCTCGGACACAGCCAGTCACAGATCACCGTAAACGGCCAATGACAGCGGCCGTTTACGGTGCGATCGGCGGTGCCAATGAGAGAGGATCTCATATGTAAACATATGAGATCATCTCTCATCGCCGGCTCTCCCTCCTCACACAGAGACAGCGTGTGAGGAGGGAGAGCGGAACCGCTGCGGCGGTGAGTGTAAAAAAAAAAAAAAAAAGTGTCCCGCTGTTAACAGTCCCTGCCATCTGCCCTGTCATCTGCCCCTGCCATCTGCCCTGTCATCTGCCCTGTCATCTGCCCCTGCCATCTGCCCTGTCATCTGCCCCTGCCATCTGCCCTGTCATCTGCCCTGTCATCTGCCCCTGCCATCTGCCCCTGCCATCTGCCCTGTCATCTGCCCCTGTCATCTGCCCTGTCATCTGCCCCTGCCATCTGCCCCTGCCATCTGCCCCTGCCATCTGCCCCTGCCATCTGCCCTGTCATCTGCCCCTGCCATCTGCCCCTGTCATCTGCCCCTGCCATCTGCCCCGTCATCTGCCCCGTCATCTGCCCCGTCATCTGCCCTGTCATCTGCCCCTGCCATCTGCCCCTGCCATCTGCCCCTGCCATCTGCCCCTGCCATCTGCCCCTGCCATCTGCCCCTGTCATCTGCCCCTGCCATCTGCCCCTGCCATCTGCCCCTGCCATCTGCCCCGTCATCTGCCCCGTCATCTGCCCCTGCCATCTGCCCTGTCATCTGCCCTGTCATCTGCCCCTGCCATCTGCCCCTGCCATCTGTCCCCACTGCCACGTATAAGTGCCATCTGTCATCAGTGCCACATAGTGCCATCTGTCATCAGTGCCACATAGTGCCATCTGTCATCAGTGCCACATAGTGCCATCTGTCATCAGTGCCACATAGTGCCATCTGTCATCAGTGCCACATAGTGCCATCTGTCATCAGTGCCATCTTTCATCAGTGCCACCTGTCAGTGTCACGTGCCATCTGTCATCAGTGTCACGTGTCATCAGTGCCACGTATTAGTGCCACCTGTCATCAGTGTCATCAGTGCCACGTATCAGTGCCACCTGTCATCAGTGCCACGTATTAGTGCCATCTGTCATCAGTGCCACGTATTAGTGCCATCTGTCATCAGTGCCACGTATTAGTGCCATCTGTCATCAGTGCCACGTATTAGTGCCATCTGTCATCAGTGCCATGTATTAGTGCCATCTTTCATCAGTGCCACATGTCATCAGTGCCACATATCAGTGCCATTTGTCATCAGCGCCACATGCCGTCAGTGCCACATATTAGTGCCATGTGTCATCAGTGCCACATATTAGTGCCATCTGTCAGTGCCACGTATTAGTGCCATCTGTCAGTGCCACGTATTAGTGCCATCTGTCATCAGTGCCATGTATTAGTGCCATCTGTCATCAGTGCCACGTATCAGTGCCATCTGTCATCAGTGCCACGTATCAGTGCCATTTGTCATCAGTGCCACCTCAGTGTCACGTGTCATTGTCCTGGTGCTCCAGGGCCTTCAAAAGTGTAATAGGTAGTCAACAAATTAGATGTGTAATTTTTGCTCCTAGAACACGTGATGGTGCTCCATGCATGTTGGGCCTCTCTATGTGGCCAGGCTGTGAAAAAAGTCCCACACATGTGGTATCGTAATACTCAGGAGGAGTAGCAGAATGTATTTTGGGGTGTCATTTGTGGTATATACATGCCATGTGAGAGAAATAACCTATTACAATGACAATTTTGTGGGGGAAAAAAAAAAAAAAAAAAAATCTTCATTTTGCAAAGAATTGTGGGAAAAAATGACAACATCAAAAACCTCACCATGCATCTTACTAAATACCTTGGAATGTCTACTTTCAAAAAAGGGGTCATTTGGGGGGTATTTGTACTTTCCTGACTTGTTCGGGTCACAAGAAATGAGATAGGCCGTCAGTGCATCACGTGTGATCAATTTTTATGATTTGCACCATAACTTGTAGACTCTCTAACTTTTAGAAAGACCAAATAATATCCACTAATTTGGGTTATTTTTACCAAAGATATGTAGCAGTATAAATTGTGGCCAAAATTTATGAAGAAAAATTACTAATTTGAAAAATTTTATCACAGAAACTAAGAAAAATGCGTTTTTTTTCAAAATTTGCGGTCTTTTTTCATTTATAGCGCAAAAAATAAAAAACCCAGAGGTGATCAAATACCACCAAAAGAAAGCTCTATTTGTATGAAAAAAAGGACAAAAAATTCATTTGGGTACAGTATTGCATGACTGAGTAATTGTCATTCAAAGTGTGAGAGCGCTGAAAGCTGAAAATTGGTCTGGTCACGAAGGGGGTTTAAGTGCCCAGTTGTCAGGTGGTTAATAAAGAAGGCTGCTACGGCCTTTTATAACTCCAACCTTTGGTCTGGTCTTAATTGTTTAGAATAAGGCTAAGAGGTTGGGAGTTCAGGTAATGGTAATCTCATCTGTTATACAACAGTCATGTGACGTCAGCTGACACGGGTCACAGGAGTGCAGAACGAACTGCACTCATGTGATCTATAGGAGAGGTATAGCCTAACGAGCTTTGGCTGTACTTCTCTTTTAACCACTTGACGACTGGGCACTTAAACCCCCTTAATAACCAGACCAATTTTCAGCTTTTGGTGCTCTCACATTTTGAATGATAATTACTCAGTCATGCAACACTGTATCTATATGAAATTTTTGTCCTTTTTTTCACACAAATAGAGCTTTCTTTTGGTGGTATTTACTCACCGCTGGGTTCTTTATTTTTTGCGCTATAAAAGAAAAAAGACAGAAAAATCTGTAAAAAAATACATTTTTCTTCATTTCTGTTATAAAATTTTGCAAATTAGTAATTTTTCTTCATATATTTTGGCCAAAATTTATACCGCTACATATCTTTGGTAAAAATAACCCAAATCGGTGGATATTATTTGGTCTACGTGAAAGTTATAGAGTCCAAAAGCTATGGTGCGAATATCTGAAAATTGATCACACCTGAAGTACTGACGGCCTATCTAATTTCTTGAGACCCTAACATGCCAGAAAAGTACAAATACCCCCCAAATGACCCCTTTTTGGAAAGAAGACATTCCAAAATTGTCATTTTTTCCCACAATTCTTTGCAAAATCAAGTTTTTTTTTTTTTACTTTTTTTTTTTCACAAAATTGTCATATTAGCAGGTTATTTCTCACACACCGCATATGCATACCACAAATTACACCCCAAAACACATTCTGCTATTACTCCCGAGTATGGCGATACCACATGTGTGAGACTTTTACACAGCGTGGCCACATACAGAGGCCCAATATGCAGGGGAGCACCTTCAGGCGTTCTGGAGTGCCCAGGCAAATTCTGACATTTCTCTCCTACATGTAAAAATCATCATTTATTAGCTAGAACCCCAAAACATTATATATGTTTTTTTAGCAAAGACCCTAGAGAATACAATGGTGGTCATTGCAACTTTTTATCTCGCACGGTATTTGCGCAGCAATATTTTTAACGCGTTTTTTTTGGAAAAAAAAACTGTTTTGTGCTTTAAAAAAACCAAAACAGTAAAGTTAGCCCAATGTTTTTGCATAATGTGAAAGATGAAGTTACGCCGAGTAAATAGATACCCAACATGTCACCTTTCAAAATTGCACGCGCTTGTGGAATGGCACCAAACTTTGCTACTCAAAAATCCCCATAGGCGACGCTTTAAAATTTTTCACTGGTTACATGTTTTGAGTTAAAGAGGAGGTCTAGGGCCAAAATCATTGCTCTCGCTCTACCGATCGCAGCAATACCTCACATGTGTGGTTTGAACACCGTTTTCATATGTGGGCGGGACTTACGTATGTGTTCGCTTCTGCATGCGAGCACACAGGGACAGGGGCGCTTTAAATTTTTTTTTTTATTGTTCATTTTACTTTATTTATTTTAGTTTGATGCTTTTTTCCCCAAAAATTTTTTTTTTACCACTTTTATTCCTATTACAGGGAATGTAAACATCCCTTGTAACAGGAATATGGCATGACAGGTCCTCTTTACAGTGAGATATGGGGTCAATAAGACCCCACATCTCACCTCTAGGCCGGGAAGCCTGAAATAAAAAAAATAAAAAAAAGATCCTGGCTTCGATCGTAGCGGTGAGTCGGTAAAAGCACCGGAAAGCGGCGGGAGGGGGGGACATCCCCTCTCGCCTCCCGTAAGAACGATCAAGCAGTGGAACATCCACTATGATCGTTCTTATGGTGTAGGGAATCGCTGGCTGAAAAAGTAAAAAAAAAGTCAAGGACGTTGTATGACAGCCGGCGGGCGGGAAATGCTTAAAACGCATTTTTTTTTTTACACAAAGTTGTCCATTTATACAATATTTCTAACACATAGCATGTACTGTACATACCAAAAATGACACCCCAAAATAGATTCTCCTACTCCTGAGTACTACGATACCACATGTGTGAGACTTCCACAGCCTGGTCACATACAGAGGCCGAGTACAGCCGAGTATGGCTCAGCATGGCAGGGTATGGCTGGGTATGGTGAAAATTGCAGAGTATGGCGGGGTATTGCAGAGTATGGCGGGGTATTGCAGGGTATCGCCGAGTATGACTGGGTATGGCTGGGTATCACCGAGTATTGCTGGGTATGGCAGAGTATTGCGGGGTATTGCAGAGTACTGCGGGGTATTGCAGAGTACTGCGGGGTATTGCAGAGTACTGCGGGGTATTGTGGGGTATTGCAGGGTATTGCGGGGTATTGCAGAGTATTGCGGGGTATTGCAGAGTACTGCTGGGTATTGCAGAGTATTGCGGGGTATTGCAGTGTACTGCGGGGTATTGCAGTGTACTGCGAGGTATTGCAGAGTATTGTGGGGTATTGCAGAGTATTGTGGGGGTATTGCAGAGTATTGCGGGGTATTGCAGAGTATTGCGGGGTATTGCAGTGTACTGTGGGGTATTGCAGAGTATTGTGGGGGTATTGCAGAGTATTGCGGGGTATTGCAGAGTACTGCGGGGTATTGCAGATTATTGCGGGGTATTGCAGAGTATTGCGGGGTATTGCAGAGTACTGAGGGGTATTGCAGAGTATTGTGGGGTATTGCAGAGTATTGCGGGGTATTGCAGTGTACTGTGGGGTATTGCAGAGTATTGTGGGGGTATTGCAGAGTATTGTGGGGGTATTGCAGAGTATTATGGGGGTATTGCAGAGTATTGTGGGGCATTGCAGAGTATTGCAGGGCATTGCAGAGCATTAGGGATGGCTGAGCATGGATGGATGGATGGCTGGATGTCACTGTGCAGCGCTGTGGGCACTACACATCCAGCCCACAGCGCTGCAGCCATTCATCCCCCTCTCCGCTCACAGTGTACCGATCGGTACACAGGAGGGGAGGAGAGAAACCGGCGTCATGAGATGACGCCGGTTTGTTTACATGTGATCACATGGTAAACGGCCGCGATCAGCGGCCATTTACCGGGATCCGTGATGCGGATGTGTTCGGGTGCGCGCGAGAGGGGAATTCTGGGAGGACGTCATAGTACTCCCTCCCAGAGTTAAGCAACCGCCCTGCAGCCGTCATTCGGCTATGGGCCGGTTGTTAAGTGGTTAAAGATAGAGCAACCAGAGGAAAGAAACAAAACACACAGAGCTTGTGCATTCTTTTCTTCCTGTCAGAAAAATCTCTAATAAACATGATTTTTGCTGATAGAAATGAATGTATGAGGTCTGTGTTCTGTCCCTCTGATGCTGAGTATCTTTACCAACTCCACCTGCTGTATAGTAAAATGACGGCGGGCGAGATCACCTCTCGTTCTGGAACATTGCCGCCCCAGTCACACGCCTGTGAGGGCATGCAGCACGGTGATCGCGGGCATGCTGTGTCCCTGGGACAAGGCGCGACCCCGATTTCGGTAAAGAGCCAATGACACGGCTCTTTAACCATGTGACTGGCTGTGTCCAATCACATGTACACGGAAGTGCCGGTAATCGGCTCTCCTCGCATCACAATAAGCAGAGTGTGACATGAGGAGAGCCAATCAGCAGCATTTCCTAGCAGGGGAGACCTGTACAGGTAATCAATGCCCTGATTATGTGTGCAGCCCCAACAGTGCCCATCAATGATGCCAATTTGTGCCCATCAGTGCAACATATTAGTGCCTTCTCTTCAGTTCCATTTCATAAATGCCTATAAGTGCAGCCTCATGAGCGCACATCAGTGGAGAAAAATTACTTATTGCAAAATATACTGACAGAAACTAAGAAAACCTTTTTATTGATTTATTTTTTTCCCCTATAAATTTTCGTCTTTTTTAGTTTTTTGAGCAAAAAAAAAAAAAAAACCAGTGGTGATTAAATACTACCAAAAGAAAGCTCTATTTGTGTGAAACAGATGATAAAAATGTCATATGGGTACAGCGTTGCATGACCACACAATTGTCATTCAGCCTGGGTTCACACTATTGCAATGTGGGAACCAGCGTGATTCCAGTGCCGGTTCCCACATCGCATCTCCCTCGCAGGCAGTTCACACCGCCTTATGCGAACCGCTGCGGGTGCCAATACAAAGTTAATGACACCCCCAGATCGCAGTACAAACTGTCAATTCAGACAGGAATCGGATCACATAAGGTGTGCACACCCACGAGCTCCAATTCCAGTGTGGGAAAAAAAGGTTCCTGCAGCATTTTCATGTAAATGTAAAGCGAGTTCAGCCATAGAACTGTATGGCAGAATTGGAATCACACAGACATGGCATGTGATCTGCACAGCAATGGGATGCGAATGACATGCGATGTCTGTGTTGGCAATAGTGTAAAGTCAGCCTGAAGGTGTGACAGCGCTGAAAATTGTCCTGGGCAGGAAGGGGGTAAAAGTGCCCGGTGTTGAAGTGGTTAACAAGAGCCTGCTGTCAGAGTCATTAGAACACTAAGAACATGTTTTCTTCTTGTCCTGTCCCTTGCCTGCACTAAACAACAAACCTATCACTGTCCAGGCTGCTGTACAAATTGCTTCTCCCCTCCCTGAAGTATACATTAATAAAGATTCATGTGGGAGTTACAGAGCTGCTTCTTCTTCTTCTTCCTGAAATCAAAACAAAGGGGAGGGGCTGCAGCACAGACAAAGCATGATTGGATAAGACTTTGTAGGTGCTTCCAAGATCCCTCCCTGCCTATGCTGCACGGGGCACAGGCATTACATCATGATCTAGCCCTGCATCTGGCTTGCTGTTTGCCGATCTCCGGACACAAAAGGGGCGTCACAGATAATCCCGGAGGGCGGGGCCTCCTTGCACTGCTGCTCGTGCTCCATGATGCCCCCGGGACCGATTCCCTGTCAGCGGCAGCCACTATCACTTTGTGCTAGGCGGAGAATGTGGAGGAGGAGCCAGGGGCCGGGAAAACATAGGCCACGCCTATCAGACAGCTGCGGGCCGCGAGCTGATAGACAGCAGAAATGTGGGGGCGGAGCCTGTTATGGAGACCGCCAATCAGGTGCGAGCGCGCGGCGAGAGGGCGTTAACTTAGTGTGTCACTCTGAGGGAGGTTCAGTCAGCCAGCTAGAGAAGCCGCATGATTCGCTTGTTCTCCGTCACGCCCACCTTGATGTCTCCCTAAAGCAACACCTTTGACTGGTAAGGGGGCGGAGATTGTAACTAGGGGATTTAGAGAGATAGGGGGCGGGGATTTACTGAAGCCGAGTTGGACATTTTTAAAAAAGGATCGGAGAGAACTTATCATGGGCGGATCTAGGCCGGCTGTGCCCCCACATCCCACATTGTAATTGCACCTCCCACCCACAACCCTTCTCCACTCCTGACGCTGCGGAGGCGGATTTTAATTCTACACCGGTGTTGGGATAAAGGTGCCACTAGACATCTCAGAACAGGGGCGGAGTCGTGTAAGAGTCAGAGACGCCCCAAGGTGTTGTCATGGTTACAGACGCTAGGTGTTTGCCGTGGTGGGAGGGGGTGGGCTCTCCTCTCCAGCTCCTCCCGTTCGTTCTCTGCTGACCTCTAGTCTCCGCCCCCGGCCATGCAATACATTGGGCAGTGCGGGCTCAGGGAGCAGCCCAGCTGTCCAATTTTAATTCCCGCCCATCAGAATCTGACGGTCTACAAAAGCCGGCTGTACCGGCCAATCGCAGGTCACTCAGCGCGGGTATGAATATGGGGAGAATATGGGGGAGGAGCCAGGGACCTATAGAACATAGGCCACGCCTATCAGACAGCTGCGGGCCGCGAGCTGATAGGAGAAATGCGGGGGCGGAGCCTGCTTTGGAGACCGCCAATCAGGTGCGAGCGCGCGGCGAGAGGGCGTTAACTTAGTGCGTCACTCTGAGGGAGGTTCCGTCTGCCAGCTAGAGAAGCCGCATGATTCGCCTGTTCTCCGTCACGCCCACCTTGATGTCTCGCTAAAGCAACACCTTTGACTGGTAAGGGGGCGGAGATTGTAACTAGGGGATTTAGAGAGATAGGGGGCGGGGATTTACTGAAGCCGAGTCGGACATTTTTAAAAAAGGATCGGAGAAAACTTTTATGGGCGGATCTAGGCCGGCTGTCCCCCCACATCCCACATTGTAATTGCACCTCCCACCCGCAACCCTTCTCCACTTGTGACGCTGCGGAGGCGGATTTTAATTCTACACCGGTGTTGGGATAAAGGTGCCACTAGACATCTCAGAACAGGGGCGGAGTCGTATAAGAGTCAGAGACGCCCCAAGGTGTTGTCATGGTTACAGACGCTAGGTGTTTGCCGTGGTGGGAGGGGGTGGGCTCTCCTCTCCAACTCCTCCCGTTCGTTCTCTGCTGACCTCTAGTCTCCGCCCTCGGCCATGCAATACATTGGGCAGTGCGGGCTCAGGGAGCAGCCCAGCTGTCCAATTTTAATTCCCGGCCATCAGAATCTGACGGAGTACAAAAGCCGGCTGTACCGGCCAATCGCAGGTCACTCAGCGCGGGTATGAATATGGGAAGAATATGGGGGAGGAGCCAGGGACCTGTAGAACATAGGCCACGCCTATCAGACGGCTGCGGGCCGCGAGCTGATAGACGAGAAATGCAGGGGCGGAGCCTGCTTTGGAGACCGCCAATCAGGTGCGAGCGCGCGGCGAGAGGGCATTAACTTAGTGCGTCACTCTGAGGGAGGTTCCGTCTGCCAGCTAGAGAAGCCGCATGATTCGCCTGTTCTCTGTCACGCCCATCTTGATGTCTCCCTAAAGCAACACCTTTGACTGGTAAGGGGGCGGAGATTGTAACTAGGGGATTTAGAGAGATAGGGGGCGGGGATTTATTGAAGCCGAGTCGGACATTTTTAAAAAAGGATCGGAGAAAACTTTCATGGGCGGATCTAGGCCGGGTGTCTTGTCAAATAACATCGGCTGTCCCCCCACATCCCAGATTGTAATTGCACCTCCCACCCACAACCCTTCTCAACGTCTGACGCTGCGAAGGCGGATTTTAATTCTACACCGGTGTTGGGATAAAGGTGCCACTAGACATCTCAGAACAGGGGCGGAGTCGTGTAAGAGTCAGAGACGCCCCAAGGTGTTGTCATGGTTACAGACGCCGGGTGTTTGCCGTGGTGGGAGAGGGGGGCTCTCCAGTCATGCAGTACATTGGATGGGCGGTGCGGGCTCAAGGAGCAGCCCAGCTGCCTTGGACATGAGACCCCGCTACCAATTTCAACTCCCGCCCATTAAAATCTGACAGATTGCAGAAGCCGGCTGTACCGGCCAATCAGCGCCGCGCGGCTGCTCAGGCACAGCGTGCTGGTTACCTAGCAACCCGATGTCAACACTGCGAAGCGCACGCAGCCGTCCACATGGCCAACATGCGCGCGCCCGCCTCCTCGATGAGGATTGGCCCGCCCCCTTATTTACCACGTCACACGGCTCTCGTCTCAGAGGAAGGGAGAGCCGATGTTCTGTCAATTTCTCCAACCCATCACAACCACGTGCCCTCCTCCATAAGGCAAGATTTGTGATTTGGTAGTTCTGTCCGAACACCAACTCACTGATGTCCAGTCCAGAAGTCCATTTAATTTTATTATTAGTTGAATTAAATAAACTATGTGCAGCACGTTTAAAAAAATAAATAAAAATAAATAAATGTCGTGTGATGGAGGAAGAGAATTCCCGGAAATGATTATGTGACATTCCGATGGGGACACCCAATTTAAGGGGGAACTCCGATAGGGACACGTGACTTAAGGGGGAACTCCAATGGCGACACGTGACTTAAGGGGAAACTCCGATGGGGACATGTGACTTAAGGGGGAACTCTGATGGGGACACGTGACTTAAGGGGGAACTCTGATGGGGACACGTGACTTAAGGGGGAACTCTGATGGGGACACTTAAGGGGAACTCTGATAAGAACCTGATTTAAGGGAGATCTCTGATGGGGAGTACCTGATTTAAGGAGGGACCCTGATAAGAACCTGATTTAAGGGGGCACTCTGATAAGAACACCTGATTTAAGGGGGGAACTCTGATGGGGACCCCTGAAATAAAAAGACACAAGTTGTGTTCTGACACTTGCCGACCTGCAACGTATCCGTACCTCACTAGGCTTTAGCTTGTTATACCAGGATGATGTTTGCAACGGCTGGCATCACCCCGGTACCGTTTTTTTAGAGCTGACAGTCGGCTTTCTTGTAGAAGTAATCCTAGTGGCTAATTAGCCGCTGGACTGCTTTTACGAGCAGCGAGAGGGGATGTCTCCTGTCGCTTTCTGTGGCTGTATTGGGATCTCCCATCCCACTGGAAGTCTCGATCAACCAGCTGGCACTTCCACCGGCTGATCACAGGGCCCAGAAAAGACCCGATCAGCTTTGTTGGGCTCTATAATATAGTAACCCAGAAGTAATGACGATCTTGGTGTAATCAAATGCTTCTAAGTTTAGAGGAGGGATTTGGGGTCTTATAGACCCCAGATCGCTCCATAAAGAGTACTTGTCACATGCCTATTGCTGTCACAGGAAGTACTTGCATTCTTTTTGACAGCAGCAAGAGTTTAAAATTTTTTATTTAAAGCGAGGACATTGTAAAAAAATTATATATATATATATATATATATATTAAAGTAAAGTGCCCTTGTGCAAAGGTGAATGCATGCGTTGGTCCCACACATGTAAGGTGAAATGGTAAACGTCAGATCATGGGCAGTAATTCTAGAAGCAGACCTTCTGTGTAAATCTAAAGTGGAAACCTGTGAAGGCTTTTAAAGCGTCGCCTATGGATAGTAAAATTGACATTGTTTGTTGCCGTTGCACGGTCGTACACAGTTTTAAAGCGTGACATGTTTGGCTCAGCGTAACATCTTTTATTTTCACCAAAAATTGGGTTATGTATTGTTTTTTTGCCTTAAAATGTAAAACAGTGTGATTTTTTTTTTTTCCCCCCAAAAAGTGTGTTTGAAAAACTGTGCAATTACTGTGTCGCATAAAAAAACCCACCATTTCATTCTCTAGGGCTTCTGCTTTATATATATATATATATATATATATATATATATATATATATATATATATATATATATATATATATATATATATATAAATGTTTTGGGGTTTCTAACTACATTTCTAGCAAAATTCCAGATGTAACAAAACTGTCAGAAAAAGACCTGAAGGTCAAGTGGTTAAAAAAAAATAAAAATAAATAAATATATATATATATATATATATATATATATATATATATATATATATATATATATACACACACACAGTATCTCACAAAAGTGAGTGCACCCATCACATTTTTGTAAATTAAAAAAAAAAATCGTAAAAAAATTGCAATTAGTGTTTATTGATTGGTTTGCGCAAAAGTTATAGCTTCTACAAAATAGGGGATAGATTTATAGCATTTTTATTATTAATTTTTTTTTTTTTTTTACTAGTAATGGCAGAGATCTGCAATTTTTATCGTAACTGCAATATTAAGGCGGACACGTCGGACAATTTTGACACATTTTTGGGACCATTGGCATTAATACAGCGATCAGTGCGATTAAAAATGCATTGATTACTGTAAAAATGTTACTGGCAGTGAAGGGTTTATATGTGTGTCCTAGGGAGTGATTCTAACTGGGGGGGATGGGGACAGTGAAGGGAAGACAGCAGATCGTCTGTTCATACTCTGTATGAACAGTCGATCTGTCACTGCCCCCTTTTCATTATTCACACATATATATTGTGTATGTAATATTTTGTCATTATTATTTTAATAGATGTTGTAGGTACTAAAAAGTAGCACTACAACATATTATAAAAATGAATCTGGTTTGTGTGGAGCACGCTGAGGCAGGGCAGGAGTTTTTCATTACACATATTAGCAAATCATTGCTTTTTTTTAATGTAGATTTTACACAACGTCCCAACTTTTTGGAATTGGGGTTGTGTTATTATTATCTATGCTGCTTTCTATCTTCAGCATGTTATATTGAAGCCCCACTCAGGAGTAAAATAACCTTTTTACCCCATAAGCCCCCTTCCCAAACCGGTTCTGACTGTCTATTTTCCCTCTTACCCAGTGAAGATGGCAATACTCACCTAAGTCCCCCATCCAGGTCCCTTATTGCTACCAGTTGTGTGCAGGACCGCTAATCCAGCATTGCCATGGTGCCCTGTGCCCTCCAATCCCCTACCTTCCCCCTCTCATGATCTTTGTCATCTTCTAACTCCTAAGAGGACCCAGCTGACGGCCATACTGTAGGGATTGTCAATATCACTGCCCAACAAAGGACACCAAGCAGAATAGGAATAGGAGAAGACTCTGGGCTGCGGCGTATTATGTAAAAATGGGCATTTAGATGGGGTTTTTTTTTCCAACAATCACATAGATGGTGGTAAGTGGCCGGGTGACATTGATCCCGGAGTGGCGTTTTAAAGCAGACTTTCACTTTAAAGTGAAGTGCCGCTTTATCCACCTCCCCACCCTAAACACTTTGAAATGTGTTTTGTTTTCTTTTTTTTATTCCAGGGAGCCAGTACCTTTTTGGACAGGTACCCCATTCCCACATCCTCATATTTTACATGGGCAAGAATGACATTGCTCAGCTTGCCCCCTTCTCTGCCCCCAGCCTCCTGGGATATGTCACACGTGCAAGGAGCCTGCAGAACCAGTCTTTTTGCACAACACAATCTCATGCATGCACAGCGGGGTGCCGGTTGAGATTGCTCAGGAAGTCACAGCAGACTCCCAAATCCAAAGATGGAGGTGCTGGGGACCCAAAGAAGTGCGATGAACCATCTGCTGAATGATGACAGGGACTGGTCAGTACCTCCATTTTAGAGGGTCAACATTTGCAATATTTGTTGCAGGGGACCGTTTATTAATTAATTTTCTTTTTAGAAGTGAAGTGAGAGCAATTCCGGGGTCAAAATTCATGGATAGTTAATATAATAATTTTCCAATGGTACATTCTTCCTTCCTTAAACGTCAAAGTCAAGTCCTGTATCAAAGATGGTGATGTCGGGACCTGTAGCGGTAATAAGAACTGGCTGCGGGAAGCTCTGGATCCTGGACATGGAAAGTTACTGATTTTTAAAATATGTATATATAGTATTTGTATCTGCTGATTTTTTTTTTTTTTTTTTTACAGAAAGCCCAACTGAATTTCCTGGCTTGGTCACATAGCCCGGTCCTCCTATCTCTGCTCATGTCCAGACTAAGGATGGGCTCAGCCATGTTTCGGATATGAATCTAAACTCGCCTGGGTTATCTCACCGGGAAGCTCTGACTTATTGTAAGGGCAGGGGGGACTGATGTGAATTGGTGTAATATTTCCCTAGCTGGGAGCGGGACTGTCAGGGCTGTTTGGACTGAAGGGACCATCTGGCGTAGAGAGACTGTCACTGTAACTCAGGTGTCATATCGGTGAGGTGTCTATCATCTGTGCTGCTGCACACTGCTGTCAGTGCCACTGTGAGAGTCAATTTCACATGTGTGTAAATCGATTGTATCTACTATCGTCATTAAAATAAAAAAAATATATATTTTTTGCCTTATTATCTACCTTAAATCACATCGCTAATTGCATATTGTACTTGCTTGTAGCCTAAATACTTAAAACTGTGATTTTGTACTTTTGGAAATGCCAGGAAAATTTTCGGTGTTGTGTCAGTAAATTTTAATCTGGTAGGTTGGCAACACTGCCTCTTAACATGCCCTGGCAACAGTCCAACAGCTGTCAGTCCTCAGGCTGAGTGTGCCAACCTTTACCAACCCTGTCTAACAATATATTATTAGCATAGCTGGTAGTAGATTGTCACATGCAGCCAGACTTTCTGTAATGTTGAAGTCATTTTATAGCTTCTTCATCCCACTTCTTCAGTTCTGGAGAAGGTTTGATGGGCCTTCAACATTACAGAACAAGTCCAGTTGAATGTGACTACTACTAGCTATGCTATGACCTGGATACATTGGAACCTTCACAGACAGTAATTATGGAAGAATATATTTATTATTACACAGCCACAGAACATACAGATGGATCTTCTATCAGACACTTTATTAAATACAGCTTATTACATAAGATTAAAGTAATAAAGGTTCACAAATTTCTTACTGTCAATCTTGATAGTGACAAACCCTTCAGAGGCGGTCCACACCACACCTTCATTTCCCCAGATCTCCGCCATCTGCACCGACTGTTCATTATCCCCTGTAATAGAGGAGATGAGGGGTACCTGCAATGTACTATCTATACCAGTCCTGGGAAGAATGATAATCGGGTAAAACTGATCTCTAAGACACCAGTCCAGAAGGAGCCTGAATAGGCCTTGTGTACACACCAGCAGAGACGCAGCTGGTAATGGACCCTCATCAGGATATCGTTTTCAATGGTCACATTTTAAATCCTAAAGCCCAACTCCAACTAAAACGCTGTACAATCTGCTTTACATCCACCACCAAATCTGTCATAGAAGGCCCTGTGCATTGGATACAAACTAAATGCTTTGTGTAAATTTGTGCTCTTTGATGTAAAAATTGGTAAGTTTAAAAGAAGATTATACAATCAGATTGTGACATGTATGGTCACCCTAATACTTGTGATCTTGTCATGCTAGAGGCGACTAACCTGTAGAGAAATAACTCACCCGCTTCCATGGTGATGCTCCCTTTCTGGCCGGATTTGCGAGTTGTCCATCCCTCGATGGCGGAGACACTGTACAATCGTCCTTCATCAGCGAGGGAGAGCATTACCGCCATAATCCAGCCAATGAGGGAGTGACTCTGCAGAAACAGGAGAGCGGTTCCTCCGCCCTCTAGTGACCCTGTGTGACATTGTGTAGGTACAATGCTGGCGGGGCGCCAAACTGCTGCAGAAACATTTTTCTTTTTCATGCCGGGTTCACATATCTCCGGCTGCGGTTCACGGCATGGGGCCTGGTGCATGTCTATTCACCGGTTCAGGTGCGATTCAGCTCTGAATTTTTGCATGAATTCGCACTTGAACCTGACCCAAAGATGCACAGCACCCTTCTGCAATCTGAACTGCGGTCACCCCAGACCTGTGTGAAACAGCTTCATTGACAGCTGGTCACACTCGCCTGTCATGCAAATTGGATGCATATATGTGAACCTAGCCTGAAGCTTTTAAAGTGGAACTAAACCCATCGATCAGTTCCCCAAAACAGTTACATTCGGGGAATGCCGTGAGAAAGAAAGATAAAAGTTGCTTGTGCTCTCAACCAAACTGTCAAGCCACCAAATGGCTGCTGTTATAACTGATCACATGTGCAGCACCCACTGCAGATCAAACTGAGGCAAAGATGGCAGCTTCATGGGCTGTAAACAATCGTTTACAACTTAGGTGCCCAACCTGTGCCCTGCAGACACTAAATTTGGGTCCCCCATTTCCCTGTAATAGCTGGGATTTCTAGCAGTCTCATGTGATGTGTCTCCAGTCTACTACTTTCTCTTGAACCATGTTCCCAGCCTCCAACAACTCCTATATTCTGATCACAGTCTCTGACAGTAGTCTCCTGTAACATAACCACTTTCTCTTGTATCATGCCCACAATCTCTGACCATCTCTTGACTGCAGTTACTAACCATATCTTGTATTATGCTTGCAGTCTTTAGGCTCAACCGCATGTGAATCGCACATGTGAAATGGAATGCATTCCTGCAATTCACATGCGATTCAGTGCAGTGCGATTTGAGCCCATTCATTTTAAATGGGCTCAAATTGCAACAAAGAACTGCATGCACCATTTTTGAGCTGCACCACAACTGGATCGCATGGTACAGAATGGCGTTATGATGCAGGCAAACGCACTGTGTTTGCAGTGTCATTAATATTGACACATTGTTACATAGTTTGGTTAAAAAAAGACACAAGTCCATCTAGTTCAAAAACAAAAAAATACAATTCCATATACACAATCCTTCACTCACAGTTCACCTGGAGCAGGTCACAAGGGCAGTGTGTTTTGCATGCAATACGGGAAATCCAAACTAATTGCAGTGTTTCCCACACTGCCTTAGACCTACACTTAAAGTGATCATAAATGTTCCTTTAACCACTTCAATACCAGGCACTTAGACACCTTCCCGCCCAGCCCAATTTTCACCTTTCAGCACTGTCGCAATTTGAATGACAATTGCGCGGTCATGCTACACTGTACCCAAACTAAATTTTTATCATTTTGTTCCCACAAATAGAGCTTTCTTTTGGTGGTATTTGATCACCTCTGCGGTTTTTATTTTTTGCGCAACAAATAAAAAAAGACCGAAAATTTTGAAAAAAAACAAGTTTTTCTTTGTTTCTGTTAAAACTTTTTGTAAATAAGTACGTTTTCTTCTTCAATGACGGGCACTGATATGGCTGCACTGACGGGCACTGATATGGCGGCACTGATGGGCACCGATCAGGTGGCACCAATGAGGTAGCACTGATGAGGTGGCACTGACGGGCACTGATGATGGGCACTGATAGGCGGCACTGATGGGCACTGATAGGTGGCACTGATGGGCACTGATAGGTGGCACTGGTATGCGGCACTGATGGGCACTCATAGGTGGCACAGATGGGCACTTATAGGCGGCACTGATGGGCACTCATAGGTGGCATTGATGGGCACTCGTAGGTGGCATTGATGGTTACTTATGGGTGGCACTGATAGTTGGCACAGATGGGCACGGATGGGCACTGATATATGGGCACTGATGGGCACGGATGGGCACTGACAGGTGGCATGAATGGACACTGATGGGTGGCACTGATGGCACTGCTTGTTTGCAGTGATGCCCCTAAGGGTGGCATTGCTGGGCATCACTGCAACATGATGGTGCCAATCAGTGCCCATTTGTGGGCACTGATTGGTACAGATTTGGCACACTGGGCACATGTGGATGGCCATGGGGTACATACCTGGCCATCCACATGTTGCCCCTTCCCTGGTGGTCCTAGTGGCGATCCCTGGTGGTCCAGTGTGGTGATCTGAGGGGGGGCTGCGCTGATAAACAATCAGCGCAGACCCCCCCTACCAGGAGAGCCGCCGATCGGCTCTCCTCTACTCGCATCTGTCAGACGCGAGGGAGGAAGAGCCGATCAACGGCTCTTCCTATTGACAGCGTGATCAGCCGTGATTGGACACGGCTGATCACGTGGTAAAGAGCCTCTGCCTGACGCCCAGTCAGGATAACAGAACCACTTCCTGGACGTCAATCCGCCATAGGGCGGGCGGGAAGTGGTTAAAAAAATTATATATATATATATATATATATATATACTTGCCTGATTTGTGTAATGGTTTTGCACAGAGCAGCCCTGATTCTCCTCTTCTTAGGTCCCTGTCAGTACTCCTGGCTCCTCCCTGCTGATGCCCCCCATAGCAAGCAGCTTGTGCATGCTCACTTCTTAGCCGTCTTAGGCCTGCCCCCTACTCACTGGCTGTGACTGACAGCAGCAGGAGCCAATGGAGCCTGTGTCTGAGCTCTAATCAGTGCAGTAAGAAATGTGATGAACAATGCACCCTACTCTAACAAAACATATACATAAAAAAAAAGTGCAAAATAAGTGCAATATCATGAATGACCGCTAGATGTCCCTAGCAGATTAATTAACATAAAGTGAACGTGCAAAATATACAATAATATAAACTCTGAAGTGCTATTATACATAAAATTACCACCAGATATCTCCAGTCCAGTGTATAGCAAAAATTATAAATAAACTTATGGTGCAGTGTCCGAAAGGTAAAGTAAACTTCCATCAAATGATTTCTAATAGTGCATATGATTCCATTGGTCCATTGCGCCACCAACACCGGTCACACAGCCTACTCACCAGATTTTCATGACCCCCATTACAGGAGTCATATACAGCAGATTGGCACAGGCAAGGCACTGTATGTTTATGGATGAAATATAATGAGCACGTCACTCTATCCTAATGTGCACACGTCACTCTATCCTATTGGGCACACAGCACTCTATCCTAATGGGCACACAGTCAGCACTCTATCCTAATGGGCACACAGCACTCTATCCCAATGGGCACGTGTCACTCTATCCTAATGGCCACACAGCACTCTATCCTAATGGGCACATGTCACTCTATCCTAATGGGCATGTGTCACTCTATCCTAATGGGCACACAGCACTCTATCCCAATGGGCACGTGTCACTTTATCCTAATGAGCACACAGCACTCTATCCTAATGGGCACACATCACTCTATCCTAATAAGCACACATCACTCTATCCTAATGAGCACACGTCACTCCATGCTAATGGGCACACGTCACTTTATTCTAATGGGAACATGTCACTCTATCCTAATGGGCACACAGCACTCTATCCTAATAGGCACACGTCACTCAATCCTAATGGGCACAATCACTCTATCCTAATATGCACACGTCACTCTATCCTAATGGGCACAAGTCACTTTATTCTAATGGGAATATGTCACTCTATCCTAATGGGCATGGGTCACTCTATCCTAATGGGCACACATCACTTTATTCTTATGGGAACATGTTGCTCTATCCTAATGGGCACGGGTCACTTTATTCCAATGGGCACATGTCACTCTATCCCAATGGGCACACGCCACTTTTTTCTAATGGGCACATGTCTTTTAAGTCTAAGGACACCCGTCACTCTATTCTAATGGGCACGTGTCATACCTCCAAGATGACCACTGCCTTGCTAAAGAAGCTGAGGGTAAAGGTTATGGACTGGCCAAGCATGTCTCTAGACCTAAACCCTATTGAGCATCTGTGGGGCATCCTCAAATGGAAGGTGAAGGAGCACAAGGTCTCTAACATCCACCAGCTCTGTGATGTCGTCATGGAGGAGTGGGAGAGGACTCCACCAGAGCTTCACAGGTTGCCACTGGAGTCCATGCCCAAGAGGGTTAAGGCAGTGCTGGAAAATAATGGTGGCCACACAAAATATTGACACTTTGGGTGCAATTTGGACATTTTCACTTTTGGTGCCAGCCATTTAGACATTAACCACTTCAGCCCCGGAAGGATTTGCCCCATGCCTGACCAGGCCATTTTTTGCAATACGACACTGCGTCGCTTTAACTGACAATTGCGCAGTCGTGTGACATTGTACCCAAACAAAATTTATGTCCTTTTTTCCCCACAAATAGAGCTTTCTTTCGGTGGTATTTGATCACCTCCTGCGATTTTTATTTTTTGTGCTATTAACAAAAAAAGAGCGACAATGTTGCAAAAAACACAATATTTTGTGGTTTTTGCTATAATAAATATCCCCCAATTTTTTTTTAAAAAACTATTTTTTTCCTCAGTTTAGGCCGATATGTATGGGCACATGTTGCTCTATCCCAATGGGCACATGTCACTCTATCCTAATGAGCACGTCATTTTATTCCAATGAACACATGTCCTTCTATCCTAATGGGCACGTCATTTTAGTCTAAGGGCACTTGTCACTTTGTGAATCGATAAGAATTTATTGATTTTTATTCATAAATTAAATTTCCAATTAGAGCCTAGCACTGCTCATGGCAGCTATGAAATTTTTTTTGGCCCCTTACACAGCTCTAGGCCTGACCACTAACACCCGTATGCACTCAGCCCCCCCCTCACCTGTATATATGGCAGCTAATCTCTGCCCATCTCTTGGATCATACCCAGGGATTGCATAGGCAGTGCTGGAGATGGGCGGAGTCCTTACAGAGCCACGCTCTGATCCTGTTATTTTTCTCTGTGTATTCATGACAGTTGTATAACAGATGTGTTTAACTCCCCATAAACTGTACTACCCCACTTATAACCGTATTCATTAACCGAGACCACACCGTACTCTTGGGGTAACAAAGGCCGTAGCAGCCTACTTTATTTAACAAATATAATGACTCAAATATCAAAAATATAAACGTATAAATGGAAAAACATATCTGTTATAAAAACCTTTGAAATCTAACGTTGGTCTGAGCAGGCACTCAATAAACCTCTGTGTTAATAAACCTTCTTGCACTGCAGTCCCTCTCAAATGTATTATCCCTGCCTCAAGCCGACAAGCTGGCTCAAAGACTACCCCTGACCGCAGTGCCCCATTATCCCTTCCCGGCTAACCTCCGTCAACCGGGAACCACCATCAGGACCCCTCCAACGATAGTCCCGATCTCATCCTTCTGATATCTTCTTTTCCTGCCCAGACCAACGTCCGCCACCACTACGACATCCATTGCCAGTACCTGTGAAGAAAAAACAGAAAACACTTCCCAAACAACCAAAAAGAAAACTGCTAACCATAGGGAGGGTGGGTGGGAACTTTCCACCACGCTTTGGTGACTCATCCCAGGCGGGGCCCCCTTATCAAAGCTCCTCCAGCCCCTCCCCTCGGCTCTATACTCACCACCCATTAGAAAATTGGTTAAATCCCTGTTAACCCCGTCATGCCCGCCCTACGCTTATTCTCCTGCTGATATTGCTCCGGGCTACCTCTATGATAGACTCTCCAGGGGGCGCTCGCATGCCTCCTTATAAGGATGTGGCCCCTCCCACATGATGTCACAGGCCAATGGTAAGAAGTTGCAGCCTGCAGGGGAGTGTCAGCAGTGGTGTGTGCTCAGTGCTCAGGAGAGGACATGTGACAGAGAGCTCCGGAGCAGCTTAGCTCAGTGGGTCACAGAGATTATCATCATTATATCATCTTATTTATTGTTATCTATAACTACATATCTATCATCATTTCAAAAAGTAAATAATAAATATTAATAGATGATAATAATCCGGTCAATAGGGCAGTGGACGGTGTCAATAGGGCAGTGGATGGTGTCAGTAGAGCAGTGGATGCTGTCAGTAGAGCAGTGGATGGTGTCAGTAGGGCAGAGGTTGATGCCAGTAGGGCGGTGGGCTGTGTCAGTAGAGCAGTGGACGGTGTCAGTAGAGCAGTGAACAGTGTCAGTAGAGCAGAGGTTGATGCCAGTAGCGCGGTGTCAGTAGAGCAGTGGATGGTGTCAGTAGAGCAGTGGACGGTGTCAGTAGAGCAGTGGATGGTGTCAGTAGAGCAGTGGATGGTGTCAGTAGAGCAGTGGATGGTGTCAGTAGAGCAGTGGACAGTGTCAGTAGAGCAGAGGTTGATGTCAGTAGGGCAGGGGACAGTGTCAGTAGAGCAGAGGATGGTGTCAGTAGGGCAGTGGATGGTGTCAGTAGAGCAGTGGATGGTGTCAGTAGAGCAGAGGTTGATGTCAGTAGGGCGGTGGACGGTGTCAGTAGGGCAGTTGACGGTGTCAGTAGGGCAGTGGATGGTGTTAGTAGAGCAGTGGACGGTGTCAGTAGAGCAGTGGACGGTGTCAGTAGGGCAGTGGATGGTGTCAAAAGGGCAGTGAATGGTGTCAGTAGAGCAGTGGACGGTGTCAGTAGAGCAGAGGTTGATGTCAGTAGGGCGGTGGACGGTGTCAGTAGGGCAGTGGACGGTGTCAGTAGGGCAGTGGATGGTGTCAGTAGAGCAGTGGACAGTGTCAGTAGAGCAGTGGATGGTGTCAGTAGGGCAGAGGACGGTGTCAGTAGAGCAGTGGATGGAGTCAGTAGAGCAGTGGATGGTGTCAGTAGGGCAGAGGACGGTGTCAGTAGGGCAGTGGGCGGTGTCAATAGGGCAGTGGACGGTGTCAGTAGAGAAGTGGAAGGTGTCAGTAGAGCAGTGAACGGTGTCAGTAGAGCAGTGGATGGTGTCAGTAGAGCAGTGGATGGTGTCAGTAGAGCAGTGGACAGTGTCAGTAGAGCAGAGGTTGATGTCAGTAGGGCAGGGGACAGTGTCAGTAGAGCAGAGGATGGTGTCAGTAGGGCAGTGGATGGTGTCAGTAGAGCAGAGGTTGATGTCAGTAGGGCGGTGGACGGTGTCAGTAGGGCAGTTGACGGTGTCAGTAGGGCAGTGGATGGTGTTAGTAGAGCAGTGGACGGTGTCAGTAGAGCAGTGGACAGTGTCAGTAGGGCAGTGAATGGTGTCATTAGGGCAGTGAATGGTGTCAGTAGAGCAGTGGACGGTGTCAGTAGAGCAGAGGTTGATGTCAGTAGGGCGGTGGACGGTGTCAGTAGGGCAGTGGACGGTGTCAGTAGGGCAGTGGATGGTGTCAGTAGAGCAGTGGACAGTGTCAGTAGAGCAGTGGATGGTGTCAGTAGGGCAGAGGACGGTGTCAGTAGAGCAGTGGATGGTGTCAGTAGGGCAGAGGACGGTGTCAGTAGGGCAGTGGACGGTGTCAGTAGGGCAGTGGACGGTGTCAATAGGGCAGTGGACGGTGTCAGTAGAGGAGTGGACGGTGTCAGTAGAGCAGTGGACGGTGTCAGTAGAGCAGTGGATGGTGTCAGTAGGGCAGTGGATGGTGTCAGCAGTGCAGTGGATGTTGTCAGTAGGGCAGTGGACGGTGTCAGTAGTGCAGTGGACGGTGTCAGTAGAGCAGTGGATGGTGTCAGTAGAGCAGTGGATGGTGTCAGTAGAGCAGAGGACGGTGTCAGTAGAGCAGAGGACGGTGTCAGTAGAGCATTGGATGGTGTCAGTAGAGCAGTGGATGGTGTCAGTAGGGCAGTGGATGGTGTCAGTAGAGCAGTAGATCGGAGCACTGCGCCCCGAGTCCACCCAGTTGTGTGACAATAGCGAATGAATATTACCACATTGCACAGTAACGTAGGTTACTTGCATTGTTGCAGTGGCTGTCAGGATTTATTTTGCCATTACCAATTGGGGAGATTTCCCTTCACTTCCTGTTCAATAGCTGAAACAGGAAGTAAAAGAAAAACACTCCATATTGGGGGGATTCTATAACTAGTGTCTCCATGAAAAGATTTCAACGCTATTTCTATCTTGGTGACAGCTCAAAATGTGGGATTTTCTTTTACTTTCACGCTTGGTAACCTAAAAGGGACAAATAGAGAGGGTGAATCTCCCTAAGGCCCCATTCACACCTCACTTCTTTTTCTCAACACACATAGGGTAGCCTATTCACTTAAAGCGGAGTTCCACACAAAAATCGAACTTCCGCTTTTCGTAACCCTCCCCCCCTCCGGTGTCACATTTGGCACCTTTCAGGGGGGAGGGGGGTGCAGATACCCACTTCCGGCATAGACTCCCATGGGAGTCTATGCCTCTTCCCGTCCCGACCGCGCTGTCTTCTGGGAACACACAGCTCCCAGGAGAGAGCGGGGACCACTAGGGACGCACAGCGCGACTCGCGCATGCGCAGTAGGGAACCGGGAAGTGAAGCCGCAACGCTTCACTTCCTGATTCCCTCACCTAGGATGGCGGCGGCAGCTGCCGAGAACCGAGCGGGTTCTCTGCGTCCCCTGCCGACATCGCTGGACCCCAGGACAGGTAAGTGGCAATGTATTAAAAGTCAGCAGCTGCAGTATTTGTAGCTGCTGGCTTTTAATATTTTTTTTTTTTTGGCGGTGTGGGTGAACCCCCGCTTTAAATGGACTACCCTATGCGTGGCAAACATGTCAAAGAAGCTTCACATTTTATTTATTTTTTACAGTGCGTTTTGGCGCATTTGTGGCCTGTTTTGCTATGCACAACTTGCTCGTATGCTGTCCGCGTTTGGGGTGCCATTGAAAGGTAATGCCACTGCAAGCACAGTGCATGTTTTGCACATGTCCCAGCAAGATGCCCAAAAATGCACACTTCTGTGTTCATTTCCTGAACACACAGGTGTAAATAGGGACTAACAGGGGCACAGACAGGAATAAATACCTGACAGGTGTTCTCATCCCTCTCCACTCTATCCAAAACTAGCTATACTTTAACTCCTTCCTAAATATTAAATTTAATGGTGCACTCTGGGCAGATTTAATGTATAAAGACAAAACTTTTTTTTTGTTTTGTTTTGGATAGAGTGGAGAAGTATTAGAACACCATCTGGGTAATTTTTCTGTTTTTGCCCCCGTGAAAGTGAAAGAAAATCCCATTTTTGCCTTGACACTTAAAGCGGTAATAGAGGGGAAATTTTCCAATGAGGACACTAGTTCTGGTGACCCTGATGACAACCAGGGGTTCCCTCATTTTGGAGGGATTTCCTTTCACTTCCTGTCTTGGCTATGGGGTATAAAGTGAAGGAAAATCTCCCCAAGGGGGTACAGATGGCAAAAAAATAATAATAAAATATAACAGGGATTATAACCCTCCCTTACTCTGTCCTAAATGAAAGGTTTTGCCTATAGCTCTACTTTAAAATACATAAATGAATCTGCTGGATATTCATGACTACATCTTTAAATGTTTTTTTTACAATGCAAGCAGTGTAAACACTTACAGTCAGGTCCATAAATATTGGGACATCGACACAATTCTAATCTTTTTGGCTCTATACACCATAACAATGGATTTGAAATGAAAGGAACAAGATGTGCTTTAACTGCAGACTTTCAGCTTTAATGTGAGGGTATTTACATCCAAATATGGTGAACGGTGTAGGAGTTACAACAGTTTGTATATGTGCCTCCCACTTTTTAAGGGACCAAAAGTAATGGGACAGATTAACAATCATCCATCAAACTTTCACTTTTTAATACTTGGTTGCAAATCCTTTGCAGTCAATTACAGCCTGAAGTCTGGCACGCATAGACATCACCAGACGCTGGGTTTCATCCTGGTGATGCTCTGCCAGGCCTCTACTGCAACTGTCTTCAGTTCCTGCTTGTTCTTGGGGCATTTTCCCTTCAGTTTTGTCTTCATCAAGTGAAATGCATGCTCAATCGGATTCAGGTCAGGTGATTGACTTGGCTATTGCATAACATTCCACTTCTTTCTCAAAAACTCTTTGGTTGCTTTCGCAGTATGCTTCGGGTCATTGTCCATCTGCACTGTGAAGCGCTGTCCAATGAGTTCTGAAGCATTTTGCTGAATATGAGCAGATAACATTGCCCAAAACACTTCAGAATTCATCCTGCTGCTTTTGTCAGCAGTCACATCATCAATAAATACAAGAGAACCAGTTCCATTGTCAGCCATACATGCCCACGCCATGACACTACCACCACCATGCTTCACTGATGAGGTGGTATGCTTTGGATCATGAGCAGTTCCTTTCCTTCTCCATACTCTTCTCTTCACATCACTCTGGTACAAGTTGATCTTGGTCTCATCTGTCCATAGGATGTTGTTCCAGAACTGTGAAGGCTTTTTTAGATGTTGTTTGGCAAACTCTAATCTGGCCTTCCTGTTTTTGAGGCTCACCAATGGTTTACATCTTGTGGTGAACCCTCTGTATTCACTCAGGTGAAGTCTTCTCTTGATTGTTGACTTTGACACACATACATCTACCTCCTGGAGAGTGTTTTTGATCTGGCCAACTGTTGTGAAGGGTGTTTTCTTCACCAGGGAAAGAATTCTTCGGTCATCCACCACAGTTGTTTTCCATGGTCTTCCGGGTCTTTTGGTGTTGCTGAGCTCACCGGTGCATTCTTTCTTTTTAAGGATGTTCCAAACAGTTGATTTGGCCACACCTAATGTTTTTGCTATCTCTCCGATGGGTTTGTTTTGTTTTTTCAGCCTAATGATGGCTTGCTTCACTGATAGTGACAGCTTTTTGGATCTCCTATTGAGAGTTGACAGCAACAGATTCCAAATGCAAATAGCACACTTGAAATGCACTCTGGACCTTTTATCTGCTCTTTGTAAATGAGATAAGGAGGGAATAACACACACCTGGCCATGGAACAGCTGAGCAGCCACTTGTCCCATTACTTTTGGTCCCTTAAAAAGTGGGAGGCACATATACAAACTGTTGTAATTCCTACACCGTTCACCTGATTTGGATGTAAATACCCTCAAATTAAAGCTGAAAGTCTGCAGTTAAAGCACATCTTGTTTGTTTCATTTCACATCCATTGTGTTGGTGTATAGAGCCAAAAAGATTAGAATTGTGTCGATGTCCCAATATTTATGGACCTGACTGTATATTCAATCTGGTATCAGCCACTCATAGTCCCTGTACAGCAGAGCTCAGATTGGGGAGGGAGAAGCAGCATAGGGAGCCAGTCAGTTTTGGGAGGAGAGAGCAAAGTAACAGAGAAACAAGCTCATCAGACTACAGCAAATCTTTTCAGTATCCAGGCAGCAGAAAAAAAATCAGATCTACTATACTTCAAGCCTGGCTGTGCTGTGTGGCAGAGCTGTGTAATTCTCAGGACTGGCAGAAATACAAATCATTAAGCCTCCATTCACACCTGTGCTGCTTGTCATGCGGTTCCAAATCGCATGAAAAGTCTCTGCCTATTGTCGGCAATAGTTCAAATTGGTGTGGCTCCTACTTTGCGGTGCCACACCGATCTGAAAAAAAGGTTCCTGCACTATTTTTTGCGATTTTTGATTGAATGTACAAGGAATTTTTGTACAGCTTAAGAGCATCTCTACCCTTGGACAACAGCATTGTCAATCTGGGGAAAGGGTAGTGTTATGCCGCGTACACACGAGCGGACTTTACGGCAGACTTTGTCCTGCGGACTTTTCAACAGACTTTACGACAGGCTTTTCGAATGAATGGACTTGCCTACACACGATCAACCAAAGTCCGACGGATTCGTACGTGAAGACGTACGACCGGACTAAAACAAGGAAGTTCATAGCCAGTAGCCAATAGCTACCCTAGCGTCATTTTTTTGTCCATCGGACTAGCATACAGACGAGCGGACTTTTCGACCGGACTCGAGTCCGTCGAAAAGATTTGAAACATGTTTCATTTCTAGGTCCGTCGAACTTTTGGGGAAAAAAAGTCCGCTGGAGCCCACACACAATCAAATTGTTCGACGGACTCCGGTCCGCCGAACCAAGTATGGCGTAAAGTCCGGTCGTGTGTACGCGGCATTAGATGTACTAGCAGATTTAGATGGACCTGACTAACAAATTAAAGGCAAACTTCAGCTAATTAAAGTGGTAGTAAACCACCACAAAAATATAAAAATTGCAGGTTTAAGTCCCTATGAACTAGTATGCACTGCATACTAGCACATTATGACAGACTTACCTGCACATGGAGTTCTCTAGAGCAGTGCTGTCACGGCTCCCCTGTGCTTCCATCTTCACCCTTCTGGGTTTGCAGGCTGTATGGATGCTCTGGTTAGGGATTGCCATCCCTTCAGAGCGCATGCGCCGGTGACATCATTGGCTGCATCCATTGTAAATTTCTCCTAAACAATGCACGTTTAGAAGATATTTACTGTACCTACAGGTAAGCCTTATTATAGGTACAAGTTAAAAAGTGGACTTTCCTTCCTCTTTAAAGCCTGCCTAGGAAGACTCACTCCTGCAGATTGCCATCAGAGCCAACACACTGCTTGCATCAGGGCTAAGGGTTGTTAGGAAGAGTACTGAGGGAGGGTGTGGTGATGCTTTCAGAAAGAGAAGCCCGCAGCTGAGAAGGGACGCAGTCAGCGCAGGGGAGACATGACAGGGTGATAAGGCAAACCAGCAAGGTCAGGGTTAAAGGTGTGGTCATAAAGGTGTGGTCATATAAGGTGTGGCATATGGCTGTAATTAAGTGGTCATTATTGGCCGGAATTTGGTGCAAAGGGGGGGAGCTAATAGTTAATAAATTAATGTAAATGGGGTGGGGCTGTAACAGTTCTAGTGGAACCTGTTGAGAACATTCCCTCCCTCCCGCCCTTAATCTGAGGGGTAGTAGTGAATGGGGGTTGTTTTCGGGTGTTTTACAATGCGTAGGGGCATGTTAGGATCCTTGGCGGTGGTAGAATGTGGTGCATTCTGGGTAAACGGTGGGGAACCATCAGGTATGGTATCCTCGAGTGGGAACGGTTCACTGGCTAGTGACCGTGCAGATTAAGGACCCTGGGGTGGCTGAGGTTAGCTGGGTTTAGGCCCTGAGTCTTCATATATAGCGGCTGGGGTGGCAACTCAGTTTAGATGTGCCTCTGACACAAATTAAGAGGGTAATGGTTACATTGGTACCGCCTTGGATCTTAAAATGATAGATATTTTATATATATACAGTTTAGTGAAATAGTATAGTTAGGTGGGTTCTTACAGTGTGTATTGTAACAAAAGTTGTTTTATTAATAAAAGGCCATGTTGGCCATTTAACCCACCTTAGGTGTCGAGTGTTTATTCTAAATCATAGTAAATTTAAGTTAAGGTTCAAATGGGTAAGGGTACTGTAGGGTAAGCTCTTAGCTACCATTGTCAAGCTATGTACAGCTCCCTGCCAGCACCTCGTACCAACCATGATCTGCCTGCAATGCATAACGAAGCACAGAAACACAAAAATGTAGTATAATGACATCTAAAATAAGGAATGGAATGTCATTTCATTAGCGTCTCTTAATGGTGGTCAAGTGTTACGACACAATTCATAAGCATGTCTGTATTTGCTGGTGCTTCCTCTCTATTTGCTGAAATTACCTGGAAAGTTACTTCTCTACCACCTTGTTTCGGGGGGGAGGACCTCATCTTGTTTTCAATTGTGAAGCAATCTGTAATCAGTCTAACTTGTGACCAGTTTTTAGGTCTTTACTGCCTAGCATATCTGGAATAAATAAAGAATTAAAAAAAAACATGAATTAGCATGTCGATGACATCATACTGGTGCTATGGTAGCTGGAACTGGGACAGAATAAGTCATAAATGTGACAAAGTGAGCAATAAAAAAAACACAACAAAGTTTTGAACTAATCTTCAAACTAAAAATAGAAAGGAAAAAAATGGCTAGATTTACAGTCCAAAGCGTACATACAATAAAAGCTGCAGTACACCGCGCTGTGTTCTGTTATTGTCATATCATAGTGCCAGGTGCGCTGTGTCCTCATATAAGATTGCCAATCTCTCCACTCTCTTATATGGGATAGTGGTGAGTGGGTGTTGTCAATCAATCAAAGATAAATACATTAGACCCCTTTCACACTGGGGCCCCGGCGTTAGCGCCACTAGTTTTAGGCCGCAAGTGGGGCGCTTTTAACACCAAAGAAGGGGGTAAAAACGCACGTGTTGCGGCGCTTCCGAAACGTTTTTCAGGCGCTTTGGAAGCACTGCCCATTCATTTCAATGAGTAGGGCGTTTTGGGATCGCTGTATACAGTGCTCCCACACCACCCCAAAGATGCTGCTTGCAGGACTTTTCCTAACGTCCCCCAAATGCACCGCCCCAGTGTGAAAAGACACACTGAAACGAATGGGAGACGGTTTTCAGGTGCTATTTAGAGGCCACTTCTATCACTAAAATGCCTGAAAACCGCCTCAGCGTGAAAGGGGTCTAAATGTGCAACTAAACTCTCTCAATCACATTAACTATTTTAAATGTTTATGCTGCTCACATGAGTAAATAGATAAGAAGATATATCATATTTACTTAATTTAGGGCCGGTTCCCACTGCTGCGATGCGGGAATGCTGCAAATCACCCATACGATCCGATTCTGCTGCGGACCAAAAAAAGGGTCCTGTGCGAGTTTGGTCCGAATGCGATGCGCATCGCAGAGATCGGATGTGATTTGCACTGCAGTGCGGTGAGAATCACATCCAATCTCGGACATCGTGGGAACTGGCCCTTAATCTTTTTTTTTTTTTTTTTTTTTTTTACATTTCTTCAGTTGCTTCCTGGTTTTTGGCCTAGGCTAAAATTATGTCATACTTCCCAGGAGTCTTCATGGGTATTTTCTTCTTTCATCTGGAGGAGGGAAGGAGAGGCTTTCTCAGCTAAGCACACACTCCTGCCTGCATGCCTGAACTAAGGGCTGATGGATTCCAGGAAGTAAATGCTACATTAATCATTTGCCCTTACTCAAGATGGTCATTGCTAAAAATGCTGCGGATGTTTTTCAAAGTGATTTCTCAATAAAATAAAGCATGGAGACATGTATGGATGAGTGAGTTTACTTTGAATATTAAAAGAGAAATATGGATTTTTTTTATCCCATATTCATACTTACCTATGTGGATGCAGCATCGGACCAAATGAGCCCAGGCTGGACTTCTCCTTTAACCGCTTCTGAACTGCCCTATACTAGCTTTATTGCTACAGGGTGGCAGCTGTGTGCTGGATCATGTATAAATACAACAGCTCGCTTCATTATACACAGCGGAAGCCAATCGGCGGGTGCAAGATACTAGATGTCCGCCAGCCGATCGTTGGGCAGAGAGACAGAACTTTGATCTGCCTATGTAAACAAGGCAGATTGCCATTCTGACAGAGGGAAGGGATGGCGTTTGTGTCCCTGCTACATTCCATCTTATCCCCTAGTAAAAGCACCTCACACAGTTCACATAAACACTGGTGAGGCACACAGTTAACCCTTTGATCACCGCTGATGTTAACCCCTTTATTAGTACAGTGACGGTGCATATTTTTAGCACTGATCACAGTATTGGTGTCACTGGTCCTCATAAAGTGTCAGAATGTCCAGCACAACATCACAGTCCACTATACGTCGCTGATCACCACCATTACTAGTAAAAAATTAATAAAAATGTCCTATAGTTTGTAGATGATATAACGTTTGCGCAAACCAATCAACATACGCTTATTGGGATTTTTTTTTAACAAAAATATGTTGCAGAATACATATTGGCCTACATTTATGAAGAAATTCAATTGTTTCTATTTTTTTATTGGATATGTTTTATAGCAGAAAGTATTAGTATTATTCTATGTAGTATTATTCTACATTTCTCATGTTATTTATTATTAAAGTTATTTATTTTTAGGTAAACCTTTATTCACCTGCGATACCATCTAGTACCATCAAGATGCCACGGCGTCCACGGCGCAACAATCGTGAAATACTGCCACGTGACCCAACAGGTATGACAATTGTACCATATGAACCCCTTCATGGCCGCATAACACATATATGAGGCATCCAGGAAGTGGCCTTTAAACCTGGGTGCTCCATATTTGTGTTCTTACAATACATACTATTGTTTCTTGGCTATGTTATGGGCACAAAAAACAAATCACACACACATGTGGTTTCGCTGCGATCAATAGGAACAGGAAAATTATTTGTGCAGTTTTTTTTTGGTGGTGATACATTGTAATGTCCTAAAATATACAGCTAAATTTAACTACTTCCTGCCTGTAGGACATCCATGGAAGTCCTTTGGTTGAAGTAGTTATATCGGGAAGGTGCACCTACAGGCATCATTCCAGTATGGGTTTTTTCAGCCAGCGATTCTGTTTGTGGCAGAAGTGATTCGAGTGGCTAAATAGCCACTCAATCACTTCTGTGGGTGGCAGAAGAGGCCCCCCCCTGCTTCCTTTCCCGAGCTCTAAGTGTAAAAAAATAAAAATAAAAAAAAAAACATGGTTGTATAAAATAAATAATAATAATTAAAAAAAAAAGAATTAAAGCACTCCCATCCCACTGTGCTTACACGCAAATACGAACGCATATGTAAAGGGTGATCGTTCCACACATGTGAGGTATTGTCACAAACATCAGCATGAGAGCCATAATTCTAGCACCAGACCTCCTGTGTAAATCTAAACTGGTAACCTGTAAAGGCATTGAAAGTGTTGCCTATGGAGAATTTTAAGCACCATAGTTTGTCGCCATGCCACGGGCAGATGCAATTTTAAAGTGTGACATATCGGGTATCTATTTACTCGGCGTAACTTCATCTTTCACATGATACAAACAAATTGGAGTAAATATTGTGTTTTTTTTTAAATGTATTATTATTATTTTATTATTTCCCCCCAAAAAAATGAGTTTGAAAAACTGCTGCACAAATACCGTGTGACATAAAAAATTACAACACCCATCATTTTATTTTATAGGGCCTCTGCTAAAAAATATATATAATGTTTGGGGGTTCTAAGTAATTTTCTAGCACAAAAAAGGTACAGTATAATCCACTGGATACAAGTAGTTGTGATGATATGCACAGTTTTACGAACACATGTCAAAGTTGCAAAATTAGGATTGGGCGTTGACTCTGGTCATAAGCCCTGGTTCACATTGCAGCGATTTGGCATGCGATTTGACATGTCAAATCACATGCAAAATCAGCGACTATTGCCAGCAATGGCACCATCTGAATCAGTGCAACGCCGCACCGATTCCTGAAAGTAGTGTCTGTACTACTTTTGGGGACTTCGGGGTGCGATTTCAATAGACATCTGTGCAGAAACCCACACAGATGTCTTTGAAATCACCCCCGATGTCGTGCCTGACATGAGGTAAAAAGAAATTGATTTAATTCCCGCTGTTAATGGAAACCTAGGCTAAAGGGGAAAAGAATTCCTTTTCTACCCCTGTTAAATAATTAAATTTTTTCACCAGTTTCAAATTGTTTATTTAGAGTTTATATGTTGACCAATTGCCATTCAGCATACGTGTATATATACTGTACATTCTGAATGGCAAGCGGTTATACTAGGATTATGGGTGCAGCAGCAGCCATAATCCTGTTATCAATTTTTACAGCCGCCCATTCACTTTTATTTATTTTTAAAATATTAAAAAAAAAACAAATGCGCATGTAGGTCTTGCACACATATGTAAACAGTGATTGCATCACTCAGTGAGGTACCGCTGTGAACACCAGAGTGAGAACAATTATTTTAACCCTTTCATGACTAAGCCTATTTCTGACATTTGGTGTTTAAAAGTTAAAATCCCTATTTTTTGCTAGAAAATTACTTAGAACCCCCAAACATTATATATATTTTTTAGCAGATAATCTACAGAATAAAATGACGATTGTTGCAATATTTTATGTCACACGGTATTTATGCATCAGTGTTTTAAACGCAACTTTTTGGGAAAAGGGACACTTTCGTGAATTTTAAAAAAACAAAACAGTATAGTTATCGAAATTGTTTTGTATAATGTGAAAAATGATGTTACGCCGAGAAAATAGATACCAAACATGTCACGCTTTATAATTGCACGCACTCGTGGAATGGCGATAAACTTTGGTACCTAAAAATCTCCATAGGCGATGCTTTAATTTTTTTTTTACGGTTACCAGGTTAGCGCTACAGAGGAGGTCTAATGCTAGAATTATTGCACTCGCTCTGACGATCGCTGCGATACCTCACATGTGTGATTTGAACACCGTTTACATATGGAGGCACGACTTCCGTATGCGTTTTCTTTGCTGCGCAAGCTCGCGATGACGGGGGGGGGGTTTAAAAAAATGTTTTCTTATTTATTTTATTTATTTTTATATTATTAAATTGTGTAGTTTTTTTTTTTTTAATTTGATCACTTTTATTGCTGTCGCAAGGAATGTAAACATCCGTTCTGACAGTAACAGGTGGTGACAGGTACTCTTTATTAAGGGATCGGGGGTCTAAAAGACCTCCAATCCCTCCTTTGCACTTCAAAGTATTCAGATCACTGAAAACGGCGTATCTGAATACCGTATATTTTTTAAAATCCGGCGCCATTGGCAGCCGAGTAAACAGGAAGTGACGTTGTGACGTTGCTTCCGTGTTTACATTCAGGAGACTGGAACAAAGCCGTTTCTGGCTTTGTGCTAGTCTGTCTCTAGCTGCCATAAGTGGCGGATCGCAGATCGTGTCTCCCGGTGGCATATATTTACCTGACACATCATTATCTTTTATAGTTTAGCAAAAAAAATGTGTATTATATTGTGTTTATGTGCAGAAAAAAGCAGACCTCTATCTAATCAGCTGTCTTGCAGGGCAGAGGAGGGATCAAGGATCCAACAGACCCCTGGTTTCTCCATGAAGAGTACCTGGCTGTCACTGCCCAAAGCTATCACAGGGGGTTTTGTCCACCCCTTGTAATAGCAATAAAGTTGAATGAAAAAAATACATTTTAAAAAAAATGTAATAAAAAAAATACATGTGAGGTATCGCTGTGAACCTCATAGCGAGAGTAATAATTCTAGAGCCAGAGCTCACATTTAACACTAAACAGATAACCTATAAAGGCTTTTGTGTGTGGCCTATGGACAATCTCGGGTACCTTAGTTTGTTGCCTTTTCACAGGAGTGTGCAATTTTAAATCTTGGCGTTTGGTAATGAATTACCTGACACCTTATGTGTTATATTTTACCAGCAATATTGGGTATTATTTTGTGCACTAAAATTCATTTAAGTGTATTTTGCATGAAAATGTGCAGTATGATGTATTATAGATGGCTCTGTTCTCTGTGAATAGAAGATTAGGAAGGTTTAATTACAATTCAACTAGTCATCATTGAACTTTTGCATGAATCTGAACATTAAAGTGATTCTAAACCAAATTTTTTTATCTTTGAAATAACAAACAAGTCATACTTACCTGCTCTGTGCAATGGTTTTGCACAGAGCAACCCAGATCCTCCTCTTCTCATGTCCCCCTTCCAGCTCTCCTGGTTACTCCTCTCTGCAGAGTACCCCCACAGAGTACCCCCCACAGCAATACACTTTCTATGTGGGCACTCATGTGGGCCCGCTCCTAAGCTGGCTCTGTGTGTCCATATGACCCTGCCCCCCTGCTCCCTTCTCACTGGCTGTGATTGACAGCAGCTAAGAAACAATGAAGAGGGAGAGAGCAGAGAGAGCCTCTGCTCTCATGCATAGCACTGGATCAGGATCAGGCTCAGGTAAGTGTAAGGGGGAGAGCGGCATGTTTAACACTAATGCAGAAAATGCATTAAGGTAAAAAACCTTCTGACTTTATGTTTATTCTGTTTTTATTGCATTCTCAAATTTTACACAAGAAAACCAAATAGAGAAACTGCTGTGAAACATAAATAGTGCGCTGTCTAACAGTGACATTCAAAAAACAGTATGTCATATGTGCATCAAAGTATAAATAAAAAATCAAAGTAATCATCCTTGTAAATATATAAATCAGTATTAAATTTAACAGTGTGAAGTGACAATTACACTCAGAACCCCAATTAAAAGGGATTATGTGTCAAAAAATATAAAAACAAATCAAACAAAGATTATAGTGAAATCAAAAATATAAACTGGTATCCATTCTATCAGTACACTTGAAATGCGCATAGAATCACTTGTGAATTTAAACTTCTGGTAAGCGGCCATTTCGTTTGCTTAGAACACGGTGGTGGAGCACTGACACTTTGCATTTGTTGTGCGCAAGGACACTGCAATACCATGGATATGGATGGACACCTTTAGTGGACTTTTACTCACCTGTTTATGAACATTTTTGATTTCACTATAATCTTTGTTTGATTTGTTTTTACATTTTTTGTCACATAATCCCTTTTAATAGGGGTTCTGAGTGTAATAGTCATTTCACACCAAATGTGCTTGTGCATTTATGAACTACTTTTAAAAGTGGTTGTAAACCCTCGTTTTTTTTTTCTTAAATAACAAACATGTCATACTTACCTCCACTGTGCAGTTAGTTTTGCACAGAGTGGCCCTGGTCCTCCTCTTCTGGTGTCTCTCAGTGGTGCTGGTGGCTCCTCCCCATATCGAGTGTCCACGTTGGAGAAGGCTCTCCTTGGTGGACACCCGTGCGGGCACACTCCCGAGTCCTGCATCTGTGTCCATTCACACAGAATGCAGGACTCGGCCTGCCCCCTGGCACTGCATCATTGGATTTGATTGACAGCAGCGGAAGCCAATGGCTGCGCTGTTATCAATCTATCAAATCAGGGCACAAGACACCAGCTAGATCAGGTGTGCTTGTTCCCGGCAGGAAGAGGACAGTGTTCAGATAAGTAAAACATAGGGGCTGGGGGCTGGAGCACTACAGAAGATTACAATGCATACAATGCATTAAGGTGAAAAACCATGAGGGTTTACAACCCCTTTAAGTACATTCAGTTATTAACGCACTAAGGTTTTAGTGTTGCATGTGTTAAATTCTATACTGATTTATATATTTACAAGGTTGATTTCTTTGGATTTTTATTTATACTTTGATGCACATATGACATACTGTTTTTTGAATGTCACTATTAGACAACGCACTATTTATGTGTCACAATTATTTTGAATCCTAGTACTCCAAGGATTTTCTACACAGCAGTCCCTAGATTATGAGGGTCTGAGAGCAACCTTAGATAACTAATAGAGAAATTGTAGATCACAAAGAATACACTTTCCACCACCGGTACATTCCAGGCAATACAAAGAGAATGCTGGTGCATTTAGTAGGAAAAAGAACTTAAGCGCACTCTGGACCAAATAGAGGGTGTGTATCAAGTTATTGTAATCACCTGTAAGGGCGAGCTTATGGGCGTAAACACAAAACTTTAATAGCTGTAAAAAAATACAATATAGAAACAGTATGAAACCAAGTATATAAGGAGCCTCTGCCAATATCTTGAATGACACGAGTATCAATTCTGCCATCTATGTAGTCATAAATATGTGGTAAGTAGTAAAGTTGTAGAAGTAATCAGTATATAGACATCCGCAAATCAATCATTATGCAAGTAACCTATATAGGAGAGAGAAAGGGTGTACAGTTTGAGGTAAGGTAGAGAGAGGGAAAAAGGAAGAGGAAAAAAATGGGGTGCAGGGGGGGCTGGGACTCGAGCGCTACAGACGAATGAAGCCGGGGTATCCAATTCGAGACTGGTAGACAGTAGAGCAACAAATTATACAGAAGAGCCAAACTTTGGAGAATGTCCGAATTGATTCCAAACTGACCATGTGAGGGTATATACCTTCTGCCTTTAGAACATATAGATTGCCAAGCATATGTAAACCGTGATTGCATCATACACGTATACAGGTATCACTGTGAACCTCATAGTGAGAGCAATAATTCTAGAGCCAGAGCTCACATGTAACTCTAAATGGAAAACCTGTAAAGGCTTTTCAAGTGTTGCCTATGGAACATTTCAGGTACTGTAGTTTGTTGCCATCTCACAGGAGTATGCACTTCTAAATCTTGACGTTTGATATAGATTTAATTGAAGAAACATCTTTTAAAAAATATATATATTGGGTATTATACTGTGTACTAAAATTAAATTACAGGAGCCTCTGTTCTAGTGCACAGAGCTGCATTGAGATCAAGCTCAGGTAAGTATAAGGGGAAGAGCTGCATGCAGAAGGTTTTTTTACCTTAGTGCAGAGGACATCATAGGGTAAAAAAAACTGCTTTCAGAACCACTTTAAGTCTTAAATAATATCAAATTTAGTCTAGTTCACCTATGAGACAGCCACATGCGCAATTGAAATTTGTTAAAAATTGCCTTAGTCATTTAATAATTAAAACTGTGATAGAATGGGTTACATGACAGAAATGCTGAAATCTCTGACATTGTTTATTTCAGGCATGGATTCACCGATTGCACACCGCACCCGGTCTAGGACAGCTCGCCGGCAGCAACAGGAGAACGCCAGGTCCAATAGAAGTAGATCTCCAAGAGACCGCATCGTTGCTGAGGACCAGCCAGCACCAGCCAGACCACTGGCCAGGGAGTATCAGGCGCTGCCCACATGTACTATCTGTTTAAGTGAAATTGAAGTGGGAGAGGACACTACCTTACCCTGCTCCCACCAATTTCATTCAAACTGCATCGATACATGGAGGGCACAAAGCAATACCTGCCCTCTTTGCAGAGCATTAATGGATTTTTTTCCTCCGCAGGATGTCATCAGGAGAGAAATCCGGAGGATCGACTTCTGGGATATACCCTTCCTGAGTGGGGAAGACGCCATCAACTTTGGTTTCTTCTATGAAATTGATGAATTTGGCAATTTAAACATAGTTTTCTATGTGTAACATCTCTTCTGTTTGTTTAGATACCGGAAATCAGATGACACCTGCTAAGACCGCTATAAAGAGGAAAACAGGACCACCAACTACCTTGCTCCTATGGTGTAGTAATGTGTACTATATAAAAAAATGTATATCTGCTGTTATTGATAAAAATGTTTATTTGTGGGGAGGGCTGGGAGCACCCGATTAGGACGGATGGAGCACGTCCGGGTGGGGCACAGAGCCGGTGGGGCATGGAGAAAGTCCCAGTGGGGCAAAGAGAGCCAGTGGGGCACAAAGCAAGGCCCGGTGGGGCACTAGGCATATGGAGCCAGGTCCTGCTGGGCACTAGGTGTATAGAGCCAGGCCCGGCGGGGCACTAGGTGGATGAGCCAGGCCCGTAGAGGCACTAGGCGGATGGAGCCAGGCCCATAGAGGAACTAGGTGGATGGAGCCAGGCCCGTAGAGGCACTAGGCAGATGAAGCCAGGCCCGTAGAGGCACTAGGCGGATGAAGCCAGGCCCGTAGAGGCACTAGGCGGATGGAGCCAGGCATGCAAAAGCACTAGGTGGATGGAGCTAGGCATGCAAAGGCACTAGGCAGATGGAGCCAGGCCCGTAGAGGCACTAGGCAGATGGAGCAAGGCCCAAAGAGGCACTAGGTGGATGGAGCCAGGCCCGTAGAGGCACTAGGCGGATGGAGAAAGGCCCGTAGAGGCACTAGGCAGATGGATCAAGGCCCAAAGAGGCACTAGGTGGATGGAGCCAGGCCCATAGAGGCACTAGGCAGATGCAGCAAGGCCCGTAGAGGCACTAGGCAGATGGAGCCAGGCATGCAAAGGCACTAGGTGGATGAAGCCAGGCCTGTAAAGGCACTAGGCAGATGGAGCAAGGCCCAAACAGGCACTAGGTGGATGGAGCCAGGCCGTGTAGGCACTAGGCGGATGGAGCCAGGCATGCAAAGGCACTCGTTGGATGGAGCCAGGCCCGTAGAGGCACAAGGAAGATGTAGCCAGACTCGGCACTAGGCAAATGCTGCCAGGCATGCAAAGGCACTAGGCAGATGGAGCCCAGACTGTAGAGTTACTAGGCAGATGGAGCCAGGCATGCAAAGGCACTAGGCGGATGGAGCCAGGCCCGTAGAGGCACTAGGCAGAAGGAGCAAGGCCCAAAGAGGCACTAGATGGATAGAGCCAGGCACGTAGAGGCACTAGGCGGATGGAGCAAGGCCCATAGAGGCACTAGGCAGATGGAGCAAGGCCCGTAGTGCACCTGGCGGATGGAACAAGGCCCGTAGTGGCACCAGGCGGATGGAACAAGGCCCGTAGAGGCACTAGGTGGATGGAGCAAGGACTGTAGAGGCACTAGGTAGATGGAGCCAGGCCCGTTGAGGCACTAGGTGGATGAAGCCAGGCCTGTAGAGGCACTAGATGGATGGAGCCAGGCTCATAAAGCCATGAGGAAGATGAACCCAGGACCAGCGGGGCATTAGGCGGATGGAGGCAAGCCCGGCAGGGCACTAGGCAGATGGAGCAAGGCCCGTAGAGGCACTAGGCAGATGGAGCAAGGCCCGTAGAGGTACTAGGCGGATGGAGCAAGGCCCGTAGAGGCACTAGGCGGATGAGCCAGGCCCGTAGAGGCACAAGGCGGATGGAGCCAGGCATGCAAAGGCTCTCGTCAGATGGAGCCAGGCCCGTAGAGGCACAAGGAAGATGTAGCCAGACTCGGCACTAGGAAAATGGAGCCAGGCATGCAAAGGCACTAGGCGGATGGAGCCAGGCCCGTAGAGGCACCATGCGGATGGAGCCAGGCATGCAAAGGCACTAGGCGGATGGAGCCAGGCCCGTAGAGGCAATAGGCGGATGGAGCCAGGCCCATAGAGGCACTAGGCAGATGGAGCAAGGCCCAAAGAGGCACTAGGTGGATGGAGCCAGGCCCGTAGAGGCACTAGGCGGATGGAGAAAGGCCCGTAGAGGCACTAGGCAGATGGATCAAGGCCCAAAGAGGCACTAGGTGGATGGAGCCAGGCCCGTAGAGGCACTAGGCGGATGGAGCAAGGCCCATAGAGGCACTAGGTAGATGGAGCCAGGCCCGTTGAGGCACTAGGTGGATGGAGCCGGGCATGTAGAGGCATTAGGCAGATGGAGCAAGGCCCGTAGAGGCACTAGGCGGATGGAGCCAGGCCCGTAGAGGCACTAGGCAGATGGAGCAAGGCCCATAGAGGCACTAGGTAGATGGAGCCAGGCCCGTTGAGGCACTAGGCAGATGGATCTAGGCCCGTAGAGGCACTAGGCAGATGGAGCAAGGCCCGTAGAGGCACTAGGCGGATGGAGCCAGGCCCGTAGAGGCACTAGGCGGATGGAGCCAGGCATGCAAAGGCACTAGGCGGATGGAGCCAGGCCCATAGAGGCACTAGGCAGATGAAACAAGGCCAAAAGAGGCACTAGGTGGATGGAGCCAGTCCCGTAGAGGCACTAGGCGGATGGAGCAAGGCCCATAGAGGCACTAGGCAGATATAGCAAGGCCCGTACTGGCACCAGGCGGATTGAACAAGGCCCGTTGAGGCACTAGGCGGATGGAGCAAGGACTGTAGAGGCACTAGGTAGATGGAGCCAGGCCCATTGAGGCACTAGGTGGATGGAGCCAGGCCTGTAGAGGCACTAGATGGATGGAGAAAGGCCCGTAGAGGCACTAGGCAGATGGATCAAGGCCCAAAGAGGCACTAGGTGGATGGAGCCAGGCCCATAGAGGCAATAGGCGGATGGAGCAAGGCCCATAGAGGCACTAGGCAGATGGAGCAAGGCCCGTAGAGGCACTAGGCGGATGGAGCCAGGCATGCAAGGGCACTAGGCGGATGGAGCCAGGCCTGTAAAGGCACTAGGCAGATGGAGCAAGGCCCAAAGAGGCACTAGGTGGATGGAGCCAGGCCGTGTAGGCACTAGGCGGATGGAGCCAGGCATGCAAAAGCACTCGTTGGATGGAGCCAGGCCCGTAGAGGCACAAGGAAGATGTAGCCAGACTCGGCACTAGGCAAATGCTGCCAGGCATGCAAAGGCACTAGACGGATGGAGCCAGGACTGTAGAGTTACTAGGCAGATGGAGCCAGGCATGCAAAGGCACTAGGCGGATGGAGCCAGGACCGAAGAGGCACTAGGCAGATGGAGCAAGGCCCAAAGAGGCACTAAGCTGATGGGGCCAGGCCCGTAGAGGCACTAGGCAGATGGAGCCAGGCCCGTAGAGGCAGAAGGCGGATGGAGCCAGGCATGCAAAGGCACTCGTCGGATGGAGCCAGGCCCGTAGAGGCGCAAGGAAGATGTAGCCAGACTCGGCACTAGGAAAATGGAGCCAGGCATGCAAAGGCACTAGGCGGATGGAGCCAGGCCCGCAGAGGCACTAGGCGGATGGAGCCAGGCCCGTAGAGGCACTAGGCAGATGGAGCAAGGCCCAAAGAGGCACTAGGTGGATGGAGCCAAGCCCGTAGAGGCACTAGGCGGATGGAGCAAGGCCCATAGAGGCACTAGGTAGATGGAGCCAGGCCCGTTGAGGCACTAGGTGGATGGAGCCAGGCCTGTAGAGGCATTAGTCAGATGGAGCAAGGCCCGTAGAGGCACTAGGCGGATGGAGCCAGGCCCGTAGAGGCACTAGGCAGATGGAGCAAGGCCCATAGAGGCACTAGTTAGATGAAGCCAGGCCCGTTGAGGCACTAGGCAGATGGATCTAGGCCCGTAGAGGCACTAGGCAGATGGAGCAAGGCCCGTAGAGGCACTAGGCGGATGGAGCCAGGCCCGTAGAGGCACTAGGCGGATGGAGCCAGGCATGCAAAGGCACTAGGCGGATGGAGCCAGGCCCGTAGAGGCACTAGGCAGATGGAGCAAGGCCCAAAGAGGCACTAGGTGGATGGAGCCAGTCCCGTAGAGGCACTAGGCGGATGGAGCAAGGCCCATAGAGGCACTAGGCAGATATAGCAAGGCCCATAGTGGCACCAGGCGGATTGAACAAGGCCCGTTGAGGCACTAGGCGGATGGAGCAAGGACTGTAGAGGCACTAGGTAGATGGAGCCAGGCCCATTGAGGCACTAGGTGGATGGAGCCAGGCCTGTAGAGGCACTAGATGGATGGAGCCAGGCTCAAAAAGGCATGAGGAAGATGGACCCAGGACAAGCGGGGCATTAGGCGGATGGAGGCAAGCCCGGCAGGGCACTAGGCAGATGGATCTAGGCCCGTAGAGGCACTAGGCAGATGGAGCAAGGCCTGTAGAGGTACTAGGCGGATGGAGCAAGGCCCGTAGAGGCACTAGGCGGATGGAGCCAGGCCCGTAGAGGCACAAGAAAGATGTAGCCAGACTCGGCACTAGGATAATGGAGCCAGGCATGCAAAGGCACTAGGCGGATGGAGCCAGGCCCGTAGAGGCCCTAGGCAGATGGAGCCAGGCATGCAAAGGCACTAGGCGGATGGAGCCAGGCCCGTAGAGGCACTAGGCAGATGGAGCAAGGCCCAAAGAGGCACTAGGTGGATGGAGCCAGGCCCGTAGAGGCACTAGGCAGATGGAGCAAGGCCCGTAGAGGCACTAGGCGGATGGAGCCAGGCCCGTAGAGGCACTAGGCGGATGGAGCAAGGCCCATAGAGGCACTAGGTAGATGGAGCCAGGCCCGTTGAGGCACTAGGCAGATGGAGCAAGGCCCAAAGAGGCACTAGGTGGATGGAGCCAGGCCCGTAGAGGCACTAGGCGGATGGAGAAAGGCAGTAGAGGCACTAGGCAGATGGATCAAGGCCCAAAGAGGCACTAGGTGGATGGAGCCAGGCCCATAGAGGCACTAGGCGGATGGGGCAAGGCCCATAGCGGCACTAGGCAGATAAAGCAAGGCCCGTAGAGGCACTAGGCGGATGGAGCCAGGCATGCAAAGGCACTAGGTGGATAGAGCCAGGCCTGTAAAGGCACTAGGCTGATGGAGCAAGGCCCAAAGAGGCACTAGGTGGATGGAGCCAGGCCATGTAGGCACTAGGCGGATGGAGCCAGGCATGCAAAGGCACTTGTTGGATGGAGCCAGGCCCGTAGAGGCACAATGTAGCCAGACTCGGCACTAGGCAAATGCTGCCAGGCATGCAAAGGTACTAGGCGGATGGAGCCAAGCCTGTAGAGTTACTAGGCAGATGGAGCCAGGCATGCAAAGGCACTAGGCGGATGGAGCCAGGACCATAGAGGCACTAGGCAGATGGAGCAAGGCCCAAAGAGGCACTAGGTGGATGGAGCCAGGCCCGCAGAGGCACTAGGTGGATGGAGCAAGGCCCGTAGAGGCACTAGGTAGATGGAGCCAGGCCCGTTGAGGCACTAGGTGGATGGAGCCAAGCCTGTAGAGGCACTAGATGGATGGAGCCAGGCTCATAAAGGCATGCGGCAGATGGACCCAGGACCAGCGGGGCATTAGGCGGATGGAGGCAGGCCCGGCAGGGCACTAGGCAGATGGATCTAGGCCCGTAGGGGCACTAGGCAGATGGAGCAAGGCCCGTAGAGGCACTAGGCGGATGGAGCCAGGCCCGTAGAGGCACTAGGCAACTGGAGCCAGGCCTGTAGAGGCACAAGGCGGATGGTGCCAGGCATGCAAAGGCACTCGTCGGATGGAGCCAGGCCCGTAGAGGCACAAGGGAGATGTAGCCAGACTCGGCACTAGGAAAATGGAGCCAGGCATGCAAAGGCACTAGGCGGATGAAGCCAGGCCCGTAGAGGCGCTAGGCGGATGGAGCCAGGCATGCAAAGGCACTAGGCGGATGGAGCCAGGCCCGTAGAGGCACTAGGCAGATGGAGCAAGGCCCAAAGAGGCACTAGGTGGATGGAGCCAGGCCCATAGAGGCACTAGGCGGATGGAGCAAGGCCCATAGAGGCACTAGGCAGATGGAGCAAGGCCCGTAGAGGCACTAGGCGGATGGAGCCAGGCATGCAAAGGCACTAGGCGGATGGAGCCAGGCCTGTAAATGCACTAGGCAGATGGAGCAAGGCCCAAAGAGGCACTAGGTGGATGGAGCCACGCCGTGTAGGCACGAGGCGGATGGAGCCAAGCATGCAAAGGCACTTGTTGGATGGAGCCAGGCCCGTAGAGGCACAAGGAAGATGTAGCCAGACTCGGCACAAGGCAAATGTTGCCAGGCATGCAAAGGTACTAGGCGGATGGAGCCAGGACTAGAGTTACTAGGCAGATGGAGCCAGGCAAGCAAAGGCACTAGGCGGATGGAGCCAGGACCGTAGAGGTACTAGGCAGATGGAGCAAGGCCCAAAGAGGCACTAGGTGGATGGAGCCAGGCCCGTAGAGGCACTAGGCGGAAGGAGCCAGGCATGCAAAGGCACTAGGCGGATGGACCCAAGCCCGTAGAGGCACTAGGCAGATGAGCAAGGCCCAAAGAGGCACTAGGTGGATGGAGACAGGCCCGTAGAGGCACTAGGTGGATGGAGAAAGGTCCATAGGGGCACTAGGAAGATGGAGCAAGGCCGAAAGAGGCACTCGGTGGATGGAGCCAGACCCGTAGAGGCACTAGGCGGATGGAGCAAGGCCCATAGAGGCACTAGGCAGATGGAGCCAGGCATGCAAAGGCACTAGGCGGATGGAGCCAGGCCTGTAAAGGCACTAGGCAGATGGAGAAAGGCCCAAAGAGGCACTAGGTGGATGGAGCCAGGCTGTGTAGGCACTAGGTGGATGGAGCCAGGCATGCAAAGGCACTCGTTGGATGGAGCCAGGCCCGTAGAGGCACAAGGAAGATGTAGCCAGACTCGGCACTAGGAAAATGGAGCCAGGCATGCAAAGGCACTAGGCGGATGAAGCCAGGCCCGTAGAGGCACTAGGCGGATGGAGCCAGGCATGCAAAGGCACTAGGCGGATGGAGCCAAGCCCGTAGAGGCACAAGGCGGATGGAGCCAGGCATGCAAAGGCTCTCGTCAGATGGAGCCAGGCCCGTAGAGGCACAAGGAAGATGTAGCCAGACTCGGCACTAGGAAAATGGAGGCAGGCATGCAAAGGCACTAGGCGGATGGAGCCAGGCCCGCAGAGGCACTAGGCGGATGGAGCCAGGCCCGTAGAGGCACTAGTCAGATGGAGCAAGGCCCAAAGAGGCACTAGGTGGATGGAGCCAGGCCCGTAGAGGCACTAGGTGGATGGAGAATGGCCCGTAGAGGCACTAGGCAGATGGAGCACGGCCCAAAGAGGCACTAGGTGGATGGAGCCAGGCCTGTAGAGGCACTAGGTGGATGGAGCAAGGCCCATAGAGGCACTAGGCAGATGGAGCAAGGCCCGTAGAGGCACTAGGCGGATGGAGCCAGGCCTGTAAAGGCACTAGGCAGATGGAGCAAGGCCCAAAGAGGCACTAGGTGAATGGAGCCAGGCTGTGTAGGCACTAGGCGGATGGAGCCAGGCATGCAAAGGCACTCGGATGGAACCAGGCCCATAGAGGCACAAGGAAGATGTAGCCAGATTCGGGACTAGACAAATGCTGCCAGGCATGCAAAGGCACTAGGCGGATGGAGCCAGGCCTGTAGAGGCAATAGGCGGATGGAGCCAGGCATGCAAAGGCACTAGGCGGATGGAGCCAGGCCCGTAGAGGCACTAGTTGGATGGAGCGAGGCATGCAAAGGCACTAGGCGGATGGAGCCAGGCATGCAATGGCACTAGGCGGATGGAGCCAGGCCAGTAGAGGCACTAGGCAGATGGAGCAAGGCCCAAAGAGGCACTAGGTGGATGGAGCCAGGCCCGTAGAGGCACTAGGCAGATGGAGCCAGGCATGCAATGGCACTAGGCGGATGGAGCCAGGCCCGTAGAGGCACTAGGCAGATGGAGCAAGGCCCAAAGAGGCACTAGGTGGATGGAGCCAGGCCCGTAGAGGCACTAGGCGGATGGAGCAAGGCCCATAGAAGCACTAGGCAGATGGAGCAAGGCCCGTAGAGGCACTAGGCGGATGGAACCAGGCCCATAGAGGCAATAGGTGGATGGAGCAAGGCCTGTAGAGGCACTAGGTAGATGGAGCCAGGCCCGTTGGGGCACTAGGTGGATGGAGCCAGGCCTGTAGAGGCAATAGATGGATGATGCCAGGCTCATAAAGGCATGAGGCAGATGGACCCAGGCCCGTAGAGGCACCAGGCAGATGGAGCAAGGCCCGGAGAGGCACTAGGCGGATGGAGCCAGGCCCGTAGAGGCACTAGGAGGATGGAGCAAGGCCTGTAGAAGCACTAGGTAGATGGAGCCAGGCCCATTGAGGCACTAGGAGGATGGAGCCAGGCCTGTAGAGGCACTAGGCGGATGGAGCCAGGCCCCTAGAGGCACTAGGCGGATTGAGCCAGGAATGCAAAGGCACTCGTCGGATAGAGCCAGGCCCGTAGAGGCACTAGGCAGAAGGAGCAAGGCCCAAAGAGGCACTAGATGGATAGAGCCAGGCCCGTAGAGGCACTAGGCGGATGGAGCAAGGCCCATAGAGGCACTAGGCAGATGGAGCAAGGCCCGTAGTGGCACCAGGCGGATGGAACAAGGCCCGTAGTGGCACCAGGCGGATGGAACAAGGCCCGTAGAGGCACTAGGTGGATGGGGCAAGGACTGTAGAGGCACTAGGTAGATGGAGCCAGGCCCGTTGAGGCACTAGGTGGATGAAGCCAGGCCTGTAGAGGCACTAGATGGATGGAGCCAGGCTCATAAAGCCATGAGGAAGATGGACCCAGGACCAGCGGGGCATTAGGCAGATGGAGGCAAGCCCGGCAGGGCACTGGGCAGATGGAGCAAGGCCTGTAGAGGCACTAGGCAGATGGAGCAAGGCACGTAGAGGTACTAGGCGGATGGAGCAAGGCCCGTAGAGGCACTAGGCGGATGGAGCCAGGCCCGTAGAGGCTCAAGGCGGATGGAGCCAGGCATGCAAAGGCTCTCGTCAGATGGAGCCAGGCCCGTAGAGGCACAAGGAAGATGTAGCCAGACTCGGCACTAGGAAAATGGAGCCAGGCATGCAAAGGCACTAGGCGGATGGAGCCAGGCCCGTAGAGGCACTAGGCGGATGGAGCCAGGCATGCAAAGGCACTAGGCGGATGGAGCCAGGCCCGTAGAGGCACTAGGCAGATGGAGCCAGGCCCGTAGAGGCACTAGGCAGATGGAGCAAGGCCCAAAGAGGCACTAGGTGGATGGACCCAGGCCCGTAGAGGCACTAGGCGGATGGAGCAAGGCCCATAGAGGCACTAGGCAGATGGAGCAAGGCCCGTAGAGGCACTAGGCGGATGGAGCCAGGCATGCAAGGGCACTAGGCGGATGGAGCCAGGCCTGTAAAGGCACTAGGCAGATGGAGCAAGGCCCAAAGAGGCACTAGGTGGATGGAGCCAGGCCGTGTAGGCACTAGGCGGATGGAGCCAGGCATGCAAAAGCACTCGTTGGATGGAGCCAGGTCCGTAGAGGCACAAGGAAGATGTAGCCAGACTCGGCACAAGGAAGATGTAGCCAGACTCGGCACTAGGCAAATGCTGCCAGGCATGCAAAGGCACTAGACGGATGGAGCCAGGACTGTAGAGTTACTAGGCAGATGGAGCCAGGCATGCAAAGGCACTAAGCTGATGGGGCCAGGCCCGTAGAGGCACTAGGCAGATGGAGCCAGACCCGTAGAGGCAGAAGGCGGATGGAGCCAGGCATGCAAAGGCACTCGTCGGATGGAGCCAGGCCCGTAGAGGCACAAGGAAGATGTAGCCAGACTCGGCACTAGGAAAATGGAGCCAGGCATGCAAAGGCACTAGGCAGATGGAGCCAGGCCCGCAGAGGCACTAGGCGGATGGAGCCAGGCCCGTAGAGGCACTAGGCGGATGGAGCAAGGCCCATAGAGGCACTAGGTAGATGGAGCCAGGCCCGTTGAGGCACTAGGTGGATGGAGCCAGGCCTGTAGAGGCATTAGGCAGATGGAGCAAGGCCCGTAGAGGCACTAGGCGGATGGAGCCAGGCCCGTAGAGGCACTAGGCAGATGGAGCAAGGCCCATAGAGGCACTAGGTAGATGGAGCCAGGCCCGTTGAGGCACTAGGCAGATGGATCAAGGCCCGTAGAGGCACTAGGCAGATGGAGCAAGGCCTGTAAAGGCACTAGGCAGATGGAGCAAGGCCCAAAGAGGCACTAGGTGGATGGAGCCAGGCCGTGTAGGCACTAGGCGGATGGAGCCAGGCATGCAAAAGCACTCGTTGGATGGAGCCAGGTCCGTAGAGGCACAAGGAAGATGTAGCCAGACTCGGCACAAGGAAGATGTAGCCAGACTCGGCACTAGGCAAATGCTGCCAGGCATGCAAAGGCACTAGACGGATGGAGCCAGGACTGTAGAGTTACTAGGCAGATGGAGCCAGGCATGCAAAGGCACTAAGCTGATGGGGCCAGGCCCGTAGAGGCACTAGGCAGATGGAGCCAGACCCGTAGAGGCAGAAGGCGGATGGAGCCAGGCATGCAAAGGCACTCGTCGGATGGAGCCAGGCCCGTAGAGGCACAAGGAAGATGTAGCCAGATTCGGCACTAGGAAAATGGAGCCAGGCATGCAAAGGCACTAGGCGGATGGAGCCAGGCCCGCAGAGGCACTAGGCGGATGGAGCCAGGCCCGTAGAGGCACTAGGCGGATGGAGCAAGGCCCATAGAGGCACTAGGTAGATGGAGCCAGGCCCGTTGAGGCACTAGGTGGATGGAGCCAGGCCTGTAGAGGCATTAGGCAGATGGAGCAAGGCCCGTAGAGGCACTAGGCGGATGGAGCCAGGCCCGTAGAGGCACTAGGCAGATGGAGCAAGGCCCATAGAGGCACTAGGTAGATGGAGCCAGGCCCGTTGAGGCACTAGGTAGATGGATCAAGGCCCGTAGAGGCACTAGGCAGATGGAGCAAGGCCTGTAGAGGCACTAGGCGGATGGAGCCAGGCCCGTAGAGGCACTAGGCGGATGGAGCCAGGCATGCAAAGGCACTAGGCGGATGGAGCCAGGCCCGTAGAGGCACTAGGCAGATGGAGCAAGGCCCAAAGAGGCACTAGGTGGATGGAGCCAGTCCCGTAGAGGCACTAGGCGGATGGAGCAAGGCCCATAGAGGCACTAGGCAGATATAGCAAGGCCCGTAGTGGCACCAGGCGGATTGAACAAGGCCCGTTGAGGCACTAGGCGAATGGAGCAAGGACAGTAGAGGCACTAGGTAGATGGAGCCAGGCCCATTGAGGCACTAGGTGGATGGAGCCAGGCCTGTAGAGGCACTAGATGGATGGAGCCAGGCTCAAAAAGGCATGGGGAAGATGTAGCCAGGACAAGCGGGGCATTAGGCGGATGGAGGCCAGCCCGGCAGGGCACTAGGCAGATGGATCTAGGCCCGTAGAGGCACTAGGCAGATGGAGCAAGGCCCGTAGAGGTACTAGGCGGATGGAGCAAGGCCCGTAGAGGCACTAGGCGGATGGAGCCAGGCCCGTAGAGGCACAAGGAAGATGTAGCCAGACTCGGCACTAGGATAATGGAGCCAGGCATGCAAAGGTACTAGGCGGATGGAGCCAGGCCCGTAGAGGCCCTAGGCGGATGGAGCCAGGCATGCAAAGGCACTAGGCGGATGGAGCCAGGCCCGTAGAGGCACTAGGCAGATGGAGCAAGGCCCAAAGAGGCACTAGGTGGATGGAGCCAGGCCCGTAGAGGCACTAGGTAGATGGAGCCAGGCCCGTTGAGGCACTAGGCAGATGGAGCAAGGCCCAAAGAGGCACTAGGTGGATGGAGCCAGGCCCGTAGAGGCACTAGGCGGATGGAGAAAGGCAGTAGAGGCACTAGGCAGATGGATCAAGGCCCAAAGAGGCACTAGGTGGATGGAGCCAGGCCCATAGAGGCACTAGGCGGATGGGGCAAGGCCCATAGCGGCACTAGGCAGATGGAGCAAGGCCCGTAGAGGCACTAGGCGGATGGAGCCAGGCATGCAAAGGCACTAGGCGGATGGAGCCAGGCCTGTAAAGGCACTAGGCAGATGGAGCAAGGCCCAAAGAGGCACTAGGTGGATGGAGCCAGGCCATGTAGGCACTAGGCGGATGGAGCCAGGCATGCAAAGGCACTTGTTGGATGGAGCCAGGCCCGTAGAGGCACAATGTAGCCAGACTCGGCACTAGGCAAATGCTGCCAGGCATGCAAAGGTACTAGGCGGATGGAGCCAGGCCTGTAGAGTTACTAGGCAGATGGAGCCAGGCATGCAAAGGCACTAGGCGGATGGAGCCAGGACCATAGAGGCACTAGGCAGATGGAGCAAGGCCCAAAGAGGCACTAGGTGGATGGAGCCAGGCCCGCAGAGGCACTAGGTGGATGGAGCAAGGCCCGTAGAGGCACTAGGTAGATGGAGCCAGGCCCGTTGAGGCACTAGGTGGATGGAGCCAAGCCTGTAGAGCCACTAGATGGATGGAGCCAGGCTCATAAAGGCATGCGGCAGATGGACCCAGGACCAGCGGGGCATTAGGCGGATGGAGGCAGGCCCGGCAGGGCACTAGGCAGATGGATCTAGGCCCGTAGGGGCACTAGGCAGATGGAGCAAGGCCCGTAGAGGCACTAGGTGGATGGAGCCAGGCCCGTAGAGGCACTAGGCAGATGGAGCCAGGCCTGTAGAGGCACAAGGCGGATGGAGCCAGGCATGCAAAGGCACTCGTCGGATGGAGCCAGGCCCGTAGAGGCACAAGGGAGATGTAGCCAGACTCGGCACTAGGAAAATGGAGCCAGGCATGCAAAGGCACTAGGCGGATGAAGCCAGGCCCGTAGAGGCACTAGGCGGATGGAGCCAGGCATGCAAAGGCACTAGGCGGATGGAGCCAGGCCCATAGAGGCACTAGGCAGATGGAGCAAGGCCCAAAGAGGCACTAGGTGGATGGAGCCAGGCCCATAGAGGCACTAGGTGGATGGAGCAAGGCCCATAGAGGCACTAGGCAGATGGAGCAAGGCCCGTAGAGGCACTAGGCGGATGGAGCCAGGCATGCAAAGGCACTGGGCGGATGGAGCCAGGCCTGTAAATGCACTAGGCAGATGGAGCAAGGCCCAAAGAGGCACTAGGTGGATGGAGCCACGCCGTGTAGGCACGAGGCGGATGGAGCCAAGCATGCAAAGGCACTTGTTGGATGGAGCCAGGCCCGTAGAGGCACAAGGAAGATGTAGCCAGACTCGGCACAAGGCAAATGTTGCCAGGCATGCAAAGGTACTAGGAGGATGGAGCCAGGACTGTAGAGTTACTAGGCAGATGGAGCCAGGCATGCAAAGGCACTAGGCGGATGGAGCCAGGCCCGTAGAGGCACTAGGCAGATGGAGCAAGGCCCAAAGAGGCACTAGGTGGATGGAGCCAGGCCCGTAGAGGCACTAGGCGGATGGAGCAAGGCCCATAGAGGAACTAGGTAGATGGAGCCAGACCCATAGAGGCACTAGGCGGAAGGAGCCAGGCATGCAAAGGCACTAGGCGGATGGAGCCAAGCCCGTAGAGGCACTAGGCAGATGAGCAAGGCCCAAAGAGGCACTAGGTGGATGGAGACAAGCCCGTAGAGGCACTAGGTGGATGGAGAAAGGTCCATAGGGGCACTAGGAAGATGGAGCAAGGCCCAAAGAGGCACTAGGTGGATGGAGCCAGGCTGTGTAGGCACTAGGTGGATGGAGCCAGGCATGCAAAGGCACTCGTTGGATGGAGCCAGGCCTGTAGAGGCACAAGGAAGATGTAGCCAGACTCGGCACTAGGAAAATGGAGCCAGGCATGCAAAGGCACTAGGCGGATGAAGCCAGGCCCGTAGAGGCACTAGGCGGCTGGAGCCAGGCATGCAAAGGCACTAGGCGGATGGAGCCAAGCCCGTAGAGGCACAAGGCGGATGGAGCCAGGCATGCAAAGGTTCTCGTCAGATGGGGCCAGGCCCGTAGAGGCACAAGGAAGATGTAGCCAGACTCGGCACTAGGAAAATGGAGGCAGGCATGCAAAGGCACTAGGTGGATGGAGCCAGGCCCGTAGAGGCACTAGGCGGATGGAGCCAGGCATGCAAAGGCACTAGGCGGATGGAGCCAGGCCCGTAGAGGCACGAGGCAGATGGAGCAAGGCCCAAAGAGGCACTAGGTGGATGGAGCCAGGCCGTGTAGGCACGAGGCGGATGGAGCCAGGCATGCAAAGGCACTTGTTGGATGGAGCCAGGCCCGTAGAGGCACAAGGAAGATGTAGCCAGACTCGGCACTAGGCAAATGCTGCCAGGCATGCAAAGGTACTAGGCGGATGGAGCCAGGACTGTAGAGTTACTAGGCAGATGGAGCCAGGCATGCAAAGGCACTAGGCGGATGGAGCCAGGACCGTAGAGGCACTAGGCAGATGGAGCAAGGCCCAAAGAGGCACTAGGTGGATGGAGCCAGGCCCGTAGAGGCACTAGGCAGATGGAGCAAGGCCCAAAGAGGCACTAGGTGGATGGAGCCAGGTCCGTAGAGGCACTAGGCGGATGGAGAAAGGCCGTAGAGGCACTAGGCAGATGGATCAAGGCCAAAGAGGCACTAGGTGGATGGAGCCAGGCCCATAGAGGCACTGGGCGGATGGAGCATGGCCCATAGAGGCACAAGGCAGATGGAGCAAGGCCCGTAGAGGCACTAGGTGGATAGAGCCAGGCATGCAAAGGCACTAGGCGGATGGAGCCAGGCCTGTAAAGGCACTAGGCAGATGGAGCAAGGCCCAAAGAGGCACTAGGTGGATGGAGCCAGGCCGTGTAGGCACGAGGCGGATGGAGCCAGGCATGCAAAGGCACTTGTTGGATGGAGCCAGGCCCGTAGAGGCACAAGGAAGATGTAGCCAGACTCGGCACTAGGCAAATGCTGCCAGGCATGCAAAGGTACTAGGCGGATGGAGCCAGGACTGTAGAGTTACTAGGCAGATGGAGCCAGGCATGCAAAGGCACTAGGCGGATGGAGCCAGGACCGTAGAGGCACTAGGCAGATGGAGCAAGGCCCAAAGAGGCACTAGGTGGATGGAGCCAGGCCCGTAGAGGCACTAGGCGGATGGAGCAAGGCACGTAGAGGCACTAGGCGGATGGAGCCAGGCCCGTAGAGGCACTAGGCAGATGGAGCCAGGCATGCAAAGGCACTAGGCGGATGGAGCCAGGCCCGTAGAGGCACTAGGCAGATGGAGCAAGGCCCAAAGAGGCACTAAGTGGATGGAGCCAGGCCGTAGAGTCACTAGGCGGATGGAGAATGGCCCGTAGAGGCACTAGGCAGATGGAGCAAGGCCCAAAGAGGCACTAGGTGGATGGAGCCAGGCCTGTAGAGGCACTAGGCGGATGGAGCAAGGCCCATAGAGGCACTAGGCAGATGGAGCAAGGCCCGTAGAGGCACTAGGCGGATGGAGCCAGGCAGGCAAAGGCACTAGGCGGATGGAGCCAGGCCTGTAAAGGCACTAGGCAGATGGAGCAAGGCCCAAAGAGGCACTAGGTGAATGGAGCCAGGCCGTGTAGGCACTAGGCGGATGGAGCCAGGCAAGCAAACGCAGTCGTTGGATGGAGCCAGGCCCATAGAGGCACAAGGAAGATGTAGCCAGACTCGGGACTAGGCAAATGCTGCCAGGCATGCAAAGGCACTAGGCAGATGGAGCCAGGCCTGTAGAGGCAATAGGCGGATGGAGCCAGGCATGCAAAGGCACTAGGCGGATGGAGCCAGGCCTGTAGAGGCACTAGGCGGATGGAGCCAGGCATGCAAGGGCACTAGGCGGATGCAGCCAGGACCGTAGAGGCACTAGGCAGATGGAGCAAGGCCCAAAGAGGCACTAGGTGGATGGAGAAAGGCCCGTAGAGGCACTAGGTAGATGGAGCAAGGCCCAAAGAGGCACTAGGTGGATTGAGCCAGGCCCGTAGAGGCACTAGGCGGATGGAGCAAGGCCCGTAGAGGCACTAGGCGGATGGAGCAAGGCCCGTAGAGGCACTAGGCAGATGAAGCAAGGCCCGTAGAGGCACTAGGCGGATGGAGCCAAGCATGCAAAGGCACTAGGCGGATGGAGCCAGGCCTGTGAAGGCACTAGGTAGATGGAGCCAGGCCCGTTGAGGCACTAGGTGGATGGAGCCAGGCCTGTAGAGGCACTAGGCGAATGGAGCCAGGCCCATAGAGGCACTAGGTGGATGGAGCCAGGCCTGTAAAGGCACTAGGCAGATGGAGCAAGGCCCAAAGAGGCACTAGGTGGATGGAGCCAGGCCTGTAGAGGCACTAGGCGGATGGAGCAAGGCCCGTAGAGGCACTAGGCGGATGGAGCCAGGCATGCAAAGGCACTCGTCGGATGGAGCCAGGCCCGTAGAGGCACTAGGCAGATGGAGCCAGGCCCATAGAGGCACTGGTCGGATGGAGCAAGGCCTGTAGAGGCACAAGGAAGATGTAGCCAGACTTGACACTAGGCAAATGGAGCCAGGCATGCAAAGGTACAAGGCGGATGGAGCCAGGCCCGTAGAGGCACTAGGCAGATGGAGCAAGGCCCAAAGAGGCACTAGGTGGATGGAGCGAGGCCCGTAGAGGCACTAGGCAGATGGAGCAAAGCCCGAAGAGGCACTAGGCGGATGGAGCAAGGCCCGTAGAGGCACTAGGCAGATGGAGCAAGGCCCATAGAGGCACTAGGCGGATGGAGCCAGGCATGCAAAGGCACTAGGCGGATGGAGAAAGGCCTGTATATGCACTAGGCGGATGGAGCAAGGCCCGTAGAGGCACTAGGCAGATGGAGCAAGGCCCATAGAGACACTATGCGGATGGAGCCAGGCCCGTAGAGGCACTAGGCGGATGGAGCCAGGCCCATAGAGGCACTAGGCGGATGGAGCCAGGCCCATAGAGGCACTAGACAGATGGAGCAAGGCCTGTAGAGGCACTAGGTAGATTAAGCCATGCCCGTTGAGGCACTAGGTGGATGGAGCCAGGCCTGTAGAGGCACTAGGCAGATGGAGCCAGGCCCGTAGAGGCACTAGGCGGATGGAGCCAGGCATGCAAAGGCACTCGTCGGAATGAGCCAGGCCCGTAGAGGCAAAAGGCAGATGGAGCAAAGCCCAAAGAGGCACTAGGCGGATAGAGCCAGGCTCGTAGAGGCACTAGGTGGATGGAGCCAGGCCCATAGAGGCACTGGTCGGATGGAGCAAGGCCTGTAGAGGCACTAGGTAGATGGAGCCAGGCCCGTTGAGGCACTAGGTGGATGTAGCCAGGCCTGTAGAGGCACTAGGCGGATGGAGCCAGGCCCGTAGAGGCACTAGGCGGGAGGAGTCAGGCATGCAAAGGCACTCGTCGGATGGAGCCAGGCCCGTAGAGGCACAAGGCAGATGTAGCCAGACTTGGCACTAGGCAAATGGAGCCAGGCATGCAAAGGCACTAGGCAGATAGAGCCAGGCCCGTAAAGGCATTAGGCAGATGGAACAAGGCCTGTAGAGGCACTAGGCAGATGGAGCAAGGCCCGTAGAGGCACTAGGTGGATGGAGCCAGACCCGTAAAGGCACTAAGCGGATGGAGCCAGGCTCGTAGAGGCACTAGGCAGATGGAGCAAGGCCCAAAGAGGCACTAGGTGGATGGAGCCACTAGGTGGATGGAGCCAGGCCTGTAGAGGCACTAGGCGGATGTAGCCAGACTTGGCACTAGGCAAATGGAGCCAGGCCCGTAGAGGCACTAGGCAGATGGAGCAAGGCCTGTAGAGGCACTAGGCAGATGGAGCAAGGCCCAAAGAGGCACTAGGTGGATGGAGCCAGGCCCGTAAAGGCACTAAGCGGATGGAGCCAGGCTCATAGAGGCACTAGGCAGATGGAGCAAGGCCCAAAGAGGCACTAGGTGGATGGAGCCAGGCCCGTAGAGGCACTAGGCGGATGGAGCCAGGCTCGTAGAGGCACTAGGCAGAAGGAGCCAGGCCCGTAGAGGCACTAGGCGGATGGATCCAGGCCTGTAGAGGCATTAGGAGGATAGAGCCAGGCCCGTAGAGGCACTAGGTGGATGGAGCCAGGCCGTGTAGGCACTAGGAGGATGGAGCCAGGCACGTAGAGGCACTAGGCGGATGGAGCCAAGACTGGTGGGGCACTAGGCGAATTGAGTCAGGCTCGTAGAGGCACTAGGTGGATGGAGCCAGGCCCATAGAGGCACAATGCAGATTCAGCGTGGCCCTGAGGGGCACTAGGCGGATGGAACATAGCCCAGAGGGGCACTAGGCAGATGTAGCGTGGCCCAGAGGGGCACTAGGCGGGTGGAGTGCAGTCCGGAGGGGCACTAGGTGGATGGAGCACGGCCCGGAGGTGATCCGGATGGGACAGTGACTCGGTCTGCATTCAGCTTTATTTGGTTTATAGTGCAGGGTGAAGGGGATTAAGGCTGGGTGGATTTGGGCTGGGTAGAGGGGATTAGGGCAGGGTGGATAAGGGCAGGGATATAGGGCATGGTGGAGGGATTAAGGCAGGGTGTAGCGGACTACGGCAGAGTGGAGCAGACTACAGCAGGGTGGAGCAGACTACGGCAGGGTTGAGCAGACTACGGCATGGTTAAAGGGCAGGGTGTAGTGGATTAGGCCTGGGTTAAAGGGCAGGGTGGAGTGAGTTACGGCAGGATGGAGAGGATTAGGGCTGGGTTATAGGGCAGGGTGGAGGGTATAAAGGCAGGGTGAATTTGGGCTGGGTTACAGTGCAGGGTGGAGAGGACTATGGCAGGGTGGAGCAGATTATGGCTGGGTTATAGGGCATGGTGGAGTAGATTAGGGCTGGGTTATAGGGCAGGGTGGAGTGGATTAAGGCTGGGTGGAGTGGACTACGGCAGGGTGGAGCAGACTACAGCAGGGTGGAGCAGACTACAGCAGGGTGGAGCAGACTATGGCAGAGTTATAGGGCAGGGTGGAGTGGATTAGGGCTGGGTTATAGGGCAGGGTGGAGTGAGTTACAGCAGGGTGGAGAGGATTAGGGCTGGGTTATAGGGCAGGGTGGAGGGGATTAAGGCAGGGTGGATTTGGGCTGGGTGGAGGGGATTAGGGCAGGGTGGATTAGGGCAGGGTGGAGGGGATTAAGGCAGGGTGGAGCGGACTACAGCAGGGTGGAGCAGACTACGGCAGGGTGGAGAAGACTACAGCAGGGTGGAGCAGACTACGGGAGGGTGGAGCAGACTACGGCAGGGTGGAGCAGACTACAGCAGGGTGGAGCAGACTACGGGAGGGTGGAGCAGACTACAGCAGGGTTATAGGGCATGGTGGAGAGGATTAGGGCTGGGTTATAGGGCAGGGTGGAGGGAATTAAGGCAGGGTGGATTTGGGCTGGGTTACAGGGCAGGGTGGAGCGGACTATGGCTTGTTTTTAGGGCATGGTGGGGTGGATTAGGGCTGGGTTATAGGGCAGGGTGGAGTGGATTAAGGCTGGGTTATAGGGCAGGGTGGAGTGAATTACGGCAGGGTGGAGAGGATTAGGGCAGGGTGGAACAGATTAGTGTAGAGTAAATTAATGTAATGTAGTGTAGTGTAGATTAGTATAGTGTAGTGTAGGGCCTGGCCAGAGAGGGATTACTTTGACGCAGTTGGCCAGCTTAAACATGCATTGCAATGCATGTGAACTAAAAATCCCTATTTTTATGTAAAGTTTGCTAGAAGGGTATATAGCTGTGTGCAGAAGGTTCATCAACATCATTAGCACCTTTAGCGAGAACTTACTTTTAACTTTGTAGTAATGTATTTTAACTGAAAATTGATAAACAGTTGTGCTAATATTGCGTGCCTTGTTGCTAGAACGTTGCTAGCGTGATCCCTGGCACTACTGCTTGCATTTACAAATCCCTACACATGTATACTCCCTCTTCTTGGTCACAGCAGCTTTGAGCTCAGTGCTCCTCTGACTGAGGAGAGCACAAACAATGCATGCACAGGAATTATCTTAGCAATATCCTAGCATTAAGGCAGGACAGGGTAGGCACCATCTCTGAGAGGTACGTAAATGGCCTACACCAGGGGGTAGGCAAACTGTGGCCCTCCAGCTGTTGCAGAACTACGAGACCCATCATGCCTATGGCAGTAATTGTAACTGCCAGCCTTGCAATCTTTTTCTTAGTTTTGAGTGGGGAGGGATTAGGACACCTGTCAGGCGTCCCTATCAGGTATTACATTATGAGGAAAAAATATGGAAGCCACCACTGATATATTTAGAAAAGTGCTGTCATCCTTATCACCTGTAAGTAGCATGTAGGACAGGAGATCAGACCTGTCTGCCCGCTCATTATAGGGGAGTGATGAAGGAGGAGTAAGGTTCAGGAGGACGACAACCCTGGATCAGTAATGACAGATCACATGAGCACACACGTTATGGAATTGTACAGAGCTCATCACAGAGAGTGACATCTGCACAGGAATGGGCCAAAGGAGAGGTCTGAATAGGTGCAGAGTTGTGCACACCTCGGCCACCTCCAATCCGATCACAGCTTTTTCTCGGATAAGTCTATACAAATACAAAAATGGGGGTGCACACCACTGCTCCGGACAGCAGCCCACCCGATTCTGGCTGGATAATTGTTAATATCTGCAGAGCAAACGTGTAATGGGCTCTCTGGGAGGAGTATGCCAGGAAGAGAAAGCATGCTGGCTATGCTGAAAGGTTATCAAAACATTATACAGTGGGGACGGAAAGTATTCAGACCCCCTTAAATTTTTCACTCTTTGTTATATTGCAGCCATTTGCTAAAATCGTTTAAGTTTATTTTTTTCCTCATTAATGTACACACAGCACCCCATATTGACAGAAAAACACAGAATTGTTGACATTTTTGCAGGTTTATTAAAAAAGAAAAACTGAAATATCACATGGTACTAAGTATTCAGACCCTTTGCTCAGTATTTAGTAAAAGCACCCTTTTGATCTAATATAGCCATGAGTCTTTTTGAGAAAGATGCAACAAGTTTTTCACACCTGGATTTGGGGATCCTCTGCCATTCCTCCTTGCAGATCCTCTCCAGTTCTGTCAGGTTGGATGGTAATCGTTGGTGGACAGCCATTTTTAGGTCTCTCCAGAGATGCTCATTTGGGTTTAAGTCATGGCTCTGGCTGGGCCATTTAAGAACAGTCACGGAGTTGTTCTGAAGCCACTCCTTTGTTATTTTAGCTGTGTGCTTAGGGTCATTGTCTTGTTGAGAGGTAAACCTTCAGCCCAGTCTGAGGTCCTGAGCACTCTGGAGAAGGTTTTCATCCAGGATATCCCTGTACTTGGCCACATTCATCTTTCCCTCGATTGCAACCAGTCATCCTGTTCCTGCAGCTGAAAAACACCCCCACAGCATGATGCTGCCACCACCTGTCACGTACCTGGTAGGAGTCTGAAATGACGAGGTCAGCCTGGGACCTTGGCGTTGAGACAAAATAGCACCCAGTGCACCCTCAGAGGCATCCACCTCCAAAACATAGGCTAAGGATGGATCAGCATGTTTCAAGATAGGAGCTGACGTGAATAAAGTTTTTAACTGTTCAACAGCTGTTTGAGCTTCAGGGGTCCATCGGAAAGGAACATGCTGCTTTGTTAACTGAGTGATAGGAGTGATGATGCCAGAAAAGTTCTTGATAAATTTTCTGTAAAAGTTGGCGAATCCCACAAATCTCTGAACAGCTTTCCTGTCGACAGGGGCAGGCCATTCCAGGACGGAAGTGACTTTCTGTGGGTCCATGGAGATACCGTCAGCAGAGATGACAAGTCCCAGGAAATGTATGGTTGGTTTTTCAAAGTCACATTTCTCAGCCTTTGCGTAAAGGCGGTGTTCCCTCAGCCGACTTTCTTTACATGAGTCCTATGGGATTCTAGAGTTTCAGAGAATATAAGGATGTCATCCAGATACACGATGACGAATAAATCAAGGAAGTCCCGAAAAACGTCATTAACCAGATGTTGGAATGTGGCAGGGGCGTTGCAGAGTCCGAATGGCATGACTTGATATTCAAAATGACCGAAGCGTGTTCGGAAGGCCGTCTTCCATTGATCTCCCTCCCTGATTCTGACAAGATTATAAGCACCTCTCAGATCCAATTTGGAGAACACTCGTGCCCCACGCAGCCTTTGAAAAAGTTCAGGGATCAGAGGCAGAGGGTACCGGTTTTTAACAGTGACCCTGTTAAGGTCACGATAGTCCACACAGGGCCTAAGGGTATGGTCTTTCTTTTCAACAAAGAAAATACCGGCCCCTACTGGTGAAGTGGAGGATGAACTGGATGAACTGTTTTTCAAGCCTTTCATCGATATAAATCCTCAGGGCTTCTAGTTGAGGCTCAGAGAGAGGATAAATTCACCCAAATGGCATCTCGGCCCCTGGTAAAATTTCAATAGGACAATCATATGTTCTATGGGGAGGAAGAGTGTCCGCTCCTTTCTTGTTAAATACATCCAGATACTCGTGGTAGGCAGCAGGGACCAGATTAGAGGTTTCATGGTCAGGGAGGATACCCAGGAGGGGTGTGGTATTGAAAGTCTTTTCAGGTAGGCAGTGAAGTTGGCAGTAGTCAGAGGAGAAGGAGATGTCTTCGGTAAGCCAGTTAATGTTAATCGTTATGGAGTGGAAACGATGACGTCAGCGCGTCCACTCCATAACGAACGGGTGTTTGCAGGCCGGCCGGCTGATTTTGTATATGCTATTTTAACTGCTTCTTTTGATGTATTTCTTATCTTCTTGGGTCTCTATTACCGAACCAATCACTGCTGATGATTCCTGGGTGATCTCCCCTCCGTGCAGAGACAGATGGTGATGTCCCTAATGAGTGGATCTCTGGCATAAGGCTTTATTACAGCTTACCTCTGGTAATCATATACCTTTATAGGTGGTGGATTTTTTTCACAAAGATGTTATTATAGTCTTCAGTCACTCTGGGTGGAAGAAAATCTAATAAGGACTGTTAATAACGGAAGTCACTTCATTTTCACGGACTGTGTGTTTTTTATTTTCTTATCTTTATATAACAATTTTTCATCAATTAATTTTTATATCTTTTGCCTTAATTTATTATCTTTATGTGGTTCATAACGCAATTTTTATTTTTTATTTTTCATTTTTTTCACATCATATTGCTATATGAGTTTAGCATTTCTGATCACTTTATATATTAATTCTCAATTATTTTGAGTATGGTTTGTGTTTAGCGCGGTTCTTTTATACACTTTATCTATTTATTCTAAACCTAAGAATTAGAACTGCAGCTTGTAGTTAGAGGGAAGCGCAGTAATTTTATAGTATTTTCCGGTGAAGAGCTGGAACCAGCAAAGCTGAGAGGATGGACGGCCAGCACAGGTACTCGGAAACAGCGTGGAGCCAAACAGGAGACAGGAGCGAGGTCATCATGTAAGCCGGGTTCAGTAACAGGCGGGCAGCGAGGTATCAAGGTATAAACAGGAGCAAGGTCAAACAGGAAGCCAGGATCAGGAACCGGTAATCAGAGTAATCAGAGTCCAGAAACAGGGTCAGGAAGGCCAGGGTTTCAGCAACAGGAAGTCAAGTCAAACAAACAGGGTTTCAAAATCTCAGGACACAGCTGAAGATCAAGCAGCACCTGTCAGAAATCAGAGCAACCCTTAAATAGGCTGTCAGGCACCAATTCTGGCCAGATGTGTGTTCCTGCGCAAGGAAATCTGCCGATGCCCGTAAATGCGCGCATGCGCACGTGTGCATGCCGGGCGCATCCTGACAGTTGTCTCGCTTAGAATTAAGGCCAAAAAGTTCTATCTTGGTCTTATCAGACCAGAGAATCTTATTTCTCATCAGGTGTTTTTTAGCAAACTCCATGCGGGCTTCCATGTGTCTTGCACTGAGGAGAGGCTTCCGTCGGGCCATTCTGCCATAAAGCCCCTACTGGTGGAGGGCTGCAGTGATGGTTGACTTTCTACAACTTTCTCCCATCTCCCGACTGCATCTCTGGAGCTCAGCCACAGTGATCTTTGGGTTCTTCTTTACCTCTCTCACCAAGGCTCTTCTCCCCCGATAGCTCAGTTTGGCCGGACAGCCAGCTCTAGGAAGGGTTCTGGTCGTCCCAACGTCTTCCATTTAAGGATTATGGAGGCCACTGTGCTCTTAGGAACCTTAAGTGCAGCAGAAATATTTTTGTAACCTTGGCCAGATCTGTGCCTTGCCACATTTCTGTCTCTGAGCTCTTTAGGCAGTTCCTTTGACCTCATGATTCTCATTTGCTCTGACATGCACTGTGAGCTGTAAGGTCTTATAAAGACAGGTGTGTGGCTTTGCTAATCAAGTCCAATCAGTATTATCAAACACAGCTGTACTCAAATGAAGGTGTAGAACCATCTCAAGGATGATCAGAAGAAATGGACAACACCTGAGTTAAATACCGTATTTACCGGCATATAACACTCACAGGCGTATAACACGCACATTCATTTTAAGAGGGAAGTTTCAGGAAAAAACTTAAATTTTATATAAGGAACTTTAATGCAAAATAAGGGTCAGTGCCCATCTGCAGCCTCACCATTGCCATCAATGCAGCCTGATTAATGCCCACCTGCAGCCTCACAAGTGCCATCAATGCAGCCTTATTAGTCCACATCAATACAGCCTCACCATTGCCATCAATGCAGCAGCCTCGCCATTGCCATAAATGCAGCAGCCTCGCCATTGCCATCTATTGTCTTCCTATTACAGAGGCCGCCAAGTAAACAGGAGATTCGGAGATTCTCACTGTATGTAATCTGACGGCACTCATCCCCCCCCCCGTTGTCTCCGAGGCAGCTGAAATTGAAGTATTGGCGTATAACATGCTATTTGCACCCGATTTTCATAGTGAAAAAGTAAGTGCTAGACGCCAATAAATATAGTATAAATACAGTATATATGATTTTAGCAAATGGCTGCAATATAATCCCTTTCATGACTAAGCCTATTTTTGAAATTTGGTGTTTACAAGTTAAAATCCGTATTTTTTGCTAGAAAATGACTTAGAACCCCCAAACATTATATATATATTTTTTAGCAGAGAATCTAGAGAATAAAATGGAGATTGTTGCAATATTTTATATCACACGGTATTTGTGCAGCGGTGTTTTAAACGCAAATTTTTGGGAAAAGGGACACTTTCATAAATTTTAAAAAATATAAACAATAAAGTTACCCCAATTTTTTTGTATAATGTGAAAGATAATGTTACCCTGAGTAAATAGATACCAAACATGTCATGCTTTATAATTGCACGCACTCGTGGAATGGCGACAAACTACGGTACCTAAGAATTTCCATAGGTGACGCTTTAAATTTTTTTACGGTTACCAGGTTAGAGTTACAGAGGAGGTCTAGGGCTAGAATTATTGCTCTTGCTCAGATGATCACAGCGATACCTCACATGTGTGATTTAAACACCGTTTACATATGCGGGCACGACTTCCGTGTGCGTTTTCTTTGCTGTGCGAGCTCACAGGGACGGGGGCGCTTTAAAAAAAAAATTGTTGTTCTTATTTATTTTATTTCATTATATATTTATAAATTGTGTTTAAAAAAAAAAAAATTTTGATGACTTTTATTGCTGTCACAAGGAATGTAAACATCCCTTGTGACAGTAATAGGTGGTGACAGGTACTCTTTATGGAGGGATCGGGGGTCTTAAAGACCCCCGATCACTCCTTTGCACTTGAAAGTATTCAGATCGCCAAAAAACGGCGATTCTGAATACTGTGTATTTTTTTAAAACCGGCGCCATTGGCAGCCGAGTAAACGGGAAGTGACGTCATGACGTCGCTTCCGCGTTTACAATTAGAAGGCTGAAACGAAACCGCCCACAGCTTCGTTCCAGCCCGCCCCCAGCCGCCGGAGAGCGGCGGAAGGCGGCGGGAGGGGGGGACGTCCCCTCCCGCTTCTCCGGTATAACAGCCAAGCGGCTTTTTCGCCGCATCAGTTGTTATACTCGGATAGCCGATCGCCAGTTCTAAACAACGGTACCGGGAAAATGCCTGCAGCTGCGGGCATTTTCCCGGTTATACCGGAAAGCCGAGTATGCACATCTGCATACGCTCGGCGGGAAGCGGTTAACAAAGAGTGAAAAATTTAAGGGGGTCTGAATACTTTCCATCCCCACTGTATATTGTCTGAAAGCAGACACCCTAGAGAATAAAACAGTAGTAGTTCCAATTTTTTTATGTCACACGATATTACCGCAAAGGCAATATGAAGCACAAAATTTCAGTTAAAAATACACTACAGTAAATTTCCAGGAACACAAGCGCAATAAAATGACAGAATTTTTGGTAAAATATAAAAGATGAGTTTGCACCGAGTAAAAAGCCAACATGTCAAACCTTGAATTTGTGTGCATACAAACTATTGTACTATTCTTTTACAATTTAAAACGTTTGTTTTTTATTATCACACCGGCACCATTACAATGGGTGTAGGGGAAGCAATCGGGCAGCAGCATATCCACCCGAATGCTTCCATCTGACAGGCAGGAGCCTGGTTGTCAGTTTTACACATAATCCTGGTGGCTGTAGCCACTGGGAATGTGTAAAATCCCCCGTTGTCAGTATTGTACGACGTATGGACCTAACAGCTAAAGGGCTAAAGATAGCAATTAATTATAATATTAATAATAATATTAAATGTAAATGAATGTACACAAAACAATTGATGTAAATAGAGGGGATTACATTCAATAAGGGAGATCAGATTTGTAAAATGAAGTTAAAAAAAATAAATAAAAGGCACGTTTGCTTATTATGAGACACAATCAGCTTGGCTTTGTATTAGAACCTGAAAAAACCTTGGTAGGAATAAAAAGCACTTTAGGCCTCATGCACACTGGACGCTTTGGCTAAATCTCGTAGATGTCCATCTTCTGGCATCAGGAAAAACACACTTGATGTTTCTGAATGCGTGTACCACATTTGGGCATCAATTCATTTAATTGGCCAGAAAAAGAATTTATACTGTCCACTGAAATGAATTAATGCTCAAGCGCTAAACAAGCCTAGTGTTAACACGCATTGGGAGTTTTTTTTCTGGCTAATCGCTCATATCCGGGACATTTTTTTGGTGCGTTAAGATTTGTGCCCTTAATCACTTGACCACTGGGCACTTAAACCCTCTTAATAACCAGACCAATTTTCAACTTTCGGTGCTCTCACATTTTGAATGACAATTACTCAGTCATGCAACACTGTACCTATATGAAATTTTTGGCCTTTTTTCCACACAAATAGAGCTTTCTTTTGGTGATATTAAATCACCGCTGGCTTCTTTATTTTTTGCGCTATAAAAGAAAAAAGACCGAAAATTCTGTAAAAAAATGCATTTTTCTTAGTTTCTGTTATAAAATTTTGCAAATTAGTAATTTTTCTTCATATATTTTGGCCAAAATTTATACCGCTACATATCGTTGGTGAAAATAACCCAAATCGGTGTATATTATTTGGTCTTTGTGAAAGTTATAGAGTCCAAAAGCTATGGTTCCAATATCTGAAAATAGATCACACCTGAAGTACTGACGGCCTATCTAATTTCTTGAGACCCTAACATGCCAGAAAAGTACAAATACCCCCCAAATGACCCCTTTTTGGAAAGAAGACATTCCAGGGTATTTAGAAAGATGCATGATGAGTTTTTTGAAGTTGTCATTTTTTCCCACAATTCATTGCAAAATCAAGATTTTTTTTTTCTTTTTTTTTCACAAAATTGTCATATTAGCAGGTTATTTCTCACACACAGCATATGCATACCACAAATTACAACCCAAAACACATTCTGCTATTACTCCTGAGTATGGCGATACCACATGTGAGACTTTTACACAGCATGGCCACATACAGAGGCCCAACATGCAGGGAGCACCTTCAGGCGTTCTGGAGCATCCAGGCCAATTCTGACATTTCTCTCCTACATGTAAAAATCATCATTTATTTGCTAGAAAATGACATAGGACGCCAAAACATTATATATGTTTTTTTTAGCAAAGACCCTAGAGAATACAATGGCGGTCGTTGCAACTTTTTATCTCGCACGGTATTTGCTTAGAAATTTTTATTGTGTGACGATCAGTGTGTGAGGAGGAGAACCCGGTAACAGCTCGTTACCGCGGTTTGTTTACATTCTGTGACCGGCTGTGATTGGACATTGGACCAACTTCATTGGCTCTTTACCGCGTTCAGAGATGGCCTGTGTCAGGGTGACAATCCTGCACGCCGTGCACGAGGAAAGTGCATGTGATCTGCTGTGATTAGACACAACCGGTCACGTGGTAAAAAAAACAAATTATTGGCTCTTTACACTGGTCGGGGATGGGCTGTATCCCGAGGGACACGCCTCATCCCCGATCGCTGCGCTGCGGGCCCCCGGGGGCTCGCAGTAGCGGCATGAACTGGAGGACATCATATGACGCCCGCCCAGGGTGGGTGGGTGTTCCTACCAGCATCATATTACTATGGCCTGGTATGGAATTGGTTAAAGGCTTTGTACTATTCCTTTCTATTCCTGGTGGGGACATGTCTCCGACCTCTATGTAAGCTTACCTGTCTAGGTTTGTGTGAAGACAGGAAAGGGCATTGCTTTTTAATTGATAGGCTAGTAAGGGACAAATGTATGTGCATCCATCTGCATTAGAGGATCAGTAGGTGAGAAGATGTGTGGAAGATCGGTGACAATACCCCTAGTGTCTCTACAGATCTAATCAGGTAATAGACACATCTTGGGGACTCTTCCCATCTTGTACACTTCACCTGTGTTATTCCAGGCTAATGTGGATGGATTTATATGGAAGAGTGCTCAAAAATGATCAAAGAAGGGGAAAATGTGTAGAGAAATTGTAGATGATCATTGCTGACCACCACATCACCCGCCATATTTTAACAGTATCAGCCATTCCAAATCTGATGTCCATTTTGTGTAAGAAAAGGGTTGCTCTTATGTAGATCTTGGTAAACAAATCTGTAAAGCAAGAAGGCAGGTTATAAGATAGGGCCTAATTCAAACAGGTATCCAATACTAAAGAAACGATGACTAGCATTGAGTAGGTTAGCATAGTGTAGTTTAGTGTAGGTCCTGCCCGAAAAGAGTCTACCTTGTCATGGTGGGCAGGCTTGTAATATTTTGGTTAAAATTGACAAAACAGAAGAAAGAATGAATTCTCTAGACAGTTTCACTTTTGACCATTTGATTTATTACTGACAGAAAAAAATATATATATAGTGCAGTGTGATTTGAGCCCATTCATTTTAAATGGGCTCAAATTGCAACAAAGAACTGCATGCACCATTTTTGAGCTGCACCACAACTGGATCGCATGGTACAGAATGGCGTTATGGTGCAGGCAAACGCACTGTGTTTGCAGTGTCATTAACATTGACACATAGTTAGGTTAAAAAAGACACAAGTCCATCTAGTTCAAAAAAAAAAAAAATACAATTCCACATACACAATCCTTCACTCACAGTTCACCTGGAGCAGGTCACAAGAACAGTGTGTTTTGCATGCAATACGGGAAATCCAAACTGATTGCAGTGTTTCCCACACTGCGTTAGACCTACACTTAAAGTGATCATAAATGTTCCTTTAAAAAAATTATATATATATATATATATATATATATTTATATATATATATATATATATATACACACACAGAATCTCACAAACGTGAGTACACCCCTCACATTTTTGTAAATATTTTATTATATCTTTTCATGTGACAACACTGAAGAAATGACATTTTGCTACAATGTAAAGTAGTGAGTGTACAGCTTGTATAACAGTGTAAATTTGCAGTCCCCTCAAAATAACTCAACAGCCATTAATGTCTAAACCGCTGGCAACAAAAGTGAGTACACCTCTAAGTAAAAATGTCCAAATTGGGGACACAGTGTCAATATTCTGTGTGGCCACCATTATTTTCCAGCACTGCCTTAACCCTCTTGGGCATGGAGTTCACCAGAGCTTCACAGGTTGCCACTGGAGTCCTCTTCCACTCCTCCATCACGGAGCTGGTGGATGTTAGAGCCCTTGCGCTCCTCCACCTTCCGTTTGAGGATGTCCCACATATGCTCGATAGGTGTTAGGTCTGCAGACATACTTGGCCAGTCCGTCACATTTACCCTCACCTTCTTTAGCAAGGCAGTGGTCGTCTTGGAGATGTGTTTGGGGTCGTTATCATGTTGGAATACTGCCCTGTGGCCCAGTCTCCAAAGGGAGGGGATCATGCTCTGCTTCATTATGTCACAGTACATGTTGGCATTCATGGTTCCCCCAATGAACTGTAGCTCCCCAGTGCCGGAAGCACTCATGCAGCCCCAGACCATGACACTCCCACCACCATGCTTGACTATAGACAAGACACACTTGTCTTAGTACTCCTCACCTGGTTGCTGCCACACATGCTTGACACCATCTGAACCAAATAAGTTCATCTTGGTCTCATCAGACCACAGGACATGGTTCCAGTAATCCATGTCTGCTTGTCTTTAGCAAACTGTTTGTGGGCTTTCTTGTATATCATCTTTAAAAGAGGCTTCCTTCTGGGATGACAGCCATGCAGACCAATTTGATGCAGCGTGCGGTGTATGGTCTGAGCACTGACAGGCTGACCCCCCACCCCTTTAACCTCTGCAGCAATGCTGGCAGCACAAATACATCTATTTCCCAAAGACAACCTCTGGATATGAAGCTGAGCACATGCACTCAACTTCTTTGGTCGACCATGGCAAGGCCTGTTCTGAGTGGAACTTGTCCTGTTAAACCGCTGTATGGTCTTGGCCACTGTGCTGCAGCTCAGTTTCAGGGTCTTGGCAATCTTCTTATAGCCTAAGCCATCTTTATGTAGAACAACAATTCTTTTTATTAGATCCTCAGAGTGGTCTTTGCCATGACACTAACGAGTCACATGACACCGGGGAGGGAAAATGGCTAATTGGGCCCAATGTGAACATTTTCACTTAGGGGTGTACTCACTTTTGTTGCCAGCGGTTTAGACATTAATGGCTGTGTGTTGAGTTATTTTGAGGGGACAGCAAATTTACACTGTTATAACAAGCTGTACGTTCACTACTTTACATTGTAGCAAAGTGTCATTACTTCAGTGTTGTCACATGAAAAGATATTGTGTGAGGAGACTTTTGTGAGATACTGTATATATATATATATATATATATATATATATATATATATATATATATATATACTGTATATACCATAGTTTGTAGACACTATAACTTTCACACAAACCAATAATATACACTTATTGGGATTTTTTTTCTACTAAAGACATGTAGCAAAATACATTTTGACCTAAATTTGCCAATAAATTAGATTTTATTGGATATGTTTTAAAACAAAATACAGCATATATATATTTTTTCAAACGTTTCGGTCTTTTTTTGTTTATATTGCAAAAAACAAAACAAAAAAAATAGTAATGATCAAATACCACCAAAAGAAAGCTCTATTTGTATGAAAAAGATGATACAAATTTTGTTTGGATACAGTGTTGCATGACCGTGAAATTGCCACTTAGGTTGCATTCACACTACAGCGTTTTGAATCGCTGGCAGATCTGCCTGCGATTTAACAGCGCCGTGAAGTGAATGACAAAATGCGGAACTCACATTTGAGAAGCCATTCATTTGAATGACACCTCAAAGAGCGGTCTGCCGCGATTGTTTCAAAATAAAACGTGCTGCAATCGCAGGACGCATGTCGCCCCAAAGTAGCTCCTTAACTATTTTTGGGCAACATGTGTCCCGCGATGCAGGTTGCCACGATTGCAGCACATTTCATTGCGCAACAATTGCGGCAGACCCACACCGCGATGTGAGGTGTCATTCAAATGAATGGCATCTCAAATGCGAGTTCCGTGTTTTGTCATTCACACTTTGGTGCTGTCAAATCATGGGCAGATCTGCGGCAGATCTGCCAGCGATTCAAAACAATGTAGTGTGATTGCAGCCTCAAAGTAGAGCAGTCCTGAATAAGCAAAAAGTGCCCTGGTCTTGAAGTGGGTTAAACCTTCTTAAGGGTCAAATGTTTTAAGTTGATTAAGTTCTGATAGAGCACTTCATGCTGCCCCCTTTTGCAGGTATAACTATGTAAAATGTTAAAAATAAGTGCCTATACTGTTTAAAATCCAGTATGGCACTGTCTCACCCTGCTCTGCTCAGCCTCAGTTGTCCTGTAGTCTTGGCACTGTGCTGATAATTAATGAGTCGCTAGAGGCCAATCTGGGACAGCCTCAAGATTTACTGCTGCTGGGAGGGAGGAAACAACAAGATGACACAGACTGTAAACAACAAACAAAGATTAGTTAGAAGGAAAAGAAAATCAGGATAGGTGACAGGACAAACTCTGCTGCCAGGGAGACACAAAAGAGTTAAATTTAAAAGGATAGTGTCTTATCTTATCCTCCTGATATTCTCTCCTTTCTCCCTTCAGCACTGAAAAGTTTCTACAGCCTCCCTTACTACCCAAGCCAAGACACACAAGCAAGGCTGGTAATGCACACATTTTAATTACAGAAAGTGGCATATAGGTTTTGAGACCAAGGAGAGGGGGAGAGTTCAACAAAATGGTGGCCTTTGGCAAGAAGAAACAGAAGCAATGCCGGAAGCAATTTACAGCACATGCTAATTTTGGTAGCATAATTATGAATGTGGAAACTATGTTCCCCCCAAAAAATGGAGCACCAGCCACCACTGTGGTAGACCATATAGTTCTAACATTCTCACAAAATCCCAGGCATTGAAGTAATGTGTAATAAAACATGTGTTTCACCTGCTGTTATCATAATGTGTGTGTTAAGGGGTCCTCACACTTATAATTGACATTTTTTATGCTTATGTTTTGCCTTCCTGATTCCTCCTTTCATCAACATGCTAATGATATTTTTTTTAAAAACCTTTCTGTTTTCAGTACCTTTTTTTAGACCCTTTATCATCACTGGGTCTCTGTGTTTCTCTATACAATGAAGGCAGATCGTGGCTGGTAGGAGGGACCATCAGGGTGTTGTATATACCTTCCTGACAACATCACAGCACCCTGCCTAAGTACACCTCTCAAGAACCCTCAGTCCTAATGCAAGCAGTAGGCTGGCTCTTGTAAGGAGTTGTGCAATTATCAAAATGCTTTGAAGGGTGGATGTCAGTCTGGAGCAGGAGTGGGCAACTGAAGCCCTCCAGCTGTTGTGGAACTACATGTCCCATGAGGCATTGCAAGACTGACAGTTACAAGCATGACTCCCAGAGGCAGAGGCATGATGGGACTTGAAGTGCTGCACCAGCTATTGGGTCGCAGTTGTCCACCCCTGAGGAATGGGTGTTCCATATGCATGCAGACCATTCTAGATAATGCCCACATGTAACGATGAGTCTCAACGATTGAAAGAAGGAAAGGGCTAGATGCGCCAGAAAATGAAGCAGGGTCTAGCTGACTTGCTGAAGTGGTGGGCAGGGCTCTCCAAGGATTCATATAGAGCCAGGCCTCGCTACATGTCACAGTTCTCTCACAGGAAGCCTGTTTTATATTCATAGGCTTCTGGTTGTGTGCAGTGCAGCAGGCGAGGGAGACTCCGTGCTGGCAACATGGTGGAAGCAAGCACCTGCAGCATGGAGGTTCTCTGTATCCAACCAGAGAGCAGCATCAAACCATCAGCTGAAGAGATGACTTCTAAAGACTACTACTTTGAACCATTTGTGAACTTTGGTATCCACAAGGAATTGTTGAAGATGAAGTTCGGACTCTTGCTTCACTACAGACACTTGTTCAAGGACAAAGTTATCTTGGATGTAGGAAGTAGAACAGGAATGCTTTGCATGTTGGCAGTTAAAGCCTCGTACACACGATCAGATTTTTGGAAGACCGTTTATCCGTTTTTTGTTGCATGCTAGTCTCATGTCGAAAGTGAAGAGGTTACTCACCATATGAAAATTCTCGTACCACGGAATACAACTTCAGAAGTGATGTAATGTGTTAAATAGTTTTATCTGTATTCTTTAGTTTCTGAGCATGCATAGTCTTGCGCTTACAATTTTTTTCGTATGAAAACCATACTGATTAAATGAAAATGGAACATTGAGTTCACATTCAACAAAAATTTTATAGCCTGCACATCCAGCTTTTATCTGAAGATAAACCGGAATCGGCTGTCAAAAGCACCGTATTAATGATCCGAAAATCGGCACATCATTCGTCGGACGAAATTTTATCTCTGATTTTCGTACGTTTGTACAGGCCTTTAGGCTGGGAAAAAAAAAGATTGGGTGCTCAAGTATTTCGGACTACGTCATCAAGATTGTAAAGGCAAACAAACTAGGTCACGATGTAACAATCTTCAAAGGCAAGGTGGAGGAAATGGAGCTGCCAGTCAAAAGAGTTGGCATAATATTCATTGAATGGATGGGATGTTGTCTGCTCTATGAATCAATGCTCAACACTGTTACTGAGCAATTGGCTGACACCTGATGGGCTTATATTTCCTGATCGTGCAACACTTTATGCAGCTGCTATAGAAGATGGACAATACAAGGACTGCAAGATGGTGGGAGAATGTCTATGGTTTTGACATGTTGAGTATCAAGATGTAGCCATCAAGGAACCTTTTGTTCACATGGTTGATCCCAAGCAACTAGTCACAAACTTCTGTCTCATTAAGAAGTTGGATATCTACATGGTTAAGGTTGATGACCAAAGCTTCATCTCTCCATTCTGTCTCCAAGTACTGCAAAATAATTACCTGATGGCTTATTTCATCATAAAGTTCACACATTGCCATAAGAGGACAGGCTTCTCTACAAGTCCAGAGTCTCCATACACTCACTGGAAACAGTCTTTTAAATTTTTCCAAAAATATGTAGAAGAATATATATCGGCCTAAACTGATGAATACATTTGTTTTTTATATTTGTTTTTTGGATATGTATTATAGCAGAAAGTGAAATCATTGGCGCATAAAGAGGCTGAGCCATCTGGCAAGCAGGCATCCGAGTGGATTCCACCATTACTGTCGGGATCCTTCCAGAGCCTGGCGTGGCTCTGTGATGTCAAGTAAGTGCACTACAATGACCCAGAAGAAGAGAATCGTGCCCAAGATACAGTATCTTTGACCATACTTCTCTTTTAAAGGTATAGACTGATGTAAATGAGTAGCATTTACCTAGTATGTGTCACTTTCAAAGCCAGCCGGGGTTTGCATAAGTGAATGTAGCGTTCACCGAAGTACTGTGTCATGGGTTAAAGAAAGCTGGCTCAGGCTAAAGAACCTCTTTAATTAAAGTGACACCACATTCTGTTGTTAAAAAACAAAACAAAAAAAAACACCAATCTGCATTAGAACTTTAGCACCATTTTGTTAGACAGGTCAACAGCATTAGTAGCAGTGCTTGTCAAACCCAAAGGAAGAAGGGTGTGATGTACCTTGCAGCTAGAGGTGCGAGGAGTTGTGGGACTTGTGGTCCCAGCACAGGTGCAACCGTGATGATGTCATCAAGCTGCTCCCAGGCCATACAGTAGGGAAAAGTAGGAAAAAAGTGATCAAAATGGCCAGGTGATTGAACATTTAAAATTGAAAAAAAGGTATTCTAAAAAAATATTTGAAAGTTAATATTTAATGTGCAGTGACCTTAGAAGGGGGTGGGGCCCGGCTTAATTTATTTTTCCATGACTTGGCTTATGCTTTAATGACCCCCTTCTATCTCCCCAGCTATATACTGTATACTCCCCTTCCTTTCTCTAACACACTGCTTTGTTCTGCTGATATGTTTCTTCCTCACACATTGGAGGGCATTTTTGTGGCATGTGATGCCAAGCTTAAAGTAACACAAACGTAATCATGTACAAAGAACGCTGCCATGATCTCCAAGGAGTCGGCATGCGTTCTACTGAACCAGAAACCTGAAGTTCTTTGTACATGATTACGTTTGTGTTACTTGTGTAGGAATTGTGTTTAGGAATTTGAAAATGTGGGGGAAAATTGATGCCTAAACATTTTTTACCTGAATGCAAGGAATGCATTCAGGTAAAAAAAGGTTTAGGCTTTACAACCACTTTAATGTATTTTAGAGCACAGAATAACAATAGATAATAAAATATCATGGTAAAGAAATGGGTATTCCCATGCTGCCTAAGGTTTTTTATTATTTAAAAAAAAGACAATGATGCGATTTGGTTGCAGCAAAAACACCGACAGGGGTCAAACCCCACCCAACAAAGATATAGGGAAAAATCAATATTTGGTGTTGCACTCCAAATGGATAAAGTGCTAATGTGATCAATAAAGTGCTAAATTTGCAAAAAATCCATTTAAAGGTAGATACAGTAAAATATCCAAAAATCCAAATATACTGTGATCACAAAAAACTACTATACAATCATACAGAAAGAGTTCATGAAATTCATGTGATAAACCATATAATCAAATGTAAAGAAAGGGAAGTATCCAAATTAATATAAAAAGATGAATGAGGTAGATATTAAAAAGTCTTCAGGAAAGTGTACTGGTGATTAGGGTGCTGTGTTGCTTCAAACAATAGTGACACAGTGACTGGGTGGTTTTATCACACCTACAGGTGCAGTGGCTCCTTACCTTACTTCTGTAAGGTAAACAGCATTAGTATTAATCAGGTGAAATACACAGTGCTATATCCTTTAAACGGTATTTCCAGATGTTGGGGGGAAAATTGATGCCTAAACATTTTTTACCTGAATGCAAGGATCTCCAGATGTTTATCCTTATTGCTTTCAAGCAAGTAAACAAACTCAGTATTGGCAACTTGTATGCTTTTCTGCTACATCCACAAGTTTCCCCTCTCAGGGCAGTATGTTAGGTAAACCAGAAGGAAGAAGAAACAGGAAGCCCCAATAGTGAAGTATGTTTAAAAATATCACATTTATTTAAAAGACATATATTGTAGGGGTGCGCATCTTCACTGGTCTCATGATTCGATTCGATTCGATTACGATTATCCGGTCCACGATTCGATTCTGCGATGCATCACGATGCATCACGATTACTGCGCACGGTTTTTATCCAAAAAATTCAAGTAGTCAGAAGAACTCAATTTTTTAACTTTATCTGTTCTTAAAAAAAAGACAACACTCTCTGCATGTAGCAAAGTGTAAACACAGCAGAAGAGGAGCTCCAGACTGCCCCCAAATGAATACAGAAGATGATAAGTGACTGCAGACATGATACAGACGAGGGTCAGAGACTGCAGACATGAAACAGGAGACGGTCAGAGACTGCAGACATGATAAAGGAGATGCTCAGAGACTGCAGACATACTACAGGAGATGGTCAGAGACCGCAGACATACTACAGGAGATGATCAGAGACTGCAGACATGGTACAGGAGATGGTCAGAGACTGCAAACATGATACAGGAGATGGTCAGAGACTGCAGACATGGTACAGGAGATGGTCAGAGACTGCAGACATGATACAGGAGATGGTCAGAGACTGCGGATATGGTACAGGAGATGATCAGAGACTGCAGACCTGCTGGACGTGGTAAGGGAGGTGCCAGACTGTCCTATGCAAGATGATCAATACCCTGCCGCCCTCACCACTAACCTGTCCCCATATAGTACTATTACTATAGCGCTCCCCTGCCCAGTGTCACCATGGACCAATTCCCATCCTTCTCGACCAGCATCCACACAGTCCTCTGCTCTTCCCCCCACCTCTACACTGAGCATGCAGATAGGGCAATAAAACAAAAAATGGTGTGCAGTGCTTTGTGGTGACAAATGCACAAAAGAGTATTAAGTAGTGAATAAATATAGTCCTAAATGATGAAATGATTTGAAATAGTATTGTATTGCGCTATTTTTATAATATTATATGGTGACAGGTTAGTGGTGAGGGCGGCGGGGTATTGATCATCTTGCATAGGACAATCTGGCCCCCTCACCTGGCTATCCCTCCGTCACACCTGGCTTGACATGCCGCGGCTCCATTTTCCTCCTCGGAGCTCCGTGCTCCACAAGCCGGCCGCTGCCACTATTAGCAGCAGCAGCTCCAGCCACCGGCGCTCCATGTCCCCGCCAACGTGCATACACGTCGCTCCTCGACGCAGGGCAGCAGGGGGATGACGTCAGTTGGGGCAGGAAAAGCCAGCACGGCTTACTCCCACTGCTCTTCGGTGGCTTTCAGCTCTGTTCGGTCGCGGAGGCGGGGCTTAACGCAGCATCAAGGATGACGTCATCAAAACATCATCAACATGCATCAATGTTAATTAATCAATGTTAATTAATTTCAACAGCCCTAATATATTGCAGTACTCACATAAAAAAAAAATTCCCTGATGAAGTCGGGTGATCGTGACGCCAGGCGTAGGAACATACAGACACCGGAAATGACGTTCTGAGTACGAGCTTGGCGCTCGTTTTGTTTTACTTTGCTCTGAAATGTTAAGAGAGAAGTGCAGGAATCTAAAATTCTGCAAACTTTGCCCCGCATGGCTCTAGGCCTGAGAACTGAGCAATCATGTGACCATGAATGACTCAGTTCTTGGGTCCTCTCTAAGCGGACAGCTGTCACTGTCAGTCATCACTCTTTCCCTGGAGTGTCAGGCTGGGGAGGGAGTGGAAGAGGTTGGGATCTTTCCAGAGTCTAGAGCAGTGATTCTAAACCTACTAGTACCGTGACCCCTTGATAAAATTTCACAAGTTGTAGGGACCCCTAACAGTAAAATTATTTTCATAGTGTGGGTTGTCAGCACCCAAGGCAAGGCAAGTCATTTGCGCCCCTAACCCATGGACATTTAGCGCCCCCTGAGTTCCTTCCACTCGTACAGTATTAGAACCCCTTATGGTACATTTTAGGATGTACCACTCTTTCTCTTTGTTCTCCTTTCTTTCCCTTTTATCTCTCTCTATCCTAATTTCTTGTTTTTTTCCCCATCCCTCTCTCTAGCCATCTTTCTTGTTCTTTGTCCTATTCTTTCTCTCCCTTTTTCTTTGTTCCTCCCCCTCTTTTCCTCTCCCTTCCATGTATTCTCTATTTTTATTCCTTCTCTTACTCCTTGGTGGGGGGGATGGGATGAGTGGCAGTGCTGGTGGGGGGATGAGATCAGTGGCAGTGCTGGGGGGAGTTCTGATCAGCCATCTTAGGTGCTCTTAATCAGAAGGTCATCTGCTAATCTGAGAACTGTAGTGGCAACTCTAATCACAGCCTGGTAGTGTTACTCACTGTGTCTCCAGCTATGTGGTGTCTTGCAGCAGTGACACCTATGCCGAAATCAGGAGATAGGGGCTCCTCCCACTTCACATTCCTCACCAGTCAGCTGACCCCTAGTCTCTCCCTCCACCCATGCCATGAACTGAATGGGCGCCTGCGAAGAGGTTGAGTGGGCAGCCGCGGGCTGCAGGAACAGCCCAGCTGGGCGGCCACAGGCTCCAGGGACAGCCCTGCTGGGCGGCCGCGAAAAGACTGGGAGACCGGTGCGGACTTCAGGAACAGCCCAGGATTCGGTGACCTCTGGCAAATTCTCATTTAACCCCCAGGTTGAGAACCACTGGGTTAGAGCCTCTGTGATGGCTTTAGCCCTCTTTCAGCTGATTCTGGGTCACAGGAGAGCAGAATTAGGTGCAATCACACCTGTGATCCACATGAGAAGTATGACCAAAAATGCTTTGGCTATACGTCTCTTAAAATTTATTTAATGTTAATATTTGAGTAAAAGTCCATGTGTGGCTTGTTCCAATTTATATTTTGGAATCATTTGATCCACAAGTGATCAGTCTCTAAACTTGCCTCTATGCTACCAGCCCTCTTTAGTAACTTGAACCCTCTTTGTAACTAAAAAAAATACTTTATCAGTTATGTCTGCCAACAGGTCCACTAGCTTTCACGTTATGCTAGATTACTAAACACAGAAGGCACGGAATCCGGAAGGAAGACCAGGCAAAGATGGATGCGTCTAGGGCCCACTAGATTAATTATTCTGCAGCGCTGGAGGGTTTCTTTGGCAGGCAAGTCTGCGATAATGTACTAATATGCGGTGCTTTCTAGCACATTATGGCATAACTGGGGACCCTTTATAATTTTATGATATATATATATAAAACTTAACTACCATGTTAACATAGGCTGTATATATGCAGCGGTGTGACAGTGATCTTTAACCCTGAGCTGTCACACATATACATACAGCAGGTGCCACTTGTTTGTGTTGGGTGTCCCAGTAAAGTCTTTTAAAATATTTATTAAATAAAATGGTAAAAAAGAAACAACTCACAAGCAATTGTAGAGTAAGGCACAACGTGAAAGTGCACTGACTGACAGCATGCAACCTAGGATCAGCGATACCTTCCAAGGGTCGTGGAGGAACGCACAAACATCACTACCAGCTGATGCGTTTTGAAGGGGACATCCCTTCTTCATCAGAGCTTAGCCAAAAGAAGGGATGTCCCCTTCGAAACGCGTCAGCTGGTAGTGATGTTTGTGCGTTCCTCCACGACCCTTGGAAGGTATCGCTCATCCTAGGTTGCATGCTGTCAGTCAGTGCACTTTCACGTTGTGCCTTCCTCTACAATTGCTTGTGAGTTGTTTCTTTTTTACCATTTTATTTAATAAATATTTTAAAAGATAATGCACAAGGCTGGTGCGCCCCTTTTTCCCTTTTCTCTCATTGTCTACTAGGATTCCCCATCCTTGAGGGCAGCAAGGCCTGTGTTGCTGTACTATTCGCATGGTGTTCCACTTGTGCGCAGGATTCTTTTTTCTTTTTGCTATTCACTGTCCCAATATAGTGACTGTGCTATCACCGACAGCTTCTGGACACTGTTAATGATGTGAACAGGTGGGCGGACTTTTGATCACGTAATCATTGTGACCGCCAATTACAGTGATAACATGATTGGGAAGCCCATGTAACACCACTTGCATTATGATTGTTTAAAAGGCCTGCTCATGCTAGCTGGAAAGTGTTAAAGTAGAACTTCTGGTTAATAGTAACAAAGCCTAAACCTGATACCACCTCCCTTCTAACACCTATTTTCAGGCCCAGTCACATGATCCCCCAGCGCCAGCTACAGAGGAGAGAGTGATCCGACAATGGCCGAATGTCTGTGCGGTGACGTCACCCATAGGCTTACTATGGGCCATCCATTATTGGCACACCCACCTCTTCCCTGAAGCCACTGCTAGCTGAGAGAGAAGAGTCAATCACAGGACAAGACCAGAGCGCCCTGAAAATAGGCAAATATATGCATCTTTCTTTTACAGGGTACTTAGCATAGGTGTTATAAGAGGGATGGGTGCAGTTTTAAGCTTAGTTAGTATTACCCTGGAATTTTACTTTAATAAAATGTAAAAAGAAAATGAAATTTTGGATTGCATGAAAAAGAAGGTCTGTTCTCTTCTCTCACAAGACATGCCTTACCTGTCAGGAATGGCAGAGGCTCACTACAGGTCCTTTCTACACCCAAAGCTATAGTGGAGAGCTTCTTCATATTGTTCCAATGAAGCTGCAGACAAACAAGACAAATACTTTATGAACCTCCAATGTGACTACAGGGGATACTTTGTTTCCTTGAGATCTTTTTAGAAGAGGTGAGACCCTATAACCAGAATATGCAGGTACACGCACCAAAATCAAGCACTGTAAATGCATACTTGCAGTGTTTTTCCTTTTCATTAATAACTTTCATTGACTTGCAATGTGCCTCTGAACATGCTAAAAATTTTGATGAATGCAGAAAGTGTCAATCTCCTACCACAGCCCCTCCCTCCTTACACGCCATACCCTTCTCTTCCTTTGGAAGGGTCTTATTACTGCCTGTGATGACCCAGCTCCTCCACCTCCCCACCTAACCCTTTAGGTAGCAGCCAGGTGAAAAGCGAAGGGGAATACAATAGATCTCAGGCACCCAACCTGCAGCTATTTGGCATTTTCTGTGCAGCCCTCAGGGCCCCTGCAGGCACTGATCTGTATTTTCCTATTGCCCTGTTATAGCAGTCTCATGTAATATATCTCCAGTCTTTTATTGTCTACTGAAGCATATCCAGAGTCTCCAATGGCTCCTGTAGTATGTTTACAGTCTTTGACCGACTACTGCAGCATATTCATAGTCCCTGATCCTCTCTTGTATCCTGTTCACAGTCCCTGATCATCTCTTGAATCATGTCTGCAGTTTATGATCATTTCTTGAATCATGTATCTAACCATCTCTTGTATCATGTTTGTAGTCTCTGACCATCTCTTGTATCATGTCTGTAGTCTTTGACCATCTCTTGTATCATGTCTGTAGTCTCTGACCATCTCTTGTATAATGTCTGTAGTCTCTGACCATCTCTTGTATCATGTCTGTAGTCTCTGACTGTCTCTTGTATCATGTCTGTAGTCTCTGACCATCTCTTGTATCATGTCTGTAGTCTCTGACTATCTCTTGTATCATGTCTGTAGTCTCTGACTGTCTCTTGTATCATGTTTGTAGTCTCTGATCATCTCTTGTATCATGTCTGTAGTCTCTGACCATCTCTTGTATCATGTCTGTAGTCTTTGACCATCTCTTGTATCATTTCTGTAGTCTCTGACCATCTCTTGTATCATGTCTGTAGTCTCTGACTGTCTCTTGTATCATGTCTGTAGTCTCTGACCGTCTCTTGTATCATGTCTGTAGTCTCTGACTGTCTCTTGTATCATGCTCGTAGTCTCTGACTGTCTCTTGTACCATGTCTGTAGTCTCTGACCGTCTCTTGTATCATGCTCGTAGTCTCTGACTTTCTCTTGTATCATGCTCGTAGTCTATGACTCTATCCTGTTGTCTCTGACACTGAATATTCATTGCATTGTATGTGGAGCCCTTTGGCAATGGTTTTTACAGGTAAAATATCTGGGGAAAAATATGTTAGATGTACATGTAATCTATTGGGAAGATTGTTGCTGTAAGGAACAGTCTGGTGACAGGGTCTCTTTAGGGTATCATAGAATTAGTGCTGTAAAAACCTGACAGGAGTTCTAATCCTTCCCCACTCCATCCAAAACTATAAAAATAAAGATTTTGGCTGGACAATATTAAACAGAACAGAGAGCTCTGAGCTGACTGCTTCCTCCTTGAACATTGTTAGGTATAAGATACAGGCCAGAACACCCATCTATGAGACAGAGTTTCTGCCGTCATAAAAAGTCCCGCCTGTCTGCACTTCTAAAAAGACTTCACTCCCACTTGGGAAGCAGTGAATGTCCAGCCAGAATATTTATTCCTTATTTAGTTGGATGGAGTAGGGAAGGATAAGAATCTCCGCTGGGTTTCTACTGCTATTCAGGGTGTTGTTAGAGGAATAATTTCCCCTCACTTCCTGTTCTAGTGACAACAGATTTATTAGACAGGAAGTACCCTTGGGTCTGGTGACACCTGTCTAAGGGGGGGTGAATTCCTTTGACTTCCTGTTGTCTCTCTGGGACAGGATCCAGAACCCAAACACCCCCCCCCCCCCCCCAAAAAAAAAAGAAGAGGGCAGACTCCATGGACTACTCAGTCTTTTTCTGCCATCACTTTTCTATGTTTCTATTCTATAGTTTTGGGAAGAGTTAGCCCCGTAATGAGAACTTTGACTTCCTGTCCCACAAACACAACAGGAAGTGAAAGGAATCCCCCCTCCCCATTGGACAGTTGTCACCAGACCAGGTGTCTCCAAGGGAAAGATTTCCCCTCACCTCCTGACATTTTGGATTCACCTCACCATACTGAGTACAGGACTATCGGGTGTGCCTCTTTCTCAGAACTAAAGGGTAAGCCTCCCTCCCCTCCAATAGCATTCAGTATTGGGCCCCACACTTTAACCACTTGCCGTCTGCGCTATAGCTGAATGACGGCTACAGCGCGGACCTGAATTTCCGGGAGGCCATCATAGGACGTCCTCCCCTTTGCGCGCTCCCCCTGCAGGGTGCGAGCGATGCGCGCTGTGATCACCGGCCCCTTACCACGTGATCAGCTGTCAGCCAATGACAGCTGATCATGTGTGTAAACAAAAGCTCGGTGATCGTTTTTTCTTTTTCCTCACGCTGTCAAAAAAAGCCAATCACCGGCTTATATTCAAGGGACATTGGTCCCGAAGAGGAAGGAGGCCCATCTGCCTCCTCCTCTGCCTCCTCTGTGCCAATAAGTACCCTCTGCCAGTGCCCACCAGTGCCACCTATCAATGCCCACAAGTGCCACCTATCAATGCCCACCAGTGTTGCCAATCAGTGCCTCATCAGTGCCACCTAGCAGTGCTCTCTATCAGTGTAACTCATCAGTGCCCATCACTGCCACCTATCAGTGCCCATCACTGCCACCCATTAGTGCCACCTATTAGTGCCCACCAATGCCACCTACCAATGCCCTTCAGTGCCACCTCTCAGTGCCCACCAGTGCTGCCTATCAGTGCCCACCAGTGCTACCTTATCGGTGCCCACCAGTGCAGCCCGTTGGTGCCCATCAGTGCAGCCTTTCGGAGCCCATTAAAGCAGCCTCATCGGCGTACATCAATGAAGAAGAAAAATTACCTGTTTGCAAAACTTTATAACAAAATATAAAAAAAATATAATTTTTTTTTTTTTTAATTCTGTCTTTTTTAATTTTTTTAACAAAAAATAAAAACTGCAGAGGTGATCAAATACCACCAAAAGAAAGCTCTATTTGTGGAAAAAAATGCTGAAAATTTTATTTGGGTACAGTGTTGTATGACCGTGCAATTGTCATTCAAAGTGCGACAGCGCTGAAAGCTGAAAATTGGTCTGGACAGGAGGGGGGGTTTAAGTGTCCAGTAAGCAATTGGTTAAATACACGAAGAAGAGAGGCATTAACATATATGTGGCGGAGATGAGTGGGGGGAAAGGGGTCACAGTATTCTTTCAGGGGCCCCTCAGCCCCGCAGAGTGAGGGGCCCCTTACCCCCTCAGGTATACAGGGTGATGGCTCTCTTTGCTGTACACTGTCAGGGGCCCTTACCACTACAAGGAGCCCCTAAACTAAGCACTGTGAGGGGGCCCCCTCCATCCAAGCCTTCAATTTACTGTACACTGTCAGAGGACCCTCCTCTTTAGTCCTATAGGGTAAGGGCCCTTCCACCTCTGGCCTGCAGACTGAGAGACCCCTTTACTGTCAGGGGGTCCCTCTTCTCATAAAGACACTGAGGGGCCCCCTCAGCCTTCAGGGCAAAGCCTCCTTTACTGTCAGGGGGTCCCTCTTTCTCAGGCATAAAAGGTGGCCCACAGACTGAGGGACCCCTTTACTGTCAGGGGCCAATACACTTTAATCCTACAGGGTAAGGGGCCCCCTCCCACACAGTGATGGGCCCTTCCAGCTCAGGCCTGCTGTACAAGTCCCCATTTACTGTTGAGGGGGTCATAGATTTTTTATGTACAAGGTGAGGGGCCCCTCCACCTCAGACCAGCATGGTAAGTGCCCCCTCCTCAGCTTTGCACTGCCACCAGCCAGCCATGGTAGTCTCTGTATCCCACACCCCTCCGTCTCCTCATCACCTCCATGGTATGAATGAGATGTACAAATCCTCTCCGTCAGCCACAGCCATGATCACTTCATCGCAGGGGCGGTTACAAAACAATTTTTTTGGGGGTGCTGAGCAGGTGCTGGAAGCATAAATGGGGGAGCTGATGCGCCAAATGTTTGTGTGTGGGCGTGGCTACAATGTGGGTGTGGCCAACAGGGACTGTTTCTTCCCAGTCTATAGTGTGTTACCTTTCCCTCTTTCTATAGGCTGAATAGAAGCCTGGGGGTACCCTAAAGAGATTGTGGAAGAAAAAGAAGCTCCATTGGAGCCAGCAATAAGAGCCCCCAACATATGTCAGGACCAGCAACGATAACCCCTAGCAAGGTCTCAGGACCAGCAATGATAACCCCTAGCAAGGTGTCAGGACCAGCAATGATAACCCCTAGCAAGATGTCAGGACCAGCAATGATAACCCCTAGCAAGGTGTCAGCATGATCAATGATAACCCCTAGCAAGGTGTCAGGACCAGCAGTGATAACCCATAGCAAGGTGTCAGCATGATCAATGATAACTCCTAGCAAGGTGTCAGGACCATCAATGATAACCCCTAGCAAGGTGTCAGGACCATCAATGATAACCCCTAGCAAGGTCTCAGGACCAGCAATGATAACCCCTAGCAAGGTGTCAGGACCAGCAATGATAACCCCTAGCAAGGTGTCAGGACCAGCAATGATAACCCCTAGCAAGGTGTCAGCATGATCAATGATAACCCCTAGCAAGGTGTCAGGACCAGCAGTGATAACCCATAGCAAGGTGTCAGCATGATCAATGATAACTCCTAGCAAGGTGTCAGGACCATCAATGATAACCCCTAGCAAGGTGTCAGGACCATCAATGATAACCCCTAGCAAGGTGTCAGGACCAGCAATGATAACCCCTAGCAAGGTGTCAGGACCATCAATGATAACCCCTAGCAAGGTGTCAGAACCAGCAATGATAACCCCTAGCAAGGTGTCAGGACCAGCAATGATAACCCCTAGCAAGGTGTCAGGACCATCAATGATAACCCCTAGCAAGGTGTCAGAACCAGCAATGATAACCCCTAGCAAGGTGTCAAGACCAGCAATGATAACCCCTAGCAAGGTGTCAGCATGATCAATGATAACCCCTAGCAAGGTGTCAGGACCAGCAATAAGAGCCCCCAACATATGTCAGGACCAGCAATGATAACCCCTAGCAAGGTGTCAGGACCAGCAACGATAACCCCTAGCAAGGTGTCAGGCCAGCAATGATAACCCCTAGCAAGGTGTCAGGACCAGCAATAAGAGCCCCCAACATATGTCAGGACCAGCAATGATAACCCCTAGCAAGGTGTCAGGACCAGCAATGATAACCCCCTAGCAAGGTGTCAGGACCAGCAATGATAACCCCTAGCAAGGTGTCAGGACCAGCAATGATAACCCCTAGCAAGGTGTCAGGACCAGCAATGATAACCCCTAGCAAGGTGTCAGGACCAGCAATGATAACCCCTAGCAAGGTGTCAGGACCAGCAATAACCTCAAGTCAATGGGGTAGTGGGGTAGTTAAAGCGGGGGTCCACCCTAAGAAAAAAAAATGCAAATAAAATGCTCCTAAAAATGTGAAAAAAAATAGAAAAAAAAATTATTTTTACTTACCAGAAATGGCTGTTGATAGGCAGATCGTCCTAATCTGCCACTTCCTACACCGCGGTGATCTTCAGTCTTCTCCTCCTCACGTTGTCTTCTGGGGAAGGTGGCGCGGTGTGTTCTGGGAACTGTGTGTGTTCCAGAACACAGCCGTCCATTCATAAAGCACCGCAAGACTCGTGCATGCGCAGTAGGAAACAGGCAGTGAAGCCGCAAGGCTCCACTGCCTGTTTCCCTTACTTCGAATGGCGGCGCTGGGACCAGATCCAATGGACGAATCGGCCGACATCACGGGCATACCCTAGACAGGTAAGTATGCTTACTAAAAGTCAGCAGCTACAGTGTTTGTAGCTGCTTACTTTTAAAATGTTTTTTTTTTTTTTTTTAAACCGGACCTCCTCTTTAAGTATCGTAATTTAAGGGCCACAAGATGAAGGTCATGTAGAGATAGCATCTGACAGTGGGAGTGGCTTAAGAGGAAAAGGTTACATAGAATCTGATAAATGTGCAAAGAAACTCAAGCACTTAGTGGTAATTCATCCAAAAAATGATAATAAAATGGAGAAAGCAGCAGACTACATAAAGTGTGAATATACAAACACTTTGAGAAATAGTTAAATATTAACCACCTCAATACAGTGCAAGCCATTTTTCAGCTTTTAGAGCTGTCACACTTTGAATGACAATTGCGCAGTCATGCAACACTGTACCCAAATGAAATTGTTATCATTTTTTCCCCACAATTAGAGCTTCCTTTTGGTGGTATTTGATCACCTCTGCGGTTTTTATTTTTTGCGCTATAAACAAAAGAATAGTGACAAGTTTGAAAAAAACGCATTATTTTTTAATTTTTGCTATAATAAATATCCAATTTTTTTTAAACAATTTTTTTCCTCAGTTTAGGCCGATATGTATTCTTCTACAAATTTTTGGTAAAAAAAAAAAATTGCAATAAGCGAATATTGATTGGTTTGCGCAAAAGTTATAGCGTCTACAAAATAGGGAATAGATTTATGGCATTTTTATTTATTTATTGTTTTACTACCCTGTTTCCCCGAAAATAAGACCTAGCATGATTGTCAGTGATGGCTGCAATATAAGCCCTACCCCCAAATAAGCTCTACCCTGTTTCCCCGAAAATAAGCCCTACCCTGGAAATAAGATATACAAGGACTTTAACTAGGGCTTATTTGGGGTGTAGGGCTTATATTGCAGCCCTCGCCGACAATCACGCTAGGTCTTATTTTCGGGGAAAAAGGGTAGTAATGGCGGTGATCTGCGATTTTTATCGTGACTGCGATATTGCGGCGGACATATCGGACACTTTTGACACATTTTTGGGACCATTCACATTTATACAGCGATCCGTGCTATAAAAATGCACTGATTACTGTATAAATGTGACTGGCAAGGAAGGGGTTAACACTAGGGGGTGATCAAGGGGTTAATTATGTTTCCTAGAGAGTGATTCTAACTGTAGGGGGAGGGGACTCACAAGGAGGAGACTGATCGGTGTTCCTCTGTACTGGGAACACACCATCGGTCTCCTCTCACCTGGCAGGACATGGATCTGTGTGTTTACACACACAGTTCCACGGTCCTGCTGTGTTACCGGGCAATCGCGCGTGCATAGCAGCCGCCGGGCACGCGCATTGGGTCCCGAGTGACACGGCGGGCGCGCGTGAGTGCCGTTGGCCGGGAAGGCGAGGGTGTCATATGAGAACAAGAGCCACGTTGCCTGGCCGTCATATGACAGCCAGCGGGCGGCAAGCGGTTAAATAAATGTGCTGATTTCATGCTGTGCAAAATGAATTAATAAAAGTGCTGAGTGCAAACAACATGATACATACATAACTAGAATAAGGGAATATAGTTAAAACCATCAGATAAAATTCATTCATGCATTACAAACAAAAGTTGATCTCCTGACAACTCATTCAAATGAATAGGGCTACTCTGCAATGCACACAGTTGTGGTGCACTAGTGCAGGGTTCAAGGAGATAAAGCAGGCAGAGAGGAGGCGATACAACACCTTCTCGCCACCTGTCTAATGTGCTCTGGAGAGCAATTCAAATGTTGATTGCTCTTCAGAGGGCAAAACTGGTGTGAATGAGCCATAAAGGTTAAAAGAGAAGTATGGGGTTTTGTTTTATTCCAGATTCATACTTGCCTAGGTGGAGGCAGCATTGGTCCGATGCTGCATGTCCCCCACAGCCTCTAACACTGAGAACCGAGCGTTCTAACACCACCGATCACTGGGTTCTCAGAGCTCCCCGAGCAAAGAGCTGCTGACTGTCATTCGCCAGCTCTCTGCTCACTGGAGCGCTGGGCTGTGGAGGGGGCGGATTGGCTGGATCAGGCTCTAAGCGGCTCGCTGAGAGGCTGAGTCGGGTGCTGTCTAGGCATGTGGGCGGATCCAGACTTCATTGTCGTGATCTTGCCTGAGCCTAGAGCGGCTCTGTGACGTCAGCTGACACGGGTCACAGGAGTGCAGAACGAACTGCACTCCTGTGATCTATAGGAGAGGTATAGCCTAACGAGCTTTGGCTGTACTTCTCTTTTAACCACTTGACGACTGGGCACTTAAACCCCCTTAATAACCAGACCAATTTTCAGCTTTTGGTGCTCTCACATTTTGAATGATAATTACTCAGTCATGCAACACTGTATCTATATGAAATTTTTGTCCCTTTTTTCACACAAATAGAGCTTTCTTTTGGTGGTATTTACTCACCGCTGGGTTCTTTATTTTTTGCGCTATAAAAGAAAAAAGACAGAAAAATCTGTAAAAAAATACATTTTTCTTCATTTCTGTTATAAAATTTTGAAAATTAGTAATTTTTTTTCATATATTTTGGCCAAAATTTATACCGCTACATATCTTTGGTAAAAATAACCCAAATCGGTGGATATTATTTGGTCTACGTGAAAGTTATAGAGTCCAAAAGCTATGGTGCGAATATCTGAAAATTGATCACACCTGAAGTACTGACGGCCTATCTAATTTCTTGAGACCCTAACATGCCAGAAAAGTACAAATACCCCCCAAATGACCCCTTTTTGGAAAGAAGACATTCCAAAATTGTCATTTTTTCCCACAATTCTTTGCAAAATCAAGTTTTTTTTTTTTACTTTTTTTTTTCCACAAAATTGTCATATTAGCAGGTTATTTCTCACACACCGCATATGCATACCACAAATTACACCCCAAAACACATTCTGCTATTACTCCCGAGTATGGCGATACCACATGTGTGAGACTTTTACACAGCGTGGCCACATACAGAGGCCCAATATGCAGGGGAGCACCTTCAGGCGTTCTGGAGTGCCCAGGCCAATTCTGACATTTCTCTCCTACATGTAAAATCATCATTTATTAGCTAGAACCCCAAAACATTATATATGTTTTTTTAGCAAAGACCCTAGAGAATACAATGGTGGTCATTGCAACTTTTTATCTCGCACGGTATTTGCGCAGCAATATTTTTAACGCGTTTTTTTTGGAAAAAAAAACTGTTTTGTGCTTTAAAAAAACCAAAACAGTAAAGTTAGCCCAATGTTTTTGCATAATGTGAAAGCTGAAGTTACGCCGAGTAAATAGATACCCAACATGTCACCTTTTAAAATTGCACGCGCTTGTGGAATGGCACCAAACTTTGCTACTCAAAAATCCCCATAGGCGACGCTTTAAAATTTTTCACTGGTTACATGTTTTGAGTTAAAGAGGAGGTCTAGGGCCAAAATCATTGCTCTCGCTCTACCGATCGCAGCAATACCTCACATGTGTGGTTTGAACACCGTTTTCATATGTGGGCGGGACTTACGTATGCATTCGCTTCTGCATGCGAGCACACAGGGACAGGGGCGCTTTAAATTTTTTTTTTTTTATTGTTCATTTTACTTTATTTATTTTAGTTTGATGCTTTTTTCCCCAAAAAATTTTTTTTGACCACTTTTATTCCTATTACAGGGAATGTAAACATCCCTTGTAATAGGAATATGGCATGACAGGTCCTCTTTACAGTGAGATATGGGGTCAATAAGACCCCACATCTCACCTCTAGGCCGGGAAGCCTGAAATAAAAATAAAAAAAAAAAGATCCTGGCTTCGATCGTAGCGGTGAGTCGGTAAAAGCACCGGAAAGCGGCGGGAGGGGGGGACATCCCCTCTCGCCTCCCGTAAGAACGATCAAGCAGTGGAACATCCACTATGATCGTTCTTATGGTGTAGGGAATCGCTGGCTGAAAAAGTAAAAAAAAAGTCAAGGACGTTGTATGACAGCCGGGGGGCGGGAAATGGTTAAAACGCATTTTTTTTTTTACACAAAGTTGTCCATTTATACAATATTTCTAACACATAGCATGTACTGTACATACCAAAAATGACACCCCAAAATAGATTCTCCTACTCCTGAGTACTACGATACCACATGTGTGAGACTTCCACAGCCTGGTCACATACAGAGGCCGAGTACAGCCGAGTATGGCTCAGCATGGCAGGGTATGGCTGGGTATGGTGAAAATTGCAGAGTATGGCGGGGTATTGCAGAGTATGGCGGGGTATTGCAGGGTATCGCCGAGTATGACTGGGTATGGCTGGGTATCACCGAGTATTGCTGGGTATGGCAGAGTATTGCGGGGTATTGCAGAGTACTGCGGGGTATTGCAGAGTACTGCAGGGTATTGTGGGGTATTGCAGGGTATTGCGGGGTATTGCAGAGTATTGCGGGGTATTGCAGAGTACTGCTGGGTATTGCAGAGTATTGCGGGGTATTGCAGTGTACTGCGGGGTATTGCAGAGTATTGTGGGGTATTGCAGAGTACTGCTGGGTATTGCAGGGTACTGCGGGTATTGCAGAGTATTGCGGGGTATTGCAGAGTATTGCGGGGTATTGCAGAGTACTGAGGGGTATTGCAGAGTATTGCGGGGTATTGCAGAGTATTGCGGGGTATTGCAGTGTACTGTGGGGTATTGCAGAGTATTGTGGGGGTATTGCAGAGTATTGCGGGGTATTGCAGAGTACTGCGGGGTATTGCAGAGTATTGCGGGGTATTGCAGAGTATTGCGGGGTATTGCAGAGTACTGAGGGGTATTGCAGAGTATTGTGGGGTATTGCAGAGTATTGCGGGGTATTGCAGTGTACTGTGGGGTATTGCAGAGTATTGTGGGGGTATTGCAGAGTATTATGGGGGTATTGCAGAGTATTGTGGGGCATTGCAGAGTATTGCAGGGCATTGCAGAGCATTAGGGATGGCTGAGCATGGATGGATGGATGGCTGGATGTCACTGTGCAGCGCTGTGGGCACTACACATCCAGCCCACAGCGCTGCAGCCATTCATCCCCCTCTCCGCTCACAGTGTACCGATCGGTACACAGGAGGGGAGGAGAGAAACCGGCGTCATGAGATGACGCCGGTTTGTTTACATGTGATCACATGGTAAACGGCCGCGATCAGCAGCCATTTACCGGGATCCGTGATGCGGATGTGTTCGGGTGCGCGCGAGAGGGGAATTCTGGGAGGACGTCATAGTACGCCCTCCCAGAGTTAAGCAACCGCCCTGCAGCCGTCATTCGGCTATGGGCCGGTTGTTAAGTGGTTAAAGATAGAGCAACCAGAGGAAAGAAACAAAACACACAGAGCTTGTGCATTCTTTTCTTCCTGTCAGAAAAATCTCTAATAAACATGATTTTTGCTGATAGAAATGAATGTATGAGGTCTGTGTTCTGTCCCTCTGATGCTGAGTATCTTTACCAACTCCACCTGCTGTATAGTAAAATGACGGCGGGCGAGATCACCTCTCGTTCTGGAACATTGCCGCCCCAGTCACACGCCTGTGAGGGCATGCAGCACGGTGATCGCGGGCATGCTGTGTCCCTGGGACAAGGCGCGACCCCGATTTCGGTAAAGAGCCAATGACACGGCTCTTTAACCATGTGACTGGCTGTGTCCAATCACATGTACACGGAAGTGCCGTTAATCGGCTCTCCTCGCATCACAATAAGCAGAGTGTGACATGAGGAGAGCCAATCAGCAGCATTTCCTTGCAGGGGAGACTTGTACAGGTAATCAATGCCCTGATTATGTGTGCAGCCCCAACAGTGCCCATCAATGATGCCAATTTGTGCCCATCAGTGCAACATATTAGTGCCTTCTCTTCAGTTCCATTTCATAAATGCCTATCAGTGCAGCCTCATGAGCGCACATCAGTGGAGAAAAATTACTTATTGCAAAATATACTGACAGAAACTAAGAAAACCTTTTTATTGATTTATTTTTTTCCTCTATAAATTTTTGTCTTTTTTAGTTTTTTGAGCAAAAAATAAAAAAAACCCAGTGGTGATTAAATACCACCAAAAGAAAGCTCTATTTGTGTGAAACAGATGATAAAAATGTCATATGGGTACAGCGTTGCATGACCACACAATTGTCATTCAGCCTGGGTTCACACTATTGCAATGTGGGAACCAGCGTGATTCCAGTGCCGGTTCCCACATCGCATCTCCCTCGCAGGCAGTTCACACCGCCTTATGCGAACCGCTGCGGGTGCCAATACAAAGTTAATGACACCCCCAGATCGCAGTACAAACTGTCAATTCAGACAGGAATCGGATCACATAAGGTGTGCACACCCACGAGCTCCAATTCCAGTGTGGGAAAAAAAGGTTCCTGCAGCATTTTCATGTAAATGTAAAGCGAGTTCAGCCATAGAACTGTATGGCAGAATTGGAATCACACAGACATGGCATGTGATCTGCACAGCAATGGGATGCGAATGACATGCGATGTCTGTGTTGGCAATAGTGTAAAGTCAGCCTGAAGGTGTGACAGCGCTGAAAATTCTCCTGGGCAGGAAGGGGGTAAAAGTGCCCGGTGTTGAAGTGGTTAACAAGAGCCTGCTGTCAGAGTCATTAGAACACTAAGAACATGTTTTCTTCTTGTCCTGTCCCTTGCCTGCACTAAACAACAAACCTATCACTGTCCAGGCTGCTGTACAAATTGCTTCTCCCCTCCCTGAAGTATACATTAATAAAGATTCATGTGGGAGTTACAGAGCTGCTTCTTCTTCTTCTTCCTGAAATCAAAACAAAGGGGAGGGGCAGCAGCAAAGACAAAGCATGATTGGATAAGACTTTGTAGGTGCTTCCAAGATCCCTCCCTGCCTATGCTGCACGGGGCACAGGCATTACATCATGATCTAGCCCTGCATCATCTGGCTTGCTGTTTGCCGATCTCCGGACACAAAAGGGGCGTCGCAGATAATCCCGGAGGGCGGGGCCTCCTTGCACTGCTGCTCGTGCTCCATGATGCCCCCGGGACCGATTCCCTGTCAGCGGCAGCCACTATCACTTTGTGCTAGGCGGAGAATGTGGGGGAGGAGCCAGGGGCCAGGAAAACATAGGCCACGCCTATCAGACAGCTGCGGGCCGCGAGCTGATAGACAGCAGAAATGTGGGTGCGGAGCCTGTTATGGAGACCGCCAATCAGGTGCGAGCGCGCGGCGAGAGGGCGTTAACTTAGTGCGTCACTCTGAGGGAGGTTCAGTCGGTCAGCTAGAGAAGCCGCATGATTCGCCTGTTCTCCGTCACGCCCACCTTGATGTCTCCCTAAAGCAACACCTTTGACTGGTAAGGGGGCGGAGATTGTAACTAGGGGATTTAGAGAGATAGGGGGCGGGGATTTACTATAGCCGAGTCGGACACTTTTAAAAAAGGATCGGAGAAAACTTTTATGGGCGGATCTAGGCCGGCTGTCCCCCCACATCCCACATTGTAATTGCACCTCCCACCCACAACCCTTCTCCACTCCTGACGCTGCGGAGGCGGATTTTAATTCTACACCGGTGTTGGAATAAAGGTGCCACTAGACATCTCAGAACAGGGGCGGAGTCGTGTAAGAGTCAGAGACGCCCCAAGGTGTTGTCATGGTTACAGACGCTAGGTGTTTGCCGTGGTGGGAGGGGGTGGGCTCTCCTCTCCAGCTCCTCCCGTTCGTTCTCTGCTGACCTCTAGTCTCCGCCCCCGGCCATGCAATACATTGGGCAGTGCGGGCTCAGGGAGCAGCCCAGCTGTCCAATTTTAAGTCCCGCCCATCAGAATCTGATGGACTACAAAAGCCGGCTGTACCGGCCAATCGCAGGCCACTCAGCGCGGGTATGAATATGGGGGAGGAGCCAGGGACCTGTAGAACGTAGGCCACGCCTATCAGACAGCTGCGGCCCGCGAGCTGATAGACAGCAGAAATGTGGGGGCGGAGCCTGTTATGGAGACCGCCAATCAGGTGCGAGCGCGCGGCGAGAGGGCGTTAACTTAGTGCGTCACTCTGAGGGAGGTTCAGTCAGCCAGCTAGAGAAGCCGCACGATTCGCCTGTTCTCCGTCACGCCCACCTTGATGTCTCCCTAAAGCAACACCTTTGACTGGTAAGGGGGCGGAGATTGTAACTAGGGGATTTAGAGAGATAGGGGGCGGGGATTTACTGAAGCCGAGTCGGACACTTTTAAAAAAGGATCGGAGAAAAATTTTATGGGCATATCTAGGCCGGCTGTCCCCCCACATCCCAGATTGTAATTGCACCTCCCACCCACAACCCTTCTCCACTCCTGACGCTGCGGAGGCGGATTTTAATTCTACACCGGTGTTGGGATAAAGGTGACACTAGACATCTCAGAACAGGGGCGGAGTCTTGTAAGAGTCAGAGACGCCCCAAGGTGTTGTCATGGTTACAGACGCTAGGTGTTTGCCGTGGTGGGAGGGGGTGGGCTCTCCTCTCCAGCTCCTCCCGTTCGTTCTCTGCTGACCTCTAGTCTCCGCCCCCGGCCATGCAATACATTGGGCAGTGCGGGCTCAGGGAGCAGCCCAGCTGTCCAATTTTAATTCCCGCCCATCAGAATCTGACGGTCTACAAAAGCCGGCTGTACCGGCCAATCGCAGGTCACTCAGCGCGGGTATGAATATGGGGGAGGAGCCAGGGACCTATAGAACATAGGCCACGCCTATCAGACAGCTGCGGGCCGCGAGCTGATAGGAGAAATGCGGGGGCGGAGCCTGTTATGGAGACCGCCAATCAGGTGCGAGCGCGCGGCGAGAGGGCGTTAACTTAGTGCGTCACTCTGAGGGAGGTTCCGTCTGCCAGCTAGAGAAGCCGCATGATTCGCCTGTTCTCCGTCACGCCCACCTTGATGTCTCGCTAAAGCAACACCTTTGACTGGTAAGGGGGCGGAGATTGTAACTAGGGGATTTAGAGAGATAGGGGGCGGGGATTTACTGAAGCCGAGTCGGACATTTTTAAAAAAGGATCGGAGAAAACTTTTATGGGCGGATCTAGGCCGGCTGTCCCCCCACATCCCGGATTGTAATTGCACCTCCCACCCACAACCCTTCTCCACTTCTGACGCTGCGGAGGCGGATTTTAATTCTACACCGGTGTTGGGATAAAGGTGCCACTAGACATCTCAGAACAGGAGCGGAGTCGTGGAAGAGTCAGAGACGCCCCAAGGTGTTGTCATGGTTACAGACGCTAGGTGTTTGCCGTGGTGGGAGGGGGTGGGCTCTCCTCTCCAGCTCCTCCCGTTCGTTCTCTGCTGACCTCTAGTCTCCGCCCCCGGCCATGCGATACATTGGGCAGTGCGGGCTCAGGGAGCAGCCCAGCTGTCCAATTTTAAGTCCCGCCCATCAGAATCTGACGGACTACAAAAGCCGGCTGTACCGGCCAATCGCAGGTCACTCAGCGCGGGTATGAATATGGGGAGAATATGGGGGAGGAGCCAGGGACCTATAGAACATAGGCCACGCCTATCAGACAGCTGCGGGCCGCGAGCTGATAGGAGAAATGCGGGGGCGGAGCCTGCTTTGGAGACCGCCAATCAGGTGCGAGCGCGCGGCGAGAGGGCGTTAACTTAGTGCGTCACTCTGAGGGAGGTTCCGTCTGCCAGCTAGAGAAGCCGCATGATTCGCCTGTTCTCCGTCACGCCCACCTTGATGTCTCGCTAAAGCAACACCTTTGACTGGTAAGGGGGCGGAGATTGTAACTAGGGGATTTAGAGAGATAGGGGGCGGGGATTTACTGAAGCCGAGTCGGACATTTTTAAAAAAGGATCGGAGAAAACTTTCATGGGCGGATCTAGGCCGGGGTGTCTTGTCAAATACAGTCCCCTATCATATAGTGTCCTCCGTGTACTGCGTAGGCGCAGTACGGAAGACAAACGAGACGCCGAAAGTCTCCGAAGTTTAACAGCTGATCATCAGCTGTACACGGCGCCTGCGTTTTTATTCTCACCCTGTGTCCAGGTTCATTCCCTACTATCCAAGTGGACATAGAGTGAGAATATATAGTTGCCGAGGCCGCGAGAGGCCCTCTTACACAGCCATCGCTAAGAACTGCCGAAGCGCCGTGTACAGCTGATGGTCAGCTGATCAACTTCGGACATTTTCGGCATCTCCTTCTGCTCCGTACTGCGCAAGCGCTGCGCCTGCGCAGTACGGAGCGGACACTATCCGATAGGAGGACACTATATGGCAGAACACCGGCTGTCCCCCCACATCCCACATTGTAATTGCACCTCCCACCCACAACCCTTCTCCACTCCTGACGCTGCGGAGGCGGATTTTAATTCTACACCGGTGTTGGGATAAAGGTGCCACTAGACATCTCAGAACAGGGGCGGAGTCGTGTAAGAGTCAGAGACGCCCCAAGGTGTTGTCATGGTTACAGACGCCGGGTGTTTGCCGTGGTGGGAGAGGGGGGCTCTCCAGTCATGCAGTACATTGGATGGGCGGTGCGGGCTCAAGGAGCAGCCCAGCTGCCTTGGACATGAGACCCCGCTACCAATTTCAACTCCAGCCCATTAAAATCTGACAGATTGCAGAAGCCGGCTGTACCGGCCAATCAGCGCCGTGCGGCTGCTCAGGCACAGCGTGCTGGTTACCTAGCAACCCGATGTCAACACTGCGAAGCGCACGCAGCCGTCCACATGGCCAACATGCGCGCGCGCGCCTCCTCGAGGATTGGCCCGCCCCCTTATTTACCACGTCACGCGGCTCTCGTCTCAGAGGAAGGGAGAGCCAATGTTCTGTCAATTTCTCCAACCCATCACAACCACGTGCCCTCCTCCATAAGGCAAGATTTGTGATTTGGTAGTTCTGTCCGAACACCAACTCACTGATGTCCAGTCCAGAAGTCCATTTAATTTTATTATTAGCTGAATTAAATAAACTATGTGCAGCACGTTTAAAAAAATAAATAAAAATAAATAAATGTCGTGTGATGGAGGAAGAGAATTCCCGGAAAAGATTATGTGACATTCCGATGGGGATACCCAATTTAAGGGGGAACTCCGATAGGGACACGTGACTTAAGGGGGAACTCCAATGGCGACACGTGACTTAAGGGGGAAACTCCGATGGGGACATGTGACTTAAGGGGGAACTCTGATGGGGACATGTGACTTAAGGGGGAACTCTGATGGGGACATGTGACTTAAGGGGGAACTCCGATGGGGACATGTGACTTAAGGGGAAACTCCGATGGGGACATGTGACTTAAGGGGGAACTCTGATGGGGACACGTGACTTAAGGGGGAACTCCGATGGGGACACGTGACTTAAGGGGGAACTCTGATGGGGACACTTAAGGGGAACTCTGATAAGAACCTGATTTAAGGGAGATCTCTGATGGGGAGTACCTGATTTAAGGAGGGACCCTGATAAGAACCTGATTTAAGGGGGCACTCTGATAAGAACACCTGATTTAAGGGGGGAACTCTGATGGGGACCCCTGAAATAAAAAGACACAAGTTGTGTTCTGACACTTGCCGACCTGCAACGTATTCGTACCTCACTAGGCTTTAGCTTGTTATACCAGGGTGATGTTTGCAACGGCTGGCATCACCCCGGTACCGTTTTTTTAGAGCTGACAGTCGGCTTTCTTGTAGAAGTAATCCTAGTGGCTAATTAGCCGCTGGACTGCTTTTACGAGCAGCGAGAGGAGATGTCTCCTGTCGCTTTCTGTGGCTGTATTGGGATCTCCCATCCCACTGGAAGTCTCGATCAACCAGCTGGCACTTCCGCCGGCTGATCACAGGGCCCAGAAAAGACCCGATCAGCTTTGTTGGGCTCTATAATATAGTAACCCAGAAGTAATGACGATCTTGGTGTAATCAAATGCTTCTTAGTTTAGAGGAGGGATTTGGGGTCTTATAGACCCCAGATCGCTCCATAAAGAGTACTTGTCACATGCCTATTGCTGTCACAGGAAGTACTTGCATTCTTTTTGACAGCAGCAAGAGTTTAAAATTTTTTATTTAAAGCGAGGACATTGTAAAAAAATTATATATATATATATATTAAAGTAAAGTGCCCTTGTGCAAAGGTGAATGCATGCGTTGGTCCCACACATGTAAGGTGAAATGGTAAACGTCAGATCATGGGCAGTAATTCTAGAAGCAGACCTTCTGTGTAAATCTAAAGTGGAAACCTGTGAAGGCTTTTAAAGCGTCGCCTATGGATAGTAAAATTGACATTGTTTGTTGCCGTTGCACGGTCGTACACAGTTTTAAAGCGTGACATGTTTGGCTCAGCGTAACATCTTTTATTTTCACCAAAAATTGGGTTATGTATTGTTTTTTTGCCTTAAAATGTAAAACAGTGTGATTTTTTTTTTTCCCCCCAAAAAGTGTGTTTGAAAAACTGTGCAATTACCGTGTCGCATAAAAAACCCACCATTTCATTCTCTAGGGCTTCTGCTTTATTATATAATGTTTTGGGGTTTCTAACTACATTTCTAGCAAAATTCCAGATGTAACAAAACTGTCAGAAAAAGACCTGAAGGTCAAGTGGTTAAAAAAAAAATAAAAAATAAAAATAAATAAATATATATATATATATATATATATATATATATATATACACACACACACACAGTATCTCACAAAAGTGAGTGCACCCATCACATTTTTGTAAATTTAAAAAAAAAATCGTAAAAAAATTGCAATTAGTGTTTATTGATTGGTTTGCGCAAAAGTTATAGCTTCTACAAAATAGGGGATAGATTTATAGCATTTTTATTATTAATTTTTTTTTTTTTACTAGTAATGGCAGAGATCTGCAATTTTTATCGTAACTGCAATATTATGGCGGACACGTCGGACAATTTTGACACATTTTTGGGACCATTGGCATTAATACAGCGATCAGTGCGATTAAAAATGCATTGATTACTGTAAAAATGTTACTGGCAGTGAAGGGGTTATGTGTGTCCTAGGGAGTGATTCTAACTGTGGGGGATGGGGACAGCGAAGGGAAGACAGCAGATCGTCTGTTCATACTCTGTATGAACAGTCGATCTGTCACTGCCCCCTTTTCATTATTCACACATATATATTGTGTATGTAATATTTTGTCATTATTATTTTAATAGACGTTGTAGGTACTAAAAAGTAGCACTACAACATATTATAAAAATTAATCTGGTTTGTGTGGAGCACGCTGAGGCAGGGTAGGAGTTTTTTATTACACATATTAGCAAATAATTTCTTTTTTTTAATGTAGATTTTACACAACGTCCCAACTTTTTGGAATTGGGGTTGTGTTATTATTATCTATGCTGCTTTCTATCTTCAGCATGTTATATTGAAGCCCCTCTCAGGAGTAAAATAACCTTTTTACCCCATCCCCCCCCCTTCCCAAACCGGTTCTGACTGTCTATTTTCCCTCTTACCCAGTGAAGATGGCAATACTCACCTAAGTCCCCCATCCAGGTCCCTTATTGCTACCAGTTGTGTGCAGGACCGCTAATCCAGCATTGCCATGGTGCCCTGTGCCCTCCAATCCCCTACCTTCCCCCTCTCATGATCTTTGTCATCTTCTAACTCCTAAGAGGACCCAGCTGACGGCCATACTGTAGGGATTGTCCATATCACTGCCCAACAAAGGACACCAAGCAGAATAGGAATAGGAGAAGACTCTGGGCTGCGGCGTATTATGTAAAAATGGGCATTTAGATGGGTTTTTTTTTCCAACAATCACATTGATGGTGGTAAGTGGCCGGGTGACATTGATCCCGGAGTGGCGTTTTAAAGCAGACTTTCACTTTAAAGTGAAGTGCCGCTTTATCCACCTCCCCACCCTAAACACTTTGAAATGTGTTTTGTTTTCTTTTTTTTATTCCAGGGAGCCAGTACCTTTTTGGACAGGTACCCCATTCCCACATCCTCATATTTCACATGGGCAAGAATGACATTGCTCAGCTTGCCCCCTTCTCTGCCCCCAGCCTCCTGGGATATGTCACACGTGCAAGGAGCCTGCAGAACCAGTCTTTTTGCACCACACAATCTCATGCATGCACAGCGGGGTGCCAGTTGAGATTGCTCAGGAAGTCACAGCAGACTCCCAAATCCCAAGATGGAGGTGCTGGGGACCCAAAGAAGTGCGATGAACCATCTGCTGAATGATAACAGGGACATGGAAAGTTACTGATTTTTAAAATATGTGTATATATATAGTATTTGTATCTGCTGATTTTTTTTTTTTTTTTTTTTTTACAGAAAGCCCAACTGAATTTCCTGGCTTGGTCACATAGCTCGGTCCTCCTATCTCTGCTCATGTCCAGACTAAGGATGGGCTCAGCCATGTTCGGATATGAATCTAAACTCGCCTGGGTTATCTCACCGGGAAGCTCTGACTTATTGTAAGGGCAGGGGGGACTGATGTGAATTGGTGTAATATTTCCCTAGCTGGGAGCGGGACTGTCAGGGCTGTTTGGACTGAAGGGACCATCTGGCGTAGAGAGACTGTCACTGTAACTCAGGTGTCATATCGGTGAGGTGTCTATCATCTGTGCTGCTGCACACTGCTGTCAGTGCCACTGTGAGAGTCAATTTCACATGTGTGTAAATCGATTGTATCTACTATCGTCATTAAAATAAAAAAATATATATTTTTTGCCTTATTATCTACCTTAAATCACATCGCTAATTGCATATTGTACTTGCTTGTAGCCTAAATACTAAAATGTGCGCTTAAAACTGTGATTTTGTAACTTTTGGAAATGCCAGTAAATTTTCGGTGTTGTGTCAGTAAATTTTAATCTGGTAGGTTGGCAACACTGCCTCTTAACATGCCCTGGCAACAGTCCAACAGCTGTCAGTCCTCAGGCTGAGTGTGCCAACCTTTACCAACCCTGTCTAACAATATATTATTAGCATAGCTGGTAGTAGATTGTCACATTCAGCCAGACTTTCTGTAATGTTGAAGTCATTCTATAGCTTCTTCATCCCACTTCTTCAGTTCTGGAGAAGGTTTGATGGGCCTTCAACATTACAGAACAAGTCCAGTTGAATGTGACTACTACTAGCTATGCTATGACCTGGATACATTGGAACCTTCACAGACAGTAATCATGGAAGAATGTATTTATTATTACACAGCCACAGAACATACAGATGGATCTTCTATAAGACACTTTATTAAATACAGCTTATTACATAAAATTAAAGTAATAAAGGTTCACAAACTTCTTACTGTCAATCTTGATAGTGACAAACCCTTCAGAGGTGGCAAGTACCACACCTTCATTTCCCCAGATCTCCGCCATCTGCACCGACTGTTCATTATCCCCTGTAAAAGAGGAGATGAGGGGTACCTGCAATGTACTATCTATACCAGTCCTGGGAAGAATGATAATCGGGTAAAACTTATCTCTAAGACACCAGTCCAGAAGGAGCCTGAATAGGCCTTGTGTACACACCAGCAGAGACGCAGGTGGTAATGGGCCCTCATCAGGATATCGTTTTCAATGGTCACATTTTAAATCCTAAAGCCCAACTCCAACTAAAACGCTGTACAATCTGCTTTACATCCACCACCAAATCTGTCATAGAAGGCCCTGTGCATTGGATACAAACTAAATGCATTGTGTAAATTTGTGCTCTTTGATGTAAAAATTGGTAAGTTTAAAAGAAGATTATACAATCAGATTGTGACATGTATGGTCACCCTAATACTTGTGATCTTGTCATGCTACAGGCGACTAACCTATAGAGAAATAACTCACCCGCTTCCATGGTGATGCTCCCTTTCTGGCCGGATTAGCGAGTTGTCCGTCCCTCGATGGCGGAGACACTGTACAATCGTCCTTCATCAGCGAGGGAGAGCATTACCGCCATAATCCAGCCAATGAGGGAGTGACTCTGCAGAAACAGGAGAGCGGTTCCTCCGCCCTCTAGTGACCCTGTGTGACATTGTGTAGGTACAATGCTGGCGGGGCGCCAAACTGCTGCAGAAACATTTTTCTTTTTCATGCCGGGTTCACATATCTCCGGCTGTGGTTCACGGCATGGGGCCCGGTGCATGTCTATTCACCGGTTCAGGTGCGATTCAGCTCTGAATTTTTGCATGAATTCACACTTGAACCGGACCCAAAGATGCACAGCACCCTTCTGCAATCTGAACTGCGGTCACCCCAGACCTGTTTGAAACGGCTCCATTGACAGCTGGTCACACTCGCCTGTCATGCAAATTGGATGCATATATGTGAACCTAGCCTGAAGCTTTTAAAGTGGAACTAAACCCATCGATCAGTTCCCCAAAACAGTTACATTCGGGGAATGCCGTGAGAAAGAAAGATAAAAGTTGCTTGTGCTCTCAACCAAACTGTCAAGCGACCAAATGGCTGCTGTTATAACTGGTCACATGTGCAGCACCCACTGCAGATCAAACTGAGGCAAAGATGGCAGCTTCATGGGCTGTAAACAATCGTTTACAACTTAGGTGCCCAACCTGTGCCCTGCAGACACTACATTTGGGTCCCCCATTTCCCTGTAATAGCCGGGATTTCTAGCAGTCTCATGTGATGTGTCTCCAGTCTATTACTTTCTCTTGAACCATGTTCCCAGCCTCCAACAACTCCTATATTCTGATCACAGTCTCTGACAGTAGTCTCCTGTAACATACCCACTTTCTCTTGTATCATGCCCACAATCTCTGACCATCTCTTGACTGCAGTTACTAACCATATCTTGTATTATGCTTGCAGTCTTTAGGCTCAACCGCATGTGAATCGCACATGTGAAATGGAATGCATTCCTGCAATTCTCATGCGATTCAGTGCAGTGCGATTTGAGCCCATTCATTTTAAATGGGCTCAAATTGCAACAAAGAACTGCATGCACCATTTTTGAGCTGCACCACAACTGGATCGCATGGTACAGAATGGCGTTATGGTGCAGGAAAACGCACTGTGTTTGCAGTGTCATTAACATTGACACATTGTTACATAGTTAGGTTAAAAAAAGTCCATCTAGTTCAAAAACAAAAAAATACAATTCCATATACACAATCCTTCACTCACAGTTCACCTGGAGCAGGTCACAAGGGCAGTGTGTTTTGCATGCAATACGGGAAATCCAAACTAATTGCAGTGTTTCCCACACTGCCTTAGACCTACACTTAAAGTGATCATAAATGTTCCTTTAAAAAAATTATATATATATACTTGCCTGATTTGTGTAATGGTTTTGCACAGAGCAGCCCTGATTCTCCTCTTCTTAGGTCCCTGTCAGTACTCCTGGCTCCTCCCTCCTCCCTGCTGATGCCCCCATAGCAAGCAGCTTGCTATGGGGCACTTGTGCATGCTCACTTCTTAGCCGTCTTAGGCCTGCCCCCTGCTCACTGGCTGTGACTGACAGCAGCAGGAGCCAATGGAGCCTGTGTCTGAGCTCTAATCAGTGCAGTAAGAAATGTGATGAACAACGCACCCTACTCTAACAAAACATATACATCATAACGTGCAAAATAAGTGCAATATCATGAATGACCGCTAGATGTCCCTAGCAGATTAATTAACATAAAGTGAACGTGCAAAATATACAATAATATAAACTCTGAAGTGCTATTATACATAAAATTACCACCAGATATCTCCAGTCCAGTGTATAGCAAAAATTATAAATAAACTTATGGTGCAGTGTCCGAAAGGTAAAGTAAACTTCCATCAAATGATTTCTAATAGTGCATATGATTCCATTGGTCCATTGCGCCACCAACACCGGTCACACAGCCTACTCACCAGATTTTCATGACCCCCATTACAGGAGTCATATACAGCAGATTGGCACAGGCAAGGCACTGTATGTTTATGGATGAAATATAATGAGCACGTCACTCTATCCTAATGTGCACACGCCACTCTATCCTATTGGGCACACAGCACTCTATCCTAATGGGCACACAGTCAGCACTCTATCCTAATGGGCACACAGCACTCTATCCCAATGGGCACGTGTCACTCTATCCTAATGGCCACACAGCACTCTATCCTAATGGGCACACGTCACTCTATCCTAATGGGCATGTGTCACTCTATCCTAATGGGCACACAGCACTCTATCCCAATGGGCACGTGTCACTTTATCCTAATGAGCACACAGCACTCTATCCTAATGGGCACACATCACTCTATCCTAATAAGCACACATCACTCTGTCCTAATGGGCACACGTCACTCCATGCTAATGGGCACACGTCACTTTATTCTAATGGGAACATGTCACTCTATCCTAATGGGCACACAGCACTCTATCCTAATAGGCACACGTCACTCAATCCTAATGGGCACAATCACTCTATCCTAATATGCACACGTCACTCTATCCTAATGGGCACAAGTCACTTTATTCTAATGGGAATATGTCGCTCTATCCTAATGGGCATGGGTCACTCTATCCTAATGGGCACACATCACTTTATTCTTATGGGAACATGTTGCTCTATCCTAATGGGCACGGGTCACTTTATTCCAATGGGCACATGTCACTCTATCCCAATGGGCACACGCCACTTTATTCTAATGGGCACACGTCTTTTAAGTCTAAGGACACCCGTCACTCTATTCTAATGGGCACGTGTCATACCTCCAAGATGACCACTGCCTTGCTAAAGAAGCTGAGGGTAAAGGTTATGGACTGGCCAAGCATGTCTCTAGACCTAAACCCTATTGAGCATCTGTGGGGCATCCTCAAATGGAAGGTGAAGGAGCGCAAGGTCTCTAACATCCACCAGCTCCGTGATGGCGTCATGGAGGAGTGGAAGAGGACTCCACCAGAGCTTCACAGGTTGCCACTGGAGTCCATGCCCAAGAGGGTTAAGGCAGTGCTGATAAATAATGGTGGCCACACAAAATATTGACACTTTGGGTGCAATTTGGACATTTTCACTTTTGGTGCCAGCCGTTTAGACATTAACCACTTCAGCCCCGGAAGGATTTGCCCCATGCCTGACCAGGCCATTTTTTGCAATACGGCACTGCGTCGCTTTAACTGACAATTGCGCAGTCGTGTGACATTGTACCCAAACAAAATTTATGTCCTTTTTTCCCCACAAATAGAGCTTTCTTTCGGTGGTATTTGATCACCTCCTGCGATTTTTATTTTTTGTGCTATCAACAAAAAAAGAGCGACAATGTTGCAAAAAACACAATATTTTGTAGTTTTTGCTATAATAAATATCCCCCAATTTTTTTAAAAAAACTATTTTTTTCCTCAGTTTAGGCCGATATGTATGGGCACATGTTGCTCTATCCCAATGGGCACATGTCACTCTATCCTAATGAGCACGTCATTTTATTCCAATGAACACATGTCCTTCTATCCTAACGGGCACGTCATTTTAGTCTAAGGGCACTTGTCACTTTGTGAATCGATAAGAATTTATTGATTTTTATTCATAAATTAAATTTCCAATCAGAGCCTAGCACTGCGCAGCTATGAAATTTTTTTTGGCCCCTTACACAGCTCTAGGCCTGACCACTAACACCCGTATGCACTCAGCCCCCCCTCACCTGTATATATGGCAGCTAATCTCTGCCCATCCCTTGGATCATACCCAGGGATTGCATAGGCAGTGCTGGAGATGGGCGGAGTCCTTACAGAGCCACGCTCCCATCCTGTTATTTTTCTCTGTGTATTCACCATGATAGACTCTCCAGGGGGCGCTCGCATGCCTCCTTATAAGGATGTGGCCCCTCCCACATGACGTCACAGGCCAATGGTAAGAAGTTGCAGCCTGCAGGGGAGTGTCAGCAGTAGTGTGTGCTCAGTGCTCAGGAGAGGACATGTGACAGAGAGCTCCGGAGCAGCTTAGCTCAGTGGGTCACAGAGATTATCATCATTATATCATCTTATTTATTGTTATCTATAACTACATATCTATTATCATTTCAAAAAGTAAATAATATATATTAATAGATGATAATAATCCGGTCAATAGGGCAGTGGACGGTGTCAATAGGGCAGTGGATGGTGTCAGTAGAGCAGTGGATGCTGTCAGTAGAGCAGTGGATGGTGTCAGTAGGGCAGTGGATGGTGTCAGTAGAGCAGTGGACAGTGTCAGTAGAGCAGAGGTTGATGCCAGTAGGGCGGTGGGCTGTGTCAGTAGAGCAGTGGACGGTGTCAGTAGAGCAGTGAACAGTGTCAGTAGAGCAGAGGTTGATGCCAGTAGCGCGGTGTCAGTAGAGCAGTGGATGGTGTCAGTAGAGCAGTGGACGGTGTCAGTAGAGCAGTGGATGGTGTCAGTAGAGCAGTGGATGGTGTCAGTAGAGCAGTGGACAGTGTCAGTAGAGCAGAGGTTGATGTCAGTAGGGCAGGGGACAGTGTCAGTAGAGCAGAGGATGGTGTCAGTAGGGCAGTGGATGGTGTCAGTAGAGCAGTGGACGGTGTCAGTAGAGCAGAGGTTGATGTCAGTAGGGCGGTGGACGGTGTCAGTAGGGCAGCTGACGGTGTCAGTAGGGCAGTGGATGGTGTTAGTAGAGCAGTGGACGGTGTCAGTAGAGCAGTGGACGGTGTCAGTAGGGCAGTGGATGGTGTCAATAGGGCAGTGAATGGTGTCAGTAGAGCAGTGGACGGTGTCAGTAGAGCAGAGGTTGATGTCAGTAGGGCGGTGAACGGTGTCAGTAGGGCAGTGGACGGTGTCAGTAGGGCAGTGGATGGTGTCAGTAGAGCAGTGGACAGTGTCAGTAGAGCAGTGGATGGTGTCAGTAGGGCAGAGGATGGTGTCAGTAGAGCAGTGGATGGAGTCAGTAGAGCAGTGGATGGTGTCAGTAGGGCAGAGGACGGTGTCAGTAGGGCAGTGGACGGTGTCAATAGGGCAGTGGACGGTGTCAGTGGAGGAGTGGACGGTGTCAGTAGAGCAGTGGATGGTGTCAGTAGAGCAGTAGATGGTGTCAGTAGAGCAGTGGATGGTGTCAGTAGAGCAGTGGATGGTGTCAGTAGGGCAGTGGACAGTGTCAGTAGAGCAGAGGTTGATGTCAGTAGGGCAGGGGACAGTGTCAGTAGAGCAGATGATGGTGTCAGTAGGGCAGTGGATGGTGTCAGTAGAGCAGTGGACGGTGTCAGTAGAGCAGAGGTTGATGTGAGTAGGGCGGTGGACGGTGTCAGTAGGGCAGTTGACGGTGTCAATAGGGCAGTGGACGGTGTCAGTAGAGCAGTGGACGGTGTCAGTAGAGCAGTGGACGGTGTCAGTAGAGCAGTGGATGGTGTCAGTAGAGCAGTGGATGGTGTCAGTAGAGCAGTGGATGGTGTCAGTAGGGCAGTGGACAGTGTCAGTAGAGCAGAGGTTGATGTCAGTAGGGCAGGGGACAGTGTCAGTAGAGCAGATGATGGTGTCAGTAGGGCAGTGGATGGTGTCAGTAGAGCAGTGGACGGTGTCAGTAGAGCAGAGGTTGATGTGAGTAGGGCGGTGGACGGTGTCAGTAGGGCAGTTGACGGTGTCAGTAGGGCAGTGGATGGTGTTAGTAGAGCAGTGGACGGTGTCAGTAGAGCAGTGGACGGTGTCAGTAGGGCAGTGGATGGTGTCAATAGGGCAGTGAATGGTGTCAGTAGAGCAGTGGACGGTGTCAGTAGAGCAGAGGTTGATGTCAGTAGGGCGGTGGACGGTGTCAGTAGGGCAGTGGACGGTGTCAGTAGGGCAGTGGATGGTGTCAGTAGGGCAGTGGACAGTGTCAGTAGAGCAGTGGATGGTGTCAGTAGGGCAGAGGACGGTGTCAGTAGAGCAGTGGATGGAGTCAGTAGAGCAGTGGATGGTGTCAGTAGGGCAGAGGACGGTGTCAGTAGGGCAGTGCACGGTGTCAATAGGGCAGTGGACGGTGTCAGTAGAGGAGTGGACGGTGTCAGTAGAGCAGTGGACGGTGTCAGTAGAGCAGTGGATGGTGTCAGTAGAGCAGTGGATGGTGTCAGTAGAGCAGTGGATGGTGTCAGCAGTGCAGTGGATGTTGTCAGTAGGGCAGTGGACGGTGTCAGTAGTGCAGTGGACAGTGTCAGTAGAGCAGTGGATGGTGTCAGTAGAGCAGTGGATGGTGTCAGTAGAGCAGAGGACGGGGTCAGTAGAGCAGAGTACGGTGTCAGTAGAGCATTGGATGGTGTCAGTAGAGCAGTGGATGGTGTCAGTAGTGCAGTGGACAGTGTCAGTAGAGCAGTGGATGGTGTCAGTAGAGCAGTGGATGGTGTCAGTAGAGCAGAGGACGGTGTCAGTAGAGCAGAGGACGGTGTCAGTAGAGCATTGGATGGTGTCAGTAGGGCAGTGGATGGTGTCAGTAGAGCAGTAGATCGGAGCACTGCGCCCCGAGTCCACCCAGTTGTGTGACAATAGCGAATGAATATTACCACATTGCACAGTAACGTAGGTTACTTGCATTGTTGCAGTGGCTGTCAGGATTTATTTTGCCATTACCAATTGGGGAGATTTCCCTTCACTTCCTGTTCAATAGCTGAAACAGGAAGTAAAAGAAAAACACTCCATATTGGGGGGATTCTATAACTAGTGTCTCCATGAAAAGATTTCAACGCTATTTCTATCTTGGTGACAGCTCAAAATATGGGATTTTCTTTTACTTTCACGCTTGGTAACCTAAAAGGGACAAATAGAGAGGGTGAATCTCCCTAAGGCCCCATTCACATCTCACTTCTTTTTCTCAACACACATAGGGTAGCCTATTCACACAAAAATGGAACTTCCGCTTTTCGGAACCCTCCCCCCCTCCGGTGTCATATTTGGCACCTTTCAGGGGGGAGGGGGGTGCAGATACCTGTCAAAGACAGGTATTTGCACCCACTTCCGGCATAGACTCCCATGGGAGTCTATGCCTCTTCCCGTCCCGACCGCGCTGTCTGCTGGGAACACACAGCTCCCAGGAGAGAGTGCGGACCACTAGGGACGTGCAGCGCGACTCGCGCAAGCGCAGTAGGGAACCGGGAAGTGAAGCCGCAACGCTTCACTTCCTGATTCCCTCACCTAGGATGGCGGCGGCAGCTGCCGAGAACCGAGCAGGTTCTCGGCGTCCCCTGCCGACATCGCTGGACCCCGGAACAGGTAAGTGGCAATGTATTAAAAGTCAGCAGCTGCAGTATTTGTAGCTGCTGGCTTTTAATATTTTTTTTTTTTGGCGGTGTGGGTGAACCCCCGCTTTAAATGGACTACCCTATGCGTGGCAAACATGTCAAAGAAGCTTCACATTTTATTTATTTTTTACAGTGCGTTTTGGCGCATTTGTGTTTTGCTATGCACAACTTGCTCGTATGCTGTCCGCGTTTGGGGTGCCATTGAAAGGTAATGCCACTGCAAGCACAGTGCATGTTTTGCACATGTCCCAGCAAGATGCCCAAAAATGCACACTTCTGCGTTCATTTCCAGAACACACAGGTGTAAATAGGGACTAACAGGGGCACAGACAGGAATAAATACCTGACAGGTGTTCTCATCCCTCTCCGCTCTATCCAAAACTAAAATGTTTTTCCTTTAGCTATACTTTAACTCCTTCCTAAATATTAAATTTAATGGTGCACTCTGGGCAGATTTAATGTATAAAGACAAAACTTTTTTTTTTGTTTTGTTTTGGATAGAGTGGAGAAGTATTAGAACTCCATCTGGGTAATTTTTCTGTTTTTGCCCCTGTGAAAGTGAAAGAAAATCCCATTTTTGCCTTGACACTTAAAGCGGTAATAGAGCGGAAATTTTCCAATGAGGACACTAGTTCTGGTGACCCTGATGACAACCAGGGGTTCCCTCATTTTGGAGGGATTTCCTTTCACTTCCTGTCTTGGCTATGGGGTATAAAGTGAAGGAAAATCTCCCCAAGGGGGCACAGATGGCAAAAAAATAATAATAAAATATAACAGGGATTATAACCCTCCCTTACTCTGTCCTAAATGAAAGGTTTTGCCTATAGCTCTACTTTAAAATACATAAATGAATCTGCTGGATATTCATGACTACATCTTTAAATGTTTTTTTTACAATGCAAGCAGTGTAAACACTTACAGTCAGGTCCATAAATATTGGGACATCGACACAATTCTAATCTTTTTGGCTCTATACACCATAACAATGGATTTGAAATGAAAGGAACAAGATGTGCTTTAACTGCAGACTTTCAGCTTTAATGTAAGGGTATTTACATCCAAATAAGGTGAACGGTGTAGGAATTACAACAGTTTGTATATGTGCCTCCCACTTTTTAAGGGACCAAAAGTAATGGGACAGATTAACAATCATCCATCAAACTTTCACTTTTTAATACTTGGTTGCAAATCCTCCACCGCCTCCACCCACTGACTCACTCACTGCCCAGGAGATTGCTAATCACTTCAAAAACAAGATTGATACAATCCGTGATGAAATCTCCATTCTACAGGTATCGCCCCCAGCTAAGACCCCATGTCAACAGGTACAACTGACACTCCCCCTATTCAAATCTGCTACTACAGATGAAGTTGCTAAACTCCTCTCTATCGCCCACCTAACCACCTGTCCCCTGGACCCTATTCCCTCTCAAATGCTGCGGTCACCCTCTGACCCCATCCTACACTCTCTAACCCACATCTTCAATCTCTCCCTCACCTCTGGCATCTTCCCTGACGCTCTAAAACATGCACTGGTCACCCCCATACTCAAAAAGCCGTGCTTGGACCCTACAAATCTTAACAACCTACGCCCTATCTCCTTGCTCCCCTTTTCCTCTAAACTCCTTGAACGCCTGGTTTACAACCAACTGAGTGACCACCTCATTAAAAACAACCTTCTCGATCCCCTTCAATCTGGATTCCGCCCTCAACACTCCACAGAAACTGCTCTTTTAAAACTCACAAATGACCTACTAACTGCAAAAACCAATGGACACTATTCTGTACTCCTACTTCTGGATCTTTCAGCTGCCTTTGACATGGTTGACCACCCCCTCCTCCTCAAAAAACTTTACTCCCTCGGTCTCCGTGACTGTGCTCTTCAGTGGCTCTCATCCTACCTATCACAACGCACCATCAGTGACACTTACAATTCTACTTCCTCCACTCCTCTTCCCTTCTCTGTCGGGGATCCCCAAGGTTCTGTTCTTGGACCTAATCGCCATCTCCGTTCCTCCCAAGACCTCCTGCTCTCTAGCTCCCTCATCACCTCCTCCCATAACCGCCTCCGGGACTTCTCCCGAGCCTCGCCCATCCTCTGGAATTCCCTACCCCAATCTGTCAGACTGTCTCCAAATTTATCCACTTTTAGGCGATCCCTGAAAACCTTCCTCTTCAGAGAAGCCTATCCTGCCTCCATCTAATAACTGCACTATTTTCTCCATTAGCTCATCGCCCACAGCTATTACCCTTTTGTATAACTTGACCCTCCCTCCTAGATTGTAAGCTCTAACAAGCAGGGCCCTCTGATTCCTCCTGTATTGAATTGTATTGTACTTGTATTGTCTGCCCTAATGTTGTAAAGCGCTGCGTAAACTGTCGGCGCTATATAAATCCTGTATAATAATAATAATAATAATTACAGCCTGAAGTCTGGCACGCATAGACATCACCAGACGCTGGGTTTCATCCTGGTGATGCTCTGCCAGGCCTCTACTGCAACTGTCTTCAGTTCCTGCTTGTTCTTGGGGCATTTTCCCTTCAGTTTTGTCTTCATCAAGTGAAATGCATGCTCAATCGGATTCAGGTCAGGTGATTGACTTGGCCATTGCATAACATTCCACTTCTTTCTCAAAAACTCTTTGGTTGCTTTCGCAGTATGCTTCGGGTCATTGTCCATCTGCACTGTGAAGCGCTGTCCAATGAGTTCTGAAGCATTTTGTTGAATATGAGCAGATAACATTGCCCAAAACACTTCAGAATTCATCCTGCTGCTTTTGTCAGCAGTCACATCATCAATAAATACAAGAGAACCAGTTCCATTGTCAGCCATACATGCCCACGCCATGACACTACCACCACCATGCTTCACTGATGAGGTGGTATGCTTTGGATCATGAGCAGTTCCTTTCCTTCTCCATACTCTTCTCTTCACATCACTCTGGTACAAGTTGATCTTGGTCTCATCTGTCCATAGGATGTTGTTCCAGAACTGTGAAGGCTTTTTTAGATGTTGTTTGGCAAACTCTAATCTGGCCTTCCTGTTTTTGAGGCTCACCAATGGTTTACATCTTGTGGTGAACCCTCTGTATTCACTCAGGTGAAGTCTTCTCTTGATTGTTGACTTTGACACACATACATCTACCTCCTGGAGAGTGTTTTTGATCTGGCCAACTGTTGTGAAGGGTGTTTTCTTCACCAGGGAAAGAATTCTTCGGTCATCCACCACAGTTGTTTTCCATGGTCTTCCGGGTCTTTTGGTGTTGCTGAGCTCACCGGTGCATTCTTTCTTTTTAAGGATGTTCCAAACAGTTGATTTGGCCACACCTAATGTTTTTGCTATCTCTCCGATGGGTTTGTTTTTTTTTTCCAGCCTAATGATGGCTTGCTTCACTGATAGTGACAGCTTTTTGGATCTCCTATTGAGAGTTGACAGCAACGGATTCCAAATGCAAATAGCACACTTGAAATGCACTCTGGACCTTTTATCTGCTCTTTGTAAATGAGATAAGGAGGGAATAACACACACCTGGCCATGGAACAGCTGAGCAGCCAATTGTCCCATTACTTTTGGTCCCTTAAAAAGTGGGAGGCACATATACAAACTGTTGTAATTCCTACACCGTTCACCTGATTTGGATGTAAATACCCTCAAATTAAAGCTGAAAGTCTGCAGTTAAAGCACATCATGTTTCTTTCACATCCATTGTGTTGGTGTATAGAGCCAAAAAGATTAGAATTGTGTCGATGTCCCAATATTTATGGACCTGACTGTATATTCAATCTGGTATCAGCCACTCATAGTCCCTGTACAGCAGAGCTCAGATTGGGGAGGGAGAAGTAGCATAGGGAGCCAGTCAGTTTTGGGAGGAGAGAGCAAAGTAACAGAGAAACAAGCTCATCAGACTACAGCAAATGTTTTTCCAGGCAGCAGAAAAAAAATCAGATCTACTATACTTCAAGCCTGGCTGTGCTGTGTGGCAGAGCTGTGTAATTCTCAGGACTGGCAGAAATACAAATCATTAAGCCTCCATTCACACCTGTGCTGCTTGTCATGCGGTTCCAAATCGCATGAAAAGTCTCTGCCTATTGTCGGCAATAGTTCAAATTGGTGTGGCTCCTACTTTGCGGTGCCACACCGATCTGAAAAAAAAGGTTCCTGCACTATTTTTTGCGATTTTCGATTGAATGAACAAGGAATTTTTGTACAGCTTAAGAGGATCTCTACCTTTGGACAACAGCATTGTCAATCTGGGGAAAGGGTAGTGTTATGCCACGTACACACGAGCGGACTTTACGGCAGACTATGTCCTGCGGACTTTTCAACAGACTTTACGACAGGCTTTTCGAATGAATGGACTTGCCTACACACGATCAACCAAAGTCCGACGGATTCGTACGTGAAGACGTACGACCGGACTAAAACAAGGAAGTTCATAGCCAGTAGCCAATAGCTACCCTAGCGTCATTTTTTGTCCATCGGACTAGCATACAGACGAGCGGACTTTTCGACCGGACTCGAGTCCGTCGAAAAGATTTGAAACATGTTTCATTTCTAGGTCCATCGAACTTTTGGGGTAAAAAAGTCCGCTGGAGCCCACACACAATCAAATTGTCCGACGGACTCCGGTCCGCCGAACCAAGTATGGCGTAAAGTCCGGTCGTGTGTACGCGGCATTAGATGTACTAGCAGATTTAGATGGACCTGACTAACAAATTAAAGGCAAACTTCAGATAATTAAAGTGGTAGTAAACCACCACAAAAATATAAAAATTGCAGGTTTAAGTCCCTATGAACTAGTATGCACTGCATACTAGCACATTATGACAGACTTTCCTGCACATGGAGTTCTCTAGAGCAGTGCTGTCACGGCTCCCCTGTGCTTCCATCTTCACCCTTCTGGGTTTGCAGGCTGTATGGATGCTCTGGTTAGGGATTGCCATCCCTTCAGAGCGCATGCGCCGGTGACATCATTGGCTGCATCCATTGTAAATTTCTCCTAAACAATGCACGTTTAGAAGATATTTACTGTACCTACAGGTAAGCCTTATTATAGGTACAAGTTAAAAAGTGGACTTTCCTTCCTCTTTAAAGCCTGCCTAGGAAGACTCACTCCTGCAGATTGCCATCAGAGCCAACACACTGCTTGCATCAGGGCTAAGGGTTGTTAGGAAGAGTACTGAGGGAGGGTGTGGTGATGCTTTCAGAAAGCTATGTACAGTAAGGTGACCAGATTTTTAAAATGAAATCTGGGGACTTTTTTTAAAATTTTTTTACTAGTAATCATTGGCGACTCTTTGGCCGTCTCTGCCGCCCGCTTCACAGCCTATCAAGTCTAAAGCCCCATACATACGATCAGATTTTCTGCTGATTTTTTCTTTCAGATTTACCAAAACCATATAATATGAGGTCAACCCTTAGGAGTTTCAATGTGTATGCAATCAGGCAGGCCCTTGCACTACATGGTTTTGGTAAATCTGAAGACAAAAATCAGCAGAAAATCTGATAGTGTGTATGGGGCTTTACTCTTCGGGCCCCCGGCTACTACTACTACTAAGATCACTCCACCAGGGAAGACAAGGAGATAAGCAGGCAGGCGGCCGATCAGGACTTGAGCCAAGGCAGAAGAACATGCGAGTGGAGCTGAATGGGCATGTGCCCGAAACTGAAGAAATAGTCCCTCCGCTCCGACCAGCACATGACCATCAGAAAAGGGCACAGATAATGGAAAAAAATAAACCCCCATACGCTAGTAGGAGCGACAGAGGAGGGGGGTGCAATTCAGATTTTTTTCTTTTTATTCTGCATAGGCTGTCTTTGAACTTGCCCCAGCCCCTGTTCAAATCCAATCCGGGGACAAAACTGGGGACAGACTTGGTCCGGGGACAGTGTCCTCAATCCGGGGACTGTCCCCAGAAACCGGGGATGTCTGGTCACCCTAATGTACAGCTCCCTGCCAGCACCTCGTACCAACCATGATCTGCCTGCAATGCATAAAGAAGCACAGAAACACAAAAATGTAGTATAATGACATCTAAAATAAGGAATGGAATGTCATTTCATTAGCCTCTCTTAAAGGTGGTCAAGTGTTACGACACAATTCATAAGCATGTCTGTATTTGCTGGTGCTTCCTCTCTATTTGCTGAAATTACCTGGAAAGTCACTTCTCTACCACCTTGTTTCGGGGGGGAGGACCTCATCTTGTTTTCAATTGTGAAACAATCTGTAATCAGTCTAACTTGTGACCAGTTTTTAGGTCTTTACTGCCTGGCATATCTGGAATAAATAAAGAATTAAAAAAAAAACATGAATTAGCGTGTCGATGACATCATACTGGTGCTGTGGTAGCTGGAACTGGGACAGAATAAGTCATAAATGTGACAAAGTGAGCAATAAAAAAAAACACAACAAAGTTTTGAACTAATCTTCAAACTAAAAATAGAAAGGAAAAAAATGGCTAGATTTACAGTCCAAAGCGTACATACAATAAAAGCTGCAGTACACCGCGCTGTGTTCTTTTATTGTCATATCATAGTGCCAGGTGCGCTGTGTCCTCATATAAGATTGCCAATCTCTCCACTCTCTTATATGGGATAGTGGTGAGTGGGTGTTGTCAATCAATCAAAGATAAATACATTAGACCCCTGTCACACTGGGGCCCCGGCGTTAGCGCCACTAACTATTTTAAATGTTTATGCTGCTCACATGAGTAAATAGATAAGAAGATATATCATATTTACTTAATTTAGGGCCGGTTCCCACTGCTGCGATGCGGGAATGCTGCAAATCACCCATGCGATCCGATTCTGCTGCGGACCAAAAAAAGGGTCCTGTGCGAGTTTGGTCCGAATGCGATGCGCATCGCAGAGATCGGATGTGATTTGCACTGCAGTGCGGTGAGAATCACATCCAATCTCGGACATCGTGGAAACCGGCCCTTAATCTTTTTTTTTTTTTTTTTTTTTACATTTCTTCAGTTGCTTCCTGGTTTTTGGCCTAGGCTAAAATTATGTCATACTTCCCAGGAGTCTTCATGGGTATTTTCTTCTTTCATCTGGAGGAGGGAAGGAGAGGCTTTCTCAGCTAAGCACACACTCCTGCCTGCATGCCTGAACTAAGGGCTGATGGATTCCAGGAAGTAAATGCTACATTAATCATTTGCCCTTACTCAAGATGGTCATTGCTAAAAATGCTGCGGATGTTTTTCAAAGTGATTTCTCAATAAAATAAAGCATGGAGACATGTATGGATGAGTGAGTTTACTTTGAATATTCAAAGAGAAATATGGATTTTTTTTTATCCCATATTCATACTTACCTATGTGGATGCAGCATCGGACCAAATGAGCCCAGGCTGGACTTCTCCTTTAACCGCTTCTGAACTGCCCTATACTAGCTTTATTGCTACAGGGTGGCAGATGTGTGCTGGATCATGTATAAATACAACAGCTCGCTTCATTATACACAGCGGAAGCCAATCGGCGGGTGCAAGATACTAGATGTCCGCCAGCCGATCGTTGGGCAGAGAGACAGAACTTTGATCTGCCTATGTAAACAAGGCAGATTGCCATTCTGACAGAGGGAAGGGATGGCGTTTGTGTCCCTGCTACATTCCATCTTATCCCCTAGTAAAAGCACCTCACACAGTTCACATAAACACTGGTGAGGCACACAGTTAACCCTTTGATCACCGCTGATGTTAACCCCTTTATTAGTACAGTGACGGTGCATATTTTTAGCACTGATCACAGTATTGGTGTCACTGGTCCTCATAAAGTGTCAGAATGTCCAGCACAACATCACAGTCCACTATACGTCGCTGATCACCACCATTACTAGTAAAAAATTAATAAAAATGTCCTATAGTTTGTAGATGATATAACGTTTGCGCAAACCAATCAACATACGCTTATTGGGATTTTTTTTAACAAAAATATGTTGCAGAATACATATTGGCCTACATTTATGAAGAAATTCAATTGTTTCTATTTTTTTATTGGATATGTTTTATAGCAGAAAGTATTAGTATTATTCTATGTAGTATTATTCTACATTTCTCATGTTATTTATTATTAAAGTTATTTATTTTTAGGTAAACCTTTATTCACCTGCGATACCATCTAGTACCATCAAGATGCCACGGCGTCCACGGCGCAACAATCGTGAAATACTGCCACGTGACCCAACAGGTATGACAATTGTACCATATGAACCCCTTCATGACCGCATAACACATATATGAGGCATTCAGGAAGTGGCCTTTAAACCTGGGTGCTCCATATTTGTGTTCTTACAATACATACTATTGTTTCTTGGCTATGTTATGGGCACAAAAAACAAATCACACACACATGTGGTTTCGCTGCGATCAATAGGAACAGGAAAATTATTTGTGCAGTTTTTTTTTGGTGGTGATACATTGTAATGTCCTAAAATATACAGCTAAATTTAACTACTTCCTGCCTGTAGGACATCCATGGAAGTCCTCGGGTTGAAGTAGTTATATCGGGAAGGTGCACCTACAGGCCTCATTCCAGTATGGGTTTTTTTCAGCCAGCGATTCTGTTTGTGGCAGAAGTGATTCGAGTGGCTAAATAGCCACTCAATCACTTCTGTGGGTGGCAGAAGAGGCCCCCCCCCCCTGCTTCCTTTCCCGAGCTCTAAGTGTAAAAAAAAAAAAACAAAAAAAAACATGGTTGTAAAAAATAAATAATAATAATTAAAAAAAAAAGAATTAAAGCACTCCCATCCCACTGTGCTTACACGCAAATACGAACGCATATGTAAAGGGTGATCGTTCCACACATGTGAGGTATTGTCACAAACATCAGCATGAGAGCCATAATTCTAGCACCAGACCTCCTGTGTAAATCTAAACTGGTAACCTGTAAAGGCATTGAAAGTGTTGCCTATGGAGAATTTTAAGCACCATAGTTTGTCGCCATTCCACGGGCAGATGCAATTTTAAAGTGTGACATATCGGGTATCTATTTACTCGGCGTAACTTCATCTTTCACATGATACAAACAAATTGGAGTAAATATTGTGTTTTTTTTTAAATGTATTATTATTATTTTATTATTTCCCCCCAAAAAAATGAGTTTGAAAAACTGCTTCACAAATACCGTGTGACATAAAAAATTACAACACCCATCATTTTATTTTATAGGGCCTCTGCTAAAAAATATATATAATGTTTGGGGGTTCTAAGTAATTTTCTAGCACAAAAAAGGTACAGTATAATCCACCTGGATACAAGTAGTTGTGATGATATGCACAGTTTTACGAACACATGTCAAAGTTGCAAAGTTAGGATTGGGCGTTGACTCTGGTCATAAGCCCTGGTTCACATTGCAGCGATTTGGCATGCGATTTGACATGTCAAATCGCATGCAAAATCAGCGACTATTGCCAGCAATGGCACCATCTGAATCAGTGCAACGCCGCACCGATTCCTGAAAGTAGTTTCTGTACTACTTTTGGGGACTTCGGGGTGCGATTTCAGTAGACATCTGTGCAGAAACCCACACAGATGTCTTTGAAATCACCCCTGATGTCGTGCCTGACATGAGGTAAAAAGAAATTGATTTAATTCCCGCTGTTAATGGAAACCTAGGCTAAAGGGGAGAAGAATTCCTTTTCTACCCCTGTTAAATAATTAAATTTTTTCACCAGTTTCAAATTGTTTATTTAGAGTTTATATGTTGACCAATTGCCATTCAGCATACGTGTATATATACTGTACATTCTGAATGGCAAGCGGTTATACTAGGATTATGGGTGCAGCAGCAGCCATAATCCTGTTATCAATTTTTACAGCCGCCCATTCACTTTTATTTATTTTTAAAATATTTTAAAAAAAAACAAATGCGCATGTAGGTCTTGCACACATATGTAAACAGTGATTGCATCATTCAGTGAGGTACCGCTGTGAACACCAGAGTGAGAACAATTATTTTAACCCTTTCATGACTAAGCCTATTTCTGACATTTGGTGTTTAAAAGTTAAAATCCCTATTTTTTCCTAGAAAATTACTTAGAACCCCCAAACATTATATATATTTTTTAGCAGATAATCTACAGAATAAAATGACGATTGTTGCAATATTTTATGTCACACGGTATTTATGCATCAGTGTTTTAAACGCAACTTTTTGGGAAAAGGGACACTTTCGTGAATTTTAAAAAAACAAAACAGTATAGTTATCGAAATTGTTTTGTATAATGTGAAAAATGATGTTACGCCGAGAAAATAGATACCAAACATGTCACGCTTTATAATTGCACGCACTCGTGGAATGGCGATAAACTTTGGTACCTAAAAATCTCCATAGGCGACGCTTTAATTTTTTTTTTACGGTTACCAGGTTAGCGCTACAGAGGAGGTCTAATGCTAGAATTATTGCACTCGCTCTGACGATCGCTGCGATACCTCACATGTGTGATTTGAACACCGTTTACATATGGAGGCACGACTTCCGTATGCGTTTTTTTTGCTGCGCAAGCTCGCGATGACGGGGGGGGGGGTTTAAAAAAATGTTTTCTTATTTATTTTATTTATTTTTATATTATTAAATTGTGTGTTTTTTTTTTTTTAATTTGATCACTTTTATTGCTGTCGCAAGAAATGTAAACATCCGTTCTGACAGTAACAGGTGGTGACAGGTACTCTTTATTAAGGGATCGGGGGTCTAAAAGACCTCCAATCCCTCCTTTGCACTTCAAAGTATTCAGATCACTGAAAACGGCGTATCTGAATACCATATATTTTTTAAAATCCGGCGCCATTGGCAGCCGAGTAAACAGGAAGTGACGTTGTGACGTTGCTTCCGTGTTTACATTCAGGAGACTGGAACAAAGCCGTTTCTGGCTTTGTGCTAGTCTGTCTCTAGCTGCCATAAGTGGCGGATCGCAGATCGTGTCTCCCGGTGGCATATATTTACCTGACACATCATTATCTTTTATAGTTTAGCAAAAAAAATGTGTATTATATTGTGTTTATGTGCAGTAAAAAGCAGACCTCTATCTAATCAGCTGTCTTGCAAGGCAGAGGAGGGATCAAGGATCCAACAGACCCCTGGTTTCTCCATGAAGAGTACCTGGCTGTCACTGCCCAAAGCTATCACAGGGGGTTTTGTCCACCCCTTGTAATAGCAATAAAGTTGAATGAAAAAAAATACATTTTAAAAAAAATGTAATAAAAAAAATACATGAGGTATCGCTGTGAACCTCATAGTGAGAGTAATAATTCTAGAGCCAGAGCTCACATTTAACACTAAACAGATAACCTATAAAGGCTTTTGTGTGTGGCCTATGGACAATCTCGGGTACCTTAGTTTGTTACCTTTTCACAGGAGCGTGCAATTTTAAATCTTGGCGTTTGGTAATGAATTACCTGACACCTTATGTGTTATATTTTACCAGCAATATTGGGTATTATTTTGTGCACTAAAATTCATTTAAGTGTATTTTGCATGAAAATGTGCAGTATGATGTATTATAGATGGCTCTGTTCTCTGTGAATAGAAGATTAGGAAGGTTTAATTACAATTCAACTAGTCATCATTGAACTTATGCATGAATCTGAATATTAAAGTGATTCTAAACCAAATTTTTTTATCTTTGAAATAACAAACAAGTCATACTTACCTGCTCTGTGCAATGGTTTTGCACAGAGCAACCCAGATCCTCCTCTTCTCATGTCCCCCTTCCAGCTCTCCTGGTTACTCCTCTCTGCAGAGTACCCCCACAGAGTACCCCCCACAGCAATACACTTCCTATGTGGGCACTCATGTGGGCCCGCTCCTAAGCTGGCTCTGTGTGTCCATATGACCCTGCCCCCCTGCTCCGTTCTCACTGGCTGTGATTGACAGCAGCTAAGAAACAATGAAGAGGGAGAGAGCAGAGAGAGCCTCTGCTCTCATGCATAGCACTGGATCAGGATCAGGCTCAGGTAAGTGTAAGGGGGAGAGCGGCATGTTTAACACTAATGCAGAAAATGCATTAAGGTAAAAAACCTTCTGCCTTTATGTTTATTCTGTTTTTATTGCATTCTCAAATTTTACACAAGAAAACCAAATAGAGAAACTGCTGTGAAACATAAATAGTGCGCTGTCTAACAGTGACATTCAAAAAACAGTATGTCATATGTGCATCAAAGTATAAATAAAAAATCAAAGTAATCATCCTTGTAAATATATAAATCAGTATTAAATTTAACAGTGTGAAGTGACAATTACACTCAGAACCCCAATTAAAAGGGATTATGTGTCAAAAAATATAAAAACAAATCAAACAAAGATTATAGTGAAATCAAAAATATAAACTGGTATCCATTCTATCAGTACACTTGAAATGCGCATAGAATCACTTGTGAATTTAAACTTCTGGTAAGCGGCCATTTCGTTTGCTTAGAACACGGTGGTGGAGCACTGACACTTTGCATTTGTTGTGCGCAAGGACACTGCAATACCATGGATATGGATGGACACCTTTAGTGGACTTTTACTCACCTGTTTATGAACATTTTTGATTTCACTATAATCTTTGTTTGATTTGTTTTTACATTTTTTGTCACATAATCCCTTTTAATAGGGGTTCTGAGTGTAATAGTCATTTCACACCAAATGTGCTTGTGCATTTATGAACTACTTTTAAAAGTGGTTGTAAACCCTCGTTTTTTTTTTTCTTAAATAACAAACATGTCATACTTACCTCCACTGTGCAGTTAGTTTTGCACAGAGTGGCCCTGATCCTCCTCTTCTGGTGTCTCTCAGCGGTGCTGGTGGCTCCTCCCCATATCGAGTGTCCACGTTGGAGAAGGCTCTCCTTTGTGGACACCCGTGCGGGCACACTCCCGAGTCCTGCATCTGTGTCCATTCACACAGAATGCAGGACTCGGCCTGCCCCCTGGCACTGCATCATTGGATTTGATTGACAGCAGCGGAAGCCAATGGCTGCGCTGTTATCAATCTATCAAATCAGGGCACAAGACACCAGCTAGATCAGGTGTGCTTGTTCCCGGCAGGAAGAGGACAGTGTTCAGATAAGTAAAACATAGGGGCTAGGGGGCTGGAGCACTACAGAAGATTACAATGCATACAATGCATTAAGGTGAAAAACCATGAGGGTTTACAACCCCTTTAAGTACATTCAGTTATTAACTCACTAAGGTTTTAGTGTTGCATGTGTTAAATTCTATACTGATTTATATATTTACAAGGTTGATTTCTTTGGATTTTTATTTATACTTTGATGCACATATGACATACTGTTTTTTGAATGTCACTATTAGACAACGCACTATTTATGTGTCACAATTATTTTGAATCCTAGTACTCCAAGGATTTTCTACACAGCAGTCCCTAGATTATGAGGGGCTGAGAGCAACCTTAGATAACTAATAGAGAAATTGTAGATCACAAAGAATACACTTTCCACCACCGGTACATTCCAGGCAATACAAAGAGAATGCTGGTGCATTTAGTAGGAAAAAGAACTTAAGCGCACTCTGGACCAAATAGAGGGTGTGTATCAAGTTATTGTAATCACCTGTAAGGGCGAGCTTATGGGCGTAAACACAAAACTTTAATAGCTGTAAAAAAATACAATATAGAAACAGTATGAAACCAAGTATATAAGGAGCCTCTGCCAATATCTTGAATGACACGAGTATCAATTCTGCCATCTATGTAGTCATAAATATGTGGTAAGTAGTAAAGTTGTAGAAGTAATCAGTATATAGACATCCGCAAATCAATCATTATGCAAGTAACCTATATAGGAGAGAGAAAGGGTGTACAGTTTGAGGTAAGGTAGAGAGAGGGAAAAAGGAAGAGGAAAAAAATGGAGTGCAGGGGGGGGCTGGGACTCGAGCGCTACAGACGAATGAAGCCGGGGTATCCAATTCGAGACTGGTAGACAGTAGAGCAACAAATTATACAGAAGAGCCAAACTTTGGAGAATGTCCGAATTGATTCCAAACTGACCATGTGAGGGTATATACCTTCTGCCTTTAGAACATATAGATTGCCAAGCATATGTAAACCGTGATTGCATCATACACGTATACAGGTATCACTGTGAACCTCATAGTGAGAGCAATAATTCTAGAGCCAGAGCTCACATGTAACTCTAAATGGAAAACCTGTAAAGGCTTTTCAAGTGTTGCCTATGGAACATTTCAGGTACTGTAGTTTGTTGCCATCTCACAGGAGTATGCACTTCTAAATCTTGACATTTGATATAGATTTAATTGAAGAAACATCTTTTAAAAAATATATATATTGGGTATTATACTGTGTACTAAAATTAAATTACAGGAGCCTCTGTTCTAGTGCACAGAGCTGCATTGAGATCAAGCTCAGGTAAGTATAAGGGGAAGAGCTGCATGCAGAAGGTTTTTTTACCTTAGTGCAGAGGACATCATAGGGTAAAAAAAAACTGCTTTCAGAACCACTTTAAGTCTTAAATAATATCAAATTTAGTCTAGTTCACCTATGAGACAGCCACATGCGCAATTGAAATTTGTTAAAAATTGCCTTAGTCATTTAATAATTAAAACTGTGATAGAATGGGTTACATGACAGAAAAACTGAAATCTCTGACATTGTTTATTTCAGGCATGGATTCACCGATTGCACACCGCACCCGGTCTAGGACAGCTCGCCGGCAGCAACAGGAGAACGCCAGGTCCAATAGAAGTAGATCTCCAAGAGACCGCATCGTTGCTGAGGACCAGCCAGCACCAGCCAGACCACTGGCCAGGGAGTATCAGGCGCTGCCCACATGTACTATCTGTTTAAGTGAAATTGAAGTGGGAGAGGACACTACCTTACCCTGCTCCCACCAATTTCATTCAAACTGCATCGATACATGGAGGGCACAAAGCAATACCTGCCCTCTTTGCAGAGCATTAATGGATTTTTTTCCTCCGCAGGATGTCATCAGGAGAGAAATCCGGAGGATCGACTTCTGGGATATACCCTTCCTGAGTGGGGAAGACGCCATCAACTTTGGTTTCTTCTATGAAATTGATGAATTTGGCAATTTAAACATAGTTTTCTATGTGTAACATCTCTTCTGTTTGTTTAGATACCGGAAATCAGATGACACCTGCTAAGACTGCTATAAAGAGGAAAACAGGACCACCAACTACCTTGCTCCTATGGTGTAGTAATGTGTACTATATAAAAAAATGTATATCTGCTGTTATTGATAAAAATGTTTATTTGTGGGGAGGGCTGGGAGCACCCGATTAGGACGGATGGAGCACGTCCGGGTGGGGCACAGAGCCGGTGGGGCATGGAGAATGTCCCAGTGGGGCACAGAGAGCCAGTGGGGCACAAAGCAAGGCCCGGTGGGGCACTAGGCATATGGAGCCAGGTCCTGCTGGGCACTAGGTGTATAGAGCCAGGCCCGGCAGGGCACTAGGTGGATGAGCCAGGCCCGTAGAGGCACTAGGCGGATGGAGCCAGGCCCATAGAGGAACTAGGTGGATGGAGCCAGGCCCGTAGAGGCACTAGGCGGATGAAGCCAGGCCCGTAGAGGCACTAGGCGGATGAAGCCAGGCCCGTAGAGGCACTAGGCGGATGGAGCCAGGCATGCAAAAGCACTAGGTGGATGGAGCCAGGCATGCAAAGGCACTAGGCAGATGGAGCCAGGCCCGTAGAGGCACTAGGCAGATGGAGCAAGGCCCAAAGAGGCACTAGGTGGATGGAGCCAGGCCCGTAGAGGCACTAGGCGGATGGAGAAAGGCCCGTAGAGGCACTAGGCAGATGGATCAAGGCCCAAAGAGGCACTAGGTGGATGGAGCCAGGCCCATAGAGGCACTAGGCGGATGCAGCAAGGCCCGTAGAGGCACTAGGCAGATGGAGCCAGGCATGCAAAGGCACTAGGTGGATGAAGCCAGGCCTGTAAAGGCACTAGGCAGATGGAGCAAGGCCCAAACAGGCACTAGGTGGATGGAGCCAGGCCGTGTAGGCACTAGGCGGATGGAGCCAGGCATGCAAAGGCACTCGTTGGATGGAGCCAGGCCCGTAGAGGCACAAGGAAGATGTAGCCAGACTCGGCACTAGGCAAATGCTGCCAGGCATGCAAAGGCACTAGGCGGATGGAGCCCGGACTGTAGAGTTACTAGGCAGATGGAGCCAGGCATGCAAAGGCACTAGGCGGATGGAGCCAGGACCGTAGAGGCACTAGGCAGATGGAGCAAGGGCCGTAGAGGCACTAGGTAGATGGAGCCAGGCCCGTTGAGGCACTAGGTGGATGGAGCCAGACCTGTACAGGCACTAGATGGATGGAGCCAGGCTCATAAAGGCATGTGGCAGATGGACCCAGGACCAGCGGGGCATTAGGCGGATGGAGGCAGGCCCGGCAGGGCGCTAGGCAGATGGATCAAGGCCCGTAGGGGCACTAGGCAGATGGAGCAAGGCCCGTAGAGGCACTAGGCGGATGGAGCCAGGCCCGTAGAGGCACTAGGCAGATGGAGCCAGGCCCGTAGAGGCACAAGGTGGATGGAGCAAGGCATGCAAAGGCACACGTCGGATGGAGCCAGGCCCGTAGAGGCACAAGGAAGATGTAGCCAGACTCGGCACTAGGAAAATGGAGCCAGGCATGCAAAGGCACTAGGCGGATAAAGACAGACCACTAGAGGCACTAGGCGGATGGAGCCAGGCATGCAAAGGCACTAGGCGGATGGAGCAAGGCCCGTAGAGGCACTAGGCTGATGGGGCCAGGCCCGTAGAGGCACTAGGCAGATGGAGCCAGACCCGTAGAGGCAGAAGGCGGATGGAGCCAGGCATGCAAAGGCACTCGTCAGATGGAGCCAGGCCCGTAGAGGCACAAGGAAGATGTAGCCAGACTCGGCACTAGGAAAATGGAGCCAGGCATGCAAAGGCACTAGGCGGATGGAGCCAGGCCCGCAGAGGCACTAGGCGGATGGAGCCAGGCCCGTAGAGGCACTAGTCAGATGGAGCAAGGCCCAAAGAGGCACTAGGTGGATGGAGCCAGGCCCGTAGAGGCACTAGGTGGATGGAGAATGGCCCGTAGAGGCACTAGGCAGATGGAGCAAGGCCCAAAGAGGCACTAGGTGGATGGAGCCAGGCCTGTAGAGGCACTAGGTGGATGGAGCAAGGCCCATAGAGGCACTAGGCAGATGGAGCAAGGCCCGTAGAGGCACTAGGCGGATGGAGCCAGGCATGCAAAGGCACTAGGCGGATGGAGCCAGGCCTGTAAAGACACTAGGCAGATGGAGCAAGGCCCAAAGAGGCACTAGGTGAATGGAGCCAGGCTGTGTAGGCACTAGGCGGATGGAGCCAGGCATGCAAAGGCACTCGTTGGATGGAGCCAGGCCCATAGAGGCACAAGGAAGATGTAGCCAGATTCGGGACTAGGCAAATGCTGCCAGGCATGCAAAGGCACTAGGCGGATGGAGCCAGGCCTGTAGAGGCAGTAGGCGGATGGAGCCAGGCATGCAAAGGCACTAGGCGGATGGAGCCAGGCCCGTAGAGGCACTAGTCGGATGGAGCGAGGCATGCAAAGGCACTAGGCGGATGGAGCCAGGCATGCAATGGCACTAGGCGGATGGAGCCAGGCCCGTAGAGGCACTAGGCAGATGGCGCAAGGCCCAAAGAGGCACTAGGTGGATGGAGCCAGGCCCGTAGAGGCACTAGGCAGATGGAGCCAGGCATGCAATGGCACTAGGCGGATGGAGCCAGGCCCGTAGAGGCACTAGGCAGATGGAGCAAGGCCCAAAGAGGCACTAGGTGGATGGAGCCAGGCCCGTAGAGGCACTAGGCGGATGGAGCAAGGCCCATAGAAGCACTAGGCAGATGGAGCAAGGCCCGTAGAGGCACTAGGCGGATGGAACCAGGCCCGTAGGGGCAATAGGTGGATGGAGCAAGGCCTGTAGAGGCACTAGGTAGATGGAGCCAGGCCTGTTGGGGCACTAGGTGGATGGAGCCAGGCCTGTAGAGGCAATAGATGGATGGAGCCAGGCTCATAAAGGCATGAGGCAGATGGACCCAGGCCCGTAGAGGCACCAGGCAGATGGAGCAAGGCCCGGAGAGGCACTAGGCGGATGGAGCCAGGCCCGAAGAGGCAATAGGAGGATGGAGCAAGGCCTGTAGAGGCACTAGGTAGATGGAGCCAGGCCCATTGAGGCACTAGGAGGATGGAGCCAGGCCTGTAGAGGCACTAGGCGGATGGAGCCAGGCCCCTAGAGGCACTAGGCGGATTGAGCCAGGCATGCAAAGGCACTCGTCAGATAGAGCCAGGCCCGTAGAGGCACTAGGCAGAAGGAGCAAGGCCCAAAGAGGCACTAGATGGATAGAGCCAGGCCCGTAGAGGCACTAGGCGGATGGAGCAAGGCCCATAGAGGCACTAGGCAGATGGAGCAAGGCCCGTAGTGGCACCAGGCGGATGGAACAAGGCCCGTAGTGGCACCAGGCGGATGGAACAAGGCCCGTAGAGGCACTAGGTGGATGGAGCAAGGACTGTAGAGGCACTAGGTAGATGGAGCCAGGCTCATAAAGCCATGAGGAAGATGGACCCAGGACCAGCGGGGCATTAGGCGGATGGAGGCAAGCCCGGCAGGGCACTAGGCAGATGGAGCAAGGCCCGTAGAGGCACTAGGCAGATGGAGCAAGGCCCGTAGAGGTACTAGGCGGATAGAGCAAGGCCCGTAGAGGCACTAGGCGGATGAGCCAGGCCCGTAGAGGCACAAGGCGGATGGAGCCAGGCATGCAAAGGCTCTCGTCAGATGGAGCCAGGCCCGTAGAGGCACAAGGAAGATGTAGCCAGACTCGGCACTAGGAAAATGGAGCCAGGCATGCAAAGGCACTAGGCGGATGGAGCCAGGCCCATAGAGGCACTAGGCGGATGGAGCCAGGCATGCAAAGGCACTAGGCGGATGGAGCCAGGCCCGTAGAGGCACTAGGCGGATGGAGCCAGGCCCGTAGAGGCACTAGGCAGATGGAGCAAGGCCCAAAGAGGCACTAGGTGGATGGAGCCAGGCCCGTAGAGGCACTAGGCGGATGGAGAAAGGCCCGTAGAGGCACTAGGCAGATAGATCAAGGCCCAAAGAGGCACTAGGTGGATGGAGCCAGGCCCATAGAGGCACTAGGTGGATGGAGCAAGGCCCATAGAGGCACTAGGCAGATGGAGTAAGGCCCGTAGAGGCACTAGGCAGATGGAGCCAGGCATGCAAGGGCACTAGGCGGATGGAGCCAGGCCTGTAAAGGCACTAGGCAGATGGAGCAAGGCCCAAAGAGGCACTAGGTGGATGGAGCCAGGCCGTGTAGGCACTAGGCGGATGGAGCCAGGCATGCAAAAGCACTCGTTGGATGGAGCCAGGCCTGTAGAGGCACAAGGAAGATGTAGCCAGACTCGGCACTAGGCAAATGCTGCCAGGCATGCAAAGGCACTAGACGGATGGAGCCAGGACTGTAGAGTTACTAGGCAGATGGAGCCAGGCATGCAAAGGCACTAGGCGGATGGAGCCAGGACCGAAGAGGCACTAGGCAGATGGAGCAAGGCCCAAAGAGGCACTAAGCTGATGGGGCCAGGCCCGTAGAGGCACTAGGCAGATGGAGCCAGGCCCGTAGAGGCAGAAGGCGGATGGAGCCAGGCATGCAAAGGCACTCGTCGGATGGAGCCAGGCCCGTAGAGGCACAGGGAAGATGTAGCCAGACTCGGCACTAGGAAAATGGAGCCAGGCATGCAAAGGCACTAGGCGGATGGAGCCAGGCCCGCAGAGGCACTAGGCGGATGGAGCCAGGCCCGTAGAGGCACTAGGCAGATGGAGCAAGGCCCAAAGAGGCACTAGGTGGATGGAGCCAGGCCCGTAGAGGCACTAGGCGGATGGAGCAAGGCCCATAGAGGCACTAGGTAGATGGAGCTAGGCCCGTTGAGGCACTAGGTGGATGGAGCCAGGCCTGTAGAGGCATTAGGCAGATGGAGCAAGGCCCGTAGAGGCACTAGGCGGATGGAGCCAGGCCCGTAGAGGCACTAGGCAGATGGAGCAAGGCCCATAGAGGCACTAGGTAGATGGAGCCAGGCCCGTTGAGGCACTAGGCAGATGGATCTAGGCCCGTAGAGGCACTAGGCAGATGGAGCAAGGCCCGTAGAGGCACTAGGCGGATGGAGCCAGGCCCGTAGAGGCACTAGGCGGATGGAGCCAGGCATGCAAAGGCACTAGGCGGATGGAGCCAGGCCCGTAGAGGCACTAGGCAGATGGAGCAAGGCCCAAAGAGGCACTAGGTGGATGGAGCCAGTCCCGTAGAGGCACTAGGCGGATGGAGCAAAGCCCATAGAGGCACTAGGCAGATAAAGCAAGGCCCGTAGTGGCACCAGGCGGATTGAACAAGGCCCGTTGAGGCACTAGGCGGATGGAGCAAGGACTGTAGAGGCACTAGGTAGATGGAGCCAGGCCCATTGAGGCACTAGGTGGATGGAGCCAGGCCTGTAGAGGCACTAGATGGATGGAGCCAGGCTCAAAAAGGCATGAGGAAGATGGACCCAGGACAAGCGGGGCATTAGGCGGATGGAGGCAAGCCCGGCAGGGCACTAGGCAGATGGATCTAGGCCCGTAGAGGCACTAGGCAGATGGAGCAAGGCCCGTAGAGGTACTAGGCGGATGGAGCAAGGCCCGTAGAGGCACTAGGCGGATGGAGCCAGGCCCGTAGAGGCACAAGGAAGATGTAGCCAGACTCGGCACTAGGATAATGGAGCCAGGCATGCAAAGGCACTAGGCGGATGGAGCCAGGCCCGTAGAGGCCCTAGGCGGATGGAGCCATGCATGCAAAGGCACTAGGCGGATGGAGCCAGGCCCGTAGAGGCACTAGGCAGATGGAGCAAGGCCCAAAGAGGCACTAGGTGGATGGAGCCAGGCCCGTAGAGGCACTAGGCAGATGGAGCAAGGCCCGTAGAGGCACTAGGCGGATGGAGCCAGGCCCGTAGAGGCACTAGGCGGATGGAGCAAGGCCCATAGAGGCACTAGGTAGATGGAGCCAGGCCCGTTGAGGCACTAGGCAGATGGAGTAAGGCCCAAAGAGGCACTAGGTGGATGGAACCAGGCCCGTAGAGGCACTAGGCGGATGGAAAAAGGCAGTAGAGGCACTAGGCAGATGGATCAAGGCCCAAAGAGGCACTAGGTGGATGGAGCCAGGCCCATAGAGGCACTAGGCGGATGGGGCAAGGCCCATAGCGGCACTAGGCAGATGGAGCAAGGCCCGTAGAGGCACTAGGCGGATGGAGCCAGGCATGCAAAGGCACTAGGCGGATGGAGCCAGGCCTGTAAAGGCACTAGGCAGATGGAGCAAGGCCCAAAGAGGCACTAGGTGGATGGAGCCAGGCCATGTAGGCACTAGGCGGATGGAGCCAGGCATGCAAAGGCACTTGTTGGATGGAGCCAGGCCCGTAGAGGCACAATGTAGCCAGACTCAGCACTAGGCAAATGCTGCCAGGCATGCAAAGGTACTAGGCGGATGGAGCCTGGCCTGTAGAGTTACTAGGCAGATGGAGCCAGGCATGCAAAGGCACTAGGCGGATGGAGCCAGGACCATAGAGGCACTAGGCAGATGGAGCAAGGCCCAAAGAGGCACTAGGTGGATGGAGCCAGGCCCGCAGAGGCACTAGGTGGATGGAGCAAGGCCCGTAGAGGCACTAGGTAGATGGAGCCAGGCCCGTAGAGGCACTAGGTGGATGGAGCCAAGCCTGTAGAGGCACTAGATGGATGGACCCAGGCTCATAAAGGCATGCGGCAGATGGACCCAGGACCAGCGAGGCATTAGGCGGATGGAGGCAGGCCCGGCAGGGCACTAGGCAGATGGATCTAGGCCCGTAGGGGCACTAGGCAGATGGAGCAAGGCCCGTAGAGGCACTAGGCTGATAGAGCCAGGCCCGTAGAGGCACAAGGCGGATGGAGCCAGGCATGCAAAGGCACTCGTCGGATGGAGCCAGGCCCGTAGAGGCACAAGGGAGATGTAGCCAGACTCGGCACTAGGAAAATGGAGCCAGGCATGCAAAGGCACTAGGCGGATGAAGCCAGGCCCGTAGAGGCACTAGGCGGATGGAGCCAGGCATGCAAAGGCACTAGGCGGATGGAGCCAGGCCCGTAGAGGCACTAGGCAGATGGAGCAAGGCCCAAAGAGGCACTAGGTGGATGGAGCCAGGCCCATAGAGGCACTAGGCGGATGGAGCAAGGCCCATAGAGGCACTAGGCAGATGGAGCAAGGCCCGTAGAGGCACTAGGCGGATGGAGCCAGGCATGCAAAGGCTTTAGGCGGATGGAGCCAGGCCTGTAAATGCACTAGGCAGATGGAGCAAGGCCCAAAGAGGCACTAGGTGGATGGAGCCACGCCGTGTAGGCACGAGGCAGATGGAGCCAAGCATGCAAAGGCACTTGTTGGATGGAGCCAGGCCCGTAGAGGCACAAGGAAGATGTAGCCAGACTCGGCACAAGGCAAATGTTGCCAGGCATGCAAAGGTACTAGGCGGATGGAGCCAGGACTGTAGAGTTACTAGGCAGATGGAGCCAGGCATGCAAAGGCACTAGGAGGATGGAGCCAGGACCGTAGAGGTACTAGGCAGATGGAGCAAGGCCCAAAGAGGCACTAGGTGGATGGAGCCAGGCCCGTAGAGGCACTAGGCGGATGGAGCAAGGCCCATAGAGGAACTAGGTAGATGGAGCCAGGCCCGTAGAGGCACTAGGCGGAAGGAGCCAGGCATGCAAAGGCACTAGGCGGATGGAGCCAAGCCCGTAGAGGCACTAGGCAGATGAGCAAGGCCCAAAGAGGCACTAGGTGGATGGAGACAGGCCCGTAGAGGCACTAGGCGGATGGAGAAAGGTCCATAGGGGCACTAGGAAGATGGAGCAAGGCCCAAAGAGGCACTCAGTGGATGGAGCCAGACCCGTAGAGGCACTAGGCGGATGGAGCAAGGCCCATAGAGGCACTAGGCAGATGGAGCCAGGCATGCAAAGGCACTAGGCGGATGGAGCCAGGCCTGTAAAGGCACTAGGCAGATGGAGAAAGGCCCAAAGAGGCACTAGGTGGATGGAGCCAGGCTGTGTAGGCACTAGGTGGATGGAGCCAGGCATGCAAAGGCACTCGTTGGATGGAGCCAGGCCCGTAGAGGCACAAGGAAGATGTAGCCAGACTCGGCACTAGGAAAATGGAGCCAGGCATGCAAAGGCACTAGGCGGATGAAGCCAGGCCCGTAGAGGCACTAGGCGGATGGAGCCAGGCATGCAAAGGCACTAGGCGGATGGAGCCAAGCCCGTAGAGGCACAAGGCGGATGGAGCCAGGCATGCAAAGGCTCTCGTCAGATGGAGCCAGGCCCGTAGAGGCACAAGGAAGATGTAGCCAGACTCGGCACTAGGAAAATGGAGGCAGGCATGCAAAGGCACTAGGCGGATGGAGCCAGGCCCGCAGAGGCACTAGGCGGATGGAGCCAGGCCCGTAGAGGCACTAGTCAGATGGAGCAAGGCCCAAAGAGGCACTAGGTGGATGGAGCCAGGCCCGTAGAGGCACTAGGTGGATGGAGAATGGCCCGTAGAGGCACTAGGCAGATGAGCAAGGCCCAAAGAGGCACTAGGTGGATGGAGACAGGCCCGTAGAGGCACTAGGCGGATGGAGAAAGGTCCATAGGGGCACTAGGAAGATGGAGCAAGGCCCAAAGAGGCACTCAGTGGATGGAGCCAGACCCGTAGAGGCACTAGGCGGATGGAGCAAGGCCCATAGAGGCACTAGGCAGATGGAGCCAGGCATGCAAAGGCACTAGGCGGATGGAGCCAGGCCTGTAAAGGCACTAGGCAGATGGAGAAAGGCCCAAAGAGGCACTAGGTGGATGGAGCCAGGCTGTGTAGGCACTAGGTGGATGGAGCCAGGCATGCAAAGGCACTCGTTGGATGGAGCCAGGCCCGTAGAGGCACAAGGAAGATGTAGCCAGACTCGGCACTAGGAAAATGGAGCCAGGCATGCAAAGGCACTAGGCGGATGAAGCCAGGCCCGTAGAGGCACTAGGCGGATGGAGCCAGGCATGCAAAGGCACTAGGCGGATGGAGCCAAGCCCGTAGAGGCACAAGGCGGATGGAGCCAGGCATGCAAAGGCTCTCGTCAGATGGAGCCAGGCCCGTAGAGGCACAAGGAAGATGTAGCCAGACTCGGCACTAGGAAAATGGAGGCAGGCATGCAAAGGCACTAGGCGGATGGAGCCAGGCCCGCAGAGGCACTAGGCGGATGGAGCCAGGCCCGTAGAGGCACTAGTCAGATGGAGCAAGGCCCAAAGAGGCACTAGGTGGATGGAGCCAGGCCCGTAGAGGCACTAGGTGGATGGAGAATGGCCCGTAGAGGCACTAGGCGGGAGGAGTCAGGCATGCAAAGGCACTCATCGGATGGAGCCAGGCCCGTAGAGGCACAAGGCAGATGTAGCCAGACTTGGCACTAGGCAAATGGAGCCAGGCATGCAAAGGCACTAGGCAGATAGAGCCAGGCCCGTAAAGGCACTAGGCAGATGGAACAAGGCCTGTAGAGGCACTAGGCAGATGGAGCAAGGCCCGTAGAGGCACTAGGTGGATGGAGCCAGACCCGTAAAGGCACTAAGCGGATGGAGCCAGGCTCGTAGAGGCACTAGGCAGATGGAGCAAGGCCCAAAGAGGCACTAGGTGGATGGAGCCACTAGGTGGATGGAGCCAGGCCTGTAGAGGCACTAGGCGGATGTAGCCAGATTTGGCACTAGGCAAATGGAGCCAGGCCCGTAGAGGCACTAGGCAGATGGAGCAAGGCCTGTAGAGGCACTAGGCAGATGGAGCAAGGCCCAAAGAGGCACTAGGTGGATGGAGCCAGGCCCGTAAAGGCACTAAGCGGATGGAGCCAGGCTCGTAGAGGCACTAGGCAGATGGAGCAAGGCCCAAAGAGGCACTAGGTGGATGGAGCCAGGCCCGTAGAGGCACTAGGCGGATGGAGCCAGGCTCGTAGAGGCACTAGGCAGAAGGAGCCAGGCCCGTAGAGGCACTAGGCGGATGGATCCAGGCCTGTAGAGGCATTAGGAGGATAGAGCCAGGCCCGTAGAGGCACTAGGTGGATGGAGCCAGGCCGTGTAGGCACTAGGAGGATGGAGCCAGGCCCGTAGAGGCACTAGGCGGATGGAGCCAAGACTGGTGGGGCACTAGGCGAATTGAGTCAGGCTCGTAGAGGCACTAGGTGGATGGAGCCAGGCCCATAGAGGCACAATGCAGATTCAGCGTGGCCCAGAGGGGCACTAGGCAGATGTAGCATGGCCCAGAGGGGCACTAGGCGGGTGGAGTGCAGTCCGGAGGGGCACTAGGTGGATGGAGCACGGCCCGGAGGTGATCCGGATGGGACAGTGACTCGGTCTGCATTCGGCTTTATTTGGTTTATTTTGCAGGGTGAAGGGGATTAAGGCTGGGTGGATTTGGGCTGGGTAGAGGGGATTAGGGCAGGGTGGATAAGGGCAGGGATATAGGGCATGGTGGAGGGATTAAGGCTGGGTGTAGCGGACTACGGCAGAGTGGAGCAGACTACAGCAGGGTGGAGCAGACTACGGCAGGGTTGAGCAGACTACGGCATGGTTAAAGGGCAGGGTGTAGTGGATTAGGCCTGGGTTAAAGGGCAGGGTGGAGTGAGTTACGGCAGGGTGGAGAGGATTGGGGCTGGGTTATAGGGCAGGGTGGAGGGTATAAAGGCAGGGTGAATTTGGGCTGGGTTACAGTGCAGGGTGGAGAGGACTACGGCAGGGTGGAGCAGACTATGGCTGGGTTATAGGGCATGGTGGAGTAGATTAGGGCTGGGTTATAGGGCAGGGTGGAGTGGATTAAGGCTGGGTGGAGTGGACTACGGCAGGGTGGAGCAGACTACAGCAGGGTGGAGCAGACTACAGCAGGGTGGAGCAGACTATGGCAGAGTTATAGGGCAGGGTGGAGTGGATTAGGGCTGGGTTATAGGGCAGGGTGGAGTGAGTTACAGCAGGGTGGAGAGGATTAGGGCTGGGTTATAGGGCAGGTTGGAGGGGATTAAGGCAGGGTGGATTTGGGCTGGGTGGAGGGGATTAGGGCAGGGTGGATTAGGGCAGGGTGGAGGGGATTAAGGCAGGGTGGAGCGGACTACAGCAGGGTGGAGCAGACTACGGCAGGGTGGAGCAGACTACAGCAGGGTGGAGCAGACTACGGGAGGGTGGAGCAGACTACGGCAGGGTGGAGCAGACTACAGCAGGGTGGAGCAGACTAAGGGAGGGTGGAGCAGACTACAGCAGGGTTATAGGGCATGGTGGAGAGGATTAGGGCTGGGTTATAGGGCAGGGTGGAGGGAATTAAGGCAGGGTGGATTTGGGCTGGGTTACAGGGCAGGGTGGAGCGGACTATGGCTTGTTTTTAGGGCATGGTGGGGTGGATTAGGGCTGGGTTATAGGGCAGGGTGGAGTGGATTAAGGCTGGGTTATAGGGCAGGGTGGAGTGAATTACGGCAGGGTGGAGAGGATTAGGGCAGGGTGGAACAGATTAGTGTAGAGTAAATTAATGTAATGTAGTGTAGTGTAGATTAGTATAGTGTAGTGTAGGGCCTGGCCAGAGAGGGATTACTTTGACGCAGTTGGCCAGCTTAAACATGCATTGCAATGCATGTGAACTAAAAATCCCTATTTTTATGTAAAGTTTGCTAGAAGGGTATATAGCTGTGTGCAGAAGGTTCATTAACATCCTTAGCACCTTTAGCGAGAACTTACTTTTAACTTCGTAGTAATGTATTTTAACTGAAAATTGATAAACAGTTGTGCTAATATTGCGTGCCTTGTTGCTAGAACGTTGCTAGCATGATCCCTGGCACTACTGCTTGCATTTACAAATCCCTACACATGTATACTCCCTCTTCTTGGTCACAGCAGCTTTGAGCTCAGTGCTCCTCTGACTGAGGATAGCACAAACAATGCATGCACAGGAATTATCTTAGCAATATCCTAGCATTAAGGCAGGACAGGGTAGGCACCATCTCTGAGAGGTACGTAAATGGCCTACACCAGGGGGTAGGCAAACTGTGGCCCTCCAGCTGTTGCAGAACTACGAGACCCATCATGCCTATGGCAGTAATTGTAACTGCCAGCCTTGCAAACTTTTTCTTAGTTTTGAGTGGGGAGGGATTAGGACACCTGTCAGGCGTCCCTATCAGGTATTACATTATGAGCAAAAAATATGGAAGCCACCACTGATATATTTAGAAAAGTGCTGTCATCCTTATCACCTGTAAGTAGCATGTAGGACAGGAGATCAGACCTGTCTGCCCGCTCATTATAGGGGAGTGATGAAGGAGGAGTAAGGTTCAGGAGGACGACAACCCTGGATCAGTAATGACAGATCACATGAGCACACATGTTATGGAATTGTACAGAGCTCATCACAGAGAGTGACATCTGCACAGGAATGGGCCAAAGGAGAGGTCTGAATAGGTGCAGAGTTGTGCACACCTCGGCCACCTCCAATCCGATCACAGCTTTTTCTCGGATAAGTCTATACAAATACAAAAATAGGGGTGCACACCACTGCTCCGGACAGCAGCCCACCCAATTCTGGCTGGATAATTGTTAATATCTGCAGAGCAAACGTGTAATGGGCTCTCTGGGAGGAGTATGCCAGGAAGAGAAAGCATGCTGGCTATGCTGAAAGGTTATCAAAACATTATACAGTGGGGACGGAAAGTATTCAGACCCCCTTAAATTTTTCACTCTTTGTTATATTGCAGCCATTTGCTAAAATCGTTTAAGTTCATTTTTTTCCTCATTAATGTACACACAGCACCCCATATTGACAGAAAAACACAGAATTGTTGACATTTTTGCAGGTTCATTAAAAAAGAAAAACTGAAATATCACATGGTACTAAGTATTCAGACCCTTTGCTCAGTATTTAGTAAAAGCACCCTTTTGATCTAATATAGCCATGAGTCTTTTTGAGAAAGATGCAACAAGTTTTTCACACCTGGATTTGGGGATCCTCAGCCATTCCTCCTTGCAGATCCTCTCCAGTTCTGTCAGGTTGGATGGTAATCGTTGGTGGACAGCCATTTTGAGGTCTCTCCAGAGATGCTCATTTGGGTTTAAGTCGTGGCTCTGGCTGGGCCATTTAAGAACAGTCACGGAGTTGTTCTGAAGCCACTCCTTTGTTATTTTAGCTGTGTGCTTAGGGTCATTGTCTTGTTGAGAGGTAAACCTTCAGCCCAGTCTGAGGTCCTGAGCACTCTGGAGAAGGTTTTCATCCAGGATATCCCTGTACTTGGCCACATTCATCTTTCCCTCGATTGCAACCAGTCATCCTGTTCCTGCAGCTGAAAAACACCCCCACAGCATGATGCTGCCACCACCTGTCACGTACCTGGTAGGAGTCTGAAATGACGAGGTCAGCCTGGGACCTTGGCGTTGAGACAAAATAGCGCCCAGTGCACCCTCAGAGGCATCCACCTCCAAAACATAGGCTAAGGATGGATCAGCATGTTTCAAGATAGGAGCTGACGTGAATAAAGTTTTTAACTGTTCAACAGCTGTTTGAGCTTCAGGGGTCCATCGGAAAGGAACATGCTGCTTTGTTAACTGAGTGATAGGAGTGATGATGCCAGAAAAGTTCTTGATAAATTTTCTGTAAAAGTTGGCGAATCCCACAAATCTCTGAACAGCTTTCCTGTCGACAGGGGCAGGCCATTCCAGGACGGAAGTGACTTTCTGTGGGTCCATGGAGATACCGTCAGCAGAGATGACAAGTCCCAGGAAATGTATGGTTGGTTTTTCAAAGTCACATTTCTCAGCCTTTGCGTAAAGGCGGTGTTCCCTCAGCCGACTTTCTTTACATGAGTCCTATGGGATTCTAGAGTTTCAGAGAATATAAGGATGTCATCCAGATACACGATGACGAATAAATCAAGGAAGTCCCGAAAAACGTCATTAACCAGATGTTGGAATGTGGCAGGGGCGTTGCAGAGTCCGAATGGCATGACTTGATATTCAAAATGACCGAAGCGTGTTCGGAAGGCCGTCTTCCATTGATCTCCCTCCCTGATTCTGACAAGATTATAAGCACCTCTCAGATCCAATTTGGAGAACACTCGTGCCCCACGCAGCCTTTGAAAAAGTTCAGGGATCAGAGGCAGAGGGTACCGGTTTTTAACAGTGACCCTGTTAAGGTCACGATAGTCCACACAGGGCCTAAGGGTATGGTCTTTCTTTTCAACAAAGAAAATACCGGCCCCTGCTGGTGAAGTGGAGGGCTGGATGAACTGTTTTTCAAGCCTTTCATCGATATAAATCCTCAGGGCTTCTAGTTGAGGCTCAGAGAGAGGATAAATTCACCCAAATGGCATCTCGGCCCCTGGTAAAATTTCAATAGGACAATCATATGTTCTATGGGGAGGAAGAGTGTCCGCTCCTTTCTTGTTTAATACATCCAGATACTCGTGGTAGGCAGCAGGGACCAGATTAGAGGTTTCATGGTCAGGGAGGATACCCAGGAGGGGTGTGGTATTGAAAGTCTTTTCAGGTAGGCAGTGAAGTTGGCAGTAGTCAGAGGAGAAGGAGATGTCTTCGGTAAGCCAGTTAATGTGAGGATTATGTGCCTTCAACCATGGAATTCCAAGGATGACCGGGAACATGGGAGAAGCTATGATATCCAAACGGAGGAATTCATGGTGGCCGGAAGAAGTACGGCAGGAAATAGGTAAAGTCTCTTGGGTAACGGCCTGATTTAATGCCGGTACCGTCAGCCAGATGAACATGGAATTCCTGCTTCTTGGCACATACAGGCAGCTGGTGGAGAGAAGCAAATGCAGAGTCCATAAAACAACTACAGGCCCCAGAGTCTATGATTGCAAGTACAGGAACAGTCTTTTCAGAAAACTGGAGCACAATGGAAAGAGAGACATGAGACTGGTACCTCCCTGAGAGATGCATCATATGAGGCTGATGGGAGAAAGACCTGCGGGTCTTTGCCGGGCAAGTCTGTATAAAGTGATCCGCCTCCCTGCAATAGAGACACAGATTGTCCTGTAATCGATGAAGGCGTTCATCAGGAGAAAGGGGTGGTCTTTGAAAACTTCTATGAGGAGTCTTATGCAGTTCCCTCCTTCTGGGGGATGCAACGGATGAGGATGCAGGAATGTCAGACCTTGAAGCCACAGAAAGGGTTCCTTTGGACCTTTCGGATTGCCTTTCAAGTAATCGCCGATCGATCTGAATGGTTAGATCGATCAGGTCTTCCAGGGATGCTGGAACTCCCACTCTGGCAAGATCATCCTTTAAGGTGTCAGACAGTCCTAGTCGAAACTGGTGGCGAAGTGTGGAATGATTCCATTGGGTATCTGCACTACATACACGGAAGTCAGTTATATATTCCTCAGCAGGCCTTGGACCTTGCTGTAATTTGCTAAGCATGAATTCAGCAGTCTGCTGGTAGAAGGGGTCTGCATAAAGCTGAGCCATAGCTGAGAAGAAAGAATCTGTAGTTGTCAGGACAGGGTCATGTTGTTCCCGGAGATGATGAGCCCAGTGGCTCCAATAGTAATGTAATGATAAACCCCACCTTGATGTTTTCAGATGTGAAGGTCCGGGGTAACAGGAAGAAATATAGTTCGCAGGAATTCCGGAATGTGCGAAACTTCTTGCGATTTCCGGAGAATCGCTCAGGCATAGGCACCCTGGGTTCAGGAGCGGAAGCAACCTCATGGAACAAGCCAGGCTCTGTTTGGGTATATGAATCAGAGACCAAAAGTGAAGCACAGGCCAATGCGTCATTCTCATCGTGGGGAAATCGCTCTTCCATGCGACTCAGATTTTCTTGTAACTTCGGCAAAATATTGGATAGCACAGAAATAGATCTGTAAATGTCCTCTGGTGGAGAGGCCTCCCTTTCAGACTCCATTTGTGACTGCTTGATACTGTCACGTACCTGGTAGGAGTCTGAAATGACGAGGTCAGCCTCTCTTGTATCTCCAATTCAAGCCCCACTGGAGATGGAACAGATGGTGGCAAGGATCAGGAGGAACACGAGTGCCTGTGAATGCTGCGTGCAGAACTTGCCGGAAGTGTTGCAGACTGGGAAGTGCAGGCAGGGTTTCCAGTGAAGAGCTGGAACCAGCAAAGCTGAGAGGATGGACGGCCAGCACAGGTACTCGGAAACAGCGTGGAGCCAAACAGGAGACAGGAGCGAGGTCATCAGGTAAGCCGGGTTCAGTAACAGGCGGGCAGCGAGGTATCAAGGTATAAACAGGAGCAAGGTCAAACAGGAAGCCAGGATCAGGAACCGGTAATCAGAGTAATCAGAGTCCAGAAACAGGGTCAGGAAGGCCAGGGTTTCAGCAACAGGAAGTCAAGTCAAACAAACAGGGTTTCAAAATCTCAGGACACAGCTGAAGATCAAGCAGCACCTGTCAGAAATCAGAGCAACCCTTAAATAGGCTGTCAGGCGCCAATTCTGGCCAGATGTGTGTTCCTGCGCAAGGAAATCTGCCGATGCCCGTAAATGCGCGCATGCGCACGTGTGCATGCCGGGCGCATCCTGACAGTTGTCTCGCTTAGAATTAAGGCCAAAAAGTTCTATCTTGGTCTTATCAGACCAGAGAATCTTATTTCTCATCAGGTGTTTTTTAGCAAACTCCATGCGGGCTTCCATGTGTCTTGCACTGAGGAGAGGCTTCCGTCGGGCCATTCTGCCATAAAGCCCCTACTGGTGGAGGGCTGCAGTGATGGTTGACTTTCTACAACTTTCTCCCATCTCCCGACTGCATCTCTGGAGCTCAGCCACAGTGATCTTTGGGTTCTTCTTTACCTCTCTCACCAAGGCTCTTCTCCCCCGATAGCTCAGTTTGGCCGGACAGCCAGCTCTAGGAAGGGTTCTGGTCGTCCCAACGTCTTCCATTTAAGGATTATGGAGGCCACTGTGCTCTTAGGAACCTTAAGTGCAGCAGAAATATTTTTGTAACCTTGGCCAGATCTGTGCCTTGCCACATTTCTGTCTCTGAGCTCTTTAGGCAGTTCCTTTGACCTCATGATTCTCATTTGCTCTGACATGCACTGTGAGCTGTAAGGTCTTATATAGACAGGTGTGTGGCTTTGCTAATCAAGTCCAATCAGTATTATCAAACACAGCTGTACTCAAATGAAGGTGTAGAACCATCTCAAGGATGATCAGAAAAAAATGGACAACACCTGAGTTAAATACCGTATTTACCGGCATATAACACTCACAGGCGTATAACACGCACATTCATTTTAAGAGGGAAGTTTCAGGAAAAAACTTAAATTTTATATAAGGAACTTTAATGCAAAATAAGGGTCAGTGCCCATCTGCAGCCTCACCATTGCCATCAATGCAGCCTGATTAATGCCCACCTGCAGCCTCACAAGTGCCATCAATGCAGCCTTATTAGTCCACATCAATACAGCCTCACCATTGCCATCAATGCAGCAGCCTCGCCATTGCCATAAATGCAGCAGCCTCGCCATTGCCATCTATTGACTTCCTATTACAGAGGCCGCCAAGTAAACAGGAGATTCGGAGATTCTCACTGTATGTAATCTGACGGCACTCATCCCCCCCCCCCCCCCCCCGTTGTCTCCGAGGCAGCTGAAATTGAAGTATTGGCGTATAACATGCTATTTGCACCCGATTTTCATAGTGAAAAAGTAAGTGCTAGACGCCAATAAATATAGTATAAATACAGTATATATGATTTTAGCAAATGGCTGCAATATAATCCCTTTCATGACTAAGCCTATTTTTGAAATTTGGTGTTTACAAGTTAAAATCCGTATTTTTTGCTAGAAAATGACTTAGAACCCCCAAACATTATATATATTTTTTTAGCAGAGAATCTAGAGAATAAAATGGAGATTGTTGCAATATTTTATATCACACGGTATTTGTGCAGCGGTGTTTTAAACGCAAATTTTTGGGAAAAGGGACACTTTCAAAAATTTTTAAAAATAAAAACAATAAAGTTACCCCAATTTTTTTGTATAATGTGAAAGATAATGTTACCCTGAGTAAATAGATACCAAACATGTCATGCTTTATAATTGCACGCACTCGTGGAATGGCGACAAACTACGGTACCTAAGAATTTCCATAGGTGACGTTTTAAATTTTTTTACGGTTACCAGGTTAGAGTTACAGAGGAGGTCTAGGGCTAGAATTATTGCTCTCGCTCAGATGATCACAGCGATACCTCACATGTGTGATTTAAACACTGTTTACATATGCGGGCACGACTTCCGTGTGCGTTTTCTTTGCTGTGCGAGCTCACAGGGACGGGGGGCGCTTTAAAAAAAAAAATTGTTGTTCTTATTTATTTTATTTCATAATATATTTTTAACTTGTGTTTAAAAAAAAAAATTTGGATGACTTTTATTGCTGTCACAAGGAATGTAAACATCCCTTGTGACAGTAATAGGTGGTGACAGGTACTCTTTATGGAGGGATCGGGGGTCTTAAAGACCCCCGATCACTCCTTTGCACTTGAAAGTATTCAGATCGCCAAAAAACGGCGATTCTGAATACTGTGTATTTTTTTAAAACCGGCGCCATTGGCAGCCGAGTAAACGGGACGTGACGTCATGACGTCGCTTCCGCGTTTACAATTAGAAGGCTGAAACGAAACCGCCCACAGCTTCGTTCCAGCCCGCCCCCAGCCGCCGGAGAGCGGCGAAAGGCGGCGGGAGGGGGGGACGTCCCCTTCCGCTTCTCCGGTATAACAGCCAAGCGGCTTTTTCGCCGCATCGGTTGTTATACTCGGATAGCCGATCGCCAGTTCTAAACAACGGTACCGGGAAAATGCCTGCAGCTGCGGGCATTTTCCCGGTTATACCGGAAAGCCGAGTATGCACATCTGCATACGCTCGGCGGGAAGCGGTTAACAAAGAGTGAAAAATTTAAGGGGGTCTGAATACTTTCCATCCCCACTGTATATTGTCTGAAAGCAGACACCCTAGAGCAGGGGTCTCAAAGTACCGGCCCGCGGGCCATTTGCGGCCCGCGGACCGGTTAAAAATGGCCCGCAGGCAGGGCCGATCCAGAACTAGAAGTCGACCGATATTTGCCCATTAGACCGATATATAGCACTGGCCGTCGTTCCTCCTCCCTTCTCCACACTCAGCGCTTGATGCTTGTGTGAAGCTGACATGTAACAGGAGGAGAGAGACAGAGGGATCTGTCAGATTTGAGGTTGATGTCGGGGGTGGGCGGGACCCGGCCGGGGTGGGCGGGACCCGGCCGGGGTGGGCGGGACCCAGCCAATATCAAACACCAGCCAATGGGATCTGGGCGGGACGCTACGTGTATGTGGCCCGCCCCTTTTCTTAAGCAGCCCAATCATTGGCTTGTGTTTGATAGCTGCTGGTCCCGCCCACCCCGGCCGTGTCCCGCCCACCCCGACATCAACCTCAATTCTGACAGATCCCTCTGTCTCTCTCCTCTGTGCTACGTGTCAGCTTCACACAAGCATCAAGCGCTGAGTGTGGACAGCTCCTTGTCAGTTTCACACACGGTTACACTCCGCTCAGTGTGAAACCTGCCAGTGCCAATCAGTGCCATCTGTCAGTGCTATCTGTCAGTGCCAGCTGCCAGTGCCACCGCCAATCAGTGCCAGTGCCAATCAGTCTGCCAGTGCCACCTGCCACCTCCAACCAGTACCACCTGCCAGTGCCACCTGCCACCGCCAATCAGTGCCACTGCCAACCAGTGCCTGCCAGTGCCACCGCCAACCAGTGCCCCTGCCAATCAATGCCACCTGCCAGTGCCAACCAGTGCCACCTTCCGCCACCTGCCAGTGCCACGCCAATCAGTGCCACCTGCCGGTGCCAACCAGTGCCACCTGCCAGTGCCACGCCAATCAGTGCCACCTGCCAGTGCCAGGCCAATCAGTGCCACCTGCCAGTGCCAATAGTGCCACCTGCCAGTTCCAAACCAGTGCCACCTGCCAGTTCCAAACCAGTGCCACTTGCCAATGCCTGCCAGTGCCACCTTCCAGTGCCAACCAGTGCCACTGCCAATAAGTGCCACCTGCCAGTGCCATTGCCAATCAGTGCCACCTGCCAGTGCCATCTGTCAGTGCCAATCAGTGCCACCTGCCAATCAGTGCCATGTGCCACCTGCCAGTGCCACTTGCCTAAGCTAACCAGTGCCATCTGTACTGAGGACATCAAGTGTGTGGTAGAGTGACAGGAGCAAGCAGGGAGGAGTGGAGTGGGTGAGTTTTTTTTTTTTTTAAATCAGCCTAAAATATCGGCCACATATATATTGGCCATCGGCCGCCCCAATTTCTAAATATCGGTATCGGCATGGGCCAGAGAAAAACCCATATCGGTCGACCTCTATCCAGGATGTCTTTTTGAACTGCACCCAGGCACCACAGAGGGGGAGGCGCCAAAGAGCTTTACCTCTCCATCTCCTCTGTCCTCTCTGCTGCATGCTGCTGCAGCCCAGAGGGAGAACAGAGCAGAGGAAGGAGCGGAGGAAGGATCCGCTCATCGATCTACCCACCTAGGCATTGACGATCGACCAGAGCCCCAAACCAGGGTCCTGCTGCCACCTCAGAGTGGGAGATTGTATTCTCTGGGTCCCCTGTCACTAGGCCTGTGTGGAAGCCAGGAGGAGAGGACTTGGGAGGCAGATGATCCTGACTGCCAGGAGAGGTGAGTGAGCCATCACACTGAGGCAAAGTCCTTAGTGGGGTGACTGGGGTAGAAATTTGTGCAGAGTGGGGGGTATTTTATGCAGTGTGGAGGGTGATTGTGCAGTGTGGGGGGTAATTGTGTAGTGTGGGGGTAATTATGGAGTGTGGGGGGTATTTTATGGAGTGTGGGGCTATTTGTGCAGTGTGGGAGGGGTAATGCTGGGGGTTAATAATGCGTTTGCTGACACCAATGCTGGGTTAATAATGCGTTTACGGACACAAGTGCTGGGTATAATGCATTTGCTGACACCAATGCTGGGGGTTAATAATGCGTTTGCTGACACCAGTGCTGGGGGTTAATAATGCGTTTGCTGACACCAGTGCTGGGGGTTAATAATGCGTTTGCTGACACCAGTGCTGGGTATAGTATAGTATATTATTGCTGGTATAGTTTATTGCTTTTGAAGTTTTAAAAGTTTGCACGCGGCCCCCCATGGGATATGAAAACTTGTCATGTGGCCCTCAGGCAATTTGAGTTTGAGACCCCTGCCCTAGAGAATAAAACAGTAGTAGTTCCAATTTTTTTATGTCACACGATATTACCGCAAAGGCAATATGAAGCACAAAATTTCAGTTAAAAATACACTACAGTAAATTTCCAGGAACACAAGCGCAATAAAATGACAGAATTTTTGGTAAAATATAAAAGATGAGTTTGCACCGAGTAAAAAGCCAACATGTCAAACCTTGAATTTGTGTGCATACAAACTATTGTACTATTCTTTTACAATTTAAAACGTTTGTTTTTTATTATCACACCGGCACCATTACAATGGGTGTAGGGGAAGCAATCGGGCAGCAGCATATCCACCCGAATGCTTCCATCTGACAGGCAGGAGCCTGGTTGTCAGTTTTACACATAATCCTGGTGGCTGTAGCCACTGGGAATGTGTAAAATCCCCCGTTGTCAGTATTGTACGACGTATGGACCTAACAGCTAAAGGGCTAAAGATAGCAATTAATTATAATATTAATAATAATATTAAATGTAAATGAATGTACACAAAACAATTGATGTAAATAGAGGGGATTACATTCAATAAGGGAGATCAGATTTGTAAAATGAAGGTAAAAAAAATAAATAAAAGGCACGTTTGCTTATTATGAGACACAATCAGCTTGGCTTTGTATTAGAACCTGAAAAAACCTTGGTAGGAATAAAAAGCACTTTAGGCCTCATGCACACTGGACGCTTTGGCTAAATCTCGTAGATGTCCATCTTCTAGCATCAGGAAAAACACACTTGATGTTTCTGAATGCGTGTACCACATTTGGGCATCAATTAATTTAATTGGCCAGAAAAAGAATTTATACTGTCCACTGAAATGACTTAATGCTCAAGCGCTAAACAAGCCTAGTGTTAACACGCATTGGGAGTTTTTTTTCTGGCTAATCGCTCATATCCGGGACATTTTTTTGGTGCGTTAAGATTTGTGCCCTTAACCACTTGACAACTGGGCACTTAAACCCTCCTAATAACCAGACCAATTTTCAACTTTCGGTGCTCTCACATTTTGAATGACAATTACTCAGTCATGCAACACTGTACCTATATGAAATTTTTGGCCTTTTTTTCACACAAATAGAGCTTTCTTTTGGTGATATTAAATCACCGCTGGCTTCTTTATTTTTTGCGCTATAAAAGAAAAAAGACCGAAAATTCTGTAAAAAAATGCATTTTTCTTAGTTTCTGTTATAAAATTTTGCAAATTAGTAATTTTTCTTCATATATTTTGGCCAAAATTTATACCGCTACATATCGTTGGTGAAAATAACCCAAATCGGTGTATATTATTTGGTCTTTGTGAAAGTTATAGAGTCCAAAAGCTATGGTTCCAATATCTGAAAATAGATCACACCTGACGGCCTATCTAATTTCTTGAGACCCTAACATGCCAGAAAAGTACAAATACCCCCCAAATGACCCCTTTTTGGAAAGAAGACATTCCAGGGTATTTAGAAAGATGCATGATGAGTTTTTTGAAGTTGTCATTTTTTCCCACAATTCATTGCAAAATCAAGATTTTTTTTTTCTTTTTTTTTCACAAAATTGTCATATTAGCAGGTTATTTCTCACACACAGCATATGCATACCACAAATTACAACCCAAAACACATTCTGCTATTACTCCTGAGTATGGCGATACCACATGTGAGACTTTTACACAGCATGGCCACATACAGAGGCCCAACATGCAGGGAGCACCTTCAGGCGTTCTGGAGCATCCAGGCCAATTCTGACATTTCTCTCCTACATGTAAAAATCATCATTTATTTGCTAGAAAATGACATAGGACGCCAAAACATTATATATGTTTTTTTTAGCAAAGACCCTAGAGAATACAATGGCGGTCGTTGCAACTTTTTATCTCGCACGGTATTTGCTTAGAAATTTTTATTGTGTGACGATCAGTGTGTGAGGAGGAGAACCCGGTAACAGCTCGTTACCGCGGTTTGTTTACATTCTGTGACCGGCTGTGATTGGACATTGGACCAACTTCATTGGCTCTTTACCGTGTTCAGAGATGGCCTGTGTCAGGGTGACAATCCTGCACGCCGTGCACGAGGAAAGTGCATGTGATCTGCTGTGATTAGACACAACCGGTCACGTGGTAAAAAAAACAAATTATTGGCTCTTTACACTGGTCGGGGATGGGCTGTATCCCGAGGGACACGCCTCATCCCCGATCGCTGCGCTGCGGGCCCCCGGGGGCTCGCAGTAGCGGCATGAACTGGAGGACATCATATGACGCCCGCCCAGGGTGGGTGGGTGTTCCTACCAGCATCATATTACTATGGCCTGGTATGGAATTGGTTAAAGGCTTTGTACTATTCCTTTCTATTCCTGGTGGGGACATGTCTCCGACCTCTATGTAAACTTACCTGTCTAGGTTTGTGTGAAGACAGGAAAGGGCATTGCTTTTTAATTGATAGGCTAGTAAGGGACAAATGTATGTGCATCCATCTGCATTAGAGGATCAGTAGGTGAGAAGATGTGTGGAAGATCTGTGACAATACCCCTAGTGTCTCTACAGATCTAATCAGGTAATAGACACATCTTGGGGACTCTTCCCATCTTGTACACTTCACCTGTGTTATTCCAGGCTAATGTGGATGGATTTATATGGAAGAGTGCTCAAAAATGATCAAAGAAGGGGAAAATGTGTAGAGAAATTGTAGATGATCATTGCTGAGCACCACATCACCCGCCATATTTTAACAGTATCAGCCATTCCAAATCTGATGTCCATTTTGTGTAAGAAAAGGGTTGCTCTTATGTAGATCTTGGTAAACAAGTCTGTAAAGCAAGAAGGCAGGTTATAAGATAGGGCCTAATTCAAACAGGTATCCAATACTAAAGAAACGATGACTAGCATTGAGTAGGTTAGCATAGTGTAGTTTAGTGTAGGTCCTGCCCGAAAAGAGTCTACCTTGTCGTGGTGGGCAGGCTTGTAATATTTTGGTTAAAATTGACAAAACAGAAGAAAGAATGAATTCTCTAGACAGTTTCACTTTTGACCATTTGATTTATTACTGACAGAAAAAAAATATATATATAGTGCAGTGTGATTTGAGCCCATTCATTTTAAATGGGCTCAAATTGCAACAAAGAACTGCATGCACCATTTTTGAGCTGCACCACAACTGGATCGCATGGTACAGAATGGCGTTATGGTGCAGGCAAACGCACTGTGTTTGCAGTGTCATTAACATTGACACATTGTTACATAGTTAGGTTAAAAAAGTCCATCTAGTTCAAAAACAAAAAAATACAATTCCACATACACAATCCTTCACTCACAGTTCACCTGGAGCAGGTCACAAGAACAGTGTGTTTTGCATGCAATACGGGAAATCCAAACTGATTGCAGTGTTTCCCACACTGCGTTAGACCTACACTTAAAGTGATCATAAATGTTCCTTTAAAAAAATTATATATATATATATATATATATATATATATATATATATATACACACACAGAATCTCACAAACGTGAGTACACCCCTCACATTTTTGTAAATATTTTATTATATCTTTTCATGTGACAACACTGAAGAAATGACATTTTGCTACAATGTAAAGTAGTGAGTGTACAGCTTGTATAACAGTGTAAATTTGCAGTCCCCTCAAAATAACTCAACAGCCATTAATGTCTAAACCGCTGGCAACAAAAGTGAGTACACCTCTAAGTAAAAATGTCCAAATTGGGGACACAGTGTCAATATTCTGTGTGGCCACCATTATTTTCCAGCACTGCCTTAACCCTCTTGGGCATGGAGTTCACCAGAGCTTCACAGGTTGCCACTGGAGTCCTCTTCCACTCCTCCATCACGGAGCTGGTGGATGTTAGAGCCCTTGCGCTCCTCCACCTTCCGTTTGAGGATGCCCCACATATGCTCGATAGGTGTTAGGTCTGCAGACATACTTGGCCAGTCCGTCACATTTACCCTCACCTTCTTTAGCAAGGCAGTGGTCGTCTTGGAGATGTGTTTGGGGTCGTTATCATGTTGGAATACTGCCCTGTGGCCCAGTCTCCAAAGGGAGGGGATCATGCTCTGCTTCATTATGTCACAGTACATGTTGGCATTCATGGTTCCCCCAATGAACTGTAGCTCCCCAGTGCCGGAAGCACTCATGCAGCCCCAGACCATGACACTCCCACCACTATGCTTGACTATAGACAAGACACACTTGTCTTAGTACTCCTCACCTGGTTGCTGCCACACATGCTTGACACCATCTGAACCAAATAAGTTCATCTTGGTCTCATCAGACCACAGGACATGGTTCCAGTAATCCATGTCTGCTTGTCTTTAGCAAACTGTTTGTGGGCTTTCTTGTATATCATCTTTAAAAGAGGCTTCCTTCTGGGATGACAGCCATGCAGACCAATTTGATGCAGCGTGCGGTGTATGGTCTGAGCACTGACAGGCTGACCCCCCACCCCTTTAACCTCTGCAGCAATGCTGGCAGCACAAATACATCTATTTCCCAAAGACAACCTCTGGATATGAAGCTGAGCACATGCACTCAACTTCTTTGGTCGACCATGGCAAGGCCTGTTCTGAGTGGAACTTGTCCTGTTAAACCGCTGTATGGTCTTGTCCACTGTGCTGCAGCTCAGTTTCAGGGTCTTGGCAATCTTCTTATAGCCTAAGCCATCTTTATGTAGAACAACAATTCTTTTTATTAGATCCTCAGAGTGGTCTTTGCCATGACACTAACGAGTCACATGACACCGGTGAGGGAAAATGGCTAATTGGGCCCAATGTGAACATTTTCACTTAGGGGTGTACTCACTTTTGTTGCCAGCGGTTTAGACATTAATGGCTGTGTGTTGAGTTATTTTGAGGGGACAGCAAATTTACACTGTTATAACAAGCTGTACGTTCACTACTTTACATTGTAGCAAAGTGTCATTACTTCAGTGTTGTCACATGAAAAGATATTGTGTGAGGAGACTTTTGTGAGATACTGTATATATATATAAATATATATATATATATATATATATATATATATATATATATACTGTATATACCATAGTTTGTAGACACTATAACTTTCACACAAACCAATAATATACACTTATTGGGATTTTTTTTCTACTAAAGACATGTAGCAAAATACATTTTGACCTAAATTTGCCAATAAATTAGATTTTATTGGATATGTTTTAAAACAAAATACAGCATATATATATTTTTTCAAACGTTTCGGTCTTTTTTGTTTATATTGCAAAAAACAAAACAAAAAAAATAGTAATGATCAAATACCACCAAAAGAAAGCTCTATTTGTATGAAAAAGATGATACAAATTTTGTTTGGGTACAGTGTTGCATGACCGTGAAATTGCCACTTAGGTTGCATTCACACTACAGCGTTTTGAATCGCTGGCAGATCTGCCTGCGATTTAACAGCGCCGTGAAGTGAATGACAAAATGCGGAACTCACATTTGAGAAGCCATTCATTTGAATGACACCTCAAAGTGCGGTCTGCCGCGATTGTTTCAAAATAAAACGTGCTGCAATCGCAGGACGCATGTCGCCCCAAAGTAGCTCCTTAACTATTTTTGGGCAACATGTGTCCCGCGATGCAGGTTGCCACGATTGCAGCACATTTCATTGCGCAACAATTGCGGCAGACCCACACCGCGATGTGAGGTGTCATTCAAATGAATGGCATCTCAAATGCGAGTTCCGCGTTTTGTCATTCACACTTTGGTGCTGTCAAATCATGGGCAGATCTGCGGCAGATCTGCCAGCGATTCAAAACAATGTAGTGTGATTGCAGCCTCAAAGTAGAGCAGTCCTGAATAAGCAAAAAGTGCCCTGGTCTTGAAGTGGGTTAAACCTTCTTAAGGGTCAAATGTTTTAAGTTGATTAAGTTCTGATAGAGCACTTCATGCTGCCCCCTTTTGCAGGTATAACTATGTAAAATGTTAAAAATAAGTGCCTATACTGTTTAAAATCCAGTATGGCACTGTCTCACCCTGCTCTGCTCAGCCTCAGTTGTCCTGTAGTCTTGGCACTGTGCTGATAATTAATGAGTCGCTAGAGGCCAATCTGGGACAGCCTCAAGATTTACTGCTGCTGGGAGGGAGGAAACAACAAGATGACACAGACTGTAAACAACAAACAAAGATTAGTTAGAAGGAAAAGAAAATCAGGATAGGTGACAGGACAAACTCTGCTGCCAGGGAGACACAAAAGAGTTAAATTTAAAAGGATAGTGTCTTATCTTATCCTCCTGATATTCTCTCCTTTCTCCCTTCAGCACTGAAAAGTTTCTACAGCCTCCCTTACTACCCAAGCCAAGACACACAAGCAAGGCTGGTAATGCACACATTTTTATTACAGAAAGTGGCATATAGGTTTTGAGACCAAGGAGAGGGGGAGAGTTCTCAGTAACGAAGTGACTGCTCTGGGCTTCAACAAAATGGTGGCCTTTGGCAAGAAGAAACAGAAGCAATGCCGGAAGCAATTTACAGCACATGCTAATTTTGGTAGCATAATTATGAATGTGGAAACTATGTTCCCCCAAAAAATGGAGCACCAGCCACCACTGTGGTAGACCATATAGTTCTAACATTCTCACAAAATCCCAGGCATTGAAGTAATGTGTAATAAAACATGTGTTTCACCTGCTGTTATCATAACGTGTGTGTTAAGGGGTCCTCACACTTATAATTGACATTTTTTATGCTTATGTTTTGCCTTCCTGATTCCTCCTTTCATCAACATGCTAATGATATTTTTTTTAAAAACCTTTCTGTTTTCAGTACCTTTTTTTAGACCCTTTATCATCACTGGGTCTCTGTGTTTCTCTATACAATGAAGGCAGATCGTGGCTGGTAGGAGGGACCATCAGGGTGTTGTATATACCTTCCTGACAACATCACAGCACCCTGCCTAAGTACACCTCTCAAGAACCCTCAGTCCTAATGCAAGCAGTAGGCTGGCTCTTGTAAGGAGTTGTGCAATTATCAAAATGCTTTGAAGGGTGGATGTCAGTCTGGAGCAGGAGTGGGCAACTGAAGCCCTCCAGCTGTTGTGGAACTACATGTCCCATGAGGCATTGCAAGACTGACAGTTACAAGCATGACTCCCAGAGGCAGAGGCATGATGGGACTTGAAGTGCTGCACCAGCTATTGGGTCGCAGTTGTCCACCCCTGAGGAATGAGTGTTCCATATGCATGCAGACCATTCTAGATAATGCCCACATGTAATGATGAGTCTCAACGATTGAAAGAAGGAAAGGGCTAGATGCGCCAGAAAATGAAGCAGGGTCTAGCTGACTTGCTGAAGTGGTGGGCAGGGCTCTCCAAGGATTCATATAGAGCCAGGCCTCGCTACATGTCACAGTTCTCTCACAGGAAGCCTGTTTTATATTCATAGGCTTCTGGTTGTGTGCAGTGCAGCAGGCGAGGGAGACTCGGTGCTGGCAACATGGTGGAAGCAAGCACCTGCAGCATGGAGGTTCTCTGTATCCAACCAGAGAGCAGCATCAAACCATCAGCTGAAGAGATGACTTCTAAAGACTACTACTTTGAACCATTTTTGAACTTTGGTATCCACAAGGAATTGTTGAAGATGAAGTTCGGACTCTTGCTTCACTACAGACACTTGTTCAAGGACAAAGTTATCTTGGATGTAGGAAGTAGAACAGGAATGCTTTGCATGTTGGCAGTTAAAGCCTTGTACACACGATCAGATTTTTGGAAGACCGTTTATCCGTTTTTTGTTGCATGCTAGTCTCATGTCGAAAGTGAAGAGGTCACTCACCATATGAAAATTCTCGTACCACGGAATACAACTTCAGAAGTGATGTAATGTGTTGAATAGTTTTGTATGTATTCTTTAGTTTCTGAGCATGCATATTCTTGCGCTTACAATTTTTTTTCGTATGAAAACCATACTGATTAAATGAAAATGGAACATTGAGTTCACATTCAACAAAAATTTTATAGTCTGCACATTCAGCTTTTATCTGAAGAAAAACCGGAATCGGCTGTCAAAAGCACCGTACTGGGGTGTGGCCTAGGCATGGCGGCGTGAGGACGCATCCTTACAGGGCTCCCGGCCGGTGGTTTCCCCGCAGCACACTACCGCACATTACCGGCATTTAACGGCTCCCCCCTGCCTCCTCAGACACCAGAGAAACCCGATCGCCACACAACCGCTCCAGAGCCGGCATGGACCGCTACTTACGTCCACTGCAGCCGGCGGCTTCCACACCAACGGCCGCAAAGATGGCGCCGGCCCGCCACACAGTACAGGGCACAGCAGGGGTCTCCAGCGATGCTGATCCTCCTCTACAGACGGCAGACGATCACACCATGCCGCCCTTCTCACCACCCAGTGACCTCTCGCCCTGTCTTCCTAGATCTCTGGCAGCATCACCAGACAGAGAAGACAGAGAAGACACCCTGCACAGCCCAGCGCTCCCAGCTTCACCCACAGCTCCTATCCCATCCAGCGCTCTGAGTTTCAGCCCAGGAGACATGGAGGAACAGAGACAACTAACCATGCACCAGAACGCAGTGAGTACACTATATTATACACAGCAAGCACAGGGTCTCCCTCTCCATACCTCCTCTGAACAAAGACTGTGGGATTTCTTGCAGCAGCTACCCACAAGAACTGACCTAGAATCAATTGTTCAGAGGATGGAGACAGCCTTGAAGGGCGAAATACAATCTATCAGACAGGATGCAGTGGTGCTGGACTCCCGTGTCACTGTAGTAGAGCAGGAACAGATCACTGTGTCACAATCTGTGCAAACCCTGCAAACATCCCAAACCGAACTAACTGACCAAATCATACAGCTGCACCTACTTCAGGACGACCTGGAAAATCGCAGCCGCAGGCAGAACATCAGGCTGAGGGGGTTGCCCGAGAGTGTTCCAAACTCAGAATTGCGCTCATCAGTGGTTAATGTCTTCAACCGTTACCTAGACCGCCCGCCAGACTCTGAGATCATCATTGACAGAGTTCATAGGACCCTGGGTCCTCGATCGGAGACATCTGACAGACCAAGAGACGTCCTATGCTGTTTACACTCCTTCAGCCTTAAAGAGGATATATTACAGCAGGCTTGGAGGGTGGGGGTCCTGGAATTTGATGGTGCAGCTGTCCACCTTCTACCAGATGTTTCCAGAAAAACCCTCCTTATGCGACGATCGCTCAAACCTCTCCTTGATGGTCTTGGGGAGAAAGGACTGACGTACAAGTGGGGGCACCCTTTTCACCTCATAGTTCGTAAGGGTCCAGATACCTTCTCTTTGCGTCACCCTTCGGAGCTTCCAGACCTCTTCTCCTTTGCCGACATGGAACCGATCCCAGTGCCCAACTGGCTGCTGACAGTTATTGCCAAAGATCCGATGCGCCAAGCTCTCCCGGGTAGACCACAAAGGGCCCACTACAGTCGCCGTGGCCGAGGGAACCACTCTCAAGTTAGACGGATGGGAAACTCTCGCTCACAACACCCGAATGCAGAAGTGGTGGGCTGAACCTGCACACACGGGTTGCTGACACGCACCCAGATCAGTCTTGCATTTAATTTTTTTTTTTTTTTTTTTGTTCCTCAGGTGAAACTTTGAGTTCAAATTACTTTTTTGTTGTTTGATGCTATGCCAGGACCATTATGTGTAAGGGCCGCAAACTAGAGGCCTTCCAGTTTGACATTCAGTACACACTGATCCACGAACGGAAATAGGCCTCCCCTATGCACCGATCATCCCACATAATAGTTGGCTTGTTTCTAATGTGTTAAACCCAATACTGCGCTTGGTACCTTCAACTCTGACCCATTGCCTTCAAAGTACAACTGGAACAATGCTTCCTAGCCTAAACGCAAGAGCAATCTCTCTCCCCTTTTTTTTTTTTTTTTTTTTTTTACCACGCTCAGAGTATTGGAATAATGAAGTGGCTCTGACTGCCTGATGATGGAACCGTAGACATAACATCGTATTATTTGCCATAGAGACTATACGTATTCATGTTCCCTATGATGATGAGCATATAAATATGTATATAACTAGGGATATCTATGTTCTAACGAGGGCTTTTCCTCCTTTAAAAAGGGGGGGGGGGGTTTTTTGTTTTTTTTGTTTTTTTGTTTTATGTGCAAATGTGATCAGATAACTGTTTCTTCAACTAACACCTTGCCCTTTTTACAGGTTGTACACTATGGTCACAGTCTTTTTTGGGTTACAATGTGATGCAGTGGCCCTGGTGTCTAGATTTTGGCGCTGTGCGGCTTCGGGGTTGGGACGCGGGACTGGTGCTGCTCTAGTTTAAGACTTGCTTGCAAGACAAATACTTTGTGTTTACGGCCCGTTAATCCATCTTCACCAATTTTTTTTTTTTTTTTTTCTTCCCCAGCCGGGTAACAATAAAGGTGCCTTGATGGCTGACCACAAAGGCTGCGGGGGCCCATATGGCCGGGGCCCGGAACTCAGCTGTGCCTTACCACTCCCCGCACTAGGCACACTCTGCCCAGGTGGCAGTAGTTTCTCTCTGCGGAGTTTACATTTTGGACTACTAGATCTCTTCTCTTCTTATCTCTCTTCTTCTTTCTCTTGTCAATCTTCCCCTTTTTTTTTTTTTTTCCCCATCTCCCTTCACCCATTTCCCTCCCCCCCTCTCCTTACCTCCCTGTGCACCCCGGGAGTCAACGCAAGTTGACCTAGACCTAGACAACATGACTGTCAAAATCCTCTCATGGAACATAAAGGGGCTGAATTCCCCGGAGAAGCGAACTAGCTGTCTCGCCGAGCTCTGGAGGCAAAGAGCGCATATTGCATTCCTCCAAGAGACTCACTTTAGGGCAGACAGGATACCTAAACTAATTAACAAACACTTCCCAACGGCCTATCACAGTCCGTCTTTGTCCTCTAAATCAAAAGGGACGAGCATACTCATCTCTAAGTCCCTCCAGTGGCAGTTCCTCGAGGAGTTCCGTGATCGGGAGGGTAGGTTCCTCCTCATAAAAGGGAAAATTTGCTCTCAGACCTTCACTCTCGCGAACATCTACCTCCCGAATTCAAATCCTCTCCCCACCCTTGAGGCTTTCTTATCCACTCTCGACTCCTTCCTTGAGGGAACACTTATCCTAGGCGGGGATTTCAACCTAACATTGGACCCTCATAAAGACTCCTCCTCGAACCTGTCTTCCCTCCCTAGGGGAACCCGACTTCGCTTAAAAGATCTTTTACACTCACACCAACTAATCGATATCTGGAGAATAATGCACCCTCAAGAACGGGACTATACTTTCTATTCCACCGTTCATGGGTCTTACTCCAGAATCGACCTTTTTTTCTTAAAACACTCAGCCATCCCCATGGTCACCAAGACGGACATAGGCCATATAGCACTTTCTGATCATGCTCCAATTCTGTTGGAGATGTCTATTTCACAAGCATCCCCCAGGACATCCATGTGGCGACTTAACGAGACGCTCCTAAAAGACCCAGAGATTGCCGCTGACGTCCTTCGGGAACTCAAGTCATACCTTTCTGTCAATAAAGATTCTGTAGACAACCCAGCCATTGTATGGTCAGCGCATAAGTGCGTCATTAGAGGCATGCTAATCAAACATGGTCATGCGGCCAAACAACGTCGTGCTAAAACCTTGACTGACCTCCTGACGCAACTTCACACTTTGGAACGTCAACATAAGAGTCAGCCCGATAGTGCTACCGAGACGGAACTTGTCCGTCTTCGGGAAGCTATACGAGACCATTCCATGTACGAGGCGAAACATGTACTACTGAAGGCCCGGCGTTCTTTTTACGAATACGGCGATAAATGTGGTCGGCTACTGGCCAACGCCTTACGCGCGAAACGCTCTCAGACATACGTGCCCGCTCTTCACTCGTCATCGGGCTCCAGAGTCCATTCGTCCCCGGAGCTAGCGGACACTTTCCGTGCTTTTTACTACAAGCTGTATAACCTGGATCCAATTTCCACCCCTCAGTTGCTAAGCCAAAAAGCCATAGACATTCGCAAATATCTTCAAGAGACTGACCTTCCTACACTGACGACTGAAGAGCGAGAAGACTTGTCCAAACCTATTACCATGGAGGAATTTGCAGCCGCAATAGCTGACACCCAGCCCGGTAAGGCTCCTGGACCGGATGGTTTTACCCTCCCATATTACAAATTATACCTGGACACTTTGGCACCTTCATTTCTTGCAGCCTTTAATTCTGTGTTAGATGGACACAATCTCCCTGCAGACATGCTACGCGCCTCTATATCTGTGATCCCTAAGCCGGGTAAAGACCCACTACTATGCGCCAGTTACAGGCCCATTTCACTTTTGAACTGTGATATGAAGCTTTTCACTAAAATCCTGGCCTCCCGGATGAATGCCTTATTACCACGTCTGGTCGGAATAGACCAAGTCGGTTTTATTCAAACTAGAGAGGCCAGGGACAACACCACCCGGACACTGAACATCATAGAAAAAGCGAAACGTTCCCGAATACCCCTACTGCTCCTTTCCACAGATGCCGAGAAGGCTTTTGACAGGGTGGACTGGTCCTTCCTTCGGGAGACACTTAAATTTGTGGGAATGCCAGATTCCATCCTGTCATGGATTTCGGCCATATATGAGAATCCCACAGCGACTGTCCGGGTAAACGGCTTTGACGCCAGCCCTTTCTCTATCTCGAACGGCACCAGACAGGGCTGCCCCCTGTCTCCAATGCTGTTCGTCCTCTCCCTGGAACCTTTTCTACGCCATATCAGAAATAATCAGTCCATAAAAGGCATTCAATCGGATCAATACCAACACAAAGTTGCGGCTTATGCCGATGACCTTTTGTTCTACATTACCGAGCCCCTCACATCTCTACCCTCCTTGTTACAGGAACTAAAACGTTATGGCACTCTATCTAATTTTAAGGTCAACTTACAAAAATCAGAGGCCTTAAATGTATCCTTGTCAGATTCTACCATTTCTAACTTACGCCCCTTCTTTCCATTCAAATGGGCTGCCCGCTCAATACAATATCTAGGAACAAAAATCTCCGCAAAATTACAAGACATCGCCACCCTCAACTTTCAGCCTTTTCTATCTACGCTCGCTGCTGATCTTGAGAGGTGGAACTCTCTGGCCCTTTCCTGGTTCGGCCGCTGCAATATACTTAAAATGAATGCAATGCCCAGACTCTTGTACTTATTGCAGGCGCTGCCCGTTAAGATACCTCAAACATTTTTTCACGCCGTTTGCTCATTATTCATCAGATTCATCTGGCGTGGAAAACACCCACGTCTCGGCAGAACACTCCTATTAAGACCAAAGACTAGAGGCGGTCTCGGATTCCCAGATCCAGCTCTATACTATACCGCGGCACATATGACCAGAGTGGTAGACTGGTGCCGTCACAGTGATTTGAAGCTCTGGGTTTCGCTGGAGCAGGAGGCAGCCGGAGCCCCTCTGGCGGGACTACCTTGGGCTGGGAAAACTTCTGCCACCCACTTGACCACTCACCCACTGATTGGACCAACTCTTACGGAACTGAAGAGGTTTTTCCGATTAGCCTCATTAAGAAACTTTCCATCTCCACTGACGCCACTTATTGGTCATCCAGATTTTCTACCTGGCCTCACTGACCCATCCTTTCGATCGCAAGCCCCACAGGGACTCATGAGGGCCTCTACGCTTCTGCGGTCCTCCGGTTGGCCAGCTACGGAGAGCCTGCTCTCAGGTCAGGCCCCACTTCAGTTGGACCACTGGAGGATAAACCAACTATTCCACTTTCTTGGCTCACTGCCCAAACCAAACCACTTTGTCAGAGAGCTCCATTTTTTTGAGGAGCTCTGCTTGGGTGAGGGACCGATTCGGAGATCCTTATCAGCCTCCTACAAATCCCTCTTGGACCTTCACGCCACAGTGGATCCCCCATTCTTAGCAAAATGGGAGAGAGACTTACAAGTCACCTTCACAGAACCCCAAAAAGAACGCATACTCTTTTTCGCTCAGAAATCCTCTATGTGCAGCAAATACCAAGAGACCGCATATAAAATAGTGACGCGCTGGTACAGGACCCCTTCAGTGCTAGCTAAGATATTTCCTTTACAATCTGACCGTTGCTGGTGCTGCAACCTACATCCAGGCACTCTATTACATATTTTCTGGGACTGCCCTGTACTGAAAACTCGTACAGAAACTTACGGATTTCTCCCTTCAGGATAATCCAGCTGCGGTTCTTCTTAACCTTACTCCCCTGTCAAAGAAACGTTACCACAAATCCCTCCTCAAACATCTCCTTAACGTGGCCCGGGCTAGCATTCCACCTCTCTGGAAGCAACAGTCTGCGCCAACGGTGGCCCAATGGTTCGCGAGGGTGGGGGACATTGAGCGGATGGAGGATCTGACCTCTGCGTTGCGGGACAAGTCGGAGGAACATAGGTCCAGATGGTTTCATTGGAACCTTTTTCGCTTCTCCGACGAATTCCACCAATACCTGTCAGGATCCATCGTCTAGAATTTCTATTGACAGTTCAGCATTACCGAATTTGGCTCCCCGGGGGCAAACGCCCCTCACCTCCTCCCTCCCCCCTCCCAGGAATGTTGTTTAATTTTCAATTATTTTTCTTTTATCTCTTTCTTTTTCTCTCCCCTCAGTCTTCTCTCTCTAACCTTACTATTTCTCTCTCTATAAAAAAAGACATAAAAAGTGATGGGCACAGATGTTTAAGTTTACATTATATTAGACTTCGGCGAGTGGTATCTCAGTCTAACTGAATAATGACCTTCACTCACATTTAACTGTTAAGTTTCTGACTGTTATACTTGACGAGTTCATTACAGTTTAAATGCAATGCGAAGCTACCGTTATATTTGTATCTGTGTCATATCTTTAAATAAAAAATTAAAAAAAAAAAAAAAAAAAAAAAAAAAAAAGCACCGTACTAATGATCCGAAAATCGGCAGATCATTCGTCGGACGAAATTTTACTTCCGATTTTCGTACGTTTGTACGGGCCTTTAGACTGGGACAAAAAAAGATTGGGTGCTCAAGTATTTCGGACTACGTCATCAAGATTGTAAAGGCAAACAAACTAGGTCACGATGTAACCATCTTCGAGGGCAAGGTGGAGGAAATGGAGCTGCCAGTCAAAAGAGTTGACATAATATTAATTGAATGGATGGGATGTTGTCTGCTCTATGAATCAATGCTCAACACTGTTACTGAGCAAATGGCTGACACCTGATGGGCTTATATTTCCTGATCGTGCAACACTTTATGCAGCTGCTATAGAAGATGGACAATACAAGGACTGCAAGATGGTGGGAGAATGTCTATGGTTTTGACATGTTGAGTATCAAGATGTAGCCATCAAGGAACCTTTTGTTCACATGGTTGATCCCAAGCAACTCCTGTCTCATTAAGAAGTTGGATATCTACACGGTTAAGGTTGATGACCAAAGCTTTATCTCTCCATTCTGTCTCCAAGTACTGCAAAATAATTACCTGATGGCTTATTTCATCATAAAGTTCATACATTGCCATAAGAGGACAGGCTTCTCTACAAGTCCAGAGTCTCCATACACTCACTGGAAACAGTCTTTTAAATTTGTAGCGCTACTCCTGCATTTTTATAGCACTGATCAATGTAATAATATCACTCGTCCCCAAAAAGTGTAATTTGGGGTCAGATTTGTCCACCGCAATGTCACAATCCTGCTACAATTCGCAGATCACCGCCATTACCAGTTAAACAATAAAAAAGAATAAAAGTCCCTAAATCTATCCGGTAGTTTGTAGACGTGATAACTTTTGTGCAAACCAATCACTATACGCCTATTGCGATTTTTTTCCAAAAATATGTAGAAGAATATATATCAGCCTAAACTGATGAATACATTTGTTTTTTATATTTGTTTTTTGGATATGTATTATAGCAGAAAGTTAAATCATTGGCGCATAAAGAGGCTGAGCCATCTGGCAATCAGGCATCCGGGTGGAATCCACCATTACTGTCGGGATCCTTCCAGAGCCTGGCGTGGCTCTGTGATGTCAAGTAAGTGCACTACAATGACCCAGAAAAAGAGAATCGTGCCCAAGATACAGTATCTTTGACCATACTTCTCTTTTAAAGGTATAGACTGATGTAAATGAGTAGCATTTACCTAGTATTTGTCACTTTCAAAGCCAGCCGGGGTTTGCGTAAGTGAATGTAGCGTTCACCGAAGTACTGTGTCATGGGTTAAAGAAAGCTGGCTCAGGCTAAAGAACCTCTTTAATTAAAGTGACAGCACATTCTGTTGTTAAAAAACAAAACAAAAAAAACAACAATCTGCATTAGAACTTTAGCACCATTTTGATAGACAGGTCAACAGCATTAGTAGCAGTGCTTGTCAAACCCAAAGGAAGAAGGGTGTGATGTACCTTGCAGCTAGAGGTGCGAGGAGTTGTGGGACTTGTGGTCCCAGCACAGGTGCAACCGTGATGATGTCATCAAGCTGCTCCCAGGCCATACAGTAGGGAAAAGTAGGAAAACATGATCAAAATGGCCAGGTGATTGAACATTTAAAATTGAAAAAAAGGTATTCTAAAAAATATTTGAAAGTTAATATTTAATGTGCAGTGACCTTAGAAGGGGGTGGGGCCCGGCTTAATTCATTTTTCCATGACTTGGCTTTTGCTTTAATGACCCCCTTCTATCTCCCCAGCTATATACAGATTTATATATTTTAGGACTATATTTATTCACTACTTAATAAGACTCTTTTGTGCATTTGTCACCACAAAGCACTGCACACCATTTTTTGTTTTATTGCCCTATCTGCATGCTCAGTGTAGAGGTGTGGGAAGAGCAGAGGACTGTGTGGATGCTGGTCGAGAAGGATAGGAATTGGTCCGTGGTGACACTGGGCAGGGGAGCACTATAGTAATAGTACTATATGGGGGCAGGTTAGTGGTGAGGGCGGCAGGGTATTGATCATCTTGCATAGGACAGTCTGGCACCTCCCTTACCACGTCCAGCAGGTCTGCAGTCTCTGATCATCTCCTGTACCAATTGTTCAGAGGATGGAGACAGCCTTGAAGGGCGAAATACAATCTATCAGACAGGATGCAGTGGTGCTGGACTCCCGTGTCACTGTAGTAGAGCAGGAACAGATCACTGTGTCACAATCTGTGCAAACCCTGCAAACATCCCAAACCGAACTAACTGACCAAATCATACAGCTGCACCTACTTCAGGACGACCTGGAAAATCGCAGCCGCAGGCAGAACATCAGGCTGAGGGGGTTGCCCGAGAGTGTTCCAAACTCAGAATTGCGCTCATCAGTGGTTAATGTCTTCAACCGTTACCTAGACCGCCCGCCAGACTCTGAGATCATCATTGACAGAGTTCATAGGACCCTGGGTCCTCGATCAGAGACATCTGACAGACCAAGAGACGTCCTATGCTGTTTACACTCCTTCAGCCTTAAAGAGGATATATTACAGCAGGCTTGGAGGGTGGGGGTCCTGGAATTTGATGGTGCAGCTGTCCACCTTCTACCAGATGTTTCCAGAAAAACCCTCCTTATGCGACGATCGCTCAAACCTCTCCTTGATGGTCTTGGGGAGAAAGGACTGACGTACAAGTGGGGGCACCCTTTTCACCTCATAGTTCGTAAGGGTCCAGATACCTTCTCTTTGCGTCACCCTTCGGAGCTTCCAGACCTCTTCTCCTTTGCCGACATGGAACCGATCCCAGTGCCCAACTGGCTGCTGACAGTTATTGCCAAAGATCCGATGCGCCAAGCTCTCCCGGGTAGACCACAAAGGGCCCACTACAGTCGCCGTGGCCGAGGGAACCACTCTCAAGTTAGACGGATGGGAAACTCTCGCTCACAACACCCGAATGCAGAAGTGGTGGGCTGAACCTGCACACACGGGTTGCTGACACGCACCCAGATCAGTCTTGCATTTAATTTTTTTTTTTTTTTTTTTGTTACTCAGGTGAAACTTTGAGTTCAAATTACTTTTTTGTTGTTTGATGCTATGCCAGGACCATTATGTGTAAGGGCCGCAAACTAGAGGCCTTCCAGTTTGACATTTAGTACACACTGATCCACGAACGGAAATAGGCCTCCCCTATGCACCGATCATCCCACATAATAGTTGGCTTGTTTCTAATGTGTTAAACCCAATACTGCGCTTGGTACCTTCAACTCTGACCCATTGCCTTCAAAGTACAACTGGAACAATGCTTCCTAGCCTAAACGCAAGAGCAATCTCTCTCCCCTTTTTTTTTTTTTTTTTTTTTTTACCACGCTCAGAGTATTGGAATAATGAAGTGGCTCTGACTGCCTGATGATGGAACCGTAGACATAACATCGTATTATTTGCCATAGAGACTATACGTATTCATGTTCCCTATGATGATGAGCATATAAATATGTATATAACTAGGGATATCTATGTTCTAACGAGGGCTTTTCCTCCTTTAAAAAGGGAGGGGGGGGGGGGGAGGAAAAATTTTTTTTTTTTTTTGGTATTTTTGTTTTTGTTTTTTTTGTTTTGTTTTGTTTTTTTTGTTTTATGTGCAAATGTGATCAGATAACTGTTTCTTCAACTAACACCTTGCCCTTTTTACAGGTTGTACACTATGGTCACAGTCTTTTTTGGGTTACAATGTGATGCAGTGGCCCTGGTGTCTAGATTTTGGCGCTGTGCGGCTTCGGGGTTGGGACGCGGGACTGGTGCTGCTCTAGTTTAAGACTTGCTTGCAAGACAAATACTTTGTGTTTACGGCCCGTTAATCCATCTTCACCAATTTTTTATTTTTTTTTCTTCCCCAGCCGGGTAACAATAAAGGTGCCTTGATGGCTGACCACAAAGGCTGCGGGGGCCCATATGGCCGGGGCCCGGAACTCAGCTGTGCCTTACCACTCCCCGCACTAGGCACACTCTGCCCAGGTGGCAGTAGTTTCTCTCTGCGGAGTTTACATTTTGGACTACTAGATCTCTTCTCTTCTTATCTCTCTTCTTCTTTCTCTTGTCAATCTTCCCCTTTTTTTTTTTTTTTCCCCATCTCCCTTCACCCATTTCCCTCCCCCCCTCTCCTTACCTCCCTGTGCACCCCGGGAGTCAACGCAAGTTGACCTAGACCTAGACAACATGACTGTCAAAATCCTCTCATGGAACATAAAGGGGCTGAATTCCCCGGAGAAGCGAACTAGCTGTCTCGCCGAGCTCTGGAGGCAAAGAGCGCATATTGCATTCCTCCAAGAGACTCACTTTAGGGCAGACAGGATACCTAAACTAATTAACAAACACTTCCCAACGGCCTATCACAGTCCGTCTTTGTCCTCTAAATCAAAAGGGACGAGCATACTCATCTCTAAGTCCCTCCAGTGGCAGTTCCTCGACGAGTTCCGTGATCGGGAGGGTAGGTTCCTCCTCATAAAAGGGAAAATTTGCTCTCAGACCTTCACTCTCGCGAACATCTACCTCCCGAATTCAAATCCTCTCCCCACCCTTGAGGCTTTCTTATCCACTCTCGACTCCTTCCTTGAGGGAACACTTATCCTAGGAGGGGATTTCAACCTAACATTGGACCCTCATAAAGACTCCTCCTCGAACCTGTCTTCCCTCCCTAGGGGAACCCGACTTCGCTTAAAAGATCTTTTACACTCACACCAACTAATCGATATCTGGAGAATAATGCACCCTCAAGAACGGGACTATACTTTCTATTCCACCGTTCATGGGTCTTACTCCAGAATCGACCTTTTTTTCTTAAAACACTCAGCCATCCCCATGGTCACCAAGACGGACATAGGCCATATAGCACTTTCTGATCATGCTCCAATTCTGTTGGAGATGTCTATTTCACAAGCATCCCCCAGGACATCCATGTGGCGACTTAACGAGACGCTCCAAAAAGACCCAGAGATTGCCGCTGACGTCCTTCGGGAACTCAAGTCATACCTTTCTGTCAATAAAGATTCTGTAGACAACCCAGCCATTGTATGGTCAGCGCATAAGTGCGTCATTAGAGGCATGCTAATCAAACATGGTCATGCGGCCAAACAACGTCGTGCTAAAACCTTGACTGACCTCCTGACGCAACTTCACACTTTGGAACGTCAACATAAGAGTCAGCCCGATAGTGCTACCGAGACGGAACTTGTCCGTCTTCGGGAAGCTATACGAGACCATTCCATGTACGAGGCGAAACATGTACTACTGAAGGCCCGGCGTTCTTTTTACGAATACGGCGATAAATGTGGTCGGCTACTGGCCAACGCCTTACGCGCGAAACGCTCTCAGACATACGTGCCCGCTCTTCACTCGTCATCGGGCTCCAGAGTCCATTCGTCCCCGGAGCTAGCGGACACTTTCCGTGCTTTTTACTACAAGCTGTATAACCTGGATCCAATTTCCACCCCTCAGTTGCTAAGCCAAAAAGCCATAGACATTCGCAAATATCTTCAAGAGACTGACCTTCCTACACTGACGACTGAAGAGCGAGAAGACTTGTCCAAACCTATTACCATGGAGGAATTTGCAGCCGCAATAGCTGACACCCAGCCCGGTAAGGCTCCTGGACCGGATGGTTTTACCCTCCCATATTACAAATTATACCTGGACACTTTGGCACCTTCATTTCTTGCAGCCTTTAATTCTGTGTTAGATGGACACAATCTCCCTGCAGACATGCTACGCGCCTCTATATCTGTGATCCCTAAGCCGGGTAAAGACCCACTACTATGCGCCAGTTACAGGCCCATTTCACTTTTGAACTGTGATATGAAGCTTTTCACTGAAATCCTGGCCTCCCGGATGAATGCCTTATTACCACGTCTGGTCGGAATAGACCAAGTCGGTTTTATTCAAACTAGAGAGGCCAGGGACAACACCACCCGGACACTGAACATCATAGAAAAAGCGAAACGTTTCCGAATACCCCTACTGCTCCTTTCCACAGATGCCGAGAAGGCTTTTGACAGGGTGGACTGGTCCTTCCTTCGGGAGACACTTAAATTTGTGGGAATGCCAGATTCCATCCTGTCATGGATTTCGGCCATATATGAGAATCCCACAGCGACTGTCCGGGTAAACGGCTTTGACGCCAGCCCTTTCTCTATCTCGAACGGCACCAGACAGGGCTGCCCCCTGTCTCCAATGCTGTTCGTCCTCTCCCTGGAACCTTTTCTACGCCATATCAGAAATAATCAGTCCATAAAAGGCATTCAATCGGATCAATACCAACACAAAGTTGCGGCTTATGCCGATGACCTTTTGTTCTACATTACCGAGCCCCTCACATCTCTACCCTCCTTGTTACAGGAACTAAAACGTTATGGCACTCTATCTAATTTTAAGGTCAACTTACAAAAATCAGAGGCCTTAAATGTATCCTTGTCAGATTCTACCATTTCTAACTTACGCCCCTTCTTTCCATTCAAATGGGCTGCCCGCTCAATACAATATCTAGGAACAAAAATCTCCGCAAAATTACAAGACATCGCCACCCTCAACTTTCAGCCTTTTCTATCTACGCTCGCTGCTGATCTTGAGAGGTGGAACTCTCTGGCCCTTTCCTGGTTCGGCCGCTGCAATATACTTAAAATGAATGCAATGCCCAGACTCTTGTACTTATTGCAGGCGCTGCCCGTTAAGATACCTCAAACATTTTTTCACGCCGTTTGCTCATTATTCATCAGATTCATCTGGCGTGGAAAACACCCACGTCTCGGCAGAACACTCCTATTAAGACCAAAGACTAGAGGCGGTCTCGGATTCCCAGATCCAGCTCTATACTATACCGCGGCACATATGACCAGAGTGGTAGACTGGTGCCGTCACAGTGATTTGAAGCTCTGGGTTTCGCTGGAGCAGGAGGCAGCCGGAGCCCCTCTGGCGGGACTACCTTGGGCTGGGAAAACTTCTGCCACCCACTTGACCACTCACCCACTGATTGGACCAACTCTTACGGAACTGAAGAGGTTTTTCCGATTAGCCTCATTAAGAAACTTTCCATCTCCACTGACGCCACTTATTGGTCATCCAGATTTTCTACCTGGCCTCACTGACCCATCCTTTCGATCGCAAGCCCCACAGGGACTCATGAGGGCCTCTACGCTTCTGCGGTCCTCCGGTTGGCCAGCTACGGAGAGCCTGCTCTCAGGTCAGGCCCCACTTCAGTTGGACCACTGGAGGATAAACCAACTATTCCACTTTCTTGGCTCACTGCCCAAACCAAACCACTTTGTCAGAGAGCTCCATTTTTTTGAGGAGCTCTGCTTGGGTGAGGGACTGATTCGGAGATCCTTATCAGCCTCCTACAAATCCCTCTTGGACCTTCACGCCACAGTGGATCCCCCATTCTTAGCAAAATGGGAGAGAGACTTACAAGTCACCTTCACAGAACCCCAAAAAGAACGCATACTCTTTTTCGCTCAGAAATCCTCTATGTGCAGCAAATACCAAGAGACCGCATATAAAATAGTGACGCGCTGGTACAGGACCCCTTCAGTGCTAGCTAAGATATTTCCTTTACAATCTGACCGTTGCTGGTGCTGCAACCTACATCCAGGCACTCTATTACATATTTTCTGGGACTGCCCTGTACTGAAAACTCGTACAGAAACTTACGGATTTCTCCCTTCAGGATAATCCAGCTGCGGTTCTTCTTAACCTTACTCCCCTGTCAAAGAAACGTTACCACAAATCCCTCCTCAAACATCTCCTTAACGTGGCCCGGGCTAGCATTCCACCTCTCTGGAAGCAACAGTCTGCGCCAACGGTGGCCCAATGGTTCGCGAGGGTGGGGGACATTGAGCGGATGGAGGATCTGACCTCTGCGTTGCGGGACATGTCGGAGGAACATAGGTCCAGATGGTTTCATTGGAACCTTTTTCGCTTCTCCGACGAATTCCACCAATACCTGTCAGGATCCATCGTCTAGAATTTCTATTGACAGTTCAGCATTACCGAATTTGGCTCCCCGGGGGCAAACGCCCCTCACCTCCTCCCTCCCCCCTCCCAGGAATGTTGTTTAATTTTCAATTATTTTTCTTTTATCTCTTTCTTTTTCTCTCCCCTCAGTCTTCTCTCTCTAACCTTACTATTTCTCTCTCTATAAAAAAAGACATAAAAAGTGATGGGCACAGATGTTTAAGTTTACATTATATTAGACTTTGGCGAGTGGTATCTCAGTCTAACTGAATAATGACCTTCACTCACATTAAACTGTTAAGTTTCTGACTGTTATACTTGACGAGTTCATTACAGTTTAAATGCAATGCGAAGCTACCGTTATATTTGTATCTGTGTCATATCTTTAAATAAAAAAAAAAAAAAAAAGCACCGTACTAGTGATCCGAAAATCGGCAGATCATTCATCGGACGAAATTTTACTTCCGATTTTTGTACGTTTGTACGGGCCTTTAGACTGGGACAAAAAAGATTGGGTGCTCAAGTATTTCGGACTACGTCATCAAGATTGTAAAGGCAAACAAACTAGGTCACGATGTAACCATCTTCGAGGGCAAGGTGGAGGAAATGGAGCTGCCAGTCAAAAGAGTTGACATAATATTAATTGAATGGATGGGATGTTGTCTGCTCTATGAATCAATGCTCAACACTGTTACTGAGCAAATGGCTGACACCTGATGGGCTTATATTTCCTGATCGTGCAACACTTTATGCAGCTGCTATAGAAGATGGACAATACAAGGACTGCAAGATGGTGGGAGAATGTCTATGGTTTTGACATGTTGAGTATCAAGATGTAGCCATCAAGGAACCTTTTGTTCACATGGTTGATCCCAAGCAACTCCTGTCTCATTAAGAAGTTGGATATCTACACGGTTAAGGTTGATGACCAAAGCTTTATCTCTCCATTCTGTCTCCAAGTACTGCAAAATAATTACCTGATGGCTTATTTCATCATAAAGTTCATACATTGCCATAAAAGGACAGGCTTCTCTACAAGTCCAGAGTCTCCATACACTCACTGGAAACAGTCTTTTAAATTTGTAGCGCTACTCCTGTAGGAGCCGCTAGTACTTTCCAGGATCTTCCTTTGTTGCAGCCCCACAGCCAGGCACACAGTATTTTCCACAGCCAGGTGCACAACTTTTGCTCGTTCCTCCAATGACCAGTCACCTCGCAGGAGGAAGGCACAGCCGGCATTGGCGTATATTTATTCCATTCTATATTTATTAAGTATTACCTATTAATAGGAGGATAGTGGGCGCGCGGACTCAAAGCCCGTGATCGTGGTGAGCAGAGGCAGAATGGGGAACTTTTTATGGAAACAAGACGATTCCCTGTTCTGCCTAGTGACATGGCAGGGATCTTCTGTTCCCAGTGATCGGGAGCAGTGATCTCTGTCATTTTCCAGTAAGCCCATCCCCCCTACAGTTAGAACACACCTAGGGAACACACATAACCCCTTGATCGCCCCCCCCTAGTGTTAACCCCTTCCCTGCCAGTATCATTTTTACATTAATCAGTGCATTTTTATAGCACTGATCAATGTAATAATGTCACTGGTCCCCAAAAAGTGTAATTTGGGGTCAGATTTGTCCGCCGCAATGTCACAATCCTGCCACAATTCGCAGATCACCGCCATTACCAGTTAAAGAATAAAAAAGAATAAAAGTCCCTAAATCTATCCGGTAGTTTGTAGACGTGATAACTTTTGTGCAAACCAATCACTATACGCCTATTGCGATTTTTTTCCAAAAATATGTAGAAGAATATATATCGGCCTAAACTGATGAATACATTTGTTTTTTATATTTGTTTTTTGGATATGTATTATAGCAGAAAGTTAAATCATTGGCGCATAAAGAGGCTGAGCCATCTGGCAATCAGGCATCCGGGTGGAATCCACCATTACTGTCGGGATCCTTCCAGAGCCTGGCGTGGCTCTGTGATGTCAAGTAAGTGCACTACAATGACCCAGAAGAAGAGAATCGTGCCCAAGATACAGTATCTTTGACCATACTTCTCTTTTAAAGGTATAGACTGATGTAAATGAGTAGCATTTACCTAGTATTTGTCACTTTCAAAGCCAGCCGGGGTTTGCGTAAGTGAATGTAGCGTTCACCGAAGTACTGTGTCATGGGTTAAAGAAAGCTGGCTCAGGCTAAAGAACCTCTTTAATTAAAGTGACAGCACATTCTGTTGTTAAAAAACAAAACAAAAAAAACAACAATCTGCATTAGAACTTTAGCACCATTTTGATAGACAGGTCAACAGCATTAGTAGCAGTGCTTGTCAAACCCAAAGGAAGAAGGGTGTGATGTACCTTGCAGCTAGAGGTGCGAGGAGTTGTGGGACTTGTGGTCCCAGCACAGGTGCAACCGTGATGATGTCATCAAGCTGCTCCCAGGCCATACAGTAGGGAAAAGTAGGAAAACATGATCAAAATGGCCAGGTGATTGAACATTTAAAATTGAAAAAAAGGTATTCTAAAAAATATTTGAAAGTTAATATTTAATGTGCAGTGACCTTAGAAGGGGGTGGGGCCCGGCTTAATTCATTTTTCCATGACTTGGCTTTTGCTTTAATGACCCCCTTCTATCTCCCCAGCTATATACTGTATACTCCCCTTCCTTTCTCTACCACACTGCTTTGTTCTGCTGATATGTTTCTTCCTCACACATTGGAGGGCATTTTTGTGGCATGTGATGTGATTTTCAAATGCCAAGCTTAAAGTAACACAAACGTAATCATGTACAAAGAACGCTGCCATGATCTCCAAGGAGCCGGCATGCGTTCTACTGAACCAGAAACCTGAAGTTCTTTGTACATGATTACGTTTGTGTTACTTGTGTAGGAATTGTGTGGAGGAATTTGAAAATGTGAGTGCGCATACTTGCAGATGTTTTTTTAATAATAGTTTTCAATCTTTATGGTTTTATGCGATGAGCCCTCTTATTATTTTATTCTGCATACCCTTATTATGCCCCGTACACACGGTCGGATTTTCCGATGGAAAATATGTGATAGGACCTTGTTGTCGGAAATTCCGACCGTGTGTACGGGGCATTACTGTTATTGACGGTGAGCAGAGGAGGAGAACTGAAAGTGGTTATAAAAGTTTTATTTTCTAATTTTAAATAACAAACATGTCATACTTACCTGCTCTGTGTAATGGTTTTGCAGCCCCGATCCTCCTCTTCTTGGGTTCCCTGCTGAGTACCCCAATAGCAAGCTGCTTGCACTTATGTGTGCTCACTTCCGAGCTGCCTCTGTGTGTCTAAAGGACACACAAAACGTGGCTTAGGCCCCCCCCCCCCCCACATCTCACTAACTGTGATTGACAGCAGTGGGAGCTGATGTCTCAGCCAATGAGGAGAGAGAGACCCATGAGAGCCTCCACTCTCATGCATATCGCTGGATCGGGCTAAGGTAAGTATTGGCGGGGGGGGGGGGGGTGCACTCCTGCAGGTTTTTTATCTTCAACTACTTGAAGGCTGATAACAGATCACATACCTAAGCCCTTATAGACTCTTTTCTAATCAAAAGGTCCTTTGGTTTTGGGAAGTCACTCTAGCCTATGGGGGAATGAGCGCTTGGCACTTCATAATGTGGAGCATTGAATATTGGCGAAGAGGAATGCAATTAGTATATTATTTGTCTGAAGAACTTTCTTTTGAAGATATCCAGTTTGCAGTAAATCTTTGGCACTTATATTTGCACAATATTTATCATCTAGAAAAAATTGAACAACAAAAGACACAGAGACGTAATTTTTTTGCACAGTTACACTTTATTTATAGGACATTAAACACTTTTTATTTGGAGGGAATTGTTCAGTTTTATTGATAATTTACACACATTGAGTGACTTAAAGCGACTGTAAAGGTAAAATTAAAAATAAATAAATAAAAAAAACACACACATCTAAACTTACAGTGCCTTGAAAAAGTTTTCATACCCCTTGAAATTTTTCACATTTTGTCATGTTACAACCAAAAACGTAAATATATTTTATTGGGATTTTATGTGCTAGACCAATACAAAGTGGCACATAATTGTGCGGCCGTGAACCTCCTCTTTTCGGGGGCCCTGCCAGCGCTCCTGGCCCCTCCTCTCTGTCCAGACAGCTGAACTCTTGATTGACAGCAGTGTGAACCAATGACTCCCGATGCCTCAGCAAAGCCAATGAGACCCGGAAGAGTGAGAGGAGAGAACAGCTGCAGACGTGCACAGCGCTGAATTCAATGAGGGCTCAGGTAAGTAAAAGGGGGGGAGGGGGGTGGGGGGTGGGGATGAAAATTGATGCCTAAACATTTTTTACCTGAATGCAAGGAATGCATTCAGGTAAAAAAAGGTTTAGGCTTTACAACCACTTTAATGTATTTTATAGCACAGAATAACAATAGATAATAAAATATCATGGTAAAGAAATGGGTATTCCCATGCTGCCTAAGGTTTTTTATTATTTAAAAAAAAACAGACAATGATGCGATTTGGTTGCAGCAAAAACACCGACAGGGGTCAAACGCCACCCAACAAAGTTATAGGGAAAAATCAATATTTGGTGTTGCACTCCAAATGGATAAAGTGCTAATGTGATCAATAAAGTGCTAAATTTGCAAAAAATGCATTTAAAGGTAGATACAGTAAAATATCCAAAAATCCAAATATACTGTGATCACAAAAAACTACTATACAATCATACAGAAAGAGTCCATGAAATTCATGTGATAAACCATATAACCAAATGTAAAGAAAGGGAAGTATCCAAATTAATATAAAAAGATGAATGAGGTAGATATTGAAAAGTCTTCAGGAAAGTGTGCTGGTGATTAGGGTGCTGTGTTGCTTCAAACAATAGTGACACAGTGACTGGGTGGTTTTATCTTCGGTGTGCTCACACCTACAGGTGCAGTGGCTCCTTACCTTACTGCTGTAAGGTAAACAGCATTAGTAATAATCAGGTGAAATACACGGTGCTATATCCTTTAAACGGTATCTCCAGATGTTTATCCTTATTGCTTTCAAGCAAGTAAACAAACTCAGTATTGGCAACTTGTATGCTTTTCTGCTACATCCACAAGTTTTGCCTCTCAGGGCAGTATGTTAGGTAAACCAGAAGGAAGAAGAAACAGGAAGCCCCAATAGTGAAGTATGTTTAAAAATATCACATTTATTTAAAAGACATATATTGTAGGGGTGCGCATCTTCACTGGCCTCATGATTCGATTCGATTACGATTATCCGGTCCACGATTCGATTCTGCGATGCATCACGATGCATCACGATTACTGCGCACGGTTTTTATCCAAAAAATTCAAGTAGTCAGAAGAACTCAATTTTTTTAACTTTATCTGTTCTTAAAAAAAAGACAACACTCTCTGCATGTAGCAAAGTGTAAACACAGCAGAAGAGGAGCTCCAGACTGCCCCCAAATGAATACAGAAGATGATAAGTGACTGCAGACATGATACAGGCGAGGGTCAGAGACTGCAGACATGAAACAGGAGACGGTCAGAGACTGCAGACATGATAAAGGAGATGCTCAGAGACTGCAGACATACTACAGGAGATGGTCAGAGACTGCAGACATACTACAGGAGATGATCAGAGACTGCAGACATGGTACAGGAGATGGTCAGAGACTGCAGACATGATACAGGAGATGGTCAGAGACTGCAGACATGGTACAGGAGATGGTCAGAGACTGCAGACATGATACAGGAGATGGTCAGAGACTGCAGATATGGTACAGGAGATGATCAGAGACTGCAGACCTGCTGGACGTGGTAAGGGAGGTGCCAGACTGTCCTATGCAAGATGATCAATACCCTGCCGCCCTCACCACTAACCTGCCCCCATATAGTACTATTACTATAGTGCTCCCCTGCCCAGTGTCACCACGGACCAATTCCTATCCTTCTCGACCAGCATCCACACAGTCCTCTGCTCTTCCCACACCTCTACACTGAGCATGCAGATAGGGCAATAAAACAAAAAATGGTGTGCAGTGCTTTGTGGTGACAAATGCACAAAAGAGTCTTATTAAGTAGTGAATAAATATAGTCCTAAAATATATAAATCTGTGATCTGATTAAAAGAAATCTTTTGTGTATTCAAAATAATTCCAGTGCTGAGTGTGCTCTGCTGTGTTCAAATCATTGACCAGAAATCAGGAATGATTTGAAATAGTATTGTATTGCGCTATTATTATAGTATTATATGGTGACAGGTTAGTGGTGAGGGCGGCGGGGTATTGATCATCTTGCATAGGACAGTCTGGCCCCCTCACCTGGCTATGCCTCCGTCACACCTGGCTTGACATGCCGCGGCTCCATTTTCCTCCTCGGAGCTCCGTGCTCCACAAGCCAGCCGCTGCCACTATTAGCAGCAGCAGCTCCAGCCACCGGCGCTCCATGTCCCCGCCAACGTGCATACAGCGTCGCTCCTCGACGCAGGGCAGCAGGGGGATGACATCAGTCAGGGGCAGGAAAAGCCAGCACGGCTTACTCCCACTGCTCTTCGGTGGCTTTCAGCTCTGTTCAGTCGTGGAGGCGGGGCTTAATGCAGCATCAAGGATGTCATCAAAACATCGATTACTCCCATCGTAACATCGATGCCGCATCATGTATGGTCGAATCGCGATGCATCAATGTTACAATTAATTTCAACAGCCCTAATAGATTGCGGTACTCACATAAAAAAAAAATTCCCTGATGAACATACAGACACCGGAAATGATGTTCTGAGTACGAGTTTGGCGCTCATTTTGCTTTACTTTGCTCTGAAATGTTAAGAGAGAAGTGCAGGAATCTAAAATTCTGCAAACTTTGCCCCGCATGGCTCTAGGCCTGAGAACTGAGCAATCATGTGACCATGAATGACTCAGTTCTTGGGTCCTCTCTAAGCGGACAGCTGTCACTGTCAGTCATCACTCTTTCCCTGGAGTGTCAGGCTCGGGAGGGAGTGGAAGAGGTTGGGATCTTTCCAGAGTCTAGAGCAGTGATTCTAAACCTACTAGTACCGTGACCCCTTTATAAAATTTCACAAGTTGTAGGGACCCCTAACAGTAAAATTATTTTCATAGTGTGGGTTGTCAGCACCCAAGGCAAGGCAAGTCATTTGCGCCCCTAACCCATGGACATTTAGCGCCTCCTGAGTCCCATCCACTCGTACAGTATTAGAACCCCTTATGGTACGTTTTAGGATGTACCACTCTTTCTCTTTGTTCTCCTTTCTTTCCCTTTTATCTCTCTCTATCCTAATTTCTTGTTTTTTTCCCCATCCCCCTCTCTAGCCATCTTTCTTGTTCTTTGTCCTATTCTTTCTCTCCCTTTTTCTTTGTTCCTCCCCCTCTTTTCCTCTCCCTTCCATGTATTCTCTATTTTTATTCCTTCTCTTACTCCTTGGTGGGGGGGATAGGATGAGTGGCAGTGCTGGTGGGGGGATGAGATCAGTGGCAGTGCTGGGGGGAGTTCTGATCAGCCATCTTAGGTGCTCTTAATTAGAAGGTCATCTGCTAATCTGAGAACTGTAGTGGCAACTCTAATCACAGCCTGGTAGTGTTACTCACTGTGTCTCCAGCTATGTGGTGTCTCGCAGCAGTGACACCTATGCCGAAATCAGGAGATAGGGGCTCCTCCCACTTCACATTCCTCACCAGTCAGCTGACCCCTAGTCTCTCCCTCCACACATGCCATGAACTGAATGGGCGCCTGCGAAGAGGTTGAGTGGGCAGCCGTGGGCTGCAGGAACAGCCCAGCTGGGCGGCCACAGGCTCCAGGGACAGCCCTGCTGGGCGGCCGCGAAAAGGCTGGGAGAGCGGTGCGGACTTCAGGAACAGCCCAGGATTCGGTGACCTCTGGCAAATTCTCATTTAACCCCCAGGTTGAGAACCACTGGGTTAGAGCCTCTGTGATGGCTTTAGCCCTCTTTCAGCTGATTCTGGGTCACAGGAGAGCAGAATTAGGTGCAATCACACCTGTGATCCACATGAGAAGTATGACCAAAAATGCTTTGGCTATACATCTCCTAAAATTTATTTAATGTTAATATTTGAGTAAAAGTCCATGTGTGGCTTGTCCCAATTTGTATTTTGGAATCATTTGATCCACAAGTGATCAGTCTCTAAACTTGCCTCTATGCTACCAGCCCTCTTTAGTAACTTGAACCCTCTTTGTAACTAAAAAAAATACTTTATCAGTTATGTCTGCCAACAGGTCCACTAGCTTTCACGTTATGCTAGATTACTAAACACAGAAGGCACGGAATCCGGAAGGAAGACCAGGCAAAGATGGATGCGTCTAGGGCCCACTAGATTAATTATTCTGCAGCGCTGGAGGGTTTCTTTGGCAGGCAAGTCTGCGATAATGTACTAATATGCGGTGCTTACTAGCACATTATGGCATAACTGGGGACCCTTTATAATTTTATGATATATATATATAAAACTTAACTACCATGTTAACATAGGCTGTATATATGCAGCGGTGTGACTGTGATCTTTAACCCTGAGCTGTCACACATATACATACAGCAGGTGCCACTTGTTTGTGTTGGGTGTCCCAGTATAGTCTTTTAAAATATTTATTAAATAAAATGGTAAAAAAGAAACAACTCACAAGCAATTGTAGAGGAAGGCACAACGTGAAAGTGCACCGAATGACAGCATGCAACCTAGGATGAGCGATACCTTCCAAGGGTCGTGGAGGAACGCGCAAACATCACTACGAGCTGACGCGTTTTGAAGGGGACATCCCTTCTTCATCAGAGCTTAGCCAAAAGAAGGGATGTCCCCTTCGAAACGCGTCAGCTGGTAGTGATGTTTGTGCGTTCCTCCACGACCCTTGGAAGGTATCGCTCATCCTAGGTTGCATGCTGTCAGTCGGTGCACTTTCACGTTGTGCCTTCCTCTACAACTGCTTGTGAGTTGTTTCTTTTTTACCATTTTATTTAATAAATATTTTAAAAGATAATGCACAAGGCTGGTGCGTCCCTTTTTCCCTTTTCTCTCATTGTCTACTAGGATTCCCCATCCTTGAGGGCAGCAAGGCCTGTGTTGCTGTACTATTCGCATGGTGATCCACTTGTGCGCTGGATTCTTTTTTCTTTTTGCTATTCACTGTCCCAATATAGTGACTGTGCTATCACCGACAGCTTCTGGTCACTGTTAATGATGTGAACAGGTGGGCGCACTTTTGATCACGTAATCATTGTGACCGCCAATTACAGTGATAACATGATTGGGAAGCACATGTAACACCACTTGCATTATGATTGTTTAAAAGGCCTGCTCATGCTAGCTGGAAAGTGTTAAAGTAGAACTTCTGGTTAATAGTAACAAAGCCTAAACCTGATACCACCTTCCTTCTAACACCTATTCTCAGGCCCAGTCACATGATCCCCCAGCGCCAGCTACAGAGGAGAGGAGAGAGTGATCCGACAATGGCCGAATGTCTGTGCGGTGACGTCACCCATAGGCTTACTATGGACCATCCATTATTGGCACACCCACCTCTTCCCTGAAGCCACTGCTAGCTGAGGGAGAAGAGCCAATCACAGGACCAGACCAGAGTGCCCTGAAAATAGGCAAATATATGCATCTTTCTTTTACAGGGTACTTAGCATAGGTGTTATAAGAGGGATGGGTGCAGTTTTAAGCTTAGTTAGTATTACCCTGGAATTTTACTTTAATAAAATGTAAAAAGAAAATGAAATTTTGGATTGCATGAAAAAGAAGGTCTGTTCTCTTCTCTCACAAGACATGCCTTACCTGTCAGGAATGTCAGAGGTTTACTGCAGGTCCTTTCTACACCCAAAGCTATAGTGGAGAGCTTTTTCATATTGTTCCAATGAAGCTGCAGACAAAAAAGACAAATACTTTATGAACCTCCAATGTGACTACAGGGGATATTTTGTTTCCTTGAGATCTTTTTAGAAGAGGTGAGACCCTATAACCAGAATATGCAGGTACACGCACCAAAATCAAGCACTGTAAATGCATACTTGCAATGTTTTTCCTTTTCATTAATAACTTTCATTGACTTGCAATGTGCCTCTGAACATGCTAAAAATTTTGATAAATGCAGAAAGTGTCAATCTCCTACCACAGTCCCTCCCTCCTTACACGCCATACCCTTCTCTTCCTTTGGAAGGGTCTTATTACTGCCTGTGATGACCCAGCTCCTCCACCTCCCCACCTAACCCTTTTGGTAGCAGCCAGGTGAAAAGCAAAGGGGAATACAATAGATCTCAGGCACCCAACCTGCAGCTATTTGGCATTTTCTGTGCAGCCCTCAGGGCCCCTGCAGGCACTGATCTGTATTTTCCTATTGCCCTGTTATAGCAGTCTCATGTAATATATCTCCAGTCTATTATTGTCTACTGAAGCATATCCAGAGTCTCCAATGGCTCCTGTAGTATGTTTACAGTCTTTGACCGACTACTGCAGCATATTAATAGTCCCTGATCCTCTCTTGTATCCTGTTCACAGTCCCTGATCATCTCTTGAATCATGTCTGCAGTTTATGATCATTTCTGGAATCATGTATCTGACCATCTCTTGTATCATGTTTGTAGTCTCTGACCATCTCTTGTATCATGTCTGTAGTCTCTGACCATCTCTTGTATCATGTCTGTAGTCTCTGACCATCTCTTGTATCATGTCTGTAGTCTCTGACCATCTCTTGTATCATGTCTGTAGTCTCTGACTGTCTCTTGTATCATGTCTGTAGTCTCTGACCATCTCTTGTATCATGTCTGTAGTCTCTGACTATCTCTTGTATCATGTCTGTAGTCTCTGACTGTCTCTTGTATCATGTTTTTAGTCTCTGATCATCTCTTGTATCATGTCTGTAGTCTCTGACCATCTCTTGTATCATGTCTGTAGTCTCTGACTGTCTCTTGTATCATGTCTGTAGTCTCTGACTGTCTCTTGTATCATGTCTGTAGTCTCTGACTTTCTCTTGTATCATGCTTGTAATCTCTGACTGTCTCTTGTATCATGCTCGTAGTCTCTGACTTTCTCTTGTATCATGCTCGTAGTCTATGACTCTATCCTGTTGTCTCTGACACTGAAAATTCATTGCATTGTATGTGGAGCCCTTTGGCAACGGTTTTTACAGGTAAAATATCTGGGGAAAAATATGTTAGATGTACATATAATCTATTGGGAAGATTGTTGCTGTAAGGAACAGTCTGGTGACAGGGTCTCTTTAGGGTATCATAGAATTAGTGCAGTAAAAACCTGACAGGAGTTCTAATCCTTCCCCACTCCATCCAAAACTATAAAAATAAAGATTTTGGCTGGACAATATTAAACAGAACAGAGAGCTCTGAGCTGACTGCTTCCTCCTTGAACATTGTTAGGTATAAGATACAGGCCGGAACACCCATCTATGAGACAGAGTTTCTGCCGTCATAAAAAGTCCTGCCTGTCTGCACTTCTAAAAAGACTTCACTCCCACTTGGGAAGCAGTGAATGTTCAGCCAGAATATTTATTCCTTATTTAGTTGGATGGAGTAGGGAAGGATAAGAATCTCCGCTGGGTTTCTACTGCTATTTAGGGTGTTGTTAGAGGAATAATTTCCCCTCACTTCCTGTTCTAGTGACAACAGATTTATCAGACAGGAAGTACCCTTGGGTCTGGTGACACCTGTCTAAGGGGGGGTGAATTCCTTTGACTTCCTGTTGTCTCTGTGGGACAGGATCCAGAACCCAAACACCCCCCCCCCCAAAAAAAAAAGAAGAGGGCAGACTCGATGGACTACTCAGTCTTTTTCTGCCATCACTTTTCTATGTTTCTATTGTATAGTTTTGGGAAGAGTTAGCCCTGTAATGAGAACTTTGACTTCCTGTCCCACAAACACAACAGGAAGTGAAAGGAATCCCCCCTCCCCATTGGACAGTTGTCACCAGACCAGGTGTCTCCAAGGGAAAGATTTCCCTTCACCTCCTGACATTTTGGATTCACCCCACCATACTGAGTACCGGACTATCGGGTGTGCCTCTTTCTCAGAACTAAAGGGTAAGCCTCCCTCCCCTCCAATAGCATTCAGTATTGGGCCCCACACTTTAACCACTTACCGTCTGCGCTATAGCTGAATGACGGCTACAGCGGGGACCTGAATTTCCAGGAGGCCGTCATAGGACGTCCTCCCCTTTGTGCGCTCCCCCTGCAGGGTGCGAGCGATGCGCGCTGTGATCACCGGCCCCTTACCACGTGATCAGCTGTCAGCCAATGACAGCTGATCATGTGTGTAAACAAAAGCTTGGTGATCGTTTTTTCTTATTCCTCACGCTGTCAAAAAAAGCCGATCACCGGCTTATATTCAAGGGACATTGGTCCCGAAGAGGAAGGAGGCCCATCTGCCTCCTCCTCTGCCTCCTCTGTGCCAATAAGTACCCTCTGCCAGTGCCCACCAGTGCCACCTATCAATGCCCACAAGTGCCACCTATCAATGCCCACCAGTGTTGCCAATCAGTGCCTCATCAGTGTCACCTAGCAGTGCTGCCTATCAGTGTAACTCATCAGTGCCCATCACTGCCACCTATCAGTGCCCATCACTGCCACCCATTAGTGCCACCTATTAGTGCCCACCAATGCCACCTATCAATGCCCTTCAGTGCCACCTCTCAGTGCCCACCAGTGCTGCCTATCAGTGCCCACCAGTGCTGCCTATCAGTGCCCACCAGTGCTACCTTATCGGTGCCCACCAGTGCAGGCCGTTGGTGCCCATCAAAGCAGCCTCATCAGCGTACATCAATGAAGAAGAAAAATTACCTGTTTGCAAAATTTTATAACAAAATATAAAAAAATATATATATATTTTTTTTTAATTCTGTCTTTTTAAATTTTTTTAACAAAAAATAAAAACTGCAGAGGTGATCAAATACCACCAAAAGAAAGCTCTATTTGTGGAAAAAAATGATGAAAATTTTATTTGGGTACAGTGTTGTATGACCGTGCAATTGTCATTCAAAGTGCGACAGCGCTGAAAGCTGAAAATTGGTCTGGACAGGAGGGGGGGTTTAAGTGCCCAGTAAGCAAGTGGTTAAATACACGAAGAAGAGAGGCATTAACATATATGTGGCAGAGATGAGTGGAGGGAAAGGGGTCACAGTATTCTTTCAGGGGCCCCTCAGCTCCGCAGAGTGAGGGCCCCCTTACCCCCTCAGGTATACAGGGTGATGGCTCTCTTTGCTGTACACTGTCAGGGGCCCTTACCACTACAAGGAGCCCTAAACTAAGCACTGTGAGGGGGCCCCCTCCATCCAAGCCTTCAACTTACTGTACACTGTCAGAGGACCCTCCTCTTTAGTCCTATAGGGTAAGGGCCCTTCCACCTCTGACCTGCAGACTGAGAGACCCCTTTACTGTCAGGGGGTCCCTCTTCTCATAAAGACACTGGGGGGCCCCCTCATCCTTCAGGGCAAAGCCTCCTTTACTGTCAGGGGGTCCCTCTTTCTCAGGCATAAAAGGTGGCCCACAGACTGAGGGACCCCTTTACTGTCAGGGGCCAATACACTTTAATCCTACAGGGTAAGGGGCCCCCTCCCACACAGTGGGAGCTTCCAGCTCAGGCCTGCTGTACAAATCCCCATTTACTGTTGAGGGGGTCATAGATTTTTTATGTACAAGGTGAGGGGCCCCTCCACCTCAGACCAGCATGGTAAGTGCCCCCTCCTCACCTCTGCACTGCCACCAGCCAGCCATGGTAGTCTCTGTATCCCACACCCCTCCCTCTCCTCATCACCTCCATGTTATGAATGAGATGCACAAATCCTCTCCGTCAGCCGCAGCCACGATCACTTCATCGCGGGGCGGTTACAAAACAATTTTTTCGGGGGTACTGAGCAGGTGCTGGAAGCATAAATGGGGGAGCTGATGCGCCGAATGTTTGTGGGTGGGTGTGGCTACAATGTGGGTGTGGCCAACAGGGACTGTTTCCTCCCAGTCTATAGTGTGTTACCTTTCCCTCTTTCTGTAGGCTGAATAGAAGCCTGGGGGTACCCTAAAGAGATTGTGGAAGAAAAAGAAGCTCCATTGGAGCCAGCAATAAGAGCCCCCAACATATGTCAGGACCAGCAACGATAACCCCTAGCAAGGTGTCAGGACCATCAATGATAACCCCTAGCAAGGTCTCAGGACCAGCAATGATAACCCCTAGCAAGGTGTCAGGACCAGCAATGATAACCCCTAGCAAGGTGTCAGGACCAGCAATGATAACCCCTAGCAAGGTGTCAGGACCAGCAATGATAACCCCTAGCAAGGTGTCAGGACCATCAATGATAACCCCTAGCAAGGTGTCAGAACCAGCAATGATAACCCCTAGCAAGGTGGCAGGACCAGCAATGATAACCCCTAGCAAGGTGTCAGGACCAGCAATGATAACCCCTAGCAAGGTGTCAGGACCATCAATGATAACCCCTAGCAAGGTGTCAGAACCAGCAATGATAACCCCTAGCAAGGTGTCAGAACCAGCAATGATAACCCCTAGCAAGGTGTCAGGACCAGCAATGATAACCCCTAGCAAGGTGTCAGCATGATCAAAGATAAGCCCTAGCAAGGTGTCAGGACCAGCAATAAGAGCCCCCAACATATGTCAGGACCAGCAATGATAACCCCTAGCAAGGTGTCAGGACCAGCAATGATAACCCCTAGCAAGGTGTCAGGACCAGCAATGATAACCCCTAGCAAGGTGTCAGGCCAGCAATGATAACCCCTAGCAAGGTGTCAGGACCAGCAATAAGAGCCCCCAACATATGTCAGGACCAGCAATGATAACCCCTAGCAAGGTGTCAGGACCAGCAATGATAACCCCCTAGCAAGGTGTCAGGACCAGCAATGATAACCCCTAGCAAGGTGTCAGGACCAGCAATGATAACCCCTAGCAAGGTGTCAGGACCAGCAATGACAACCCCTAGCAAGGTGTCAGGACCAGCAATGATAACCCCTAGCAAGGTGTCAGGACCATCAATGATAACCCCTAGCAAGGTGTCAGAACCAGCAATGATAACCCCTAGCAAGGTGTCAGAACCAGCAATGATAACCCCTAGCAAGGTGTCAGGACCAGCAATGATAACCCCTAGCAAGGTGTCAGTATGATCAAAGATAAGCCCTAGCAAGGTGTCAGGACCAGCAATAAGAGCCCCCAACATATGTCAGGACCAGCAATGATAACCCCTAGCAAGGTGTCAGGACCAGCAATGATAACCCCTAGCAAGGTGTCAGGACCAGCAATGATAACCCCTAGCAAGGTGTCAGGCCAGCAATGATAACCCCTAGCAAGGTGTCAGGACCAGCAATAAGAGCCCCTAACATATGTCAGGACCAGCAATGATAACCCCTAGCAAGGTGTCAGGACCAGCAATGATAACCCCCTAGCAAGGTGTCAGGACCAGCAATGATAACCCCTAGCAAGGTGTGAGGACCAGCAATGATAACCCCTAGCAAGGTGTCAGGACCAGCAATGATAACCCTTAGCAAGGTGTCAGGACCAGCAATGATAACCCCTAGCAAGGTGTCAGGACCAGCAATAACCTCAAGTCAATGGGGTAGTGGGGTAGTTAAAGCGGGGGTCCACCCTAAGAAAAAAAAATGCAAATAAAATGCTCCTAAAAATGTGAAAAAAAATAGAAAAAAAAATTATTTTTACTTACCAGAAATGTCTGTTGATAGGCAGATCGTCCTAATCTGCCACTTCCTACACCGCGGTGATCTTCAGTCTTCTCCTCCTCACATTGTCTTCTGGGGAAGGTGGCGCGGTGTGTTCTGGGAACTGTGTGTGTTCCAGAACACAGCCGTCCATTCATAAAGCACCGCAAGACTCGTGCATGCGCAGTAGGAAACAGGCAGTGAAGCCGCAAGGCTCCACTGCCTGTTTCCCTTACTTCGAATGGCGGCGCTGGGACCAGATCCAATGGACGAATCGGCCGACATCACGGGCATACCCTAGACAGGTAAGTATGCTTACTAAAAGTCAGCAGCTACAGTGTTTGTAGCTGCTTACTTTTGAATTTTTTTTTTTTTAAACCGGACCTCCTCTTTAAGTATAGTAATTTAAGGGCCACAAGATGAAGGTCATGTAGAGATAGCATCTGACAGTGGGAGTGGCTTAAGAGGAAAAGGTTACATAGAATCTGATAAATGTGCAAAGAAACTCAAGCACTTAGTGGTAATTCATCCAAAAAATGATAATAAAATGGAGAAAGCAGCAGACTACATAAAGTGTGAATATACAAACACTTTGAGAAATAGTTAAATATTAACCACCTCAATACAGTGCAAGCCATTTTTCAGCTTTTAGAGCTGTCACACTTTGAATGACAATTGCGCAGTCATGCAACACTGTACCCAAATGAAATTGTTATCATTTTTTCCCCACAATTAGAGCTTTCTTTTGGTGGTATTTGATCACCTTTGCGGTTTTTATTTTTTGCGCTATAAACAAAAGAATAGTGACAAGTTTGAAAAAAAACGCATTATTTTTTAATTTTTGCTATAATAAATATCCAATTTTTTTTTAAACAATTTTTTTCCTCAGTTTAGGCCGATATGTATTCTTCTACAAATTTTTGGTAAAAAAAAAAATCGCAATAAGCGAATATTGATTGGTTTGCGCAAAAGTTATAGCGTCTACAAAATAGGGAATAGATGCATGGCATTTTTATTTATTTATTGTTTTACTACCCTGTTTCCCCGAAAATAAGACCTAGCATGATTGTCAGTGATGGCTGCAATATAAGCCCTACCCCCAAATAAGCCCTACCCTGTTTCCCCGAAAATAAGCCCTACCCTGGAAATAAGACCTACAAGGACTTTAACTAGGGCTTATTTGGGGTGTAGGGCTTATATTGCAGCCCTAACCGACAATCACGCTAGGTCTTATTTTCGGGGAAAAAGGGTAGTAATGGCGGTGATCTGCGATTTTTATCGTGACTGCGATATTGCGGCGGACATATCGGACACTTTTGACACATTTTTGGGACCATTCACATTTATACAGCGATCCGTGCTAAAAAAAAGCACTGATTACTGTATAAATGTGACTGGCAAGGAAGGGGTTAACACTAGGGGGTGATCAAGGGGTTAATTATGTTTCCTAGAGAGTGATTCTAACTGTAGGGGGAGGGGACTCACAAGGAGGAGACCGATCGGTGTTCCTCTGTACTGGGAACACACCATCGGTCTCCTCTCACCTGACAGGATGTGGATCTGTGTGTTTACACACACAGTTCCACGGTCCTGCTGTGTTACCGGGCAATCGCGCGTGCATCGCGGCCGCCGGGCACGCGCATTGGGTCCCGAGTGACACGGCGGGCGCGCGTGAGTGCCGTCGGCCGGGAAGGCGAGGGCGTCATATGAGAACAAGAGCCACGCCGCCTGGCCGTCATATGACAGCCGGCGGGCGGCAAGCGGTTAAATAAATGTGCTGATTTCATGCTGTGCAAAATGAATTAATAAAAGTGCTGAGTGCAAACAACATGATACATACATAACTAGAATAAGGGAATATAGTTAAAACCATCAGATAAAATTCATTCATGCATTACAAACAAAAGTTGATCTCCTGACAACTCATTCAAATGAATAGGGCTACTCTGCAATGCACATAGTTGTGGTGCACTAGTGCAGGGTTCAAGGAGATAAAGCAGGCAGAGAGGAGGCGATACAACACCTTCTCGCCACCTGTCTAATGTGCTCTGGAGAGCAATTCAAATGTTGATTGCTCTTCAGAGGGCAAAACTGGTGTGAATGAGCCATAAGGGTTAAAAGAGAAGTATGGGGTTTTGTTTTATTCCAGATTCATACTTGCCTAGGTGGATGCAGCATTGGTCCGATGCTGCATGTCCCCCACCGCCTCTAACACTGAGAACCGAGCGTTCTAACACCACCGATCACTGGGTTCTCAGAGCTCCCCGAGCAAAGAGCTGCTGACTGTCATTCACCAGCTCTCTGCTCACTGGAGCGCTGGGCTGTGGAGGGGGCGGATTGGCTGGATCAGGCTCTAAGCAGCTCGCTGAGAGGCTGAGTCGGGTGCTGTCTAGGCATGTGGGCGGATCCAGACTTCATTGTCGTGATCTTGCCTGAGCCTAGAGCGGCTCTGTGACGTCAGCAGACACGGGTCACAGGAGTGCAGAACGAACTGCACTCCTGTGATCTATAGGAGAGGTATAGCCTAACGAGCTTTGGCTGTACTTCTCTTTTAACCACTTGACGACTGGGCACTTAAACCCCCTTAATAACCAGACCAATTTTCAGCTTTTGGTGCTCTCACATTTTGAATGATAATTACTCAGTCATGCAACACTGTATCTATATGAAATTTTTGTCCTTTTTTTCACACAAATAGAGCTTTCTTTTGGTGGTATTTACTCACCGCTGGGTTCTTTATTTTTTGCGCTATAAAAAAAAAAGACCGAAAAATCTGTAAAAAAATACATTTCTCTTCATTTCTGTTATAAAATTTTGCAAATTAGTAATTTTTCTTCATATACTTTGGCCAAAATTTATACCGCTACATATCTTTGGTAAAAATAACCCAAATCGGTGGATATTATTTGGTCTACGTGAAAGTTATAGAGTCCAAAAGCTATGGTGCGAATATCTGAAAATTGATCACACCTGAAGTACTGACGGCCTATCTAATTTCTTGAGACCCTAACATGCCAGAAAAGTACAAATACCCCCCAAATGACCCCTTTTTGGAAAGAAGACATTCCAAAATTGTCATTTTTTCCCACAATTCTTTGCAAAATCAAGTTTTTTTTTGTACTTTTTTTTTTCACAAAATTGTCATATTAGCAGGTTATTTCTCACACACCGCATATGCATACCACAAATTACACCCCAAAACACATTCTGCTATTACTCCCGAGTATGGCGATACCACATGTGTGAGACTTTTACACAGCGTGGCCACATACAGAGGCCCAATATACAGGGGAGCACCTTCAGGCGTTCTGGCGTGCCCAGGCCAATTCTGACATTTCTCTCCTACATGTAAAGATCATCATTTATTAGCTAGAACCCCAAAACATTATATATGTTTTTTTAGCAAAGACCCTAGAGAATACAATGGTGGTCATTGCAACTTTTTATCTCGCACGGTATTTGCGCAGCAATATTTTTAACGCGTTTTTTTTTGGAAAAAAAAACTGTTTTGTGCTTTAAAAAAACCAAAACAGTAAAGTTAGCCCAATGTTTTTGCATAATGTGAAAGATGAAGTTACGCCGAGTAAATAGATACCCAACATGTCACCTTTCAAAATTGCACGCGCTTGTGGAATGGCACCAAACTTTGCTACTCAAAAATCCCCATAGGCGACGCTTTAAAATTTTTCACTGGTTACATGTTTTGAGTTAAAGAGGAGGTCTAGGGCCAAAATCATTGCTCTCGCTCTACCGATCGCAGCGATACCTCACATGTGTGGTTTGAACACCGTTTTCATATGTGGGCGGGACTTACGTATGCGTTCGCTTCTGCATGCGAGCACACAGGGACAGGGGCGCTTTAAATTTTTTTTTTATTGTTCATTTTACTTTATTTATTTTAGTTTGATGCTTTTTTCCCAAAAAAATTTTTTTTGACCACCTTTATTCCTATTACAAGGAATGTAAACATCCCTTGTAATAGGAATATGGCATGACAGGTCCTCTTTACAGTGAGATATGGGGTCAATAAGACCCCACATCTCACCTCTAGGCTGGGAAGCCTGAAATAAAAAAAAAAAAAAAAGATCTCTCGCTCTACCGATCGCAGCGATACCTCACATGTGTGGTTTGAACACCGTTTTCATATGTGGGCGGGACTTACGTATGCGTTCGCTTCTGCATGCGAGCACACAGGGACAGGGGCGCTTTAAATTTTTTTTTTTTATTGTTCATTTTACTTTATTTATTTTAGTTTGATGCTTTTTTCCCCCAAAAATTTTTTTGACCACTTTTATTCCTATTACAAGGAATGTAAACATCCCTTGTAATAGGAATATGGCATGACAGGTCCTCTTTACAGTGAGATATGGGGTCAATAAGACCCCACATCTCACCTCTAGGCTGGGAAGCCTGAAATAAAAAAAAAAAAAAAGATCCTGGCTTCGATCGTAGCGGTGAGTCGGTAAAAGCACCGGAAAGCGGCGGGAGGGGGGGACATCCCCTCTCGCCTCCCGTAAGAACGATCAAGCAGTGGAACATCCACTATGATCGTTCTTATGGTGTAGGGAATCGCTGGCTGAAAAAGTAAAAAAAAAGTCAAGGACGTTGTATGACAGCCGGCGGGCGGGAAATGGTTAAAACGCATTTTTTTTTTTTACACAAAGTTGTCCATTTATACAATATTTCTAACACATAGCATGTACTGTACATACCAAAAATGACACCCCAAAATAGATTCTCCTACTCCTGAGTACTACGATACCACATGTGTGAGACTTCCACAGCCTGGCCACATACAGAGGCCGAGTACAGCCGAGTATGGCTCAGCATGGCAGGGTATGGCTGGGTATGGTGAAAATTGCAGAGTATGGTGGGGTATTGCAGAGTATGGCGGGGTATTGCAGGGTATCGCCGAGTATGACTGGGTATGGCTGGGTATCACCGAGTATTGCTGGGTATGGCAGAGTATTGCGGGGTATTGCAGTGTACTGCGGGGTATTGCAGAGTATTGTGGGGTATTGCAGAGTACTGCTGGGTATTGCAGAGTACTGCGGGTATTGCAGAGTACTGCGGGGTATTGCAGAGTATTGCGGGGTATTGCAGAGTACTGAGGGGTATTGCAGAGTATTGTGGGGTATTGCAGAGTATTGCGGGGTATTGCAGTGTACTGTGGGGTATTGCAGAGTATTGTGGGGGTATTGCAGAGTATTATGGGGGTATTGCAGAGTATTGTGGGGCATTGCAGAGTATTGCAGGGCATTGCAGAGCATTAGGGATGGCTGAGCATGGATGGATGGATGGCTGGATGTCACTGTGCAGCGCTGTGGGCACTACACATCCAGCCCACAGCGCTGCAGCCATTCATCCCCCTCTCCGCTCACAGTGTACCGATCAATACACAGGAGGGGAGGAGAGAAACCGGCGTCATGAGATGACGCCGGTTTGTTTACATGTGATCACATGGATAACGGCCGCGATCAGCGGCCATTTACCGGGATCCGTGATGCGGATGTGTTTGGGTGCGCGCGAGAGGGGAATTCTGGGAGGACGTCATAGTACGCCCTCCCAGAGTTAAGCAACCGCCCTGCAGCCGTCATTCGGCTATGGGCCAGTTGTTAAGTGGTTAAAGATAGAGCAACCAGAGGAAAGAAACAAAACACACAGAGCTTGTGCATTCTTTTCTTCCTGTCAGAAAAATCTCTAATAAACATGATTTTTGCTGATAGAAATGAATGTATGAGGTCTGTGTTCTGTCCCTCTGATGCTGAGTATCTTTACCAACTCCACCTGCTGTATAGTAAAATGACGGCGGGCGAGATCACCTCTCGTTCTGGAACATTGCCGCCCCAGTCACACGCCTGTGAGGGCATGCAGCACGGTGATCGCGGGCATGCTGTGTCCCTTGGACAAGGCGCGACCCCGATTTCGGTAAAGAGCCAATGACACGGCTCTTTAACCATGTGACTGTCTGTGTCCAATCACATGTACACGGAAGTGCCGGTACTCGGCTCTCCTCGCATCACAATAACAGAGTGTGACATGAGGAGAGCCAATCAGCAGCATTTCCTAGCAGGGGAGACCTGTACAGGTAATCAATGCCCTGATTATGTGTGCAGCCCCAACAGTGCCCATCAATGATGCCAATTTGTGCCCATCAGTGCAACATATTAGTGCCTTCTCTTCAGTTCCATTTCATAAATGCCTATCAGTGCAGCCTCATGAGCGCACATCAGTGGAGAAAAATTACTTATAGCAAAATATACTGACAGAAACTAAGAAAACCTTTTTATTGATTTATTTTTTTCCCCTATAAATTTTCGTCTTTTTTAGTTTTTTGAGCAAAAAATAAAAAAACCCAGTGGTGATTAAATACTACCAAAAGAAAGCTCTATTTGTGTGAAACAGATGATAAAAATGTCATATGGGTACAGCGTTGCATGACCACACAATTGTCATTCAGCCTGGGTTCACACTATTGCAATGTGGGAACCAGCGTGATTCCAGTGCCGGTTCCCACATCGCATCTCCCTCGCAGGCAGTTCACACCGCCTTATGCGAACCGCTGCGGGTGCCAATACAAAGTTAATGACACCCCCAGATCGCAGTACAAACTGTCAATTCAGACAGGAATTGGATCACATAAGGTGTGCACACCCAGGAGCTCCAATTCCAGTGTGGGAAAAAAAGGTTCCTGCAGCATTTTCATGTAAATGTAAAGCGAGTTCAGCCATAGAACTGTATGGCAGAATTGGAATCACACAGACATGGCATGTGATCTGCACAGCAATGGGATGCGAATGACATGCGATGTCTGTGTTGGCAATAGTGTAAAGTCAGCCTGAAGGTGTGACAGCGCTGAAAATTGTCCTGGGCAGGAAGGGGGTAAAAGTGCCCGGTGTTGAAGTGGTTAACAAGAGCCTGCTGTCAGAGTCATTAGAACACTAAGAACATGTTTTCTTCTTGTCCTGTCCCTTGCCTGCACTAAACAACAAACCTATCACTGTCCAGGCTGCTGTACAAATTGCTTCTCCCCTCCCTGAAGTATACATTAATAAAGATTCATGTGGGAGTTACAGAGCTGCTTCTTCTTCTTCTTCCTGAAATCAAAACAAAGGGGAGGGGCAGCAGCAAAGACAAAGCATGATTGGATAAGACTTTGTAGGTGCTTCCAAGATCCCTCCCTGCCTATGCTGCACGGGGCACAGGCATTACATCATGATCTAGCCCTGCATCTGGCTTGCTGTTTGCCGATCTCCGGACACAAAAGGGGCGTCGCAGATAATCCCGGAGGGCGGGGCCTCCTTGCACTGCTGCTCGTGCTCCATGATGCCCTCGGGACCGATTCCCTGTCAGCGGCAGCCACTATCACTTTGTGCTAGGCGGAGAATGTGGGGGAGGAGCCAGGGGCCGGGAAAACATAGGCCACGCCTATCAGACAGCTGCGGCCCGCGAGCTGATAGACAACAGAAATGCGGGGGCGGAGCCTGCTTTGGAGACCGCCAATCAGGTGCGAGCGCGCGGCGAGAGGGCGTTAACATAGTGCGTCACTCTGAGGGGAGGTTCAGTCTGCCAGCTAGAGAAGCCGCATGATTCGCTTGTTCTCCGTCACGCCCACCTTGATGTCTCCCTAAAGCAACACCTTTGACTGGTAAGGGGGCGGAGATTGTAACTAGGGGATTTAGAGAGATAGGGGGCGGGGATTTACTGAAGCCGAGTTGGACATTTTTAAAAAAGGATCGGAGAGAACTTATCATGGGCGGATCTAGGCCAGTTGTGCCCCCACATCCCACATTGTAATTGCACCTCCCACCCACAACCCTTCTCCACTCCTGACGCTGCGGAGGCGGATTTTAATTCTACACCGGTGTTGGGATAAAGGTGCCACTAGACATCTCAGAACAGGGGCGGAGTCGTGTAAGAGTCAGAGACGCCCCAAGGTGTTGTCATGGTTACAGACGCTAGGTGTTTGCCGTGGTGGGAGGGGGTGGGCTCTCCTCTCCAGCTCCTCCCGTTCGTTCTCTGCTGACCTCTAGTCTCCGCCCCCGGCCATGCAATACATTGGGCAGTGCGGGCTCAGGGAGCAGCCCAGCTGTCCAATTTTAAGTCCCGCCCATCAGAATCTGACGGACTACAAAAGCCGGTGTCTTGTCGAATTCAGTCCCCTATCATATAGTGTCCTCCCTGTACTGCGCAGGCGCAGTACAGGGAGGACAAGGAGACGCCGAAAGTCTCCGAAGTTCAACAGCTGATCGTCAGCTGTACACGGCGCCTGCGCATTTATTCTTACCCTATGTCCAGGATCATTCCCCACTATCCAAGTGGACATAGAGTTAGAATAAATATTTGCCGAGCGCAGCGAGGCCGTGCCCGAAGCGTGGCGAGCGAAGCGAGCCCGCGAGGGGCCCTCTTACACTGCCATCGCTAACAGGTGCCCGAGCGCCGTGTACAGCTGATGGTCAGCTGATCAACTTCGGGCATTTTCGGCATCTCCTGCTCCTCCGTACTGCGCAGGCGCTGCGCCTGCGCAGTACGAGGCGGACACTATTTGATAGGAGGACTCTATATGGCAGAACACCGGCTGTAAAGGCCAATCGCAGGCCACTCAGCGCGGGTATGAATATGGGGGAGGAGCCAGGGACCTGTAGAACGTAGGCCACGCCTATCAGACAGCTGCGGGCCGCGAACTGATAGACAGCAGAAATGCGGGGGCGGAGCCTGCTTTGGAGACCGCCAATCAGGTGCGAGCGCGCGGCGAGAGGGCGTTAACTTAGTGCGTCACTCTGAGGGAGGTTCCGTCTGCCAGCTAGAGAAGCCGCATGATTCGCCTGTTCTCCGTCACGCCCGCCTTGATGTCTCCCTAAAGCAACACCTTTGACTGGTAAGGGGGCGGAGATTGTAACTAGGGGATTTAGAGAGATAGGGGGCGGGGATTTACTGAAACCGAGTCGGACATTTTTAAAAAAGGATCGGAGAAAACTTTTATTGGCGGATCTAGGCCGGCTGTCCCCCCACATCCCAGATTGTAATTGCACCTCCCACCCACAACCCTTCTCCACGTCTGACGCTGCGGAGGCGGATTTTAATTCTACACCGGTGTTGGGATAAAGGTGCCACTAGACATCTCAGAACAGGGGCGGAGTCGTGTAAGAGTCAGAGACGCCCCAAGGTGTTGTCATGGTTACAGACGCTAGGTGTTTGCCGTGGTGGGAGGGGTGGGCTCTCCTCTCCAGCTCCTCCCGTTCGTTCTCTGCTGACCTCTAGTCTCCGCCCCCGGCCATGCAATACATTGGGCAGTGCGGGCTCAGGGAGCAGCCCAGCTGTCCAATTTTAAGTCCCGCCCATCAGAATCTGACAGACTACAAAATCCCGGCTGTACCGGCCAATCGCAGGCCACTCAGCGCGGGTATGAATTTGGTAAGAATATGGGGGAGGAGCCAGGGACCTATAGAACATAGGCCACGCCTATCAGACAGCTGCGGGCCGCGAGCTGATAGACAGCAGAAATGCGGGGCGGAGCCTGCTTTGGAGACCGCCAATCAGGTGCGAGCGCGCGGCGAGAGGGCGTTAACTTAGTGCGTCACTCTGAAGGAGGTTCCGTCTGCCAGCTAGAGAAGCCGCATGATTCGCCTGTTCTCCCGTCACGCCCACCTTGATGTCTCCCTAAAGCAACACCTTTGACTGGTCAGGGGGCGGAGATTGTAACTAGGGGATTTAGAGAGATGGGGGCGGGAATTTACTGAACCGAGTTGGACATTTTTAAAAAAGGATCGGAGAGAACTTATCATGGGCGGATCTAGGCCGGCTGTCCCCCCACATCCCAGATTGTAATTGCACCTCCCACCCACAACCCTTCTCCACTTCTGACGCTGTGGAGGCGGATTTTAATTCTACACCGGTGTTGGGATAAAGGTGCCACTAGACATCTCAGAACAGGGGCGGAGTCGTGTAAGAGTCAGAGACGCCCCAAGGTGTTGTCATGGTTACAGACGCTAGGTGTTTGCCGTGGTGGGAGGGGGTGGGCTCTCCTCTCCAGCTCCTCCCGTTCGTTCTCTGCTGACCTCTAGTCTCCGCCCCCGGCCATGCAATACATTGGGCAGTGCGGGCTCAGGGAGCAGCCCAGCTGTCCAATTTTAAGTCCCGCCCATCAGAATCTGACGGACTACAAAAGCCGGCTGTAAAGGCCAATCGCAGGCCACTCAGCGCGGGTATGAATATGGGGGAGGAGCCAGGGACCTGTAGAACATAGGCCACGCCTATCAGACAGCTGCGGGCCGCGAACTGATAGACAGCAGAAATGCGGGGGCGGAGCCTGCTTTGGAGACCGCCAATCAGGTGCGAGCGCGCGGCGAGAGGGCGTTAACTTAGTGCGTCACTCTGAGGGAGGTTCCGTCTGCCAGCTAGAGAGGCCGCATGATTCGCCTGTTCTCCGTCACGCCCGCCTTGATGTCTCCCTAAAGCAACACCTTTGACTGGTAAGGGGGCGGAGATTGTAACTAGGGGATTTAGAGAGATAGGGGGCGGGGATTTACTGAAACCGAGTCGGACATTTTTAAAAAAGGATCGGAGAAAACTTTTATTGGCGGATCTAGGCCGGTGTTCTGCCATATAGAGTCCTCCTATCAAATAGTGTCCGCCTCGTACTGCGCAGGCGCAGCGCCTGCGCAGTACGGAGGAGCAGGAGATGCCGAAAATGCCCGAAGTTGATCAGCTGACCATCAGCTGTACACGGCGCTCGGGCACCTGTTAGCGATGGCAGTGTAAGAGGGCCCCTCGCGGGCTCGCTTCGCTCGCCACGCTTCGGGCACGGCCTCGCTGCGCTCGGCAAATATTTATTCTAACTCTATGTCCACTTGGATAGTGGGGAATGATCCTGGACATAGGGTAAGAATAAATGCGCAGGCGCCGTGTACAGCTGACGATCAGCTGTTGAACTTCGGAGACTTTCGGCGTCTCCTTGTCCTCCCTGTACTGCGCCTGCGCAGTACAGGGAGGACACTATATGATAGGGGACTGAATTCGACAAGACACCGGCTGTCCACCCACATCCCAGATTGTAATTGCACCTCCCACCCACAACCCTTCTCCACTCCTGACGCTGTGGAGGCGGATTTTAATTCTACACCAGTGTTGGGATAAAGGTGCCACTAGACATCTCAGAACAGGGGCGGAGTCGTGTAAGAGTCAGAGACGCCCCAAGGTGTTGTCATGGTTACAGACGCTAGGTGTTTGCCGTGGTGGGAGGGGGTGGGCTCTCCTCTCCAGCTCCTCCCGTTCGTTCTCTGCTGACCTCTAGTCTCCGCCCCCGGCCATGCAATACATTGGGCAGTGCGGGCTCAGGGAGCAGCCCAGCTGTCCAATTTTAAGTCCCGCCCATCAGAATCTGACAGACTCAGCGCGGGTATGAATTTGGTAAGAATATGGGGGAGGAGCCAGGGACCTATAGTACATAGGCCACGCCTATCAGACAGCTGCGGGCCGCGAGCTGATAGACAGCAGAAATGCGGGGCGGAGCCTGCTTTGGAGACCGCCAATCAGGTGCGAGCGCGCGGCGAGAGGGCGTTAACTTAGTGCGTCACTCTGAGGGAGGTTCCGTCTGCCAGCTAGAGAAGCCGCATGATTCGCCTGTTCTCCGTCACGCCCACCTTGATGTCTCGCTAAAGCAACACCTTTGACTGGTAAGGGGGCGGAGATTGTAACTAGGGGATTTAGAGAGATAGGGGGCGGGGATTTACTGAAGCCGAGTCGGACATTTTTAAAAAAGGATCGGAGAAAACTTTTATGGGCGGATCTAGGCCGGCTGTCCCCCCACATCCCGGATTGTAATTGCACCTCCCACCCACAACCCTTCTCCACTTCTGACGCTGTGGAGGCGGATTTTAATTCTACACCGGTGTTGGAATAAAGGTGCCACTAGACATCTCAGAACAGGGGCGGAGTCGTGTAAGAGTCAGAGACGCCCCAAGGTGTTGTCATGGTTACAGACGCTAGGTGTTTGCCGTGGTGGGAGGGGGTGGGCTCTCCTCTCCAGCTCCTCCCGTTCGTTCTCTGCTGACCTCTAGTCTCCGCCCTCGGCCATGCAATACATTGGGCAGTGCGGGCTCAGGGAGCAGCCCAGCTGTCCAGTTTTAAGTCCCGCCCATCAGAATCTGACGGACTACAAAAGCCGGCTGTACCGGCCAATCGCAGGTCACTCAGCGCGGGTATGAATATGGGGGAGAATATGGGGGAGGAGCCAGGGACCTATAGAACATAGGCCACGCCTATCAGACAGCTGCGGGCCGCGAGCTGATAGACAGCAGAAATGCAGGGGCGGAGCCTGCTTTGGAGACCGCCAATCAGGTGCGAGCGCGCGGCGAGAGGGCGTTAACTTAGTGCGTCACTCTGAGGGAGGTTCCGTCTGCCAGCTAGAGAAGCCGCATGATTCGCCTGTTCTCTGTCACGCCCACCTTGATGTCTCCCTAAAGCAACACCTTTGACTGGTAAGGGGGCGGAGATTGTAACTAGGGGATTTAGAGAGATAGGGGGCGGGGTTTTACTGAAGCCTAGTCGGACATTTTTAAAAAAGGATCGGAGAAAACTTTCATGGGCGGATCTAGGCCGGGGTGTCTTGTCAAATACAGTCCCCTATCATATAGTATCCGATAGGAGGACACTATATGGCAGAACACCGGCTGTACCGGCCAATCGCAGGTCACTCAGCGCGGGTATGAATATGGGGAGAATATGGGGGAGGAGCCAGGGACCTATAGAACATAGGCCACGCCTATCAGACAGCTGCGGGCCGCGAGCTGATAGACAGGAGAAATGCAGGGGCGGAGCCTGCTTTGGAGACCGCCAATCAGGTGCGAGCGCGCGGCGAGAGGGCGTTAACTTAGTGCGTCACTCTGAGGGAGGTTCCGTCTGCCAGCTAGAGAAGCCGCATGATTCGCCTGTTCTCCGTCACGCCCGCCTTGATGTCTCCCTAAAGCAACACCTTTGACTGGTAAGGGGGCGGAGATTGTAACTAGGGGATTTAGAGAGATAGGGGGCGGGGATTTACTGAAACCGAGTCGGACATTTTTAAAAAAGGATCGGAGAAAACTTTTATTGGCGGATCTAGGCCGGCTGTCCCCCCACATCCCAGATTGTAATTGCACCTCCCACCCACAACCCTTCTCCACGTCTGACGCTGCGGAGGCGGATTTTAATTCTACACCGGTGTTGGGATAAAGGTGCCACTAGACATCTCAGAACAGGGGCGGAGTCGTGTAAGAGTCAGAGACGCCCCAAGGTGTTGTCATGGTTACAGACGCTAGGTGTTTGCCGTGGTGGGAGGGGGTGGGCTCTCCTCTCCAGCTCCTCCCGTTCGTTCTCTGCTGACCTCTAGTCTCCGCCCCCGGCCATGCAATACATTGGGCAGTGCGGGCTCAGGGAGCAGCCCAGCTGTCCAATTTTAAGTCCCGCCCATCAGAATCTGACAGACTACAAAATCCGGCTGTACCGGCCAATCGCAGGCCACTCAGCGCGGGTATGAATTTGGTAAGAATATGGGGGAGGAGCCAGGGACCTATAGAACATAGGCCACGCCTATCAGACAGCTGCGGGCCGCGAGCTGATAGACAGCAGAAATGCGGGGCGGAGCCTGCTTTGGAGACCGCCAATCAGGTGCGAGCGCGCGGCGAGAGGGCGTTAACTTAGTGCGTCACTCTGAAGGAGGTTCCGTCTGCCAGCTAGAGAAGCCGCATGATTCGCCTGTTCTCCGTCACGCCCACCTTGATGTCTCCCTAAAGCAACACCTTTGACTGGTAAGGGGGCGGAGATTGTAACTAGGGGATTTAGAGAGATGGGGGCGGGAATTTACTGAAGCCGAGTTGGACATTTTTAAAAAAGGATCGGAGAGAACTTATCATGGGCGGATCTAGGCCGGCTGTCCCCCCACATCCCAGATTGTAATTGCACCTCCCACCCACAACCCTTCTCCACTTCTGACGCTGTGGAGGCGGATTTTAATTCTACACCGGTGTTGGGATAAAGGTGCCACTAGACATCTCAGAACAGGGGCGGAGTCGTGTAAGAGTCAGAGACGCCCCAAGGTGTTGTCATGGTTACAGACGCTAGGTGTTTGCCGTGGTGGGAGGGGGTGGGCTCTCCTCTCCAGCTCCTCCCGTTCGTTCTCTGCTGACCTCTAGTCTCCGCCCCCGGCCATGCAATACATTGGGCAGTGCGGGCTCAGGGAGCAGCCCAGCTGTCCAATTTTAAGTCCCGCCCATCAGAATCTGACGGACTACAAAAGCCGGCTGTAAAGGCCAATCGCAGGCCACTCAGCGCGGGTATGAATATGGGGGAGGAGCCAGGGACCTGTAGAACATAGGCCACGCCTATCAGACAGCTGCGGGCCGCGAACTGATAGACAGCAGAAATGCGGGGGCGGAGCCTGCTTTGGAGACCGCCAATCAGGTGCGAGCGCGCGGCGAGAGGGCGTTAACTTAGTGCGTCACTCTGAGGGAGGTTCCGTCTGCCAGCTAGAGAGGCCGCATGATTCGCCTGTTCTCCGTCACGCCCGCCTTGATGTCTCCCTAAAGCAACACCTTTGACTGGTAAGGGGGCGGAGATTGTAACTAGGGGATTTAGAGAGATAGGGGGCGGGGATTTACTGAAACCGAGTCGGACATTTTTAAAAAAGGATCGGAGAAAACTTTTATTGGCGGATCTAGGCCGGTGTTCTGCCATATAGAGTCCTCCTATCAAATAGTGTCCGCCTCGTACTGCGCAGGCGCAGCGCCTGCGCAGTACGGAGGAGCAGGAGATGCCGAAAATGCCCGAAGTTGATCAGCTGACCATCAGCTGTACACGGCGCTCGGGCACCTGTTAGCGATGGCAGTGTAAGAGGGCCCCTCGCGGGCTCGCTTCGCTCGCCACGCTTCGGGCACGGCCTCGCTGCGCTCGGCAAATATTTATTCTAACTCTATGTCCACTTGGATAGTGGGGAATGATCCTGGACATAGGGTAAGAATAAATGCGCAGGCGCCGTGTACAGCTGACGATCAGCTGTTGAACTTCGGAGACTTTCGGCGTCTCCTTGTCCTCCCTGTACTGCGCCTGCGCAGTACAGGGAGGACACTATATGATAGGGGACTGAATTCGACAAGACACCGGCTGTCCACCCACATCCCAGATTGTAATTGCACCTCCCACCCACAACCCTTCTCCACTCCTGACGCTGTGGAGGCGGATTTTAATTCTACACCAGTGTTGGGATAAAGGTGCCACTAGACATCTCAGAACAGGGGCGGAGTCGTGTAAGAGTCAGAGACGCCCCAAGGTGTTGTCATGGTTACAGACGCTAGGTGTTTGCCGTGGTGGGAGGGGGTGGGCTCTCCTCTCCAGCTCCTCCCGTTCGTTCTCTGCTGACCTCTAGTCTCCGCCCCCGGCCATGCAATACATTGGGCAGTGCGGGCTCAGGGAGCAGCCCAGCTGTCCAATTTTAAGTCCCGCCCATCAGAATCTGACAGACTCAGCGCGGGTATGAATTTGGTAAGAATATGGGGGAGGAGCCAGGGACCTATAGTACATAGGCCACGCCTATCAGACAGCTGCGGGCCGCGAGCTGATAGACAGCAGAAATGCGGGGCGGAGCCTGCTTTGGAGACCGCCAATCAGGTGCGAGCGCGCGGCGAGAGGGCGTTAACTTAGTGCGTCACTCTGAGGGAGGTTCCGTCTGCCAGCTAGAGAAGCCGCATGATTCGCCTGTTCTCCGTCACGCCCACCTTGATGTCTCGCTAAAGCAACACCTTTGACTGGTAAGGGGGCGGAGATTGTAACTAGGGGATTTAGAGAGATAGGGGGCGGGGATTTACTGAAGCCGAGTCGGACATTTTTAAAAAAGGATCGGAGAAAACTTTTATGGGCGGATCTAGGCCGGCTGTCCCCCCACATCCCGGATTGTAATTGCACCTCCCACCCACAACCCTTCTCCACTTCTGACGCTGTGGAGGCGGATTTTAATTCTACACCGGTGTTGGAATAAAGGTGCCACTAGACATCTCAGAACAGGGGCGGAGTCGTGTAAGAGTCAGAGACGCCCCAAGGTGTTGTCATGGTTACAGACGCTAGGTGTTTGCCGTGGTGGGAGGGGGTGGGCTCTCCTCTCCAGCTCCTCCCGTTCGTTCTCTGCTGACCTCTAGTCTCCGCCCTCGGCCATGCAATACATTGGGCAGTGCGGGCTCAGGGAGCAGCCCAGCTGTCCAGTTTTAAGTCCCGCCCATCAGAATCTGACGGACTACAAAAGCCGGCTGTACCGGCCAATCGCAGGTCACTCAGCGCGGGTATGAATATGGGGGAGAATATGGGGGAGGAGCCAGGGACCTATAGAACATAGGCCACGCCTATCAGACAGCTGCGGGCCGCGAGCTGATAGACAGCAGAAATGCAGGGGCGGAGCCTGCTTTGGAGACCGCCAATCAGGTGCGAGCGCGCGGCGAGAGGGCGTTAACTTAGTGCGTCACTCTGAGGGAGGTTCCGTCTGCCAGCTAGAGAAGCCGCATGATTCGCCTGTTCTCTGTCACGCCCACCTTGATGTCTCCCTAAAGCAACACCTTTGACTGGTAAGGGGGCGGAGATTGTAACTAGGGGATTTAGAGAGATAGGGGGCGGGGTTTTACTGAAGCCTAGTCGGACATTTTTAAAAAAGGATCGGAGAAAACTTTCATGGGCGGATCTAGGCCGGGGTGTCTTGTCAAATACAGTCCCCTATCATATAGTATCCGATAGGAGGACACTATATGGCAGAACACCGGCTGTACCGGCCAATCGCAGGTCACTCAGCGCGGGTATGAATATGGGGAGAATATGGGGGAGGAGCCAGGGACCTATAGAACATAGGCCACGCCTATCAGACAGCTGCGGGCCGCGAGCTGATAGACAGGAGAAATGCAGGGGCGGAGCCTGCTTTGGAGACCGCCAATCAGGTGCGAGCGCGCGGCGAGAGGGCGTTAACTTAGTGCGTCACTCTGAGGGAGGTTCCGTCTGCCAGCTAGAGAAGCCGCATGATTCGCCTGTTCTCCGTCACGCCCGCCTTGATGTCTCCCTAAAGCAACACCTTTGACTGGTAAGGGGGCGGAGATTGTAACTAGGGGATTTAGAGAGATAGGGGGCGGGGATTTACTGAAACCGAGTCGGACATTTTTAAAAAAGGATCGGAGAAAACTTTTATTGGCGGATCTAGGCCGGCTGTCCCCCCACATCCCAGATTGTAATTGCACCTCCCACCCACAACCCTTCTCCACGTCTGACGCTGCGGAGGCGGATTTTAATTCTACACCGGTGTTGGGATAAAGGTGCCACTAGACATCTCAGAACAGGGGCGGAGTCGTGTAAGAGTCAGAGACGCCCCAAGGTGTTGTCATGGTTACAGACGCTAGGTGTTTGCCGTGGTGGGAGGGGGTGGGCTCTCCTCTCCAGCTCCTCCCGTTCGTTCTCTGCTGACCTCTAGTCTCCGCCCCCGGCCATGCAATACATTGGGCAGTGCGGGCTCAGGGAGCAGCCCAGCTGTCCAATTTTAAGTCCCGCCCATCAGAATCTGACAGACTACAAAATCCGGCTGTACCGGCCAATCGCAGGCCACTCAGCGCGGGTATGAATTTGGTAAGAATATGGGGGAGGAGCCAGGGACCTATAGAACATAGGCCACGCCTATCAGACAGCTGCGGGCCGCGAGCTGATAGACAGCAGAAATGCGGGGCGGAGCCTGCTTTGGAGACCGCCAATCAGGTGCGAGCGCGCGGCGAGAGGGCGTTAACTTAGTGCGTCACTCTGAAGGAGGTTCCGTCTGCCAGCTAGAGAAGCCGCATGATTCGCCTGTTCTCCGTCACGCCCACCTTGATGTCTCCCTAAAGCAACACCTTTGACTGGTAAGGGGGCGGAGATTGTAACTAGGGGATTTAGAGAGATGGGGGCGGGAATTTACTGAAGCCGAGTTGGACATTTTTAAAAAAGGATCGGAGAGAACTTATCATGGGCGGATCTAGGCCGGCTGTCCCCCCACATCCCAGATTGTAATTGCACCTCCCACCCACAACCCTTCTCCACTTCTGACGCTGTGGAGGCGGATTTTAATTCTACACCGGTGTTGGGATAAAGGTGCCACTAGACATCTCAGAACAGGGGCGGAGTCGTGTAAGAGTCAGAGACGCCCCAAGGTGTTGTCATGGTTACAGACGCTAGGTGTTTGCCGTGGTGGGAGGGGGTGGGCTCTCCTCTCCAGCTCCTCCCGTTCGTTCTCTGCTGACCTCTAGTCTCCGCCCCCGGCCATGCAATACATTGGGCAGTGCGGGCTCAGGGAGCAGCCCAGCTGTCCAATTTTAAGTCCCGCCCATCAGAATCTGACGGACTACAAAAGCCGGCTGTAAAGGCCAATCGCAGGCCACTCAGCGCGGGTATGAATATGGGGGAGGAGCCAGGGACCTGTAGAACATAGGCCACGCCTATCAGACAGCTGCGGGCCGCGAACTGATAGACAGCAGAAATGCGGGGGCGGAGCCTGCTTTGGAGACCGCCAATCAGGTGCGAGCGCGCGGCGAGAGGGCGTTAACTTAGTGCGTCACTCTGAGGGAGGTTCCGTCTGCCAGCTAGAGAGGCCGCATGATTCGCCTGTTCTCCGTCACGCCCGCCTTGATGTCTCCCTAAAGCAACACCTTTGACTGGTAAGGGGGCGGAGATTGTAACTAGGGGATTTAGAGAGATAGGGGGCGGGGATTTACTGAAACCGAGTCGGACATTTTTAAAAAAGGATCGGAGAAAACTTTTATTGGCGGATCTAGGCCGGTGTTCTGCCATATAGAGTCCTCCTATCAAATAGTGTCCGCCTCGTACTGCGCAGGCGCAGCGCCTGCGCAGTACGGAGGAGCAGGAGATGCCGAAAATGCCCGAAGTTGATCAGCTGACCATCAGCTGTACACGGCGCTCGGGCACCTGTTAGCGATGGCAGTGTAAGAGGGCCCCTCGCGGGCTCGCTTCGCTCGCCACGCTTCGGGCACGGCCTCGCTGCGCTCGGCAAATATTTATTCTAACTCTATGTCCACTTGGATAGTGGGGAATGATCCTGGACATAGGGTAAGAATAAATGCGCAGGCGCCGTGTACAGCTGACGATCAGCTGTTGAACTTCGGAGACTTTCGGCGTCTCCTTGTCCTCCCTGTACTGCGCCTGCGCAGTACAGGGAGGACACTATATGATAGGGGACTGAATTCGACAAGACACCGGCTGTCCACCCACATCCCAGATTGTAATTGCACCTCCCACCCACAACCCTTCTCCACTCCTGACGCTGTGGAGGCGGATTTTAATTCTACACCAGTGTTGGGATAAAGGTGCCACTAGACATCTCAGAACAGGGGCGGAGTCGTGTAAGAGTCAGAGACGCCCCAAGGTGTTGTCATGGTTACAGACGCTAGGTGTTTGCCGTGGTGGGAGGGGGTGGGCTCTCCTCTCCAGCTCCTCCCGTTCGTTCTCTGCTGACCTCTAGTCTCCGCCCCCGGCCATGCAATACATTGGGCAGTGCGGGCTCAGGGAGCAGCCCAGCTGTCCAATTTTAAGTCCCGCCCATCAGAATCTGACAGACTCAGCGCGGGTATGAATTTGGTAAGAATATGGGGGAGGAGCCAGGGACCTATAGTACATAGGCCACGCCTATCAGACAGCTGCGGGCCGCGAGCTGATAGACAGCAGAAATGCGGGGCGGAGCCTGCTTTGGAGACCGCCAATCAGGTGCGAGCGCGCGGCGAGAGGGCGTTAACTTAGTGCGTCACTCTGAGGGAGGTTCCGTCTGCCAGCTAGAGAAGCCGCATGATTCGCCTGTTCTCCGTCACGCCCACCTTGATGTCTCGCTAAAGCAACACCTTTGACTGGTAAGGGGGCGGAGATTGTAACTAGGGGATTTAGAGAGATAGGGGGCGGGGATTTACTGAAGCCGAGTCGGACATTTTTAAAAAAGGATCGGAGAAAACTTTTATGGGCGGATCTAGGCCGGCTGTCCCCCCACATCCCGGATTGTAATTGCACCTCCCACCCACAACCCTTCTCCACTTCTGACGCTGTGGAGGCGGATTTTAATTCTACACCGGTGTTGGAATAAAGGTGCCACTAGACATCTCAGAACAGGGGCGGAGTCGTGTAAGAGTCAGAGACGCCCCAAGGTGTTGTCATGGTTACAGACGCTAGGTGTTTGCCGTGGTGGGAGGGGGTGGGCTCTCCTCTCCAGCTCCTCCCGTTCGTTCTCTGCTGACCTCTAGTCTCCGCCCTCGGCCATGCAATACATTGGGCAGTGCGGGCTCAGGGAGCAGCCCAGCTGTCCAGTTTTAAGTCCCGCCCATCAGAATCTGACGGACTACAAAAGCCGGCTGTACCGGCCAATCGCAGGTCACTCAGCGCGGGTATGAATATGGGGGAGAATATGGGGGAGGAGCCAGGGACCTATAGAACATAGGCCACGCCTATCAGACAGCTGCGGGCCGCGAGCTGATAGACAGCAGAAATGCAGGGGCGGAGCCTGCTTTGGAGACCGCCAATCAGGTGCGAGCGCGCGGCGAGAGGGCGTTAACTTAGTGCGTCACTCTGAGGGAGGTTCCGTCTGCCAGCTAGAGAAGCCGCATGATTCGCCTGTTCTCTGTCACGCCCACCTTGATGTCTCCCTAAAGCAACACCTTTGACTGGTAAGGGGGCGGAGATTGTAACTAGGGGATTTAGAGAGATAGGGGGCGGGGTTTTACTGAAGCCTAGTCGGACATTTTTAAAAAAGGATCGGAGAAAACTTTCATGGGCGGATCTAGGCCGGGGTGTCTTGTCAAATACAGTCCCCTATCATATAGTATCCGATAGGAGGACACTATATGGCAGAACACCGGCTGTACCGGCCAATCGCAGGTCACTCAGCGCGGGTATGAATATGGGGAGAATATGGGGGAGGAGCCAGGGACCTATAGAACATAGGCCACGCCTATCAGACAGCTGCGGGCCGCGAGCTGATAGACAGGAGAAATGCAGGGGCGGAGCCTGCTTTGGAGACCGCCAATCAGGTGCGAGCGCGCGGCGAGAGGGCGTTAACTTAGTGCGTCACTCTGAGGGAGGTTCCGTCTGCCAGCTAGAGAAGCCGCATGATTCGCCTGTTCTCCGTCACGCCCGCCTTGATGTCTCCCTAAAGCAACACCTTTGACTGGTAAGGGGGCGGAGATTGTAACTAGGGGATTTAGAGAGATAGGGGGCGGGGATTTACTGAAACCGAGTCGGACATTTTTAAAAAAGGATCGGAGAAAACTTTTATTGGCGGATCTAGGCCGGCTGTCCCCCCACATCCCAGATTGTAATTGCACCTCCCACCCACAACCCTTCTCCACGTCTGACGCTGCGGAGGCGGATTTTAATTCTACACCGGTGTTGGGATAAAGGTGCCACTAGACATCTCAGAACAGGGGCGGAGTCGTGTAAGAGTCAGAGACGCCCCAAGGTGTTGTCATGGTTACAGACGCTAGGTGTTTGCCGTGGTGGGAGGGGGTGGGCTCTCCTCTCCAGCTCCTCCCGTTCGTTCTCTGCTGACCTCTAGTCTCCGCCCCCGGCCATGCAATACATTGGGCAGTGCGGGCTCAGGGAGCAGCCCAGCTGTCCAATTTTAAGTCCCGCCCATCAGAATCTGACAGACTACAAAATCCGGCTGTACCGGCCAATCGCAGGCCACTCAGCGCGGGTATGAATTTGGTAAGAATATGGGGGAGGAGCCAGGGACCTATAGAACATAGGCCACGCCTATCAGACAGCTGCGGGCCGCGAGCTGATAGACAGCAGAAATGCGGGGCGGAGCCTGCTTTGGAGACCGCCAATCAGGTGCGAGCGCGCGGCGAGAGGGCGTTAACTTAGTGCGTCACTCTGAAGGAGGTTCCGTCTGCCAGCTAGAGAAGCCGCATGATTCGCCTGTTCTCCGTCACGCCCACCTTGATGTCTCCCTAAAGCAACACCTTTGACTGGTAAGGGGGCGGAGATTGTAACTAGGGGATTTAGAGAGATGGGGGCGGGAATTTACTGAAGCCGAGTTGGACATTTTTAAAAAAGGATCGGAGAGAACTTATCATGGGCGGATCTAGGCCGGCTGTCCCCCCACATCCCAGATTGTAATTGCACCTCCCACCCACAACCCTTCTCCACTTCTGACGCTGTGGAGGCGGATTTTAATTCTACACCGGTGTTGGGATAAAGGTGCCACTAGACATCTCAGAACAGGGGCGGAGTCGTGTAAGAGTCAGAGACGCCCCAAGGTGTTGTCATGGTTACAGACGCTAGGTGTTTGCCGTGGTGGGAGGGGGTGGGCTCTCCTCTCCAGCTCCTCCCGTTCGTTCTCTGCTGACCTCTAGTCTCCGCCCCCGGCCATGCAATACATTGGGCAGTGCGGGCTCAGGGAGCAGCCCAGCTGTCCAATTTTAAGTCCCGCCCATCAGAATCTGACGGACTACAAAAGCCGGCTGTAAAGGCCAATCGCAGGCCACTCAGCGCGGGTATGAATATGGGGGAGGAGCCAGGGACCTGTAGAACATAGGCCACGCCTATCAGACAGCTGCGGGCCGCGAACTGATAGACAGCAGAAATGCGGGGGCGGAGCCTGCTTTGGAGACCGCCAATCAGGTGCGAGCGCGCGGCGAGAGGGCGTTAACTTAGTGCGTCACTCTGAGGGAGGTTCCGTCTGCCAGCTAGAGAGGCCGCATGATTCGCCTGTTCTCCGTCACGCCCGCCTTGATGTCTCCCTAAAGCAACACCTTTGACTGGTAAGGGGGCGGAGATTGTAACTAGGGGATTTAGAGAGATAGGGGGCGGGGATTTACTGAAACCGAGTCGGACATTTTTAAAAAAGGATCGGAGAAAACTTTTATTGGCGGATCTAGGCCGGTGTTCTGCCATATAGAGTCCTCCTATCAAATAGTGTCCGCCTCGTACTGCGCAGGCGCAGCGCCTGCGCAGTACGGAGGAGCAGGAGATGCCGAAAATGCCCGAAGTTGATCAGCTGACCATCAGCTGTACACGGCGCTCGGGCACCTGTTAGCGATGGCAGTGTAAGAGGGCCCCTCGCGGGCTCGCTTCGCTCGCCACGCTTCGGGCACGGCCTCGCTGCGCTCGGCAAATATTTATTCTAACTCTATGTCCACTTGGATAGTGGGGAATGATCCTGGACATAGGGTAAGAATAAATGCGCAGGCGCCGTGTACAGCTGACGATCAGCTGTTGAACTTCGGAGACTTTCGGCGTCTCCTTGTCCTCCCTGTACTGCGCCTGCGCAGTACAGGGAGGACACTATATGATAGGGGACTGAATTCGACAAGACACCGGCTGTCCACCCACATCCCAGATTGTAATTGCACCTCCCACCCACAACCCTTCTCCACTCCTGACGCTGTGGAGGCGGATTTTAATTCTACACCAGTGTTGGGATAAAGGTGCCACTAGACATCTCAGAACAGGGGCGGAGTCGTGTAAGAGTCAGAGACGCCCCAAGGTGTTGTCATGGTTACAGACGCTAGGTGTTTGCCGTGGTGGGAGGGGGTGGGCTCTCCTCTCCAGCTCCTCCCGTTCGTTCTCTGCTGACCTCTAGTCTCCGCCCCCGGCCATGCAATACATTGGGCAGTGCGGGCTCAGGGAGCAGCCCAGCTGTCCAATTTTAAGTCCCGCCCATCAGAATCTGACAGACTCAGCGCGGGTATGAATTTGGTAAGAATATGGGGGAGGAGCCAGGGACCTATAGTACATAGGCCACGCCTATCAGACAGCTGCGGGCCGCGAGCTGATAGACAGCAGAAATGCGGGGCGGAGCCTGCTTTGGAGACCGCCAATCAGGTGCGAGCGCGCGGCGAGAGGGCGTTAACTTAGTGCGTCACTCTGAGGGAGGTTCCGTCTGCCAGCTAGAGAAGCCGCATGATTCGCCTGTTCTCCGTCACGCCCACCTTGATGTCTCGCTAAAGCAACACCTTTGACTGGTAAGGGGGCGGAGATTGTAACTAGGGGATTTAGAGAGATAGGGGGCGGGGATTTACTGAAGCCGAGTCGGACATTTTTAAAAAAGGATCGGAGAAAACTTTTATGGGCGGATCTAGGCCGGCTGTCCCCCCACATCCCGGATTGTAATTGCACCTCCCACCCACAACCCTTCTCCACTTCTGACGCTGTGGAGGCGGATTTTAATTCTACACCGGTGTTGGAATAAAGGTGCCACTAGACATCTCAGAACAGGGGCGGAGTCGTGTAAGAGTCAGAGACGCCCCAAGGTGTTGTCATGGTTACAGACGCTAGGTGTTTGCCGTGGTGGGAGGGGGTGGGCTCTCCTCTCCAGCTCCTCCCGTTCGTTCTCTGCTGACCTCTAGTCTCCGCCCTCGGCCATGCAATACATTGGGCAGTGCGGGCTCAGGGAGCAGCCCAGCTGTCCAGTTTTAAGTCCCGCCCATCAGAATCTGACGGACTACAAAAGCCGGCTGTACCGGCCAATCGCAGGTCACTCAGCGCGGGTATGAATATGGGGGAGAATATGGGGGAGGAGCCAGGGACCTATAGAACATAGGCCACGCCTATCAGACAGCTGCGGGCCGCGAGCTGATAGACAGCAGAAATGCAGGGGCGGAGCCTGCTTTGGAGACCGCCAATCAGGTGCGAGCGCGCGGCGAGAGGGCGTTAACTTAGTGCGTCACTCTGAGGGAGGTTCCGTCTGCCAGCTAGAGAAGCCGCATGATTCGCCTGTTCTCTGTCACGCCCACCTTGATGTCTCCCTAAAGCAACACCTTTGACTGGTAAGGGGGCGGAGATTGTAACTAGGGGATTTAGAGAGATAGGGGGCGGGGTTTTACTGAAGCCTAGTCGGACATTTTTAAAAAAGGATCGGAGAAAACTTTCATGGGCGGATCTAGGCCGGGGTGTCTTGTCAAATACAGTCCCCTATCATATAGTATCCGATAGGAGGACACTATATGGCAGAACACCGGCTGTACCGGCCAATCGCAGGTCACTCAGCGCGGGTATGAATATGGGGAGAATATGGGGGAGGAGCCAGGGACCTATAGAACATAGGCCACGCCTATCAGACAGCTGCGGGCCGCGAGCTGATAGACAGGAGAAATGCAGGGGCGGAGCCTGCTTTGGAGACCGCCAATCAGGTGCGAGCGCGCGGCGAGAGGGCGTTAACTTAGTGCGTCACTCTGAGGGAGGTTCCGTCTGCCAGCTAGAGAAGCCGCATGATTCGCCTGTTCTCCGTCACGCCCGCCTTGATGTCTCCCTAAAGCAACACCTTTGACTGGTAAGGGGGCGGAGATTGTAACTAGGGGATTTAGAGAGATAGGGGGCGGGGATTTACTGAAACCGAGTCGGACATTTTTAAAAAAGGATCGGAGAAAACTTTTATTGGCGGATCTAGGCCGGCTGTCCCCCCACATCCCAGATTGTAATTGCACCTCCCACCCACAACCCTTCTCCACGTCTGACGCTGCGGAGGCGGATTTTAATTCTACACCGGTGTTGGGATAAAGGTGCCACTAGACATCTCAGAACAGGGGCGGAGTCGTGTAAGAGTCAGAGACGCCCCAAGGTGTTGTCATGGTTACAGACGCTAGGTGTTTGCCGTGGTGGGAGGGGGTGGGCTCTCCTCTCCAGCTCCTCCCGTTCGTTCTCTGCTGACCTCTAGTCTCCGCCCCCGGCCATGCAATACATTGGGCAGTGCGGGCTCAGGGAGCAGCCCAGCTGTCCAATTTTAAGTCCCGCCCATCAGAATCTGACAGACTACAAAATCCGGCTGTACCGGCCAATCGCAGGCCACTCAGCGCGGGTATGAATTTGGTAAGAATATGGGGGAGGAGCCAGGGACCTATAGAACATAGGCCACGCCTATCAGACAGCTGCGGGCCGCGAGCTGATAGACAGCAGAAATGCGGGGCGGAGCCTGCTTTGGAGACCGCCAATCAGGTGCGAGCGCGCGGCGAGAGGGCGTTAACTTAGTGCGTCACTCTGAAGGAGGTTCCGTCTGCCAGCTAGAGAAGCCGCATGATTCGCCTGTTCTCCGTCACGCCCACCTTGATGTCTCCCTAAAGCAACACCTTTGACTGGTAAGGGGGCGGAGATTGTAACTAGGGGATTTAGAGAGATGGGGGCGGGAATTTACTGAAGCCGAGTTGGACATTTTTAAAAAAGGATCGGAGAGAACTTATCATGGGCGGATCTAGGCCGGCTGTCCCCCCACATCCCAGATTGTAATTGCACCTCCCACCCACAACCCTTCTCCACTTCTGACGCTGTGGAGGCGGATTTTAATTCTACACCGGTGTTGGGATAAAGGTGCCACTAGACATCTCAGAACAGGGGCGGAGTCGTGTAAGAGTCAGAGACGCCCCAAGGTGTTGTCATGGTTACAGACGCTAGGTGTTTGCCGTGGTGGGAGGGGGTGGGCTCTCCTCTCCAGCTCCTCCCGTTCGTTCTCTGCTGACCTCTAGTCTCCGCCCCCGGCCATGCAATACATTGGGCAGTGCGGGCTCAGGGAGCAGCCCAGCTGTCCAATTTTAAGTCCCGCCCATCAGAATCTGACGGACTACAAAAGCCGGCTGTAAAGGCCAATCGCAGGCCACTCAGCGCGGGTATGAATATGGGGGAGGAGCCAGGGACCTGTAGAACATAGGCCACGCCTATCAGACAGCTGCGGGCCGCGAACTGATAGACAGCAGAAATGCGGGGGCGGAGCCTGCTTTGGAGACCGCCAATCAGGTGCGAGCGCGCGGCGAGAGGGCGTTAACTTAGTGCGTCACTCTGAGGGAGGTTCCGTCTGCCAGCTAGAGAGGCCGCATGATTCGCCTGTTCTCCGTCACGCCCGCCTTGATGTCTCCCTAAAGCAACACCTTTGACTGGTAAGGGGGCGGAGATTGTAACTAGGGGATTTAGAGAGATAGGGGGCGGGGATTTACTGAAACCGAGTCGGACATTTTTAAAAAAGGATCGGAGAAAACTTTTATTGGCGGATCTAGGCCGGTGTTCTGCCATATAGAGTCCTCCTATCAAATAGTGTCCGCCTCGTACTGCGCAGGCGCAGCGCCTGCGCAGTACGGAGGAGCAGGAGATGCCGAAAATGCCCGAAGTTGATCAGCTGACCATCAGCTGTACACGGCGCTCGGGCACCTGTTAGCGATGGCAGTGTAAGAGGGCCCCTCGCGGGCTCGCTTCGCTCGCCACGCTTCGGGCACGGCCTCGCTGCGCTCGGCAAATATTTATTCTAACTCTATGTCCACTTGGATAGTGGGGAATGATCCTGGACATAGGGTAAGAATAAATGCGCAGGCGCCGTGTACAGCTGACGATCAGCTGTTGAACTTCGGAGACTTTCGGCGTCTCCTTGTCCTCCCTGTACTGCGCCTGCGCAGTACAGGGAGGACACTATATGATAGGGGACTGAATTCGACAAGACACCGGCTGTCCACCCACATCCCAGATTGTAATTGCACCTCCCACCCACAACCCTTCTCCACTCCTGACGCTGTGGAGGCGGATTTTAATTCTACACCAGTGTTGGGATAAAGGTGCCACTAGACATCTCAGAACAGGGGCGGAGTCGTGTAAGAGTCAGAGACGCCCCAAGGTGTTGTCATGGTTACAGACGCTAGGTGTTTGCCGTGGTGGGAGGGGGTGGGCTCTCCTCTCCAGCTCCTCCCGTTCGTTCTCTGCTGACCTCTAGTCTCCGCCCCCGGCCATGCAATACATTGGGCAGTGCGGGCTCAGGGAGCAGCCCAGCTGTCCAATTTTAAGTCCCGCCCATCAGAATCTGACAGACTCAGCGCGGGTATGAATTTGGTAAGAATATGGGGGAGGAGCCAGGGACCTATAGTACATAGGCCACGCCTATCAGACAGCTGCGGGCCGCGAGCTGATAGACAGCAGAAATGCGGGGCGGAGCCTGCTTTGGAGACCGCCAATCAGGTGCGAGCGCGCGGCGAGAGGGCGTTAACTTAGTGCGTCACTCTGAGGGAGGTTCCGTCTGCCAGCTAGAGAAGCCGCATGATTCGCCTGTTCTCCGTCACGCCCACCTTGATGTCTCGCTAAAGCAACACCTTTGACTGGTAAGGGGGCGGAGATTGTAACTAGGGGATTTAGAGAGATAGGGGGCGGGGATTTACTGAAGCCGAGTCGGACATTTTTAAAAAAGGATCGGAGAAAACTTTTATGGGCGGATCTAGGCCGGCTGTCCCCCCACATCCCGGATTGTAATTGCACCTCCCACCCACAACCCTTCTCCACTTCTGACGCTGTGGGGGCGGATTTTAATTCTACACCGGTGTTGGAATAAAGGTGCCACTAGACATCTCAGAACAGGGGCGGAGTCGTGTAAGAGTCAGAGACGCCCCAAGGTGTTGTCATGGTTACAGACGCTAGGTGTTTGCCGTGGTGGGAGGGGGTGGGCTCTCCTCTCCAGCTCCTCCCGTTCGTTCTCTGCTGACCTCTAGTCTCCGCCCTCGGCCATGCAATACATTGGGCAGTGCGGGCTCAGGGAGCAGCCCAGCTGTCCAGTTTTAAGTCCCGCCCATCAGAATCTGACGGACTACAAAAGCCGGCTGTACCGGCCAATCGCAGGTCACTCAGCGCGGGTATGAATATGGGGGAGAATATGGGGGAGGAGCCAGGGACCTATAGAACATAGGCCACGCCTATCAGACAGCTGCGGGCCGCGAGCTGATAGACAGCAGAAATGCAGGGGCGGAGCCTGCTTTGGAGACCGCCAATCAGGTGCGAGCGCGCGGCGAGAGGGCGTTAACTTAGTGCGTCACTCTGAGGGAGGTTCCGTCTGCCAGCTAGAGAAGCCGCATGATTCGCCTGTTCTCTGTCACGCCCACCTTGATGTCTCCCTAAAGCAACACCTTTGACTGGTAAGGGGGCGGAGATTGTAACTAGGGGATTTAGAGAGATAGGGGGCGGGGTTTTACTGAAGCCTAGTCGGACATTTTTAAAAAAGGATCGGAGAAAACTTTCATGGGCGGATCTAGGCCGGGGTGTCTTGTCAAATACAGTCCCCTATCATATAGTATCCGATAGGAGGACACTATATGGCAGAACACCGGCTGTACCGGCCAATCGCAGGTCACTCAGCGCGGGTATGAATATGGGGAGAATATGGGGGAGGAGCCAGGGACCTATAGAACATAGGCCACGCCTATCAGACAGCTGCGGGCCGCGAGCTGATAGACAGGAGAAATGCAGGGGCGGAGCCTGCTTTGGAGACCGCCAATCAGGTGCGAGCGCGCGGCGAGAGGGCGTTAACTTAGTGCGTCACTCTGAGGGAGGTTCCGTCTGCCAACTAGAGAAGCCGCATGATTCGCCTGTTCTCCGTCACGCCCACCTTGATGTCTCCCTAAAGCAACACCTTTGACTGGTAAGGGGGCGGAAATTGTAACTAGGGGATTTAGAGAGATAGGGGGCGGGGATTTACTGAAGCCGAGTCGGACATTTTTAAAAAAGGATCGGAGAGAACTTATCATGGGCGGATCTAGGCCGGCTGTCCCCCCACATCCCAGATTGTAATTGCACCTCCCACCCACAACCCTTCTCCACTCCTGACGCTGCGGAGGCGGATTTTAATTCTACACCGGTGTTGGGATAAAGGTGCCACTAGACATCTCAGAACAGGGGCGGAGTCGTGTAAGAGTCAGAGACGCCCCAAGGTGTTGTCATGGTTACAGACGCCGGGTGTTTGCCGTGGTGGGAGAGGGGGGGCTCTCCAGTCATGCAGTACATTGGATGGGCGGTGCGGGCTCAAGGAGCAGCCCAGCTGCCTTGGACATGAGACCCCGCTACCAATTTCAACTCCCGCCCATTAAAATCTGACAGATTGCAGAAGCCGGCTGTACCGGCCAATCAGCGCCGTGCGGCTGCTCAGGCACAGCGTGCTGGTTACCTAGCAACCCGATGTCAACACTGCGAAGCGCACGCAGCCGTCCACATGACCAACATGCGCGCGCCCGCCTCCTCGATGAGGATTGGCCCGCCCCCTTATTTACCACGTCACACGGCTCTCGTCTCAGAGGAAGGGAGAGCCGATGTTCTGTCAATTTCTCCAACCCATCACAACCACGTGCCCTCCTCCATAAGGCAAGATTTGTGATTTGGTAGTTCTGTCCGAACACCAACTCACTGATGTCCAGTCCAGAAGTCCATTTAATTTTATTATTAGCTGAATTAAATAAACTATGTGCAGCACGTTTAAAAAAAATAAATAAAAATAAATAAATGTCGTGTGATGGAGGAAGAGAATTCCCGGAAATGATTATGTGACATTCCGATGGGGATACCCAATTTAAGGGGGAACTCCGATAGGGACACGTGACTTAAGGGGGAACTCCAATGGCGACACGTGACTTAAGGGGGAACTCTGATGGGGACACGTGACTTAAGAGGGAACTCTGATGGGGACACGTGACTTAAGGGGGAACTCTGATGGGGACACTTAAGGGGAACTCTGATAAGAACCTGATTTAAGGGAGATCTCTGATGGGGAGTACCTGATTTAAGGAGGGACCCTGATAAGAACCTGATTTAAGGGGGCACTCTGATAAGAACACCTGATTTAAGGGGGGAACTCTGATGGGGACCCCTGAAATAAAAAGACACAAGTTGTGTTCTGACACTTGCCGACCTGCAACGTATTCGTACCTCACTAGGCTTTAGCTTGTTATACCAGGATGATGTTTGCAACGGGTGGCATCACCCCGGTACCGTTTTTTTAGAGCTGACAGTCGGCTTTCTTGTAGAAGTAATCCTAGTGGCTAATTAGCCGCTGGACTGCTTTTACGAGCAGCGAGAGGGGATGTCTCCTGTCGCTTTCTGTGGCTGTATTGGGATCTCCCATCCCACTGGAAGTCTCGATCAACCAGCTGGCACTTCCGCCGGCTGATCACAGGGCCCAGAAAAGACCCGATCAGCTTTGTTGGGCTCTATAATATAGTTACCCAGAAGTAATGACGATCTTGGTGTAATCAAATGCTTCTAAGTTTAGAGGAGGGATTTGGGGTCTTATAGACCCCAGATCGCTCCATAAAGAGTACTTGTCACATGCCTATTGCTGTCACAGGAAGTACTTGCATTCTTTTTGACAGCAGCAAGAGTTTAAAATTTTTTATTTAAAACGAGGACATTAAAGTAAAGTGCCCTTGTGCAAAGGTGAATGCATGCGTTGGTCCCACACATGTAAGGTGAAATGGTAAACGTCAGATCATGGGCAGTAATTCTAGAAGCAGACCTTCTGTGTAAATCTAAAGTGGAAACCTGTGAAGGCTTTTAAAGCGTCGCCTATGGATAGTAAAATTGACATTGTTTGTTGCCGTTGCACGGTCGTACACAGTTTTAAAGCGTGACATGTTTGGCTCAGCGTAACATCTTTTATTTTCACCAAAAATTGGGTTATGTATTGTTTTTTTGCCTTAAAATGTAAAACAGTGTGATTTTTTTTTTCCCCCAAAAAAGTGTGTTTGAAAAACTGTGCAATTACCGTGTCGCATAAAAAACCCACCATTTCATTCTCTAGGGCTTCTGCTTTATTATATAATGTTTTGGGGTTTCTAACTACATTTCTAGCAAAATTCCAGATGTAACAAAACTGTCAGAAAAAGACCTGAAGGTCAAGTGGTTAAAAAAAAAATAAAAAATAAAAAAATATATATATATATACACACACAGTATCTCACAAAAGTGAGTGCACCCATCACATTTTTGTAAATTTAAAAAAAAAATCGTAAAAAAATTGCAATTAGTGTTTATTGATTGGTTTGCGCAAAAGTTATAGCTTCTACAAAATAGGGGATAGATTTATAGCATTTTTATTATTAATTTTTTTTTTTTTACTAGTAATGGCAGAGATCTGCAATTTTTATCGTAACTGCAATATTATGGCGGACACGTCGGACAATTTTGACACATTTTTGGGACCATTGGCATTAATACAGCGATCAGTGCGATTAAAAATGCATTGATTACTGTAAAAATGTTACTGGCAGTGAAGGGGTTATGTGTGTCCTAGGGAGTGATTCTAACTGTGGGGGATGGGGACAGCGAAGGGAAGACAGCAGATCGTCTGTTCATACTCTGTATGAACAGTCGATCTGTCACTGCCCCCTTTTCATTATTCACACATATATATTGTGTATGTAATATTTTGTCATTATTATTTTAATAGACGTTGTAGGTACTAAAAAGTAGCACTACAACATATTATAAAAATGAATCTGGTTTGTGTGGAGCACGCTGAGGCAGGGCAGGAGTTTTTCATTACACATATTAGCAGTGTGTGCAGGACCGCTAATTCAGCATTGCCATGGTGCCCTGTGCCCTCCAATCCACTACCTTCCCCCTCTCATGATCTTTGTCATCTTCTAACTCCTAAGAGGACCCAGCTGACGGCCATACTGTAGGGATTGTCCATATCACTGCCCAACAAAGGACACCAAGCAGAATAGGAATAGGAGAAGACTCTGGGCTGCGGCGTATTATGTAAAAATGGGCATTTAGATGGGTTTTTTTTTCCAACAATCACATAGATGGTGGTAAGTGGCCGGGTGACATTGATCCCGGAGTGGCGTTTTAAAGCAGACTTTCACTTTAAAGTGAAGTGCCGCTTTATCCACCTCCCCACCCTAAACACTTTGAAATGTGTTTTGTTTTCTTTTTTTTATTCCAGGGAGCCAGTACCTTTTTGGACAGGTACCCCATTCCCACATCCTCATATTTCACATGGGCAAGAATGACATTGCTCAGCTTGCCCCCTTCTCTGCCCCCAGCCTCCTGGGATATGTCACACGTGCAAGGAGCCTGCAGAACCAGTCTTTTTGCACCACAAAATCTCATGCATGCACAGCGGGGTGCCGGTTGAGATTGCTCAAGAAGTCACAGCAGACTCCCAAATCCCAAGATGGAGGTGCTGGGGACCCAAAGAAGTGCGATGAACCATCTGCTGAATGATGACAGGGACTGGTCAGTACCTCCATTTTAGAGGGTCAACATTTGCAATATTTGTTGCAGGGGACCGTTTATTAATTCATTTTCTTTTTAGAAGTGAAAAAAATTGTAATATCACCCCATTGCAAAAAATCAGCATAGGATGCATTTATGTGAAGTATCACTGTGACCGTCGGCGTGAGAGCAATTCCGGGGTCAAAATTCATGGATAGTTAATATAATAATTTTCCAATGGTACATTCTTTCTTCCTTAAAAGTCAAAGTCAAGTCCTGTATCAAAGATGGTGATGTCGGGACCTGTAGCGGTAATAAGAACTGGCTGCGGGAAGCTCTGGATCCTGGACATGGAAAGTTACTGATTTTTAAAATATGTATATATAGTATTTGTATCTGCTGATTTTTTTATTTTTATTTTACAGAAAGCCCAACTGAATTTCCTGGCTTGGTCACATAGCCCGGTCCTCCTATCTCTGCTCATGTCCAGACTAAGGATGGGCTCAGCCATGTTCGGATATGAATCTAAACTCGCCTGGGTTATCTCACCGGGAAGCTCTGACTTATTGTAAGGGCAGGGGGGACTGATGTGAATTGGTGTAATATTTCCCTAGCTGGGAGCGGGACTGTCAGGGCTGTTTGGACTGAAGGGACCATCTGGCGTAGAGAGACTGTCACTGTAACTCAGGTGTCATATCGGTGAGGTGTCTATCATCTGTGCTGCTGCACACTGCTGTCAGTGCCACTGTGAGAGTCAATTTCACATGTGTGTAAATCGATTGTATCTACTATCGTCATTAAAATAAAAAAAATATATATTTTTTGCCTTATTATCTACCTTAAATCACATCGCTAATTGCATATTGTACTTGCTTGTAGTCTAAATACTTAAAACTGTGATTTTGTAACTTTTGAAAATGCCAGTAAATTTTCGGTGTTGTGTCAGTAAATTTTAATCTGGTAGGTTGGCAACACTGCCTCTTAACATGCCCTGGCAACAGTCCAACAGCTGTCAGTCCTCAGGCTGAGTGTGCCAACCTTTACCAACCCTGTCTAACAATATATTATTAGCATAGCTGGTAGTAGATTGTCACATGCAGCCAGACTTTCTGTAATGTTGAAGTCATTTTTTTGAGCTTCTTCATCCCACTTCTTCAGTTCTGGAGAAGGTATGATGGACCTTCAACATTACAGAACAAGTCCAGTTGAATGTGACTACTACTAGCTATGCTATGACCTGGATACATTGGAACCTTCACAGACAGTAATCATGGAAGAATGTATTTATTATTACACAGCCACAGAACATACAGATGGATCTTCTATCAGACACTTTATTAAATACAGCTTATTACATAAGATTAAAGTAATAAAGGTTCACAAATTTCTTACTGTCAATCTTGATAGTGACAAACCCTTCAGGGGCGGTCCACACCACACCTTCATTTCCCCAGATCTCCGCCATCTGCACCGACTGTTCATTATCCCCTGTAAAAGAGGAGATAAAGGGGTACCTGCAATGTACTATCTATACCAGTCCTGGGAAGAATGATAATCGGGTAAAACTGATCTCTAAAACACCAGTCCAGAAGGAGCCTGAATAGGCCTTGTGTACACACCAGCAGAGACGCAGCTGGTAATGGACCCTCATCAGGATATCGTTTTTAATGGTCACATTTTAAATCCTAAAGCCCAACTCCAACTAAAACGCTGTACAATCTGCTTTACATCCACCACCAAATCTGTCATAGAAGGCCCTGTGCATTGGATACAAACTAAATGCGTTGTGTAAATTTGTGCTCTTTGATGTAAAAATTGGTAAGTTTAAAAGAAGATTATACAATCAGATTGTGACATGTATGGTCACCCTAATACTTGTGATCTTGTCATGCTACAGGCGACTAACCTGTAGAGAAATAACTCACTCGCTTCCATGGTGATGCTCCCTTTCTGGCCGGATTAGCGAGTTGTCCGTCCCTCGATGGCGGAGACACTGTACAATCGTCCTTCATCAGCGAGGGAGAGCATTACCGCCATAATCCAGCCAATGAGGGAGTGACTCTGCAGAAACAGGAGAGCGGTTCCTCCGCCCTCTAGTGACCCTGTGTGACATTGTGTAGGTACAATGCTGGCGGGGCGCCAAACTGCTGCAGAAACATTTTTCCTTTTTATGCCAGGTTCACATATCTCCGGCTGCGGTTCACGGCATGGGGCCCGGTGCATGTCTATTCACCGGTTCAGGTGCGATTCAGCTCTGAATTTTTGCATGAATTCACACTTGAACCGGACCCAAAGATGCACAGCACCCTTCTGCAATCTGAACTGCGGTCACCCCAGACCTGTGTGAAACCGCTTCATTGACAGCTGGACACACTCGCCTGTCATGCAAATTGGATGCATATATGTGAACCTAGCCTGAATCTTTTAAAGTGGAACTAAACCCATCGATCAGTTCCCCAAAACAGTTACATTCGGGGAATGCCGTGAGAAAGAAAGATAAAAGTTGCTTGTGCTCTCAACCAAACTGTCAAGCCACCAAATGGCTGCTGTTATAACTGATCACATGTGCAGCACTCACTGCAGATCAAACTGAGGCAAAGATGGCAGCTTCATGGGCTGTAAACAATCGTTTACAACTTAGGTGCCCAACCTGTGCCCTGCAGACACTACATTTGGGTCCCCCATTTCCCTGTAATAGCTGGGATTTCTAGCAGTCTCATGTGATGTGTCTCCAGTCTACTACTTTCTCTTGAACCATGTTCCCAGCCTCTAACAACTCCTATATTCTGATCACAGTCTCTGACAGTAGTCTCCTGTAACATACCCACTTTCTCTTGTATCATGCCCACAATCTCTGACCATCTCTTGACTGCAGTTACTAACCATATCTTGTATTATGCTTGCAGTCTTTAGGCTCAACCGCATGTGAATCGCACATGTGAAATGGAATGCATTCCTGCAATTCACATGCGATTCAGTGCAGTGCGATTTGAGCCCATTCATTTTAAATGGGCTCAAATTGCAACAAAGAACTGCATGCACCATTTTTGAGCTGCACCACAACTGGATCGCATGGTACAGAATAGCGTTATGATGCAGGCAAACGCACTGTGTTTGCAGTGTCATTAATATTGACACATTGTTACATAGTTTGGTTAAAAAAAGACACAAGTCCATCTAGTTCAAAAACAAAAAAAATACAATTCCATATACACAATCCTTCACTCACAGTTCACCTGGAGCAGGTCACAAGGGCAGTGTGTTTTGCATGCAATACGGGAAATCCAAACTGATTGCAGTGTTTCCCACACTGCCTTAGACCTACACTTAAAGTGATCATAAATGTTCCTTTAACCACTTCAATACCAGGCACTTAGACACCTTCCCGCCCAGCCCAATTTTCACCTTTCAGCGCTGTCGCAATTTGAATGACAATTGCGCGGTCATGCTACACTGTACCCAAACTAATTTTTTATCATTTTGTTCCCACAAATAGAGCTTTCTTTTGGTGGTATTTGATCACCTCTGCGGTTTTTATTTTTTGCGCAACAAATAAAACAAGACCGAAAATTTTGAAAAAAAAACAAGTTTTTCTTTGTTTCTGTTAAAACTTTTTGTAAATAAGTACGTTTTCTTCAATGACGGGCACTGATATGGCTGCACTGACAGGCACTGATACGGCGGCACTGATGGGCACCGATCAGGTGGCACCAATGAGGTAGCACTGATGAGGTGGCACTGACGGGCACTGATGATGGGCACTGATAGGCGGCACTGATGGGCACTGATAGGTGGCACTGATGGGCACTGATAGGTGGCACTGGTATGCGGCACTGATGGGCACTCATAGGTGGCACAGATGGGCACTTATAGGCGGCACTGATGGGCACTCATAGGTGGCATTGATGGGCACTCGTAGGTGGCATTGATGGTTACTTATGGGTGGCACTGATAGTTGGCACAGATGGGCACTGATATATGGGCACTGATGGGCACGGATGGGCACTGACAGGTGGCATGAATGGACACTGATGGGTGGCACTGATGGCACTGCTTGTTTGCAGTGATGCCCCTAAGGGTGGCATTGCTGGGCATCACTGCAACATGATGGTGCCAATCAGTGCCCATTTGTGGGCACTGATTGGCACAGATTTGGCACACTGGGCACATGTGGATGGCCATGGGGTACATACCTGGCCATCCACATGTTGCCCCTTCCCTGGTGGTCCTAGAGGCGATCCCTGGTGGTCCAGTGTGGTGATCTGAGGGGGGGCTGCGCTGATAAACAATCAGCGCAGACCCCCCCTACCAGGAGAGCCGCCGATCGGCTCTCCTCTACTCGCGTCTGTCAGACGCGAGGGAGGAAGAGCCGATCAACGGCTCTTCCTATTGACAGCGTGATCAGCCGTGTCCAGGACACGGCTGATCACGTGGTAAAGAGCCTCTGCCTGACGCCCAGTCAGGATAACAGAACCACTTTCTGGACGTCAATCCGCCATAGGGCGGGCGGGAAGTGGTTAAAAAAATTATATATATATATATATATATATATATATATATATATATATATATATATACTTGCCTGATTTGTGTAATGGTTTTGCACAGAGCAGCCCTGATTCTCCTCTTCTTAGGTCCCTGTCAGTACTCCTGGCTCCTCCCTCCTCCCTGCTGATGTCCCCCATAGCAAGCAGCTTGCTATGGGGCACTTGTGCATGCTCACTTCTTAGCCGTCATAGGCCTGCCCCCTACTCACTGGCTGTGACTGACAGCAGCAGGAGCCAATGGAGCCTGTGTCTGAGCTCTAATCAGTGCAGTAAGAAATGTGATGAACAACGCACCCTACTCTAACAATACATATACATAAAAAAAAGTGCAAAATAAGTGCAATATCATGAATGACCGCTAGATGTCCCTAGCAGATTAATTAACATAAAGTGAACGTGCAAAATATACAATAATATAAACTCTGAAGTGCTATTATACATAAAATTACCACCAGATATCTCCAGTCCAGTGTATAGCAAAAATTATAAATAAACTTATGGTGCAGTGTCCGAAAGGTAAAGTAAACTTCCATCAAATGATTTCTAATAGTGCATATGATTCCATTGGTCCATTGCGCCACCAACACCGGTCACACAGCCTACTCACCAGATTTTCATGACCCCCATTACAGGAGTCATATACAGCAGATTGGCACAGGCAAGGCACTGTATGTTTATGGATGAAATATAATGAGCACGTCACTCTATCCTAATGTGCACACGTCACTCTATCCTATTGGGCACACAGCACTCTATCCTAATGGGCACACAGTCAGCACTCTATCCTAATGGGCACACAGCACTCTATCCCAATGGGCACGTGTCACTCTATCCTAATGGCCACACAGCACTCTATCCTAATGGGCACACGTCACTCTATCCTAATGGGCATGTGTCACTCTATCCTAATGGGCACACAGCACTCTATCCCAATGGGCACGTGTCACTTTATCCTAATGAGCACACAGCACTCTATCCTAATGGGCACACATCACTCTATCCTAATAAGCACACATCACTCTATCCTAATGAGCACACGTCACTCCATGCTAATGGGCACACGTCACTTTATTCTAATGGGAACATGTCACTCTATCCTAATGGGCACACAGCACTCTATCCTAATAGGCACACGTCACTCAATCCTAATGGGCACAATCACTCTATCCTAATATGCACACGTCACTCTATCCTAATGGGCACAAGTCACTTTATTCTAATGGGAATATGTCACTCTATCCTAATGGGCATGGGTCACTCTATCCTAATGGGCACACATCACTTTATTCTTATGGGAACATGTTGCTCTATCCTAATGGGCACGGGTCACTTTATTCCAATGGGCACATGTCACTCTATCCCAATGGGCACACGCCACTTTATTCTAATGGGCACACGTCTTTTAAGTCTAAGGACACCCGTCACTCTATTCTAATGGGCACGTGTCATACCTCCAAGATGACCACTGCCTTGCTAAAGAAGCTGAGGGTAAAGGTTATGGACTGGCCAAGCATGTCTCTAGACCTAAACCCTATTGAGCATCTGTGGGGCATCCTCAAATGGAAGGTGAAGGCGCGCAAGGTCTCTAACATCCACCAGCTCCGTGATGTCGTCATGGAGGAGTGGAAGAGGACTCCACCAGAGCTTCACAGGTTGCCACTGGAGTCCATGCCCAAGAGGGTTAAGGCAGTGCTGGAAAATAATGGTGGCCGCACAAAATATTGACACTTTGGGTGAAATTTGGACATTTTCACTTTTGGTGCCAGCCATTTAGACATTAACCACTTCAGCCCCGGAAGGATTTGCCTCATGCCTGACCAGGCCATTTTTTGCAATACGACACTGCGTCGCTTTAACTGACAATTGCGCAGTCGTGTGACATTGTACCCAAACAAAATTTATGTCCTTTTTTCCCCACAAATAGAGCTTTCTTTCGGTGGTATTTGATCACCTCCTGCGATTTTTATTTTTTGTGCTATTAACAAAAAAAGAGCGACAATGTTGCAAAAAACACAATATTTTGTGGTTTTTGCTATAATAAATATCCCCCAATTTTTTTAAAAAAACCTATTTTTTTCCTCAGTTTAGGCCGATATGTATGGGCACATGTTGCTCTATCCCAATGGGCACATGTCACTCTATCCTAATGAGCACGTCATTTTATTCCAATGAACACATGTCCTTCTATCCTAATGGGCACGTCATTTTAGTCTAAGGGCACTTGTCACTTTGTGAATCGATAAGAATTTATTGATTTTTATTCATAAATTAAATTTCCAATCAGAGCCTAGCACTGCTCGTGGCAGCTATGAAATTTTTTTTGGCCCCTTACACAGCTCTAGGCCTGACCACTAACACCCGTATGCACTCAGCCCCCCCCTCACCTGTATATATGGCAGCTAATCTCTGCCCATCTCTTGGATCATACCCAGGGATTGCATAGGCAGTGCTGGAGATGGGCGGAGTCCTTACAGAGCCACGCTCTGATCCTGTTATTTTTCTCTGTGTATTCACTATGATAGACTCTCCAGGGGGCGCTTGCATGCCTCCTTATAAGGATGTGGCCCCTCCCACATGATGTCACAGGCCAATGGTAAGAAGTTGCAGCCTGCAGGGGAGTGTCAGCAGTGGTGTGTGCTCAGTGCTCAGGAGAGGACATGTGACAGAGAGCTCCGGAGCTCCTTAGCTCAGTGGGTCACAGAGATTATCATCATTATATCATCTTATTTATTGTTATCTATAACTACATATCTATCATCATTTCAAAAAGTAAATAATAAATATTAATAGATGATAATAATCCGGTCAATAGGGCAGTGGACGGTGTCAATAGGGCAGTGGATGGTGTCAGTAGAGCAGTGGATGCTGTCAGTAGAGCAGTGGATGGTGTCAGTAGGGCAGTGGATGGTGTCAGTAGAGCAGTGGACAGTGTCAGTAGAGCAGAGGTTGATGCCAGTAGGGCGGTGGGCTGTGTCAGTAGAGCAGTGGACGGTGTCAGTAGAGCAGTGAACAGTGTCAGTAGAGCAGAGGTTGATGCCAGTAGCGCGGTGTCAGTAGAGCAGTGGATGGTGTCAGTAGAGCAGTGGACGGTGTCAGTAGAGCAGTGGATGGTGTCAGTAGGGCAGAGGACGGTGTCAGTAGAGCAGTGGATGGAGTCAGTAGAGCAGTGGATGGTCTCAGTAGGGCAGAGGACGGTGTCAGTAGGGCAGTGGATGGTGTCAATAGGGCAGTGGACGGTGTCAGTAGAGGAGTGGACGGTGTCAGTAGAGCAGTGGACGGTGTCAGTAGAGCAGTGGATGGTGTCAGTAGGGCAGTGGATGGTGTCAGCAGTGCAGTGGATGTTGTCAGTAGGGCAGTGGACGGTGTCAGTAGTGCAGTGGACGGTGTCAGTAGAGCAGTGGATGGTGTCAGTAGAGCAGTGGATGGTGTCAGTAGAGCAGAGGACGGTGTCAGTAGAGCAGAGGACGGTGTCAGTAGAGCATTGGATGGTGTCAGTAGAGCAGTGGATGGTGTCAGTAGGGCAGTGGATGGTGTCAGTAGAGCAGTAGATCGGAGCACTGCGCCCCGAGTCCACCCAGTTGTGTGACAATAGCGAATGAATATTACCACATTGCACAGTAACGTAGGTTACTTGCATTGTTGCAGTGGCTGGTGTCAGCAGTGCAGTGGATGTTGTCAGTAGGGCAGTGGACGGTGTCAGTAGTGCAGTGGACGGTGTCAGTAGAGCAGTGGATGGTGTCAGTAGAGCAGTGGATGGTGTCAGTAGAGCAGAGGACGGTGTCAGTAGAGCAGAGGACGGTGTCAGTAGAGCATTGGATGGTGTCAGTAGAGCAGTGGATGGTGTCAGTAGGGCAGTGGATGGTGTCAGTAGAGCAGTAGATCGGAGCACTGCGCCCCGAGTCCACCCAGTTGTGTGACAATAGCGAATGAATATTACCACATTGCACAGTAACGTAGGTTACTTGCATTGTTGCAGTGGCTGTCAGGATTTATTTTGCCATTACCAATTGGGGAGATTTCCCTTCACTTCCTGTTCAATAGCTGAAACAGGAAGTAAAAGAAAAACACTCCATATTGGGGGGATTCTATAACTAGTGTCTCCATGAAAAGATTTCAACGCTATTTCTATCTTGGTGACAGCTCAAAATGTGGGATTTTCTTTTACTTTCACGCTTGGTAACCTAAAAGGGACAAATAGAGAGGGTGAATCTCCCTAAGGCCCCATTCACACCTCACTTCTTTTTCTCAACACACATAGGGTAGCCTATTCACTTAAAGCGGAGTTCCACACAAAAATCGAACTTCCGCTTTTCGGAACCCTCCCCCCCTCCGGTGTCACATTTGGCACCTTTCAGGGGGGAGGGGGGTGCAGATACCTGTCAAAGATAGGTATTTGCACCCACTTCCGGCATAGACTCCCATGGGAGTCTATGCCTCTTCCCATCCCGACCGCGCTGTCTGCTGGGAACACACAGCTCCCAGGAGAGAGCGGGGACCACTAGGGACGCACAGCGTGACTCGCGCATGCGCAGTAGGGAACCGGGAAGTGAAGCCGCAACGCTTCACTTCCTGATTCCCTCACCTAGGATGGCGGCGGCAGCTGCCGAGAACCGAGCGGGTTCTCGGCGTCCCCTGCCGACATCGCTGGACCCCAGGACAGGTAAGTGGCAATGTATTAAAAGTCAGCAGCTGCAGTATTTGTAGCTGCTGGCTTTTAATATTTTTTTTTTTGGCGGTGTGGGTGAACCCCCGCTTTAAATGATGGACTACCCTATGCGTGGCAAACATGTCAAAGAAGCTTCACATTTTATTTATTTTTTACAGTGCGTTTTGGCGCATTTGTGGCCTGTTTTGCTATGCACAACTTGCTCGTATGCTGTCCGCGTTTGGGGTGCCATTGAAAGGTAATGCCACTGCAAGCACAGTGAATGTTTTGCACATGTCCCAGCAAGATGCCCAAAAATGCACACTTCTGCGTTCATTTCCAGAACACACAGGTGTAAATAGGGACTAACAGGGGCACAGACAGGAATAATTACCTGACAGGTGTTCTCATCCCTCTCCACTCTATCCAAAACTAGCTATACTTTAACTCCTTCCTAAATATTAAAGTTAATGGTGCACTCTGGGCAGATTTAATGTATAAAGACAAAACTTTTTTTTTTGTTTTGTTTTGGATAGAGTGGAGAAGTATTAGAACTCCATCTGGGTAATTTTTGCCTTGACACTTAAAGCGGTAATAGAGGGGAAATTTTCCAATGAGGACACTAGTTCTGGTGACCCTGATGACAACCAGGGGTTCCCTCATTTTGGAGGGATTTCCTTTCACTTCCTGTCTTGGCTATGGGGTATAAAGTGAAGGAAAATCTCCCCAAGGGGGCACAGATGGCAAAAAAATAATAATAAAATATAACAGGGATTATAACCCTCCCTTACTCTGTCCTAAATGAAAGGTTTTGCCTATAGCTCTACTTTAAAATACATAAATGAATCTGCTGGATATTCATGACTACATCTTTAAATGTTTTTTTTACAATGCAAGCAGTGTAAACACTTACAGTCAGGTCCATAAATATTGGGACATCGACACAATTCTAATCTTTTTGGCTCTATACACCATAACAATGGATTTGAAATGAAAGGAACAAGATGTGCTTTAACTGCAGACTTTCAGCTTTAATGTGAGGGTATTTACATCCAAATAAGGTCAACGGTGTAGGAATTACAACAGTTTGTATATGTGCCTCCCACTTTTTAAGGGACCAAAAGTAATGAGACAGATTAACAATCATCCATCAAACTTTCACTTTTTAATACTTGGTTGCAAATCCTTTGCAGTCAATTACAGCCTGAAGTCTGGCACGCATAGACATCACCAGACGCTGGGTTTCATCCTGGTGATGCTCTACCAGGCCTCTACTGCAACTGTCTTCAGTTCCTGCTTGTTCTTGGGGCATTTTCCCTTCAGTTTTGTCTTCATCAAGTGAAATGCATGCTCAATCGGATTCAGGTCAGGTGATTGACTTGGCCATTGCATAACATTCCACTTCTTTCTCAAAAACTCTTTGGTTGCTTTCGCAGTATGCTTCGGGTCATTGTCCATCTGCACTGTGAAGCGCTGTCCAATGAGTTCTGAAGCATTTTGCTGAATATGAGCAGATAACATTGCCCAAAACACTTCAGAATTCATCCTGCTGCTTTTGTCAGCAGTCACATCATCAATAAATACAAGAGAACCCGTTCCATTGTCAGTCATACATGCCCACGCCATGACACTACCACCACCATGCTTCACTGATGAGGTGGTATGCTTTGGATCATGAGCAGTTCCTTTCCTTCTCCATACTCTTCTCTTCACATCTCTCTGGTACAAGTTGATCTTGGTCTCATCTGTCCATAGGATGTTGTTCCAGAACTGTGAAGGCTTTTTTAGATGTTGTTTGGCAAACTCTAATCTGGCCTTCCTGTTTTTGAGGCTCACCAATGGTTTACATCTTGTGGTGAACCCTCTGTATTCACTCAGGTGAAGTCTTCTCTTGATTGTTGACTTTGACACACATACATCTACCTCCTGGAGAGTGTTTTTGATCTGGCCAACTGTTGTGAAGGGTGTTTTCTTCACCAGGGAAAGAATTCTTCGGTCATCCACCACAGTTGTTTTCCATGGTCTTCCGGGTCTTTTGGTGTTGCTGAGCTCACCGGTGCATTCTTTCTTTTTAAGGATGTTCCAAACAGTTGATTTGGCCACACCTAATGTTTTTGCTATCTCTCCGATGGGTTTGTTTTGTTTTTTCAGCCTAATGATGGCTTGCTTCACTGATAGTGACAGCTTTTTGGATCTCCTATTGAGAGTTGACAGCAACAGATTCCAAATGCAAATAGCACACTTGAAATGCACTCTGGACCTTTTATCTGCTCTTTGTAAATGAGATAAGGAGGGAATAACACACACCTGGCCATGGAACAGCTGAGCAGCCAATTGTCCCATTACTTTTGGTCCCTTAAAAAGTGGGAGGCACATATACAAACTGTTGTAATTCCTACACATTTCACCTGATTTGGATGTAAATACCCTCAAATTAAAGCTGAAAGTCTGCAGTTAAAGCACATCTTGTTTGTTTTATTTCACATCCATTGTGTTGGTGTATAGAGCCAAAAAGATTGAAATTGTGTCGATGTCCCAATATTTATGGACCTGACTGTATATTCAATCTGGTATCAGCCACTCATAGTCCCTGTACAGCAGAGCTCAGATTGGGGAGGGAGAAGCAGCATAGGGAGCCAGTCAGTTTTGGGAGGAGAGAGCAAAGTAACAGAGAAACAAGCTCATCAGACTACAGCAAATCTTTTCAGTATCCAGGCAGCAGAAAAACAATCAGATCTACTATACTTCAAGCCTGGCTGTGCTGTGTGGCAGAGCTTTGTAATTCTCAGGACTGGCAGAAATACAAATCATTAAGCCTCCATTCACACCTGTGCTGCTTGTCATGCGGTTCCAAATCGCATGAAAAGTCTCTGCCTATTGTCGGCAATAGTTCAAATTGGTGTGGCTCCTACTTTGCGGTGCCACACCGATCTGAAAAAAAGGTTCCTGCACTATTTTTTGCGATTTTTGATTGAATGTACAAGGAATTTTTGTACAGCTTAAGAGCATCTCTACCTTTGGACAACAGCATTGTCAATCTGGGGAAAGGGTAGTGTTATGCCGCGTACACACGAGCGGACTTTACGGCAGACTTTGTCCTGCGGACTTTTCAACAGACTTTACGACAGGCTTTTCGAATGAGTGGACTTGCCTACACACGATCAACCAAAGTCCGACGGATTCGTACGTGAAGACGTACGACCGGACTAAAACAAGGAAGTTCATAGCCAGTAGCCAATAGCTACCCTAGCGTCATTTTTTGTCCATCGGACTAGCATACAGACGAGCGGACTTTTCGACCGGACTCGAGTCCGTCGAAAAGATTTGAAACATGTTTCATTTCTAGCTCCGTCGAACTTTTGGGGAAAAAAAGTCCGCTGGAGCCCACACACAATCAAATTGTCTGACGGACTCCGGTCCGCCGAACCAAGTATGGCGTAAAGTCCGGTCGTGTGTACGCGGCATTAGATGTACTAGCAGATTTAGATGGACCTGACTAACAAATTAAAGGCAAAGTTCAGCTAATTAAAGTGGTAGTAAACCACCACAAAAATAAAAAAATAGCAGGTTTAAGTCCCTATGAACTAGTATGCACTGCATACTAGCACATTATGACAGACTTACCTGCACATGGAGTTCTCTAGAGCAGTGCTGTCACGGCTCCCCTGTGCTTCCATCTTCACCCTTCTGGGTTTGCAGGCTGTATGGATGCTCTGGGTAGGGATTGCCATCCCTTCAGAGCGCATGCGCCGGTGACATCATTGGCTGCATCCATTGTAAAATTCTCCTAAACAATGCACGTTTAGAAGATATTTACTGTACCTACAGGTAAGCCTTATTATAGGTACAAGTTAAAAAGTGGACTTTCCTTCCTCTTTAAAGCCTGCCTAGGAAGACTCACTCCTGCAGATTGCCATCAGAGCCAACACACTGCTTGCATCAGGGCTGAGGGTTGTTAGGAAGAGTACTGAGGGAGGGTGTGGTGATGCTTTCAGAAAGCTATGTACAGCTCCCTGCCAGCACCTCGTACCAACCATGATCTGGCTGCAATGCATAAAGAAGCACAGAAACACAAAAATGTAGTATAATGACATCTAAAATAAGGAATGGAATGTCATTTCATTAGCGTCTCTTAATGGTGGTCAAGTGTTACGACACAATTCATAAGCATGTCTGTATTTGCTGGTGCTTCCTCTCTATTTGCTGAAATTACCTGGAAAGTCACTTCTCTACCACCTTGTTTCGGGGGGGAGGACCTCATCTTGTTTTCAATTGTGAAACAATCTGTAATCAGTCTAACTTGTGACCAGTTTTTAGGTCTTTACTGCCTGGCATATCTGGAATAAATAAAGAATTAAAAAAAAACATGAATTAGCGTGTCGATGACATCATACTGGTGCTATGGTAGCTGGAACTGGGACAGAATAAGTCATAAATGTGACAAAGTGAGCAATAAAAAAAACACAACAAAGTTTTGAACTAATCTTCAAACTAAAAATAGAAAGGAAAAAAATGGCTAGATTTACAGTCCAAAGCGTACATACAATAAAAGCTGCAGTACACCGCGCTGTGTTCTGTTATTGTCATATCATAGTGCCAGGTGCGCTGTGTCCTCATATAAGATTGCCAATCTCTCCACTCTCTTATATGGGATAGTGGTGAGTGGGTGTTGTCAATCAATCAAAGATAAATACATTAGACCCCTTTCACACTGGGGCCCCGGCGTTAGCGCCACTAGTTTTAGGCCGCAAGTGGGGCGCTTTTAACACCAAAGAAGGGGGTAAAAACGCACGTGTTGCGGCGCTTCCGAAACGTTTTTCAGGCGCTTTGGAAGCACTGCCCATTCATTTCAATGAGTAGGGCGTTTTGGGATCGCTGTATACAGCGCTCCCACACCACCCCAAAGATGCTGCTTGCAGGGCTATTCCTAACGTCCCCCAAATGCACTGCCCCAGTGTGAAAAGACACACTGAAACGAATGGGAGACGGTTTTCAGGTGCTATTTAGAGGCCACTTCTATCACTAAAATGCCTGAAAACCGCCTCAGCGTGAAAGGGGTCTTAATGTGCAACTAAACTCTCTCAATCACATTAACTATTTTAAATGTTTATGCTGCTCACATGAGTAAATAGATAAGAAGATATATCATATTTACTTAATTTAGGGCCGGTTCCCACTGCTGCGATGCGGGAATGCTGCAAATCACCCATGCGATCCGATTCTGCTGCGGACCAAAAAAAGGGTCCTGTGCGAGTTTGGTCCGAATGCGATGCGCATCGCAGAGATCGGATGTGATTTGCACTGCAGTGCGGTGAGAATCACATCCAATCTCGGACATCGTGGGAACCGGCCCTTAATCTTTTTTTTTTTTTTTTACATTTCTTCAGTTGCTTCCTGGTTTTTGGCCTAGGCTAAAATTATGTCATACTTCCTAGGAGTCTTCATGGGTATTTTCTTCTTTCATCTGGAGGAGGGAAGGAGAGGCTTTCTCAGCTAAGCACACACTCCTGCCTGCATGCCTGAACTAAGGGCTGATGGATTCCAGGAAGTAAATGCTACATTAATCATTTGCCCTTACTCAAGATGGTCATTGCTAAAAATGCTGCGGATGTTTTTCAAAGTGATTTCTCAATAAAATAAAGCATGGAGACATGTATGGATGAGTGAGTTTACTTTGAATATTAAAAGAGAAATATGGATTTTTTTTTATCCCATATTCATACTTACCTATGTGGATGCAGCATCGGACCAAATGAGCCCAGGCTGGACTTCTCCTTTAACCGCTTCTGAACTGCCCTATACTAGCTTTATTGCTACAGGGTGGCAGCTGTGTGCTGGATCATGTATAAATACAACAGCTCGCTTCATTATACACAGCGGAAGCCAATCGGCGGGTGCAAGATACTAGATGTCCGCCAGCCGATCGTTGGGCAGAGAGACAGAACTTTGATCTGCCTATGTAAACAAGGCAGATTGCCATTCTGACAGAGGGAAGGGATGGCGTTTGTGTCCCTGCTACATTCCATCTTATCCCCTAGTAAAAGCACCTCACACAGTTCACATAAACACTGGTGAGGCACACAGTTAACCCTTTGATCACCGCTGATGTTAACCCCTTTATTAGTACAGTGACGGTGCATATTTTTAGCACTGATCACAGTATTGGTGTCACTGGTCCTCATAAAGTGTCAGAATGTCCAGCACAACATCACAGTCCACTATACGTCGCTGATCACCACCATTACTAGTAAAAAATTAATAAAAATGTCCTATAGTTTGTAGATGATATAACGTTTGCACAAACCAATCAACATACGCTTATTGGGATTTTTTTTAACAAAAATATGTTGCAGAATACATATTGGCCTACATTTATGAAGAAATTCAATTGTTTCTATTTTTTTATTGGATATGTTTTATAGCAGAAAGTATTAGTATTATTCTATGTAGTATTATTCTACATTTCTCATGTTATTTATTATTAAAGTTATTTATTTTTAGGTAAACCTTTATTCACCTGCGATACCATCTAGTACCATCAAGATGCCACGGCGTCCACGGCGCAACAATCGTGAAATACTGCCACGTGACCCAACAGGTATGACAATTGTACCATATGAACCCCTTCATGACCGCATAACACATATATGAGGCATCCAGGAAGTGGCCTTTAAACCTGGGTGCTCCATATTTGTGTTCTTACAATACATACTATTGTTTCTTGGCTATGTTATGGGCACAAAAAACAAATCACACACACATGTGGTTTCGCTGCGATCAATAGGAACAGGAAAATTATTTGTGCAGTTTTTTTTTGGTGGTGATACATTGTAATGTCCTAAAATATACAGCTAAATTTAACTACTTCCTGCCTGTAGGACATCCATGGAAGTCCTTTGGTTGAAGTAGTTATATCGGGAAGGTGCACCTACAGGCATCATTCCAGTATGGGTTTTTTCAGCCAGCGATTCTGTTTGTGGCAGAAGTGATTCGAGTGGCTAAATAGCCACTCAATCACTTCTGTGGGTGGCAGAAGAGGCCCCCCCCCCTGCTTCCTTTCCCGAGCTCTAAGTGTAAAAAAAAAAAAATAAAAAAAAAAACATGGTTGTATAAAATAAATAATAATAATTAAAAAAAAAAGAATTAAAGCACTCCCATCCCACTGTGCTTACACGCAAATACGAACGCATATGTAAAGGGTGATCGTTCCACACATGTGAGGTATTGTCACAAACATCAGCATGAGAGCCATAATTCTAGCACCAGACCTCCTGTGTAAATCTAAACTGGTAACCTGTAAAGGCATTGAAAGTGTTGCCTATGGAGAATTTTAAGCACCATAGTTTGTCGCCATTCCACGGGCAGATGCAATTTTAAAGTGTGACATATCGGGTATCTATTTACTCGGCGTAACTTCATCTTTCACATGATACAAACAAATTGGAGTAAATATTGTGGTTTTTTTTAAATGTATTATTATTATTTTATTATTTCCCCCCAAAAAAATGAGTTTGAAAAACTGCTGCACAAATACCGTGTGACATAAAAAATTACAACACCCATCATTTTATTTTATAGGGCCTCTGCTAAAAAATATATATAATGTTTGGGGGTTCTAAGTAATTTTCTAGCACAAAAAAGGTACAGTATAATCCACCTGGATACAAGTAGTTGTGATGATATGCACAGTTTTACGAACACATGTCAAAGTTGCAAAATTAGGATTGGGCGTTGACTCTGGTCATAAGCCCTGGTTCACATTGCAGCGATTTGGCATGAGATTTGACATGTCAAATCACATGCAAAATCAACGACTATTGCCAGCAATGGCACCATCTGAATCAGTGCAACGCCGCACCGATTCCTGAAAGTAGTTTCTGTACTACTTTTGGGGACTTCGGGGTGCGATTTCAATAGACATCTGTGCAGAAACCCACACAGATGTCTTTGAAATCACCCCCGATGTCGTGCCTGACATGAGGTAAAAAGAAATTGATTTAATTCCCGCTGTTAATGGAAACCTAGGCTAAAGGGGCGAAGAATTCCTTTTCTACCCCTGTTAAATAATTAAATTTTTCTACCAGTTTCAAATTGTTTATTTAGAGTTTATATGTTGACCAATTGCCATTCAGCATACGTGTATATATACTGTACATTCTGAATGGCAAGCGGTTATACTAGGATTATGGGTGCAGCAGCAGCCATAATCCTGTTATCAATTTTTACAGCCGCCCATTCACTTTTATTTATTTTTAAAATCTTAAAAAAAAAAACAAAATGCGCATGTAGGTCTTGCACACATATGTAAACAGTGATTGCATCGCTCAGTGAGGTACCGCTGTGAACACCAGAGTGAGAACAATTATTTTAACCCTTTCATGACTAAGCCTATTTCTGACATTTGGTGTTTAAAAGTTAAAATCCCTATTTTTTGCTAGAAAATTACTTAGAACCCCCAAACATTATATATGTTTTTTAGCAGATAATCTACAGAATAAAATGACGATTGTTGCAATATTTTATGTCACACGGTATTCATGCATCGGTGTTTTAAACGCAACTTTTTGGGAAAAGGGACACTTTCGTGAATTTTAAAAAAACAAAACAGTATAGTTATCAAAATTGTTTTGTATAATGTGAAAAATGATGTTACGCCGAGAAAATAGATACCAAACATGTCACGCTTTATAATTGCACGCACTCGTGGAATGGCGATAAACTTTGGTACCTAAAAATCTCCATAGGCGACGCTTTAATTTTTTTTTTACGGTTACCAGGTTAGCGCTACAGAGGAGGTCTAATGCTAGAATTATTGCACTCGCTCTGACGATCGCTGCGATACCTCACATGTGTGATTTGAACACCGTTTACATATGGAGGCACGACTTCCGTATGCGTTTTCTTTGCTGCGCAAGCTCGCGATGACGGGGGGCTTTAAAAAAATGTTTTCTTATTTATTTTATTTATTTTTATATTATTAAATTGTGTTTTTTTTTTTTTTAATTTGATCACTTTTATTGCTGTCGCAAGGAATGTAAACATCCGTTCTGACAGTAACAGGTGGTGACAGGTACTCTTTATTAAGGGATCGGGGGTCTAAAAGACCTCCAATCCCTCCTTTGCACTTCAAAGTATTCAGATCACTGAAAACTGCGTATCTGAATACTGTATATTTTTTAAAATCCGGCGCCATTGGCAGCCGAGTAAACAGGAAGTGACGTTGTGACGTTGCTTCCGTGTTTACATTCAGGAGACTGGAACAAAGCTGTTTCTGGCTTCGTGCTAGTCTGTCTCTAGCTGCCATAAGTGGCGGATCGCAGATCGTGTCTCCCGGTGGCATATATTTACCTGACACATCATTATCTTTTATAGTTTAGCAAAAAAAATGTGTATTATATTGTGTTTGTGTGCAGTAAAAAGCAGACCTCTATCTAATCAGCTGTCTTGCAGGGCAGAGGAGGGATCAAGGATCCAACAGACCCCTGGTTTCTCCATGAAGAGTACCTGGCTGTCACTGCCCAAAGCTATCACAGGGGGTTTTGTCCACCCCTTGTAATAGCAATAAAGTTGAATGAAAAAAATACATTTTAAAAAAAATTTAATAAAAAAAATACATGTGAGGTATCGCTGTGAACCTCATAGTGAGAGTAATAATTCTAGAGCCAGAGCTCACATTTAACACTAAACAGATAACCTATAAAGGCTTTTGTGTGTGGCCTATGGACAATCTCGGGTACCTTAGTTTGTTGCCTTTTCACAGGAGTGTGCAATTTTAAATCTTGGCGTTTGGTAATGAATTACCTGACACCTTATGTGTTATATTTTACCAGCAATATTGGGTATTATTTTGTGCACTAAAATTCATTTAAGTGTATTTTGCATGAAAATGTGCAGTATGATGTATTATAGATGGCTCTGTTCTCTGTGAATAGAAGATTAGGAAGGTTTAATTACAATTCAACTAGTCATCATTGAACTTATGCATGAATCTGAACATTAAAGTGATTCTAAACCAAATTTTTTTATCTTTGAAATAACAAACAAGTCATACTTACCTGCTCTGTGCAATGGTTTTGCACAGAGCAACCCAGATCCTCCTCTTCTCATGTCCCCCTTCCAGCTCTCCTGGTTACTCCTCTCTGCAGAGTACCCCCCACAGCAATACACTTCCTATGTGGGCACTCATGTGGGCCCGCTCCTAAGCTGGCTCTGTGTGTCCATATGACCCTGCCCCCCTGCTCCCTTCTCACTGGCTGTGATTGACAGCAGCTAAGAAACAATGAAGAGGGAGAGAGCAGAGAGAGCCTCTGCTCTCATGCATAGCACTGGATCAGGATCAGGCTCAGGTAAGTGTAAGGGGGAGAGCGGCATGTTTAACACTAATGCAGAAAATGCATTAAGGTAAAAAACCTTCTGCCTTTATGTTTATTCTGTTTTTATTGCATTCTCAAATTTTACACAAGAAAACCAAATAGAGAAACTGCTGTGAAACATAAACAGTGCGCTGTCTAACAGTGACATTCAAAAAACAGTATGTCATATGTGCATCAAAGTATAAATAAAAAATCAAAGTAATCATCCTTGTAAATATATAAATCAGTATTAAATTTAACAGTGTGAAGTGACAATTACACTCAGAACCCCAATTAAAAGGGATTATGTGTCAAAAAATATAAAAACAAATCAAACAAAGATTATAGTGAAATCAAAAATATAAACTGGTATCCATTCTATCAGTACACTTGAAATGCGCATAGAATCACTTGTGAATTTAAACTTCTGGTAAGCGGCCATTTCGTTTGCTTAGAACACGGTGGTGGAGCACTGACACTTTGCATTTGTTGTGCACGAGGACACTGCAATACCATGGATATGGATGGACACCTTTGGTGGACTTTTACTCACCTGTTTATGAACATTTTTGATTTCACTATAATCTTTGTTTGATTTGTTTTTACATTTTTTGTCACATAATCCCTTTTAATAGGGGTTCTGAGTGTAATAGTCATTTCACACCAAATGTGCTTGTGTATTTATGAACTACTTTTAAAAGTGGTTGTAAACCCTTTTTTTTTCTTAAATAACAAACATGTCATACTTACCTCCACTGTGCAGTTAGTTTTGCACAGAGTGGCCCTGGTCCTCCTCTTCTGGTGTCCCTCAGCGGCGCTGGTGGCTCCTCCCCATATCGAGTGTCCACGTTGGAGAAGGCTCTCCTTTGTGGACACCCGTGCGGGCACACTCCCAAGTCCTGCATCTGTGTCCATTCACACAGAATGCAGGACTCGGCCTGCCCCCTGGCACTGCGTCATTGGATTTGATTGACAGCAGCGGAAGCCAATGGCTGCGCTGTTATCAATCTATCCAATCAGGGCACAAGACACCAGCTAGATCTGGTGTGCTTGTTCCCGGCAGGAGGAGGACAGCGTTCAGGTAAGTAAAACATAGGGGCTGGGGGGCTGGAGCACTACAGAAGATTACAATGCATACAATGCATTAAGGTGAAAAACCATGAGGGTTTACAACCCCTTTAAGTACATTCAGTTATTAACTCACTAAGGTTTTAGTGTTGCATGTGTTAAATTCTATACTGATTTATATATTTACAAGGTTGATTTCTTTGGATTTTTATTTATACTTTGATGCACATATGACATACTTTTTTTTGAATCACAATATTAGACAACGCACTATTTATGTGTCACAATTATTTTGAATCCTAGTACTCCAAGGATTTTCTACACAGCAGTCCCTAGATTATGAGAGGCTGAGAGCAACCTTACATAACTAACAGAGAAATTGTAGATCACAAAGAATACACTTTCCACCACCGGTACATTCCAGGCAATACAAAGAGAATGCTGGTGCATTTAGTAGGAAAAAGAACTTAAGCGCACTCTGGACCAAATAGAGGGTGTGTACCAAGTTATTGTAATCACCTGTAAGGGCGAGCTTATGGGCGTAAACACAAAACTTTAATAGCTGTAAAAAAATACAATATAGAAACAGTATGAAACCAAGTATATAAGGAGCCTCTGCCAATATCTTGAATGACACGGGTATCAATTCTGCCATCTATGTAGTCATAAATATGTGGTAAGTAGTAAAGTTGTAGAAGTAATCAGTATATAGACATCCGCAAATCAATCATTATGCAAGTAACCTATATAGGAGAGAGAAAGGGTGTACAGTTTGAGGTAAGGTAGAGAGAGGGAAAAAGGAAGAGGAAAAAAATGGGGTGGAGGGGGGGGCTGGGACTCGAGCGCTACAGACGAATGAAGCCGGGGTATCCAATTCGAGACTGGTAGACAGTAGAGCAACAAATTATACAGAAGAGCCAAACTTTGGAGAATGTCCGAATTGATTCCAAACTGACCATGTGAGGGTATATACCTTCTGCCTTTAGAACATATAGATTGCCAAGCATATGTAAACCATGATTGCATCATACACGTATACAGGTAACACTGTGAACCTCATAGTGAGAGCAATAATTCTAGAGCCAGAGCTCACATGTAACTCTAAATGGAAAACCTGTAAAGGCTTTTCAAGTGTTGCCTATGGAACATTTCAGGTACTGTAGTTTGTTGCCATCTCACAGGAGTACGCACTTCTAAATCTTGACGTTTGATATAGATTTAATTGAAGAAACATCTTTTATAAAAAATATATATTGGGTATTATACTGTGTACTAAAATTATATTACAGTAGCCTCTGTTCTAGTGCACAGAGCTGCATTGAGATCAAGCTCAGGTAAGTATAAGGGGAAGAGCTGCATGCAGAAGGTTTTTTTACCTTAGTGCAGAGGACATCATAGGGTAAAAAAAAACTGCTTTCAGAACCACTTTAAGTCTTAAATTATATCAAATTTTCTAGTTCACCTATGAGACAGCCACATGCGCAATTGAAATTTGTTAAAAATTGCCTTAGTCATTTAATGATTAAAACTGTGATAGAATGGGTTACATGACAGAAATGCTGAAATCTCTGACATTGTTTATTTCAGGCATGGATTCACCGATTGCACACCGCACACGGTCTAGGACAGCTCGCCGACAGCAACAGGAGAACGCCAGGTCCAGTAGAAGTAGATCTCCAAGAGACCGCATCGTTGCTGAGGACCAGCCAGCACCAGCCAGACCACTGGCCAGGGAGTATCAGGCGCTGCCCACATGTACTATCTGTTTAAGTGAAATTGAAGTGGGAGAGGACACTACCTTACCCTGCTCCCACCAATTTCATTCAAACTGCATCGATACATGGAGGGCACAAAGCAATACCTGCCCTCTTTGCAGAGCATTAATGGATTTTTTTCCTCCGCAGGATGTCATCAGGAGAGAAATCCGGAGGATCGACTTCTGGGATATACCCTTCCTGAGTGGGGAAGACGCCATCAACTTTGGTTTCTTCTATGAAATTGATGAATTTGGCAATTTAAACATAGTTTTCTATGTGTAACATCTCTTCTGTTTGTTTAGATACCGGAAATCAGATGACACCTGCTAAGACTGCTATAAAGAGGAAAACAGGACCACCAACTACCTTGCTCCTATGGTGTAGTAATGTGTACTATATAAAAAAATGTATATCTGCTGTTATTGATAAAAATGTTTATTTGTGGGGAGGGCTGGGAGCACCCGATTAGGATGGATGGAGCACGTCCGGGTGGGGCACAGAGCCGGTGGGGCATGGAGAATGTCCCAGTGGGGCACAGAGAGCCAGTGGGGCGCAAAGCAAGGCCCGGTGGGGCACTAGGCATATGGGGCCAGGTCCTGCTGGGTACTAGGTGTATAGAGCCAGGCCCGGCGGGGCACTAGGTGGATGAGCCAGGCCCGTAGAGGCACTAGGCGGATGGAGCCAGGCCCATAGAGGAACTAGGTGGATGGAGCCAGGCCCGTAGAGGCACTAGGCGGATGAAGCCAGGCCCGTAGAGGCACTAGGCGGATGAAGCCAGGCCCGTAGAGGCACTAGGCGGATGGAGCCAGGCATGCAAAAGCACTAGGTGGATGGAGCCAGGCATGCAAAGGCACTAGGCAGATGGAGCCAGGCCCGTAGAGGCACTAGGCAGATGGAGCAAGGCCCAAAGAGGCACTAGGTGGATGGAGCCAGGCCCGTAGAGGCACTAGGCGGATGGAGAAAGGCCCGTAGAGGCACTAGGCAGATGGATCAAGGCCCAAAGAGGCACTAGGTGGATGGAGCCAGGCCCATAGAGGCACTAGGCGGATGCAGCAAGGCCCGTAGAGGCACTAGGCAGATGGAGCAAGGCATGCAAAGGCACTAGGTGGATGAAGCCAGGCCTGTAAAAGCACTAGGCAGATGGAGCAAGGCCCAAAGAGGCACTAGGTGGATGGAGCTAGGCCGTGTAGGCACTAGGCGGATGGAGCCAGGCATGCAAAGGCACTCGTTGGATGGAGCCAGGCCCGTAGAGGCACAAGGAAGATGTAGCCAGACTCGGCACTAGGCAAATGCTGCCAGGCATGCAAAGGCACTAGGCGGATGGAGCCAGGCATGCAAAGGCACTAGGCGGATGGAGGCAGGACCGTAGAGGCACTAGGCAGATGGAGCCAGGCCCGTTGAGGCACTAGGTGGATGGAGCCAGACCTGTACAGGCACTAGATGGATGGAGCCAGGCTCATAAAGGCATGTGGCAGATGGACCCAGGACCAGCGGGACATTAGGCGGATGGAGGCAGGCCCGGCAGGGCGCTAGGCAGATGGATCAAGGCCCGTAGGGGCACTAGGCAGATGGAGCAAGGCCCGTAGAGGCACTAGGCGGATGGAGCCAGGCCCGTAGAGGCACTAGGCAGATGGAGCCAGGCCCGTAGAGGCACAAGGCGGATGGAGCAAGGCATGCAAAGGCACACGTCGGATGGAGCCAGGCCCGTAGAGGCACAAGGAAGATGTAGCCAGACTCGGCACTAGGAAAATGGAGCCAGGCATGCAAAGGCACTATGCGGATAAAGACAGACCACTAGAGGCACTAGGCGGATGGAGCCAGGCATGCAAAGGCACTAGGCGGATGGAGCAAGGCCCGTAGAGGCACTAGGCTGATGGGGCCAGGCCCGTAGAGGCACTAGGCAGATGGAGCCAGACACGTAGAGGCAGAAGGCGGATGGAGCCAGGCATGCAAAGGCACTCGTCAGATGGAGCCAGGCCCGTAGAGGCACAAGGAAGATGTAGCCAGACTCGGCAATAGGAAAATGGAGCCAGGCATGCAAAGGCACTAGGCGGATGGAGCCAGGCCCGCAGAGGCACTAGGCGGATGGAGCCAGGCCCGTAGAGGCACTAGTCAGATGGAGCAAGGCCCAAAGAGGCACTAGGTGGATGGAGCCAGGCCCGTAGAGGCACTAGGTGGATGGAGAATGGCCCGTAGAGGCACTAGGCAGATGGAGCAAGGCCCAAAGAGGCACTAGGTGGATGGAGCCAGGCCTGTAGAGGCACTAGGTGGATGGAGCAAGGCCCATAGAGGCACTAGGCAGATGGAGCAAGGCCCGTAGAGGCACTAGGCGGATGGAGCCAGGCATGCAAAGGCACTAGGCGGATGGAGCCAGGCCTGTAAAGGCACTAGGCAGATGGAGCAAGGCCCAAAGAGGCACTAGGTGAATGGAGCCAGGCTGTGTAGGCACTAGGCGGATGGAGCCAGGCATGCAAAGGCACTCGTTGGATGGAGCCAGGCCCATAGAGGCACAAGGAAGATGTAGCCAGATTCGGGACTAGGCAAATGCTGCCAGGCATGCAAAGGCACTAGGCGGATGGAGCCAGGCCTGTAGAGGCAATAGGCGGATGGAGCCAGGCATGCAAAGGCACTAGGCGGATGGAGCCAGGCCCGTAGAGGCACTAGTTGGATGGAGCGAGGCATGCAAAGGCACTAGGCGGATGGAGCCAGGCATGCAATGGCACTAGGCGGATGGAGCCAGGCCCGTAGAGGCACTAGGCAGATGGCGCAAGGCCCAAAGAGGCACTAGGTGGATGGAGCCAGGCCCGTAGAGGCACTAGGCAGATGGAGCCAGGCATGCAATGGCACTAGGCGGATGGAGCCAGGCCCATAGAGGCACTAGGCAGATGGAGCAAGGCCCAAAGAGGCACTAGGTGGATGGAGCCAGGCCCGTAGAGGCACTAGGCGAATGGAGCAAGGCCCATAGAAGCACTTGGCAGATGGAGCAAGGCCCGTAGAGGCACTAGGCGGATGGAACCAGGCCCGTAGGGGCAATAGGTGGATGGAGCAAGGCCTGTAGAGGCACTAGGTAGATGGAGCCAGGCCCGTTGGGGCACTAGGTGGATGGAGCCAGGCCTGTAGAGGCAATAGATGGATGGAGCCAGGCTCATAAAGGCATGAGGCAGATGGACCCTGGCCCGTAGAGGCACCAGGCAGATGGAGCAAGGCCCGGAGAGGCACTAGGCGGATGGAGCCAGGCCCGAAGAGGCAATAGGAGGATGGAGCAAGGTCTGTAGAGGCACTAGGTAGATGGAGCCAGGCCCATTGAGGCACTAGGAGGATGGAGCCGGGCCTGTAGAGGCACTAGGCGGATGGAGCCAGGCCCCTAGAGGCACTAGGCGGATTGAGCCAGGCATGCAAAGGCACTCGTCGGATAGAGCCAGGCCCGTAGAGGCACTAGGCAGAAGGAGCAAGGCCCAAAGAGGCACTAGATGGATAGAGCCAGGCCCGTAGAGGCACTAGGCGGATGGAGCAAGGCCCATAGAGGCACTAGGCAGATGGAGCAAGGCCCGTAGCAGCACCAGGCGGATGGAACAAGGCCCGTAGTGGCACCAGGCGGATGGAACAAGGCCCGTAGAGGCACTAGGTGGATGGAGCAAGGACTGTAGAGGCACTAGGTAGATGGAGCCAGGCCCGTTGAGGCACTAGGTGGATGAAGCCAGGCCTGTAGAGGCACTAGATGGATGGAGCCAGGCTCATAAAGCCATGAGGAAGATGGACCCAGGACCAGCGGGGCATTAGGCGGATGGAGGCAAGCCCGGCAGGGCACTAGGCAGATGGAGCAAGGCCCGTAGAGGCACTAGGCAGATGGAGCAAGGCCCGTAGAGGTACTAGGCGGATGGAGCAAGGCCCGTAGAGGCACTAGGCGGAAGGAGCCAGGCCCGTAGAGGCACAAGGCGGATGGAGCCAGGCATGCAAAGGCTCTCGTCAGATGGAGCCAGGCCCGTAGAGGCACAAGGAAGATGTAGCCAGACTCGGCACTAGGAAAATGGAGCCAGGCATGCAAAGGCACTAGGCGGATGGAGCCAGGCCCGTAGAGGCACCAGGCGGATGGAGCCAGGCATGTAAAGGCACTAGGCGGATGGAGCCAGGCCCGTAGAGGCACTAGGCGGATGGAGCCAGGCCCGTAGAGGCACTAGGCAGATGGAGCAAGGCCCAAAGAGGCACTAGGTGGATGGAGCCAGGCCCGTAGAGGCACTAGGCGGATGGAGAAAGGCCCGTAGAGGCACTAGGCAGATGGATCAAGGCCGAAAGAGGCACTAGGTGGATGGAGCCAGGCCCATAGAGGCACTAGGCGGATGGAGCAAGGCCCATAGAGGCACTAGGCAGATGGAGCAAGGCCCGTAGAGGCACTAGGCGGATGGAGCCAGGCATGCAAGGGAACTAGGCGGATGGAGCCAGGCCTGTAAAGGCACTAGGCAGATGGAGCCAGGCCCAAAGAGGCACTAGGTGGATGGAGCCAGGCCGTGTAGGCACTAGGCAGATGGAGCCAGGCATGCAAAAGCACTCGTTGGATGGAGCCAGGCCCGTAGAGGCACAAGGAAGATGTAGCCAGACTCGGCACTAGGCAAATGCTGACAGGCATGCAAAGGCACTAGACGGATGGAGCCAGGACTGTAGAGTTACTAGACAGATGGAGCCAGGCATGCAAAGGCACTAGGCGGATGGAGCCAGGACCGAAGAGGCACTAGGCAGATGGAGCAAGGCCCAAAGAGGCACTAAGCTGATGGGGCCAGGCCCATAGAGGCACTAGGCAGATGGAGCCAGGCCCGTAGAGGCAGAAGGCGGATGGAGCCAGGCATGCAAAGGCACTCGTCGGATGGAGCCAGGCCCGTAGAGGCACAAGGAAGATGTAGCCAGACTCGGCACTAGGAAAATGGAGCCAGGCATGCAAAGGCACTAGGCGGATGGAGCCAGGCCAGCAGAGGCACTAGGCGGATAAAGCCAGGCCCGTAGAGGCACTAGGCAGGTGGAGCAAGGCCCAAAGAGGCACTAGGTGGATGGAGCCAGGCCCGTAGAGGCACTAGGCGGATGGAGCAAGGCCCATAGAGGCACTAGGTAGATGGAGCCAGGCCCGTTGAGGCACTAGGTGGATGGAGCCAGGCCTGTAGAGGCATTAGGCAGATGGAGCAAGGCCCGTAGAGGCACTAGGCGGATGGAGCCAGGCCCGTAGAGGCACTAGGCAGATGGAGCCAGGCCCGTAGAGGCACTAGGCAGATGGAGCCAGGCCCGTAGAGGCACTAGGCGGATGGAGCCAGGCATGCAAAGGCACTAGGCGGATGGAGCCAGGCCCGTAGAGGCACTAAGCAGATGGAGCAAGGCCCAAAGAGGCACTAGGTGGATGGAGCAAGGCCCAAAGAGGCACTAGGTGGATGGAGCCAGGCCCGTAGAGGCACTAGGCGGATGGAGCAAGGCCCATAGAGGAACTAGGTAGATGGAGCCAGGCCCGTAGAGGCACTAGGCGGAAGGAGCCAGGCATGCAAAGGCACTAGGCGGATGGAGCCAAGCCCGTAGAGGCACTAGGCAGATGAGCAAGGCCCAAAGAGGCACTAGGTGGATGGAGACAGGCCCGTAGAGGCACTAGGCGGATGGAGAAAGGTCCATAGGGGCACTAGGAAGATGGAGCAAGGCCCAAAGAGGCACTAGGTGGATGGAGCCAGACCCGTAGAGGCACTAGGCGGATGGAGCAAGGCCCATAGAGGCACTAGGCAGATGGAGCCAGGCATGCAAAGGCACTAGGCGGATGGAGCCAGGCCTGTAAAGGCACTAGGCAGATGGAGAAAGGCCCAAAGAGGCTCTAGGTGGATGGAGCCAGGCTGTGTAGGCACTAGGTGGATGGAGCCAGGCATGCAAAGGCACTCGTTGGATGGAGCCAGGCCCGTAGAGGCACAAGGAAGATGTAGCCAGACTCGGCACTAGGAAAATGGAGCCAGGCATGCAAAGGCACTAGGCGGATGAAGCCAGGCCCATAGAGGCACTAGGCGGATGGAGCCAGGCATGCAAAGGCACTAGGCGGATGGAGCCAAGCCCGTAGAGGCACAAGGCAGATGGAGCCAGGCATGCAAAGGCTCTCGTCAGATGGAGCCAGGCCCGTAGAGGCACAAGGAAGATGTAGCCAGACTCGGCACTAGGAAAATGGAGGCAGGCATGCAAAGGCACTAGGCGGATGGAGCCAGGCCCGCAGAGGCACTAGGCGGATGGAGCCAGGCCCGTAGAGGCACTAGTCAGATGGAGCAAGGCCCAAAGAGGCACTAGGTGGATGGAGCCAGGCCCGTAGAGGCACTAGGTGGATGGAGAATGGCCCGTAGAGGCACTAGGCAGATGGAGCAAGGCCCAAAGAGGCACTAGGTTGATGGAGCCAGGCCTGTAGAGGCACTAGGTGGATGGAGCAAGGCCCATAGAGGCACTAGGCAGATGGAGCAAGGCCCGTAGAGGCACTAGGCGGATGGAGCCAGGCATGCAAAGGCACTAGGCGGATGGAGCCAGGCCTGTAAAGGCACTAGGCAGATGGAGCAAGGCCCAAAGAGGCACTAGGTGAATGGAGCCAGGCTGTGTAGGCACTAGGCGGATGGAGCCAGGCATGCAAAGGCACTCGTTGGATGGAGCCAGGCCCATAGAGGCACAAGGAAGATGTAGCCAGATTCGGGACTAGGCAAATGCTGCCAGGCATGCAAAGGCACTAGGCGGATGGAGCCAGGCCCGTAGAGGCAATAGGTGGATGAAGCCAGGCCTGTAGAGGCACTAGATGGATGGAGCCAGGCTCATAAAGCCATGAGGAAGATGGACCCAGGACCAGCGGGGCATTAGGCGGATGGAGGCAAGCCCGGCAGGGCACTAGGCAGATGGAGCAAGGCCCATAGAGGCACTAGGCAGATGGAGCAAGGCCCGTAGAGGTACTAGGCGGATAGAGCAAGGCCCGTAGAGGCACTAGGCGGATGATCCAGGCCCGTAGAGGCACAAGGCGGATGGAGCCAGGCATGCAAAGGCTCTCGTCAGATGGAGCCAGGCCGGTAGAGGCACAAGGAAGATGTAGCCAGACTCGGCACTAGGAAAATGGAGCCAGGCATGCAAAGGCACTAGGCGGATGGAGCCAGGCCCGTAGAGGCACTAGGCGGATGGAACCAGGCATGCAAAGGCACTAGGCGGATGGAGCCAGGCCCGTAGAGGCACTAGGCGGATGGAGCCAGGCCCGTAGAGGCACTAGGCAGATGGAGCAAGGCCCAAAGAGGCACTAGGTGGATGGAGCCAGGCCCGTAGAGGCACTAGGCGGATGGAGAAAGGCCGGTAGAGGCACTAGGCAGATGGATCAAGGCCCAAAGAGGCACTAGGTGGATGGAGCCAGGCCCATAGAGGCACTAGGCGGATGGAGCAAGGCCCATAGAGGCACTAGGCAGATGGAGCAAGGCCCGTAGAGGCACTAGGCGGATGGAGCCAGGCATGCAAGGGCACTAGGCGGATGGAGCCAGGCCTGTAAAGGCACTAGGCAGATGGTGCAAGGCCCAAAGAGGCACTAGGTGGATGGAGCCAGGCCGTGTAGGCACTAGGCGGATGGAGCCAGGCATGCAAAAGCACTCGTTGGATGGAGCCAGGCCTGTAGAGGCACAAGGAAGATGTAGCCAGACTCGGCACTAGGCAAATGCTGCCAGGCATGCAAAGGCACTAGACGGATGGAGCCAGGACTGTAGAGTTACTAGGCAGATGGAGCCAGGCATGCAAAGGCACTAGGCGGATGGAGCCAGGACCGAAGAGGCACTAGGCAGATGGAGCAAGGCCCAAAGAGGCACTAAGCTGATGGGGCCAGGCCCGTAGAGGCACTAGGCAGATGGAGCCAGGCCCGTAGAGGCAGAAGGCGGATGGAGCCAGGCATGCAAAGGCACTCGTCGGATGGAGCCAGGCCCGTAGAGGCACAAGGAAGATGTAGCCAGACTCGGCACTAGGAAAATGGAGCCAGGCATGCAAAGGCACTAGGCGGATGGAGCCAGGCCCGCAGAGGCACTAGGCGGATGGAGCCAGGCCCGTAGAGGCACTAGGCAGATGGAGCAAGGCCCAAAGAGGCACTAGGTGGATGGAGCCAGGCCCGTAGAGGCACTAGGCGGATGGAGCAAGGCCCATAGAGGCACTAGGTAGATGGAGCCAGGCCCGTTGAGGCACTAGGTGGATGGAGCCAGGCCTGTAGAGGCATTAGGCAGATGGAGCAAGGCCCGTAGAGGCACTAGGCGGATGGAGGCAGGCCCGTAGAGGCACTAGGCAGATGGAGCAAGGCCCATAGAGGCACTAGGTAATTGGAGCCAGGCCCATTGAGGCACTAGGCAGATGGATCTAGGCCCGTAGAGGCACTAGGCAGATGGAGCAAGGCCCGTAGAGGCACTAGGCGGATGAAGCCAGGCCCGTAGAGGCACTAGGCGGATGGAGCCAGGCATGCAAAGGCACTAGGCGGATGGAGCCAGGCCCGTAGAGGCACTAGGCAGATGGAGCAAGGCCCAAAGAGGCACTAGGTGGATGGAGCCAGGCCCGTAGAGGCACTAGGCGGATGGAGCCAGGCCCGTAGAGGCACTAGGCAGATGGAGCAAGGCCCAAAGAGGCACTAGGTGGATGGAGCCAGGCCCGTAGAGGCACTAGGCGGATAAAGAAAGGCCCGTAGAGGCACTAGGCAGATGGATCAAGGCCCAAAGAGGCACTAGGTGGATGGAGCCAGACCCATAGAGGCACTAGGCGGATGGAGCAAGGCCCATAGAGGCACTAGGCAGATGGAGCAAGGCCCGTAGAGGCACTAGGCGGATGGAGCCAGGCATGCAAGGGCACTAGGCGGATGGAGCCAGGCCTGTAAAGGCACTAGGCAGATGGAGCAAGGCCCAAAGAGGCACTAGGTGGATGGAGCCAGGCCGTGTAGGCACTAGGCGGATGGAGCCAGGCATGCAAAAGCACTCGTTGGATGTAGCCAGGCCTGTAGAGGCACAAGGAAGATGTAGCCAGACTCGGCACTAGGCAAATGCTGCCAGGCATGCAAAGGCACTAGACGGATGGAGCCAGGACTGTAGAGTTACTAGGCAGATGGAGCCAGGCATGCAAAGGCACTAGGCGGATGGAGCCAGGACCGAAGAGGCACTAGGCAGATGGAGCAAGGCCCAAAGAGGCACTAAGCTGATGGGGCCAGGCCCGTAGAGGCACTAGGCAGATGGAGCCAGGCCCGTAGAGGCAGAAGGCGGATGGAGCCAGGCATGCAAAGGCACTCGTCGGATGGAGCCAGGCCCGTAGAGGCACAAGGAAGATGTAGCCAGACTCAGCACTAGGAAAATGGAGCCAGGCATGCAAAGGCACTAGGCGGATGGAGCCAGGCCCGCAGAGGCACTAGGCGGATGGAGCCAGGCCCGTAGAGGCACTAGGCAGATGGAGCAAGGCCCAAAGAGGCACTAGGTGGATGGAGCCAGGCCCGTAGAGGCACTAGGCGGATGGAGCAAGGCCCATAGAGGCACAAGGTAGATGGAGCCAGGCCCGTTGAGGCACTAGGTGGATGGAGCCAGGCCTGTAGAGGCATTAGGCAGATGGAGCAAGGCCCGTAGAGGCACTAGGCGGATGGAGCAAGGCCCGTAGAGGCACTAGGCAGATGGAGCAAGGCCCATAGAGGCACTAGGTAATTGGAGCCAGGCCCGTTGAGGCACTAGGCAGATGGATCTAGGCCCGTAGAGGCACTAGGCAGATGGAGCAAGGCCCGTAGAGGCACTAGGCGGATGGAGCCAGGCCCGTAGAGGCACTAGGCGGATGGAGCCAGGCATGCTAAGGCACTAGGCGGATGGAGCCAGGCCCGTAGAGGCACTAGGCAGATGGAGCAAGGCCCAAAGAGGCACTAGGTGGATGGAGCCAATCCCGTAGAGGCACTAGGCGGATGGAGCAAGGCCCATAGAGGCACTAGGCAGATATAGCAAGGCCCGTAGTGGCACTAGGCGGATGGAGCCAGGCATGCAAAGGCACTAGGCGGATGGAGCCAGGCCTGTAAAGGCACTAGGCAGATGGAGCAAGGCCCAAAAAGGCACTAGGTGAATGGAGCCAGGCTGTGTAGGCACTAGGCGGATGGAGCCAGGCATGCAAAGGCACTCGTTGGATGGAGCAGGGCCCATAGAGGCACAAGGAAGATGTAGCCAGATTCGGGACTAGGCAAATGCTGCAAGGCATGCAAAGGCACTAGGCGGATGGAGCCAGGCCTGTAGAGGCAATAGGCGGATGGAGCCAGGCATGCAAAGGCACTAGGCGGATGGAGCCAGGCCCGTAGAGGCACTAGTCGGATGGAGCGAGGCATGCAAAGGCACTAGGCGGATGGAGCCAGGCATGCAATGGCACTAGGCGGATGGAGCCAGACCCGTAGAGGCACTAGGCAGATGGAGCAAGGCCCAAAGAGGCACTAGGTGGATGGAGCCAGGCCCGTAGAGGCACTAGGCAGATGGAGCCAGGCATGCAATGGCACTAGGCGGATGGAGCCAGGCCCGTAGAGGCACTAGGCAGATGGAGCAAGGCCCAAAGAGGCACTAGGTGGATGGAGCCAGGCCCGTAGAGCCACTAGGCGGATGGAGCAAGGCCCATACAAGCACTAGGCAGATGGAGCAAGGCCCGTAGAGGCACTAGGCGGATGGAACCAGGCCCGTAGAGGCAATAGGTGGATGGAGCAAGGCCTGTAGAGGCACTAGGTAGATGGAGCCAGGCCCGTTAGGGGCACTAGGTGGATGGAGCCAGGCCTGTAGAGGCAATAGATGGATGGAGCCAGGCTCATAAAGGCATGAGGCAGATGGACCCAGGCCCGTAGAGGCACCAGGCAGATGGAGCAAGGCCCGGAGAGGCACTAGGCGGATGGAGCCAGGCCCGTAGAGGCACTAGGAGGATGGAGCAAGGCCTGTAGAGGCACTAGGTAGATGGAGCCAGGCCCATTGAGGCACTAGGAGGATGGAGCCAGGCCTGTAGAGGCACTAGGCGGATGGAGCCAGGCCCCTAGAGGCACTAGGCGGATTGAGCCAGGCATGCAAAGGCACTCGCCGGATAGAGCCAGGCCCGTTGAGGCACTAGGCAGAAGGAGCAAGGCCCAAAGCGGCACTAGATGGATAGAGCCAGGCCCGTAGAGGCACTAGGCGGATGGAGCAAGGCCCAGAGAGGCACTAGGCAGATGGAGCTAGGCCCGTAGTGGCACCAGGTGGATGGAACAAGGCCCGTAGTGGCACCAGGCGGATGGAACAAGGCCCGTAGAGGTACTAGGTGGATGGAGCAAGGACTGTAGAGGCACTAGGTAGATGGAGCCAGGCCCGTTGAGGCACTAGGTGGATGAAGCCAGGCCTGTAGAGGCACTAGATGGATGGAGCCAGGCTCATAAAGCCATGAGGAAGATGGACCCAGGACCAGCGGGGCATTAGGCGGATGGAGGCAAGTCCGGCAGGGCACTGGGCAGATGGAGCAAGGCCCGTAGAGGCACTAGGCAGATGGAGCAAGGCCCGTAGAGGTACTAGGCGGATGGAGCAAGGCCCGTAGAGGCACTAGGCAGATGGAGCCAGGCCCGTAGAGGCACAAGGCGGATGGAGCCAGGCATGCAAAGGCTCTCGTCAGATGGAGCGAGGCCCGTAGAGGCACAAGGAAGATGTAGCCAGACTCGGCACTAGGAAAATGGAGCCAGGCATGCAAAGGCACTAGGCGGATGGAGCCAGGCCCAGAGAGGCACTAGGCGGATGGAGCCAGGCATGCAAAGGCACTAGGCGGATGGAGCCAGGCCCGTAGAGGCACTAGGCGGATGGAGCCAGGCCCGTAGAGGCACTAGGCAGATGGAGCAAGGCCCAAAGAGGCACTAGGTGGATGGAGCCAGGCCCGTAGAGGCACTAGGCGGATGGAGAAAGGCCCGTAGAGGCACTAGGCAGATGGATCAAGGCCCAAAGAGGCACTAGGTGGATGGAGCCAGGCCCATAGAGGCACTAGGCGGATGGAGCAAGGCCCATAGAGGCACTAGGCAGATGGAGCAAGGCCCGTAGAGGCACTAGGCGGATGGAGCCAGGCATGCAAGGGCACTAGGCGGATGGAGCCAGGCCTGTAAAGGCACTAGGCAGATGGAGCAAGGCCCAAAGAGGCACTAGGTGGATGGAGCCAGGCCGTGTAGGCACTAGGCGGATGGAGCCAGGCATGCAAAAGCACTCGTTGGATGGAGCCAGGTCCGTAGAGGCACAAGGAAGATGTAGCCAGACTCAGCACAAGGAAGATGTAGCCAGACTCAGCACAAGGAAGATGTAGCCAGACTCGGCACTAGGCAAATGCTGCCAGGCATGCAAAGGCACTAGACGGATGGAGCCAGGACTGTAGAGTTACTAGGCAGATGGAGCCAGGCATGCAAAGGCACTAGGCGGATGGAGCCAGGACCGAAGAGGCACTAGGCAGATGGAGCAAGGCCCAAAGAGGCACTAAGCTTATGGGGCCAGGCCCATAGAGGCACTAGGCAGATGGAGCCAGGCCCGTAGAGGCAGAAGGCGGATGGAGCCAGGCATGCAAAGGCACTCGTCGGATGGAGCCAGGCCCGTAGAGGCACAAGGAAGATGTAGCCAGACTCGGCACTAGGAAAATGGAGCCAGGCCCGCAGAGGCACTAGGCGGATGGAGCCAGGCCCGTAGAGGCACTAGGCAGATGGAGCAAGGCCCAAAGAGGCACTAGGCGGATGGAGCCAGGCATGCAAGGGCACTAGGCGGATGGAGCCAGGCCTGTAAAGGCACTAGGCAGATGGAGCAAGGCCCAAAGAGGCACTAGGTGGATGGAGCCAGGCCGTGTAGGCACTAGGCGGATGGAGCCAGGCATGCAAAAGCACTCGTTGGATGGAGCCAGGTCCGTAGAGGCACAAGGAAGATGTAGCCAGACTCAGCACAAGGAAGATGTAGCCAGACTCGGCACTAGGCAAATGCTGCCAGGCATGCAAAGGCACTAGACGGATGGAGCCAGGACTGTAGAGTTACTAGGCAGATGGAGCCAGGCATGCAAAGGCACTAGGCGGATGGAGCCAGGACCGAAGAGGCACTAGGCAGATGGAGCAAGGCCCAAAGAGGCACTAAGCTTATGGGGCCAGGCCCATAGAGGCACTAGGCAGATGGAGCCAGGCCCGTAGAGGCAGAAGGCGGATGGAGCCAGGCATGCAAAGGCACTCGTCGGATGGAGCCAGGCCCGTAGAGGCACAAGGAAGATGTAGCCAGACTCGGCACTAGGAAAATGGAGCCAGGCCCGCAGAGGCACTAGGCGGATGGAGCCAGGCCCGTAGAGGCACTAGGCAGATGGAGCAAGGCCCAAAGAGGCACTAGGTGGATGGAGCCAGGCCCGTAGAGGCACTAGGCGGATGGAGCAAGGCCCATAGAGGCACTAGGTAGATGGAGCCAGGCCCGTTGAGGCACTAGGTGGATGGAGCCAGGCCTGTAGAGGCATTAGGCAGATGGAGCAAGGCCCGTAGAGGCACTAGGCGGATGGAGCCAGGCCCGTAGAGGCACTAGGCAGATGGAGCAAGGCCCATAGAGGCACTAGGTAGATGGAGCCAGGCCCGTTGAGGCACTAGGCAGATGGATCAAGGCCCGTAGAGGCACTAGGCAGATGGAGCAAGGCCGTAGAGGCACTAGGCGGATGGAGCCAGGCCCGTAGAGGCACTAGGCGGATGGAGCCAGGCATGCAAAGGCACTAGGCGGATGGAGCCAGGCCCGTAGAGGCACTAGGAAGATGGAACAAGGCCCAAAGAGGCACTAGGTGGATGGAGCCAGTCCCGTAGAGGCACTAGGCGGATGGAGCAAGGCCCATAGAGGCACTAGGCAGATATAGCAAGGCCCGTAGTGGCACCAGGCGGATTGAACAAGGCCCGTTGAGGCACTAGGCGGATGGAGCAAGGACTGTAGAGGCACTAGGTAGATGGAGCCAGGCCCATTGAGGCACTAGGTGGATGGAGCCAGGCCTGTAGAGGCACTAGATGGATGGAGCCAGGCTCAAAAAGGCATGAGGAAGATGGACCCAGGACAAGCGGGGCATTAGGCGGATGGAGGCAAGCCCGGCAGGGCACTAGGCAGATAGATCTAGGCCCGTAGAGGCACTAGGCAGATGGAGCAAGGCCCGTAGAGGTACTAGGCGGATGGAGCAAGGCCCGTAGAGGCACTAGGCGGATGGAGCCAGGCCCGTAGAGGCACAAGGAAGATGTAGCCAGACTCGGCACTAGGATAATGGAGCCAGGCATGCAAAGGCACTAGGCGGATGGAGCCAGGCCCGTAGAGGCCCTAGGCGGATGGAGCCAGGCATGCAAAGGCACTAGGCGGATGGAGCCAGGCCCGTAGAGGCACTAGGCAGATGGAGCAAGGCCCAAAGAGGCACTAGGTGGATGGAGCCAGGCCCGTAGAGGCACTAGGCAGATGGAGCAAGGCCCGTAGAGGCACTAGGCGGATGGAGCCAGGCCCGTAGAGGCACTAGGCGGATGGAGCAAGGCCCATAGAGGCACTAGGTAGATGGAGCCAGGCCCATTGAGGCACTAGGCAGATGGAGCAAGGCCCAAAGAGGCACTAGGTGGATGGAGCCAGGCCCGTAGAGGCACTAGGCGGATGGAGAAAGGCAGTAGAGGCACTAGGCAGATGGATCAAGGCCCAAAGAGGCACTAGGTGGATGGAGCCAGGCCCATAGAGGCACTAGGCGGATGGGGCAAGGCCCATAGCGGCACTAGGCAGATGGAGCAAGGCCCGTAGAGGCACTAGGCGGATGGAGCCAGGCATGCAAAGGCACTAGGCGGATGGAGCCAGGCCTGTAAAGGCACTAGGCAGATGGAGCAAGGCCCAAAGAGGCACTAGGTGGATGGAGCCAGGCCATGTAGGCACTAGGCGGATGGAGCCAGGCATGTAAAGGCACTTGTTGGATGGAGCCAGGCCCGTAGAGGCACAATGTAGCCAGACTCGGCACTATTCAAATGCTGCCAGGCATGCAAAGGTACTAGGCGGATGGAGCCAGGCCTGTAGAGTTACTAGGCAGATGGAGCCAGGCATGCAAAGGCACTAGGCGGATGGAGCCAGGACCATAGAGGCACTAGGCAGATGGAGCAAGGCCCAAAGAGGCACTAGGTGGATGGAGCCAGGCCCGCAGAGGCACTAGGTGGATGGAGCAAGGCCCGTAGAGGCACTAGGTAGATGGAGCCAGGCCCGTTGAGGCACTAGGTGGATGGAGCCAAGCCTGTAGAGGCACTAGATGGATGGAGCCAGGCTCATAAAGGCATGCGGCAGATGGACCCAGGACAAGCGGGGCATTAGGCGGATGGAGGCAGGCCCGGCAGGGCACTAGGCAGATGGATCTAGGCCCATAGGGGCACTAGGCAGATGGAGCAAGGCCCGTAGAGGCACTAGGCGGATGGAGCCAGGCCCGTAGAGGCACTAGGCAGATGGAGCCAGGCCTGTAGAGGCATAAGGCGGATGGAGCCAGGCATGCAAAGGCACTCGTCAGATGGAGCCAGGCCCGTAGAGGCACAAGGGAGATGTAGCCAGACTCGGCACTAGGAAAATGGAGCCAGGCATGCAAAGGCACTAGGCGGATGAAGCCAGGCCCGTAGAGGCACTAGGCGGATGGAGCCAGGCATGCAAAGGCACTAGGCGGATGGAGCCAGGCCCGTAGAGGCACTAGGCAGATGGAGCAAGGCCCAAAGAGGCACTAGGTGGATGGAGCCAGGCCCATAGAGGCACTAGGCGGATGGAGCAAGGCCCATAGAGGCACTAGGCAGATGGAGCAAGGCCCGTAGAGGCACTAGGCGGATGGAGCCAGGCATGCAAAGGCACTAGGCGGATGGAGCCAGGCCTGTAAATGCACTAGGCAGATGGAGCAAGGCCCAAAGAGGCACTAGGTGGATGGAGCCACGCCGTGTAGGCACGAGGCGGATGGAGCCAAGCATGCAAAGGCACTTGTTGGATGGAGCCAGGCCCGTAGAGGCACAAGGAAGATGTAGCCAGACTCGGCACAAGGCAAATGTTGCCAGGCATGCAAAGGTACTAGGCGGATGGAGCCAGGACTGTAGAGTTACTAGGCAGATGGAGCCAGGCATGCAAAGGCACTAGGCGGATGGAGCCAGGACCGTAGAGGCACTAGGCAGATGGAGCAAGGCCCAAAGAGGCACTTGGTGGATGGAGCCAGGCCCGTAGAGGCACTAGGCGGATGAAGCAAGGCCCATAAAGGAACTAGGTAGATGGAGCCAGGCCCGTAGAGGCACTAGGCGGAAGGAGCCAGGCATGCAAAGGCACTAGGCGGATGGAGCCAAGCCCGTAGAGGCACTAGGCAGATGAGCAAGGCCCAAAAAGGCACTAGGTGGATGGAGACAGGCCCGTAGAGGCACTAGGTGGATGGAGCCAGGCCTGTAGAGGCATTAGGCAGATGGAGCAAGGCCCGTAGAGGCACTAGGCGGATGGAGCCAGGCCCGTAGAGGCACTAGGCAGATGGAGCAAGGCCCATAGAGGCACTAGGTAGATGGAGCCAGGCCCGTTGAGGCACTAGGTGGATGGAGCCAGGCCTGTAGAGGCATTAGGCAGATGGAGCAAGGCCCGTAGAGGCACTAGGCGGATGGAGCCAGGCCCGTAGAGGCACTAGGCAGATGGAGCAAGGCCCATAGAGGCACTAGGTAGATGGAGCCAGGCCCGTTGAGGCACTAGGCAGATGGATCAAGGCCCGTAGAGGCACTAGGCAGATGGAGCAAGGCCGTAGAGGCACTAGGCGGATGGAGCCAGGCCCGTAGAGGCACTAGGCGGATGGAGCCAGGCATGCAAAGGCACTAGGCGGATGGAGCCAGGCCCGTAGAGGCACTAGGAAGATGGAACAAGGCCCAAAGAGGCACTAGGTGGATGGAGCCAGTCCCGTAGAGGCACTAGGCGGATGGAGCAAGGCCCATAGAGGCACTAGGCAGATATAGCAAGGCCCGTAGTGGCACCAGGCGGATTGAACAAGGCCCGTTGAGGCACTAGGCGGATGGAGCAAGGACTGTAGAGGCACTAGGTAGATGGAGCCAGGCCCATTGAGGCACTAGGTGGATGGAGCCAGGCCTGTAGAGGCACTAGATGGATGGAGCCAGGCTCAAAAAGGCATGAGGAAGATGGACCCAGGACAAGCGGGGCATTAGGCGGATGGAGGCAAGCCCGGCAGGGCACTAGGCAGATGGATCTAGGCCCGTAGAGGCACTAGGCAGATGGAGCAAGGCCCGTAGAGGTACTAGGCGGATGGAGCAAGGCCCGTAGAGGCACTAGGCGGATGGAGCCAGGCCCGTAGAGGCACAAGGAAGATGTAGCCAGACTCGGCACTAGGATAATGGAGCCAGGCATGCAAAGGCACTAGGCGGATGGAGCCAGGCCCGTAGAGGCCCTAGGCGGATGGAGCCAGGCATGCAAAGGCACTAGGCGGATGGAGCCAGGCCCGTAGAGGCACTAGGCAGATGGAGCAAGGCCCAAAGAGGCACTAGGTGGATGGAGCCAGGCCCATAGAGGCACTAGGCGGATGGAGCAAGGCCCATAGAGGCACTAGGCAGATGGAGCAAGGCCCGTAGAGGCACTAGGCGGATGGAGCCAGGCATGCAAAGGCACTAGGCGGATGGAGCCAGGCCTGTAAATGCACTAGGCAGATGGAGCAAGGCCCAAAGAGGCACTAGGTGGATGGAGCCACGCCGTGTAGGCACGAGGCGGATGGAGCCAAGCATGCAAAGGCACTTGTTGGATGGAGCCAGGCCCGTAGAGGCACAAGGAAGATGTAGCCAGACTCGGCACAAGGCAAATGTTGCCAGGCATGCAAAGGTACTAGGCGGATGGAGCCAGGACTGTAGAGTTACTAGGCAGATGGAGCCAGGCATGCAAAGGCACTAGGCGGATGGAGCCAGGACCGTAGAGGCACTAGGCAGATGGAGCAAGGCCCAAAGAGGCACTTGGTGGATGGAGCCAGGCCCGTAGAGGCACTAGGCGGATGAAGCAAGGCCCATAAAGGAACTAGGTAGATGGAGCCAGGCCCGTAGAGGCACTAGGCGGAAGGAGCCAGGCATGCAAAGGCACTAGGCGGATGGAGCCAAGCCCGTAGAGGCACTAGGCAGATGAGCAAGGCCCAAAAAGGCACTAGGTGGATGGAGACAGGCCCGTAGAGGCACTAGGTGGATGGAGCCAGGCCTGTAGAGGCATTAGGCAGATGGAGCAAGGCCCGTAGAGGCACTAGGCGGATGGAGCCAGGCCCGTAGAGGCACTAGGCAGATGGAGCAAGGCCCATAGAGGCACTAGGTAGATGGAGCCAGGCCCGTTGAGGCACTAGGTGGATGGAGCCAGGCCTGTAGAGGCATTAGGCAGATGGAGCAAGGCCCGTAGAGGCACTAGGCGGATGGAGCCAGGCCCGTAGAGGCACTAGGCAGATGGAGCAAGGCCCATAGAGGCACTAGGTAGATGGAGCCAGGCCCGTTGAGGCACTAGGCAGATGGATCAAGGCCCGTAGAGGCACTAGGCAGATGGAGCAAGGCCGTAGAGGCACTAGGCGGATGGAGCCAGGCCCGTAGAGGCACTAGGCGGATGGAGCCAGGCATGCAAAGGCACTAGGCGGATGGAGCCAGGCCCGTAGAGGCACTAGGAAGATGGAACAAGGCCCAAAGAGGCACTAGGTGGATGGAGCCAGTCCCGTAGAGGCACTAGGCGGATGGAGCAAGGCCCATAGAGGCACTAGGCAGATATAGCAAGGCCCGTAGTGGCACCAGGCGGATTGAACAAGGCCCGTTGAGGCACTAGGCGGATGGAGCAAGGACTGTAGAGGCACTAGGTAGATGGAGCCAGGCCCATTGAGGCACTAGGTGGATGGAGCCAGGCCTGTAGAGGCACTAGATGGATGGAGCCAGGCTCAAAAAGGCATGAGGAAGATGGACCCAGGACAAGCGGGGCATTAGGCGGATGGAGGCAAGCCCGGCAGGGCACTAGGCAGATGGATCTAGGCCCGTAGAGGCACTAGGCAGATGGAGCAAGGCCCGTAGAGGTACTAGGCGGATGGAGCAAGGCCCGTAGAGGCACTAGGCGGATGGAGCCAGGCCCGTAGAGGCACAAGGAAGATGTAGCCAGACTCGGCACTAGGATAATGGAGCCAGGCATGCAAAGGCACTAGGCGGATGGAGCCAGGCCCGTAGAGGCCCTAGGCGGATGGAGCCAGGCATGCAAAGGCACTAGGCGGATGGAGCCAGGCCCGTAGAGGCACTAGGCAGATGGAGCAAGGCCCAAAGAGGCACTAGGTGGATGGAGCCAGGCCCGTAGAGGCACTAGGCAGATGGAGCAAGGCCCGTAGAGGCACTAGGCGGATGGAGCCAGGCCCGTAGAGGCACTAGGCGGATGGAGCAAGGCCCATAGAGGCACTAGGTAGATGGAGCCAGGCTCGTTGAGGCACTAGGCAGATGGAGCAAGGCCCAAAGAGGCACTAGGTGGATGGAGCCAGGCCCGTAGAGGCACTAGGCGGATGGAGAAAGGCAGTAGAGGCACTAGGCAGATGGATCAAGGCCCAAAGAGGCACTAGGTGGATGGAGCCAGGCCCATAGAGGCACTAGGCGGATGGGGCAAGGCCCATAGCGGCACTAGGCAGATGGAGCAAGGCCCGTAGAGGCACTAGGCGGATGGAGCCAGGCATGCAAAGGCACTAGGCGGATGGAGCCAGGCCTGTAAAGGCACTAGGCAGATGGAGCAAGGCCCAAAGAGGCACTAGGTGGATGGAGCCAGGCCATGTAGGCACTAGGCGGATGGAGCCAGGCATGTAAAGGCACTTGTTGGATGGAGCCAGGCCCGTAGAGGCACAATGTAGCCAGACTCGGCACTATTCAAATGCTGCCAGGCATGCAAAGGTACTAGGCGGATGGAGCCAGGCCTGTAGAGTTACTAGGCAGATGGAGCCAGGCATACTAAGGCACTAGGCGGATGGAGCCAGGACCATAGAGGCACTAGGCAGATGGAGCAAGGCCCAAAGAGGCACTAGGTGGATGGAGCCAGGCCCGCAGAGGCACTAGGTGGATGGAGCAAGGCCCGTAGAGGCACTAGGTAGATGGAGCCAGGCCCGTTGAGGCACTAGGTGGATGGAGCCAAGCCTGTAGAGGCACTAGATGGATGGAGCCAGGCTCATAAAGGCATGCGGCAGATGGACCCAGGACCAGCGGGGCATTAGGCGGATGGAGGCAGGCCCGGCAGGGCACTAGGCAGATGGATCTAGGCCCGTAGGGGCACTAGGCAGATGGAGCAAGGCCCGTAGAGGCACTAGGCGGATGGAGCCAGGCCCGTAGAGGCACTAGGCAGATGGAGCCAGGCCTGTAGAGGCACAAGGCGGATGGAGCCAGGCATGCAAAGGCACTCGTCAGATGGAGCCAGGCCCGTAGAGGCACAAGGGAGATGTAGCCAGACTCGGCACTAGGAAAATGGAGCCAGGCATGCAAAGGCACTAGGCGGATGAAGCCAGGCCCGTAGAGGCACTAGGCGGATGGAGCCAGGCATGCATAGGCACTAGGCGGATGGAGCCAGGCCCGTAGAGGCACTAGGCAGATGGAGCAAGGCCCAAAGAGGCACTAGGTGGATGGAGCCAGGCTCAAAAAGGCATGAGGAAGATGGACCCAGGACAAGCGGGGCATTAGGCGGATGGAGGCAAGCCCGGCAGGGCACTAGGCAGATGGATCTAGGCCCGTAGAGGCACTAGGCAGATGGAGCAAGGCCCGTAGAGGTACTAGGCGGATGGAGCAAGGCCCGTAGAGGCACTAGGCGGATGGAGCCAGGCCCGTAGAGGCACAAGGAAGATGTAGCCAGACTCGGCACTAGGATAATGGAGCCAGGCATGCAAAGGCACTAGGCGGATGGAGCCAGGCCCGTAGAGGCCCTAGGCGGATGGAGCCAGGCATGCAAAGGCACTAGGCGGATGGAGCCAGGCCCGTAGAGGCACTAGGCAGATGGAGCAAGGCCCAAAGAGGCACTAGGTGGATGGAGCCAGGCCCGTAGAGGCACTAGGCAGATGGAGCAAGGCCCGTAGAGGCACTAGGCGGATGGAGCCAGGCCCGTAGAGGCACTAGGCGGATGGAGCAAGGCCCATAGAGGCACTAGGTAGATGGAGCCAGGCTCGTTGAGGCACTAGGCAGATGGAGCAAGGCCCAAAGAGGCACTAGGTGGATGGAGCCAGGCCCGTAGAGGCACTAGGCGGATGGAGAAAGGCAGTAGAGGCACTAGGCAGATGGATCAAGGCCCAAAGAGGCACTAGGTGGATGGAGCCAGGCCCATAGAGGCACTAGGCGGATGGGGCAAGGCCCATAGCGGCACTAGGCAGATGGAGCAAGGCCCGTAGAGGCACTAGGCGGATGGAGCCAGGCATGCAAAGGCACTAGGCGGATGGAGCCAGGCCTGTAAAGGCACTAGGCAGATGGAGCAAGGCCCAAAGAGGCACTAGGTGGATGGAGCCAGGCCATGTAGGCACTAGGCGGATGGAGCCAGGCATGTAAAGGCACTTGTTGGATGGAGCCAGGCCCGTAGAGGCACAATGTAGCCAGACTCGGCACTATTCAAATGCTGCCAGGCATGCAAAGGTACTAGGCGGATGGAGCCAGGCCTGTAGAGTTACTAGGCAGATGGAGCCAGGCATACTAAGGCACTAGGCGGATGGAGCCAGGACCATAGAGGCACTAGGCAGATGGAGCAAGGCCCAAAGAGGCACTAGGTGGATGGAGCCAGGCCCGCAGAGGCACTAGGTGGATGGAGCAAGGCCCGTAGAGGCACTAGGTAGATGGAGCCAGGCCCGTTGAGGCACTAGGTGGATGGAGCCAAGCCTGTAGAGGCACTAGATGGATGGAGCCAGGCTCATAAAGGCATGCGGCAGATGGACCCAGGACCAGCGGGGCATTAGGCGGATGGAGGCAGGCCCGGCAGGGCACTAGGCAGATGGATCTAGGCCCGTAGGGGCACTAGGCAGATGGAGCAAGGCCCGTAGAGGCACTAGGCGGATGGAGCCAGGCCCGTAGAGGCACTAGGCAGATGGAGCCAGGCCTGTAGAGGCACAAGGCGGATGGAGCCAGGCATGCAAAGGCACTCGTCAGATGGAGCCAGGCCCGTAGAGGCACAAGGGAGATGTAGCCAGACTCGGCACTAGGAAAATGGAGCCAGGCATGCAAAGGCACTAGGCGGATGAAGCCAGGCCCGTAGAGGCACTAGGCGGATGGAGCCAGGCATGCATAGGCACTAGGCGGATGGAGCCAGGCCCGTAGAGGCACTAGGCAGATGGAGCAAGGCCCAAAGAGGCACTAGGTGGATGGAGCCAGGCCCATAGAGGCACTAGGCGGATGGAGCAAGGCCCATAGAGGCACTAGGCAGATGGAGCAAGGCCCGTAGAGGCACTAGGCGGATGGAGCCAGGCATGCAAAGGCACTAGGCGGATGGAGCCAGGCCTGTAAATGCACTAGGCAGATGGAGCAAGGCCCAAAGAGGCACTAGGTGGATGGAGCCACGCCGTGTAGGCACGAGGCGGATGGAGCCAAGCATGCAAAGGCACTTGTTGGATGGAGCCAGGCCCGTAGAGGCACAAGGAAGATGTAGCCAGACTCGGCACAAGGCAAATGTTGCCAGGCATGCAAAGGTACTAGGCGGATGGAGCCAGGACTGTAGAGTTACTAGGCAGATGGAGCCAGGCATGCAAAGGCACTAGGCGGATGGAGCCAGGACCGTAGAGGCACTAGGCAGATGGAGCAAGGCCCAAAGAGGCACTTGGTGGATGGAGCCAGGCCCGTAGAGGCACTAGGCGGATGAAGCAAGGCCCATAGAGGAACTAGGTAGATGGAGCCAGGCCCGTAGAGGCACTAGGCGGAAGGAGCCAGGCATGCAAAGGCACTAGGCGGATGGAGCCAAGCCCGTAGAGGCACTAGGCAGATGAGCAAGGCCCAAAAAGGCACTAGGTGGATGGAGACAGGCCCGTAGAGGCACTAGGTGGATGGAAAAAGGTCCATAGGGGCACTAGGAAGATGGAGCAAGGCCCAAAGAGGCACTAGGTGGATGGAGCCAGACCCGTAGAGGCACTAGGCAGATGGAGCAAGGCCCATAGAGGCACTAGGCAGATGGAGCCAGGCATGCAAAGGCACTAGGCGGATGGAGCCAGGCCTGTAAAGGCACTAGGCAGATGGAGAAAGGCCCAAAGAGGCACTAGGTGGATGGAGCCAGGCTGTGTAGGCACTAGGTGGATGGAGCCAGGCATGCAAAGGCACTCGTTGGATGGAGCCAGGCCCGTAGAGGCACAAGGAAGTTGTAGCCAGACTCGGCACTAGGAAAATGGAGCCAGGCATGCAAAGGCACTAGGCGGATGAAGCCAGGCCCGTAGAGGCACTAGGCGGATGGAGCAAGGCACGTAGAGGCACTAGGCGGATGGAGCCAGGCCCGTAGAGGCACTAGGCAGATGGAGCAAGGCCCAAAGAGGCACTAGGCGGATGGAGCCAGGCCTGTAGAGGCACTAGTCGGATGGAGCGAGGCATGCAAAGGCACTAGGCGGATGGAGCCAGGCATGCAATGGCACTAGGCGGATGGAGCCAGACCCGTAGAGGCACTAGGCAGATGGAGCAAGGCCCAAAGAGGCACTAGGTGGATGGAGCCAGGCCCGTAGAGGCACTAGGCAGATGGAGCCAGGCATGCAATGGCACTAGGCGGATGGAGCCAGGCCCGTAGAGGCACTAGGCAGATGGAGCAAGGCCCAAAGAGGCACTAGGTGGATGGAGCCAGGCCCGTAGAGGCACTAGGCGGATGGAGCAAGGCCCATACAAGCACTAGGCAGATGGAGCAAGGCCCGTAGAGGCACTAGGCGGATGGAACCAGGCCCGTAGAGGCAATAGGTGGATGGAGCAAGGCCTGTAGAGGCACTAGGTAGATGGAGCCAGGCCCGTTAGGGGCACTAGGTGGATGGAGCCAGGCCTGTAGAGGCACTAGATGGATGGAGCCAGGCTCATAAAGGCATGAGGCAGATGGACCCAGGCCCGTAGAGGCACCAGGCAGATGGAGCAAGGCCCGGAGAGGCACTAGGCGGATGGAGCCAGGCCCGTAGAGGCACTAGGAGGATGGAGCAAGGCCTGTAGAGGCACTAGGTAGATGGAGCCAGGCCCATTGAGGCACTAGGAGGATGGAGCCAGGCCTGTAGAGGCACTAGGCGGATGGAGCCAGGCCCCTAGAGGCACTAGGCGGATTGAGCCAGGCATGCAAAGGCACTCGTCGGATAGAGCCAGGCCCGTTGAGGCACTAGGCAGAAGGAGCAAGGCCCAAAGCGGCACTAGATGGATAGAGCCAGGCCCGTAGAGGCACTAGGCGGATGGAGCAAGGCCCAGAGAGGCACTAGGCAGATGGAGCTAGGCCCGTAGTGGCACCAGGCGGATGGAACAAGGCCCGTAGTGGCACCAGGCGGATGGAACAAGGCCCGTAGAGGTACTAGGTGGATGGAGCAAGGACTGTAGAGGCACTAGGTAGATGGAGCCAGGCCCGTTGAGGCACTAGGTGGATGAAGCCAGGCCTGTAGAGGCACTAGATGGATGGAGCCAGGCTCATAAAGCCATGAGGAAGATGGACCCAGGACCAGCGGGGCATTAGGCGGATGGAGGCAAGTCCGGCAGGGCACTGGGCAGATGGAGCAAGGCCCGTAGAGGCACTAGGCAGATGGAGCAAGGCCCGTAGAGGTACTAGGCGGATGGAGCAAGGCCCGTAGAGGCACTAGGCGGATGGAGCCAGGCCCGTAGAGGCACAAGGTGGATGGAGCCAGGCATGCAAAGGCTCTCGTCAGATGGAGCCAGGCCCGTAGAGGCACAAGGAAGATGTAGCCAGACTCGGCACTAGGAAAATGGAGCCAGACATGCAAAGGCACTAGGCGGATGGAGCCAGGCCCGTAGAGGCACTAGGCGGATGGAGCCAGGCATGCAAAGGCACTAGGCGGATGGAGCCAGGCCCGTAGAGGCACTAGGCGGATGGAGCCAGGCCCGTAGAGGCACTAGGCAGATGGAGCAAGGCCCAAAGAGGCACTAGGTGGATGGAGCCAGGCCCGTAGAGGCACTAGGCGGATGGAGAAAGGCCCGTAGAGGCACTAGGCAGATGGATCAAGGCCCAAAGAGGCACTAGGTGGATGGAGCCAGGCCCATAGAGGCACTAGGCGGATGGAGCAAGGCCCATAGAGGCACTAGGCAGATGGAGCAAGGCCCGTAGAGGCACTAGGCGGATGGAGCCAGGCATGCAAGGGCACTAGGCGGATGGAGCCAGGCCTGTAAAGGCACTAGGCAGATGGAGCAAGGCCCAAAGAGGCACTAGGTGGATGGAGCCAGGCCGTGTAGGCACTAGGCGGATGGAGCCAGGCATGCAAAAGCACTCGTTGGATGGAGCCAGGTCCGTAGAGGCACAAGGAAGATGTAGCCAGACTCAGCACAAGGAAGATGTAGCCAGACTCGGCACTAGGCAAATGCTGCCAGGCATGCAAAGGCACTAGACGGATGGAGCCAGGACTGTAGAGTTACTAGGCAGATGGAGCCAGGCATGCAAAGGCACTAGGCGGATGGAGCCAGGACCGAAGAGGCACTAGGCAGATGGAGCAAGGCCCAAAGAGGCACTAAGCTTATGGGGCCAGGCCCATAGAGGCACTAGGCAGATGGAGCCAGGCCCGTAGAGGCAGAAGGCGGATGGAGCCAGGCATGCAAAGGCACTCGTCGGATGGAGCCAGGCCCGTAGAGGCACAAGGAAGATGTAGCCAGACTCGGCACTAGGAAAATGGAGCCAGGCCCGCAGAGGCACTAGGCGGATGGAGCCAGGCCCGTAGAGGCACTAGGCAGATGGAGCAAGGCCCAAAGAGGCACTAGGTGGATGGAGCCAGGCCCGTAGAGGCACTAGGCGGATGGAGCAAGGCCCATAGAGGCACTAGGTAGATGGAGCCAGGCCCGTTGAGGCACTAGGTGGATGGAGCCAGGCCTGTAGAGGCATTAGGCAGATGGAGCAAGGCCCGTAGAGGCACTAGGCGGATGGAGCCAGGCCCGTAGAGGCACTAGACAGATGGAGCAAGGCCCATAGAGGCACTAGGTAGATGGAGCCAGGCCCGTTGAGGCACTAGGCAGATGGATCAAGGCCCGTAGAGGCACTAGGCAGATGGAGCAAGGCCCATAGAGGCACTAGGTAGATGGAGCCAGGCCCGTTGAGGCACTAGGTGGATGGAGCCAGGCCTGTAGAGGCATTAGGCAGATGGAGCAAGGCCCGTAGAGGCACTAGGCGGATGGAGCCAGGCCCGTAGAGGCACTAGGCAGATGGAGCAAGGCCCATAGAGGCACTAGGTAGATGGAGCCAGGCCCGTTGAGGCACTAGGCAGATGGATCAAGGCCCGTAGAGGCACTAGGCAGATGGAGCAAGGCCGTAGAGGCACTAGGCGGATGGAGCCAGGCCCGTAGAGGCACTAGGCGGATGGAGCCAGGCATGCAAAGGCACTAGGCGGATGGAGCCAGGCCCGTAGAGGCACTAGGAAGATGTAGCAAGGCCCAAAGAGGCACTAGGTGGATGGAGCCAGTCCCGTAGAGGCACTAGGCGGATGGAGCAAGGCCCATAGAGGCACTAGGCAGATATAGCAAGGCCCGTAGTGGCACCAGGCGGATTGAACAAGGCCCGTTGAGGCACTAGGCGGATGGAGCAAGGACTGTAGAGGCACTAGGTAGATGGAGCCAGGCCCATTGAGGCACTAGGTGGATGGAGCCAGGCCTGTAGAGGCACTAGATGGATGGAGCCAGGCTCAAAAAGGCATGAGGAAGATGGACCCAGGACAAGCGGGGCATTAGGCGGATGGAGGCAAGCCCGGCAGGGCACTAGGCAGATGGATCTAGGCCCGTAGAGGCACTAGGCAGATGGAGCAAGGCCCGTAGAGGTACTAGGCGGATGGAGCAAGGCCCGTAGAGGCACTAGGCGGATGGAGCCAGGCCCGTAGAGGCACAAGGAAGATGTAGCCAGACTCGGCACTAGGATAATGGAGCCAGGCATGCAAAGGCACTAGGCGGATGGAGCCAGGCCCGTAGAGGCCCTAGGCGGATGGAGCCAGGCATGCAAAGGCACTAGGCGGATGGAGCCAGGCCCGTAGAGGCACTAGGCAGATGGAGCAAGGCCCAAAGAGGCACTAGGTGGATGGAGCCAGGCCCGTAGAGGCACTAGGCAGATGGAGCAAGGCCCGTAGAGGCACTAGGCGGATGGAGCCAGGCCCGTAGAGGCACTAGGCGGATGGAGCAAGGCCCATAGAGGCACTAGGTAGATGGAGCCAGGCCCGTTGAGGCACTAGGCAGATGGAGCAAGGCCCAAAGAGGCACTAGGTGGATGGAGCCAGGCCCGTAGAGGCACTAGGCGGATGGAGAAAGGCAGTAGAGGCACTAGGCAGATGGATCAAGGCCCAAAGAGGCACTAGGTGGATGGAGCCAGGCCCATAGCGGCACTAGGCAGATGGAGCAAGGCCCGTAGAGGCACTAGGCGGATGGAGCCAGGCATGCAAAGGCACTAGGCGGATGGAGCCAGGCCTGTAAAGGCACTAGGCAGATGGAGCAAGGCCCAAAGAGGCACTAGGTGGATGGAGCCAGGCCATGTAGGCACTAGGCGGATGGAGCCAGGCATGCAAAGGCACTTGTTGGATGGAGCCAGGCCCGTAGAGGCACAATGTAGCCAGACTCAGCACTAGGCAAATGCTGCCAGGCATGCAAAGGTACTAGGCGGATGGAGCCAGGCCTGTAGAGTTACTAGGCAGATGGAGCCAGGCATGCAAAGGCACTAGGCGGATGGAGACAGGACCATAGAGGCACTAGGCAGATGAAGCAAGGCCCAAAGAGGCACTAGGTGGATGGAGCCAGGCCTGCAGAGGCACTAGGTGGATGGAGCAAGGCCCGTAGAGGCACTAGGTAGATGGAGCCAGGCCCGTTGAGGCACTAGGTGGATGGAGCCAAGCCTTTAGAGGCACTAGATGGATGGAGCCAGGCTCATAAAGGCATGCGGCAGATGGACCCAGGACCAGCGAGGCATTAGGCGGATGGAGGCAGGCCCGGCAGGGCACTAGGCAGATGGATCTAGGCCCGTAGGGGCACTAGGCAGATGGAGCAAGGCCCGTAGAGGCACTAGGCGGATGGAGCCAGGCCCGTAGAGGCACTAGGCAGATGGAGCCAGGCCTGTAGAGGCACAAGGCGGATGGAGCCAGGCATGCAAAGGCACTCGTCAGATGGAGCCAGGCCCGTAGAGGCACAAGGGAGATGTAGCCAGACTCGGCACTAGGAAAATGGAGCCAGGCATGCAAAGGCACTAGGCGGATGAAGCCAGGCCCGTAGAGGCACTAGGCGGATGGAGCCAGGCATGCAAAGGCACTAGGCGGATGGAGCCAGGCCCGTAGAGGCACTAGGCAGATGGAGCAAGGCCCAAAGAGGCACTAGGTGGATGGAGCCAGGCCCATAGAGGCACTAGGCGGATGGAGCAAGGCCCATAGAGGCACTAGGCAGATGGAGCAAGGCCCGTAGAGGCACTAGGCGGATGGAGCCAGGCATGCAAAGGCTTTAGGCGGATGGAGCCAGGCCTGTAAATGCACTAGGCAGATGGAGCAAGGCCCAAAGAGGCACTAGGTGGATGGAGCCACGCCGTGTAGGCACGAGGCGGATGGAGCCAAGCATGCAAAGGCACTTGTTGGATGGAGCCAGGCCCGTAGAGGCACAAGCAAGATGTAGCCAGACTCGGCACAAGGCAAATGTTGCCAGGCATGCAAAGGTACTAGGCAGGTGGAGCCAGGACTGTAGAGTTACTAGGCAGATGGAGCCAGGCATGCAAAGGCACTAGGCGGATGGAGCCAGGACCGTAGAGGTACTAGGCAGATGGAGCAAGGCCCAAAGAGGCACTAGGTGGATGGAGCCAGGCCCGTAGAGGCACTAGGCGGATGGAGCAAGGCCCATAGAGGAACTAGGTAGATGGAGCCAGGCCCATAGAGGCACTAGGCGGAAGGAGCCAGGCATGCAAAGGCACTAGGCGGATGGAGCCAAGCCCGTAGAGGCACTAGGCAGATGAGCAAGGCCCAAAGAGGCACTAGGTGGATGGAGACAGGCCCGTAGAGGCACTAGGCGGATGGAGAAAGGTCCATAGGGGCACTAGGAAGATGGAGCAAGGCCCAAAGAGGCACTCGGTGAATGGAGCCAGACCCGTAGAGGCACTAGGCGGATGGAGCAAGTCCCATAGAGGCACTAGGCAGATGGAGCCAGGCATGCAAAGGCACTAGGCGGATGGAGCCAGGCCTGTAAAGGCACTAGGCAGATGGAGAAAGGCCCAAAGAGGCACTAGGTGGATGGAGCCAGGCTGTGTAGGCACTAGGTGGATGGAGCCAGGCATGCAAAGGCACTTGTTGGATGGAGCCAGGCACGTAGAGGCACAAGGAAGATGTAGCCAGACTCGGCACTAGGAAAATGGAGCCAGGCATGCAAAGGCACTAGGCGGATGAAGCCAGGCCCGTAGAGGCACTAGGCGGATGGAGCCAGGCATGCAAAGGCACTAGGCGGATGGAGCCAAGCCCGTAGAGGCACAAGACGGATGGAGCCAGGCATGCAAAGGCTCTCGTCAGATGGAGCCAGGCCCGTAGAGGCACAAGGAAGATGTAGCCAGACTCGGCACTAGGAAAATGGAGGCAGGCATGCAAAGGCACTAGGCCGATGGAGCCAGGCCCGCAGAGGCACTAGGCGGATGGAGCCAGGCCCGTAGAGGCACTAGTCAGATGGAGCAAGGCCCAAAGAGGCACTAGGTGGATGGAGCCAGGCCCGTAGAGGCACTAGGTGGATGGAGAATGGCCCGTAGAGGCACTAGGCAGATGGAGCAAGGCCCAAAGAGGCACTAGGTGGATGGAGCCAGGCCTGTAGAGGCACTAGTCGGATGGAGCGAGGCATGCAAATGCACTAGGCGGATGGAGCCAGGCATGCAATGGCACTAGGCGGATGGAGCCAGACCCGTAGAGGCACTAGGCAGATGGAGCCAGGCATGCAATGGCACTAGACGGATGGAGCCAGACCCGTAGAGGCACTAGGCAGATGGAGCAAGGCCCAAAGAGGCACTAGGTGGATGGAGCCAGGCCCGTAGAGGCACTAGGCGGATGGAGCAAGGGCCATACAAGCACTAGGCAGATGGAGCAAGGCCCGTAGAGGCACTAGGCGGATGGAACCAGGCCCGTAGAGGCAATAGGTGGATGGAGCAAGGCCTGTAGAGGCACTAGGTAGATGGAGCCAGGCCCGTTAGAGGCACTAGGTGGATGGAGCCAGGCCTGTAGAGGCAATAGATGGATGGAGCCAGGCTCATAAAGGCATGAGGCAGATGGACCCAGGCCCGTAGAGGCACCAGGCAGATGGAGCAAGGCCCGGAGAGGCACTAGGCGGATGGAGCCAGGCCCGTAGAGGCACTAGGAGGATGGAGCAAGGCCTGTAGAGGCACTAGGTAGATGGAGCCAGGCCCATTGAGGCACTAGGAGGATGGAGCCAGGCCTGTAGAGGCACTAGGCGGATGGAGCCAGGCCCCTAGAGGCACTAGGCGGATTGAGCCAGGCATGCAAAGGCACTCGTCGGATAGAGCCAGGCCCGTTGAGGCACTAGGCAGAAGGAGCAAGGCCCAAAGCGGCACTAGATGGATAGAGCCAGGCCCATAGAGGCACTAGGCGGATGGAGCAAGGCCCAGAGAGGCACTAGGCAGATGGAGCAAGGCCCGTAGTGGCACCAGGCGGATGGAACAAGGCCCGTAGTGGCACCAGGCGGATGGAACAAGGCCCGTAGAGGTACTAGGTGGATGGAGCAAGGACTCTAGAGGCACTAGGTAGATGGAGCCAGGCCCATTGAGGCACTAGGTGGATGAAGCCAGGCCTGTAGAGGCACTAGATGGATGGAGCCAGGCTCATAAAGCCATGAGGAAGATGGACCCAGGACCAGCGGGGCATTAGGCGGATGGAGGCAAGTCCGGCAGGGCACTGGGCACATGGAGCAAGGCCCGTAGAGGCACTAGGCAGATGGAGCAAGGCCCGTAGAGGTACTAGGCGGATGGAGCAAGGCCCGTAGAGGCACTAGGCGGATGGAGCCAGGCCCGTAGAGGCACAAGGCGGATGGAGCCAGGCATGCAAAGGCTCTCGTCAGATGGAGCCAAGCCCGTAGAGGCACAAGGAAGATGTAGCCAGACATGGCACTAGGAAAATGGAGCCAGGCATGCAAAGGCACTAGGCGGATGGAGCCAGGCCCGTAGAGGCACTAGGCGGATGGAGCCAGGCATGCAAAGGCACTAGGCGGATGGAGCCAGGCCCGTAGAGGCACTAGGCGGATGGAGCCAGGCCCGTAGAGGCACTAGGCAGATGGAGCAAGGCCCAAAGAGGCACTAGGTGGATGGAGCCAGGCCCGTAGAGGCACTAGGCGGATGGAGAAAGGCCCGTAGAGGCACTAGGCAGATGGATCAAGGCCCAAAGAGGCACTAGGTGGATGGAGCCAGGCCCATAGAGGCACTAGGCGGATGGAGCAAGGCCCATAGAGGCACTAGGCAGATGGAGCAAGGCCCGTAGAGGCACTAGGCGGATGGAGCCAGGCATGCAAGGGCACTAGGCGGATGGAGCCAGGCCTGTAAAGGCACTAGGCAGATGGAGCAAGGCCCAAAGAGGCACTAGGTGGATGGAGCCAGGCCGTGTAGGCACTAGGCGGATGGAGCCAGGCATGCAAAAGCACTCGTTGGATGGAGCCAGGTCCGTAGAGGCACAAGGAAGATGTAGCCAGACTCAGCACAAGGAAGATGTAGCCAGACTCGGCACTAGGCAAATGCTGCCAGGCATGCAAAGGCACTAGACGGATGGAGTCAGGACTGTAGAGTTACTAGGCAGATGGAGCCAGGCATGCAAAGGCACTAGGCGGATGGAGCCAGGACCGAAGAGGCACTAGGCAGATGGAGCAAGGCCCAAAGAGGCACTAAGCTTATGGGGCCAGGCCCATAGAGGCACTAGGCAGATGGAGCCAGGCCCGTAGAGGCAGAAGGCGGATGGAGCCAGGCATGCAAAGGCACTCGTCGGATGGAGCCAGGCCCGTAGAGGCACAAGGAAGATGTAGCCAGACTCGGCACTAGGAAAATGGAGCCAGGCATGCAAAGGCACTAGGCGGATGGAGCCAGGCCCGCAGAGGCACTAGGCGGATGGAGCCAGGCCCGTAGAGGCACTAGGCAGATGGAGCAAGGCCCAAAGAGGCACTAGGTGGATGGAGCCAGGCCCGTAGAGGCACTAGGCAGATGGAGCAAGGCCCATAGAGGCACTAGGTAGATGGAGCCAGGCCCGTTGAGGCACTAGGTGGATGGAGCCAGGCCTGTAGAGGCATTAGGCAGATGGAGCAAGGCCCGTAGAGGCACTAGGCGGATGGAGCCAGGCCCGTAGAGGCACTAGGCAGATGGAGCAAGGCCCATAGAGGCACTAGGTAGATGGAGCCAGGCCCGTTGAGGCACTAGGCAGATGGATCAAGGCCCGTAGAGGCACTAGGCAGATGGAGCAAGGCCGTAGAGGCACTAGGCGGATGGAGCCAGGCCCGTAGAGGCACTAGGAAGATGGAACAAGGCCCAAAGAGGCACTAGGTGGATGGAGCCAGTCCCGTAGAGGCACTAGGCGGATGGAGCAAGGCCCATAGAGGCACTAGGCAGATATAGCAAGGCCCGTAGTGGCACCAGGCGGATTGAACAAGGCCCGTTGAGGCACTAGGCGGATGGAGCAAGGACTGTAGAGGCACTAGGTAGATGGAGCCAGGCCCATTGAGGCACTAGGTGGATGGAGCCAGGCCTGTAGAGGCACTAGATGGATGGAGCCAGGCTCAAAAAGGCATGAGGAAGATGGACCCAGGACAAGCGGGGCATTAGGCGGATGGAGGCAAGCCCGGCAGGGCACTAGGCAGATGGATCTAGGCCCGTAGAGGCACTAGGCAGATGGAGCAAGGCCCGTAGAGGTACTAGGCGGATGGAGCAAGGCCCGTAGAGGCACTAGGCGGATGGAGCATGGCCCGTAGAGGCACAAGGAAGATGTAGCCAGACTCGGCACTAGGATAATGGAGCCAGGCATGCAAAGGCACTAGGCGGATGGAGCCAGGCCCGTAGAGGCCCTAGGCGGATGGAGCCAGGCATGCAAAGGCACTAGGCGGATGGAGCCAGGCCCGTAGAGGCACTAGGCAGATGGAGCAAGGCCCAAAGAGGCACTAGGTGGATGGAGCCAGGCCCGTAGAGGCACTAGGCAGATGGAGCAAGGCCCGTAGAGGCACTAGGCGGATGGAGCCAGGCCCGTAGAGGCACTAGGCGGATGGAGCAAGGCCCATAGAGGCACTAGGTAGATGGAGCCAGGCCCGTTGAGGCACTAGGCAGATGGAGCAAGGCCCAAAGAGGCACTAGGTGGATGGAGCCAGGCCCGTAGAGGCACTAGGCGGATGGAGAAAGGCAGTAGAGGCACTAGGCAGATGGATCAAGGCCCAAAGAGGCACTAGGTGGATGGAGCCAGGCCCATAGAGGCACTAGGCGGATGGGGCAAGGCCCATAGCGGCACTAGGCAGATGGAGCAAGGCCCGTAGAGGCACTAGGCGGATGGAGCCAGGCATGCAAAGGCACTAGGCGGATGGAGCCAGGCCTGTAAAGGCACTAGGCAGATGGAGCAAGGCCCAAAGAGGCACTAGGTGGATGGAGCCAGGCCATGTAGGCACTAGGCGGATGGAGCCAGGCATGTAAAGGCACTTGTTGGATGGAGCCAGGCCCGTAGAGGCACAATGTAGCCAGACTCGGCACTATTCAAATGCTGCCAGGCATGCAAAGGTACTAGGCGGATGGAGCCAGGCCTGTAGAGTTACTAGGCAGATGGAGCCAGGCATGCAAAGGCACTAGGCGGATGGAGCCAGGACCATAGAGGCACTAGGCAGATGGAGCAAGGCCCAAAGAGGCACTAGGTGGATGGAGCCAGGCCCGCAGAGGCACTAGGTGGATGGAGCAAGGCCCGTAGAGGCACTAGGTAGATGGAGCCAGGCCCGTTGAGGCACTAGGTGGATGGAGCCAAGCCTGTAGAGGCACTAGATGGATGGAGCCAGGCTCATAAAGGCATGCGGCAGATGGACCCAGGACAAGCGGGGCATTAGGCGGATGGAAGCAGGCCCGGCAGGGCACTAGGCAGATGGATCTAGGCCCATAGGGGCACTAGGCAGATGGAGCAAGGCCCGTAGAGGCACTAGGCGGATGGAGCCAGGCCCGTAGAGGCACTAGGCAGATGGAGCCAGGCCTGTAGAGGCACAAGGCGGATGGAGCCAGGCATGCAAAGGCACTCGTCAGATGGAGCCAGGCCCGTAGAGGCACAAGGGAGATGTAGCCAGACTCGGCACTAGGAAAATGGAGCCAGGCATGCAAAGGCACTAGGCGGATGAAGCCAGGCCCGTAGAGGCACTAGGCGGATGGAGCCAGGCATGCAAAGGCACTAGGCGGATGGAGCCAGGCCCGTAGAGGCACTAGGCAGATGGAGCAAGGCCCAAAGAGGCACTAGGTGGATGGAGCCAGGCCCATAGAGGCACTAGGCGGATGGAGCAAGGCCCATAGAGGCACTAGGCAGATGGAGCAAGGCCCGTAGAGGCACTAGGCGGATGGAGCCAGGCATGCAAAGGCACTAGGCGGATGGAGCCAGGCCTGTAAATGCACTAGGCAGATGGAGCAAGGCCCAAAGAGGCACTAGGTGGATGGAGCCACGCCGTGTAGGCACGAGGCGGATGGAGCCAAGCATGCAAAGGCACTTGTTGGATGGAGCCAGGCCCGTAGAGGCACAAGGAAGATGTAGCCAGACTCGGCACAAGGCAAATGTTGCCAGGCATGCAAAGGTACTAGGCGGATGGAGCCAGGACTGTAGAGTTACTAGGCAGATGGAGCCAGGCATGCAAAGGCACTAGGCGGATGGAGCCAGGACCGTAGAGGCACTAGGCAGATGGAGCAAGGCCCAAAGAGGCACTTGGTGGATGGAGCCAGGCCCGTAGAGGCACTAGGCGGATGAAGCAAGGCCCATAGAGGAACTAGGTAGATGGAGCCAGGCCCGTAGAGGCACTAGGCGGAAGGAGCCAGGCATGCAAAGGCACTAGGCGGATGGAGCCAAGCCCGTAGAGGCACTAGGCAGATGAGCAAGGCCCAAAAAGGCACTAGGTGGATGGAGACAGGCCCGTAGAGGCACTAGGTGGATGGAGCCAGGCCTGTAGAGGCATTAGGCAGATGGAGCAAGGCCCGTAGAGGCACTAGGCGGATGGAGCCAGGCCCGTAGAGGCACTAGGCAGATGGAGCAAGGCCCATAGAGGCACTAGGTAGATGGAGCCAGGCCCGTTGAGGCACTAGGTGGATGGAGCCAGGCCTGTAGAGGCATTAGGCAGATGGAGCAAGGCCCGTAGAGGCACTAGGCGGATGGAGCCAGGCCCGTAGAGGCACTAGGCAGATGGAGCAAGGCCCATAGAGGCACTAGGTAGATGGAGCCAGGCCCGTTGAGGCACTAGGCAGATGGATCAAGGCCCGTAGAGGCACTAGGCAGATGGAGCAAGGCCGTAGAGGCACTAGGCGGTTGGAGCCAGGCCCGTAGAGGCACTAGGCGGATGGAGCCAGGCATGCAAAGGCACTAGGCGGATGGAGCCAGGCCCGTAGAGGCACTAGGAAGATGGAACAAGGCCCAAAGAGGCACTAGGTGGATGGAGCCAGTCCCGTAGAGGCACTAGGCGGATGGAGCAAGGCCCATAGAGGCACTAGGCAGATATAGCAAGGCCCGTAGTGGCACCAGGCGGATTGAACAAGGCCCGTTGAGGCACTAGGCGGATGGAGCAAGGACTGTAGAGGCACTAGGTAGATGGAGCCAGGCCCATTGAGGCACTAGGTGGATGGAGCCAGGCCTGTAGAGGCACTAGATGGATGGAGCCAGGCTCAAAAAGGCATGAGGAAGATGGACCCAGGACAAGCGGGGCATTAGGCGGATGGAGGCAAGCCCGGCAGGGCACTAGGCAGATGGATCTAGGCCCGTAGAGGCACTAGGCAGATGGAGCAAGGCCCGTAGAGGTACTAGGCGGATGGAGCAAGGCCCGTAGAGGCACTAGGCGGATGGAGCCAGGCCCGTAGAGGCACAAGGAAGATGTAGCCAGACTCGGCACTAGGATAATGGAGCCAGGCATGCAAAGGCACTAGGCGGATGGAGCCAGGCCCGTAGAGGCCCTAGGCGGATGGAGCCAGGCATGCAAAGGCACTAGGCGGATGGAGCCAGGCCCGTAGAGGCACTAGGCAGATGGAGCAAGGCCCAAAGAGGCACTAGGTGGATGGAGCCAGGCCCGTAGAGGCACTAGGCAGATGGAGCAAGGCCCGTAGAGTCACTAGGCGGATGGAGCCAGGCCCGTAGAGGCACTAGGCGGATGGAGCAAGGCCCATAGAGGCACCAGGTAGATGGAGCCAGGCTCGTTGAGGCACTAGGCAGATGGAGCAAGGCCCAAAGAGGCACTAGGTGGATGGAGCCAGGCCCGTAGAGGCACTAGGCGGATGGAGAAAGGCAGTAGAGGCACTAGGCAGATGGATCAAGGCCCAAAGAGGCACTAGGTGGATGGAGCCAGGCCCATAGAGGCACTAGGCGGATGGGGCAAGGCCCATAGCGGCACTAGGCAGATGGAGCAAGGCCCGTAGAGGCACTAGGCGGATGGAGCCAGGCATGCAAAGGCACTAGGCGGATGGAGCCAGGCCTGTAAAGGCACTAGGCAGATGGAGCAAGGCCCAAAGAGGCACTAGGTGGATGGAGCCAGGCCATGTAGGCACTAGGCGGATGGAGCCAGGCATGTAAAGGCACTTGTTGGATGGAGCCAGGCCCGTAGAGGCACAATGTAGCCAGACTCGGCACTATTCAAATGCTGCCAGGCATGCAAAGGTACTAGGCGGATGGAGCCAGGCCTGTAGAGTTACTAGGCAGATGGAGCCAGGCATGCAAAGGCACTAGGCGGATGGAGCCAGGACCATAGAGGCACTAGGCAGATGGAGCAAGGCCCAAAGAGGCACTAGGTGGATGGAGCCAGGCCCGCAGAGGCACTAGGTGGATGGAGCAAGGCCCGTAGAGGCACTAGGTAGATGGAGCCAGGCCCGTTGAGGCACTAGGTGGATGGAGCCAAGCCTGTAGAGGCACTAGATGGATGGAGCCAGGCTCATAAAGGCATGCGGCAGATGGACCCAGGACCAGCGGGGCATTAGGCGGATGGAGGCAGGCCCGGCAGGGCACTAGGCAGATGGATCTAGGCACGTAGGGGCACTAGGCAGATGGAGCAAGGCCCGTAGAGGCACTAGGCGGATGGAGCCAGGCCCGTAGAGGCACTAGGCAGATGGAGCCAGGCCTGTAGAGGCACAAGGCGGATGGAGCCAGGCATGCAAAGGCACTCGTCAGATGGAGCCAGGCCCGTAGAGGCACAAGGGAGATGTAGCCAGACTCGGCACTAGGAAAATGGAGCCAGGCATGCAAAGGCACTAGGCGGATGAAGCCAGGCCCGTAGAGGCACTAGGCGGATGGAGCCAGGCATGCAAAGGCACTAGGCGGATGGAGCCAGGCCCGTAGAGGCACTAGGCAGATGGAGCAAGGCCCAAAGAGGCACTAGGTGAATGGAGCCAGGCCCATAGAGGCACTAGGCGGATGGAGCAAGGCCCATAGAGGCACTAGGCAGATGGAGCAAGGCCCGTAGAGGCACTAGGCGGATGGAGCCAGGCATGCAAAGGCACTAGGCGGATGGAGCCAGGCCTGTAAATGCACTAGGCAGATGGAGCAAGGCCCAAAGAGGCACTAGGTGGATGGAGCCACGCCGTGTAGGCACGAGGCGGATGGAGCCAAGCATGCAAAGGCACTTGTTGGATGGAGCCAGGCCCGTAGAGGCACAAGGAAGATGTAGCCAGACTCGGCACAAGGCAAATGTTGCCAGGCATGCAAAGGTACTAGGCGGATGGAGCCAGGACTGTAGAGTTACTAGGCAGATGGAGCCAGGCATGCAAAGGCACTAGGCGGATGGAGCCAGGACCGTAGAGGCACTAGGCAGATGGAGCAAGGCCCAAAGAGGCACTTGGTGGATGGAGCCAGGCCCGTAGAGGCACTAGGCGGATGAAGCAAGGCCCATAGAGGAACTAGGTAGATGGAGCCAGGCCCGTAGAGGCACTAGGCAGAAGGAGCCAGGCATGCAAAGGCACTAGGCGGATGGAGCCAAGCCCGTAGAGGCACTAGGCAGATGAGCAAGGCCCAAAAAGGCACTAGGTGGATGGAGACAGGCCCGTAGAGGCACTAGGTGGATGGAAAAAGGTCCATAGGGGCACTAGGAAGATGGAGCAAGGCCCAAAGAGGCACTAGGTGGATGGAGCCAGACCCGTAGAGGCACTAGGCAGATGGAGCAAGGCCCATAGAGGCACTAGGCAGATGGAGCCAGGCATGCAAAGGCAATAGGCGGATGGAGCCAGGCCTGTAAAGGCACTAGGCAGATGGAGAAAGGCCCAAAGAGGCACTAGGTGGATGGAGCCAGGCTGTGTAGGCACTAGGTGGATGGAGCCAGGCATGCAAAGGCACTCGTTGGATGGAGCCAGGCCCGTAGAGGCACAAGGAAGTTGTAGCCAGACTCGGCACTAGGAAAATGGAGCCAGGCATGCAAAGGCACTAGGCGGATGAAGCCAGGCCCGTAGAGGCACTAGGCGGATGGAGCCAGGCATGCAAAGGCACTAGGCGGATGGAGCCAAGCCCGTAGAGGCACAAGGCGGATGGAGCCAGGCATGCAAAGGCTCTCGTCAGATGGAGCCAGGCCCGTAGAGGCACAAGGAAAATGTAGCCAGACTCGGCACTAGGAAAATGGAGGCAGGCATGCAAAGACACTAGGTGGATGGAGCCAGGCCCGTAGAGGCACTAGGCGGATGGAGCCAGGCATGCAAAGGCACTAGGCGGATGGAGCCAGGCCCGTAGAGGCACTAGGCAGATGGAGCAAGGCCCAAAGAGGCACTAGGTGGGTGGAGCCAGGCCCGTAGAGGCACTAGGCAGATGGAGCAAGGCCCAAAGAGGCACTAGGTGGATGGAGCCAGGTCCGTAGAGGCACTAGGCGGATGGAGAAAGGCCGTAGAGGCACTAGGCAGATGGATCAAGGCCCAAAGAGGCACTAGGTGGATGGAGCCAGGCCCATAGAGGCACTGGGCGGATGGAGTATGGCCCATAGAGGCACAAGGCAGATGGAGCAAGGCCCGTAGAGGCACTAGGCGGATGGAGCCAGGCATGCAAAGGCACTAGGCGGATGGAGCCAGGCCTGTAAAGGCACTAGGCAGATGGAGCAAGGCCCAAAGAGGCACTAGGTGGATGGAGCCAGGCCGTGTAGGCACGAGGCGGATGGAGCCAGGCATGCAAAGGCACTTGTTGGATGGAGCCAGGCCCGTAGAGGCACAAGGAAGATGGAGCAAGGCCCAAAGAGGCACTAGGTGGATGGAGCCAGGCCCGTAGAGGCACTAGGCGGATGGAGCAAGGCACGTAGAGGCACTAGGCGGATGGAGCCAGGCCCGTAGAGGCACTAGGCAGATGGAGCAAGGCCCAAAGAGGCACTAGGTGGATGGAGCCAGGCCCGTAGAGGCACTAGGCGGATGGAGCAAGGCCCATAGAGGCACTAGGCAGATGGAGCCAGGCATGCAAAGGCACTAGGCGGATGGAGCCAGGCCTGTAAAGGCACTAGGCAGATGGAGAAAGGCCCAAAGAGGCACTAGGTGGATGGAGCCAGGCCGTGTAGGCACTAGGCAGATGGAGCCAGGCATGCAAAGGCACTCGTTGGATGGAGCCAGGCCCGTAGAGGCACAAGGAAGATGTAGCCAGACTCTGCACTAGGCAAATGCTGCCAGGCATGCAAAGGCACTAGGCGGATGGAGCCAGGCCTGTAGAGTTACTAGGCAGATGGAGCCAGGCATGCAAAGGCACTAGGCAGATGGAGCCAGGGCCGCAGAGGCACTAGGCACATGGAGCAAGGCCCAAAGAGGCACTAGGTGGATGGAGCCAGGCCCGTAGAGGCACTAGGCGGATGGAGCAAGGCCCATAGATGCACTAGGTAGATGGAGCCAGGCCCGTTGAGGCACTAGGTGGATGGAGCCAGGCCTATAGAGGCACTAGTTGGATGGAGCCAGGCTCATAAAGGCATGAGGCAGATGGACCCAGGACCAGCGGAGCATTAGGCAGATGGAGGGAGGCCCGGCAGGGCACTAGGCAAATGGATCTAGGCCCGTAGAGGCACTAGGCAGATGGAGCAAGGCCCGTAGAGGCACTAGGCTGATGGAGCCAGGCCTGTAGAGGCACTAGGCAGATGGAGCCAGGCCCGTAGAGGCACAAGGCGGACGGAGCCAGGCATGCAAAGGCACTCATCGGATGGAGCCAGGCCCGTAGAGGCACAAGGAAGATGTAGCCAGACTCGGCACTAGGATAATGGAGCCAGGCATGCAAAGGCACTAGGCGGATGGAGCCAGGCCCGCAGAGGCACTAGGCGGATGGAGCCAGGCATGCAAAGGCACTAGGCGGATGGAGCCAGGCCCGTAGAGGCACTAGGCAGATGGAGCAAGGCCCAAAGAGGCACTAAGTGGATGGAGCCAGGCCCGTACAGTCACTAGGCGGATGGAGAATGGCTCGTAGAGGCACTAGGCAGATGGAGCAAGGCCCAAAGAGGCACTAGGTGGATGGAGCCAGGCCTGTAGAGGCACTAGGCGGATGGAGCAAGGCCCATAGAGGCACTAGGCAGATGGAGCAAGGCCCGTAGAGGCACTAGGCGGATGGAGCCAGGCAGGCAAAGGCACTAGGCGGATGGAGCCAGGCCTGTAAAGGCACTAGGCAGATGGAGCAAGGCCCAAAGAGGCACTAGGTGAATGGAGCCAGGCCGTGTAGGCACTAGGCGGATGGAGCCAGGCATGCAAACGCAGTCGTTGGATGGAGCCAGGCCCGTAGAGGCACAAGGAAGATGTAGCCAGACTCGGGACTAGGCAAATGCTGCCAGGCATGCAAAGGCACTAAGCAGATGGAGCCAGGCCTGTAGAGGCAATAGGCGGATGGAGCCAGGCATGCAAAGGCACTAGGCGGATGGAGCCAGGCTGTAGAGGCACTAGGCGGATGGAGCCAGGCATGCAAGGGCACTAGGCGGATGCAGCCAGGACCGTAGAGGCACTAGGCAGATGGAGCAAGGCCCAAAGAGGCACTAGGTGGATGGAGAAAGGCCCAAAGAGGCACTAGGTGGATTGAGCCAGGCCCGTAGAGGCACTAGGCGGATGGAGCAAGGCCCATAGAGGCACTAGGCAGATGGAGCAAGGCCCATAGAGGCACTAGGCGGATGGAGCCAGGCATGCAAAGGCACTAGGCGGATAAAGCCAGGCATGCAAAGGCACTAGGCGGATGGAGCCAGGCCTGTAAAGGCATTAGGCAGATGGAGCAAGGCCCAAAGAGGCACTAGGTGGATGGAGCCAGGCATGCAAAGGCACTCGTCGGATGGAGCCAGGACCGTAGAGGCACTAGGCAGATGGAGCAAGGCCCAAAGAGGCACTAGGTGGATGGAGCCAGGCCTGTAGAGGCACTAGGCGGATGGAGCAAGGCCCATAGAGGCACTAGGCAGATGGAGCAAGGCCCGTAGAGGCACTAGGCGGATGGAGCCAGGCAGGCAAAGGCACTAGGCGGATGGAGCCAGGCCTGTAAAGGCACTAGGCAGATGGAGCAAGGCCCAAAGAGGCACTAGGTGAATGGAGCCAGGCCGTGTAGGCACTAGGCGGATGGAGCCAGGCATGCAAACGCAGTCGTTGGATGGAGCCAGGCCCGTAGAGGCACAAGGAAGATGTAGCCAGACTCGGGACTAGGCAAATGCTGCCAGGCATGCAAAGGCACTAAGCAGATGGAGCCAGGCCTGTAGAGGCAATAGGCGGATGGAGCCAGGCATGCAAAGGCACTAGGCGGATGGAGCCAGGCTGTAGAGGCACTAGGCGGATGGAGCCAGGCATGCAAGGGCACTAGGTGGATGCAGCCAGGACCGTAGAGGCACTAGGCAGATGGAGCAAGGCCCAAAGAGGCACTAGGTGGATGGAGAAAGGCCCAAAGAGGCACTAGGTGGATTGAGCCAGGCCCGTAGAGGCACTAGGCGGATGGAGCAAGGCCCATAGAGGCACTAGGCAGATGGAGCAAGGCCCGTAGAGGCACTAGGCGGATGGAGCCAGGCATGCAAAGGCACTAGGCGGATAAAGCCAGGCATGCAAAGGCACTAGGCGGATGGAGCCAGGCCTGTAAAGGCACTAGGCAGATGGAGCAAGGCCCAAAGAGGCACTAGGTGGATGGAGCCAGGCATGCAAAGGCACTCGTCGGATGGAGCCAGGACCGTAGAGGCACTAGGCAGATGGAGCAAGGCCCAAAGAGGCACTAGGTGGATGGAGCCAGGCCTGTAGAGGCACTAGGCGGATGGAGCAAGGCCCGTAGAGGCACTAGGCGGATGGAGCAAGGCCCGTAGAGGCACTAGGCAGATGAAGCAAGGCCCGTAGAAGCACTAGGCGGATGGAGCCAAGCATGCAAAGGCACTAGGCGGATGGAGCCAGGCCTGTGAAGGCACTAGGTAGATGGAGCCAGGCCCGTTGAGGCACTAGGTGGATGGAGCCAGGCCTGTAGAGGCACTAGGCGAATGGAGCCAGGCCCATAGAGGCACTAGGCGAATGGAGCAAGGCCTGTAGTGGCACTAGGTAGATGAAGCCATGCCTGTTGAGGCACTAGGTGGATGGAGCCAGGCCTGTAGAGGCACTAGGCGGATGGAGCCAGGCCCGTAGAGGCACTAGGCGGATGGAGCCAGGCATGCAAAGGAACTCGTCGGATGGAGCCAGGCCCGTAGAGGCACAAGGCAGATGGAGCAAAGCCCAAAGAGGCACTAGGTGGATAGAGCCAGGCCCGTAGAGGCACTAGGCAGATGGAGCCAGGCCCATAGAGGCACTGGTCGGATGGAGCAAGGCCTGTAGAGGCACAAGGAAGATGTAGCCAGACTCGACACTAGGCAAATGGAGCCAGGCATGCAAAGGTACAAGGCGGATGGAGCCAGGCCCGTAGAGGCACTAGGCAGATGGAGCAAGGCCCAAAGAGGCACTAGGTGGATGGAGCGAGGCCCGTAGAGGCACTAGGCGGATGGAGCAAGGCCCGAAGAGGCACTAGGCGGATGGAGCAAGGCCCGTAGAGGCACTAGGCAGATGGAGCAAGGCCCGTAGAGGCACTAGGCAGATGGAGCCAGGCATGCAAAGGCACTAATCGGATGGAGCCAGGCCTGTAAATGCACTAGGCAGATGGAGCAAGGCCCGTAGAGGCACTAGGCAGATGGAGCAAGGCCCATAGAGGCACTAGGCGGATGGAGCCAGGCCCGTAGAGGCACTAGGCAGATGGAGAAAGGCCTGTAGAGGCACTAGGTAGATGGAGCCAGGCCCGTTAAGGCACTAGCTGGATGGGGCCAGGCCTGTAGAGGCACTAGGCCGATGGAGCCAGGCCCATAGAGGCACTAGGCGGATGGAGCCAGGCCCATAGAGGCACTAGACAGATGGAGCAAGGCCTGTAGAGGCACTAGGTAGATTAAGCCATGCCCGTTGAGGCACTAGGTGGATGGAGCCAGGCCTGTAGAGGCACTAGGCAGATGGAGCCAGGCCCGTAGAGGCACTAGGCGGATGGAGCCAGGCATGCAAAGGCACTCGTCGGAATGAGCCAGGCCCGTAGAGGCAAAAGGCAGATGGAGCAAAGCCCAAAGAGGCACTAGGCGGATAGAGCCAGGCTCGTAGAGGCACTAGGTGGATGGAGCCAGGCCCATAGAGGCACTGGTCGGATGGAGCAAGGCCTGTAGAGGCACTAGGTAGATGGAGCCAGGCCCGTTGAGGCACTAGGTGGATGTAGCCAGGCCTGTAGAGGCACTAGGCGGATGGAGCCAGGCCCATAGAGGCACTAGACGGGAGGAGTCAGGCATGCAAAGGCACTCGTCGGATGGAGCCAGGCCCGTAGAGGCACAAGGCAGATGTAGCCAGACTTGGCACTAGGCAAATGGAGCCAGGCATGCAAAGGCACTAGGCAGATAGAGCCAGGCCCGTAAAGGCAGTAGGCAGATGGAACAAGGCCTGTAGAGGCACTAGGCAGATGGAGCAAGGCCCGTAGAGGCACTAGGTGGATGGAGCCAGACCCGTAAAGGCACTAAGCGGATGGAGCCAGGCTCGTAGAGGCACTAGGCAGATGGAGCAAGGCCCAAAGAGGCACTAGGTGGATGGAGCCACTAGGTGGATGGAGCCAGGCCTGTAGAGGCACTAGGCGGATGTAGCCAGACTTGGCACTAGGCAAATGGAGCCAGGCCCGTAGAGGCACTAGGCAGATGGAGCAAGGCCTGTAGAGGCACTAGGAAGATGGAGCAAGGCCCAAAGAGGCACTAGGTGGATGGAGCCAGGCCCGTAAAGGCACTAAGCGGATGGAGCCAGGCTCGTAGAGGCACTAGGCAGATGGAGCAAGGCCCAAAGAGGCACTAGGTGGATGGAGCCAGGCCCGTAGAGGCACTAGGCGGATGGAGCCAGGCTCGTAGAGGCACTAGGCAGAAGGAGCCAGGCCCGTAGAGGCACTAGGCGGATGGATCCAGGCCTGTAGAGGCATTAGGAGGATAGAGCCAGGCCTGTAGAGGCACTAGGTGGATGGAGCCAGGCCGTGTAGGCACTAGGAGGATGGAGCCAGGCCCGTAGAGGCACTAGGCGGATGGAGCCAAGACTGGTGGGGCACTAGGCGAATTGAGTCAGGCTCGTAGAGGCACTAGGTGGATGGAGCCAGGCCCATAGAGGCACAATGCAGATTCAGCGTGGCCCAGAGGGGCACTAGGCAGATGTAGCGTGGCCCAGAGGGGCACTAGGCGGGTGGAGTGCAGTCCGGAGGAGCACTAGGTGGATGGAGCACGGCCCGGAGGTGATCCGGATGGGACAGTGACTCGGTCTGCATTCGGCTTTATTTGGTTTATAGTGCAGGGTGAAGGGGATTAAGGCTGGGTGGATTTGGGCTGGGTAGAGGGGATTAGGGCAGGGTGGATAAGGGCAGGGATATAGGGCATGGTGGAGGGATTAAGGCAGGGTGTAGCGGACTACATCAGAGTGGAGCAGACTACAGCAGGGTGGAGCAGACTACGGCAGGGTTGAGCAGACTACGGCATGGTTAAAGGGCAGAGTGTAGTGGATTAGGCCTGGGTTAAAGGGCAGGGTGGAGTAAGTTACGGCAGGGTGGAGAGGATTAGGGCTAGGTTATAGGGCAGGGTGGAGGGTATAAAGGCAGGGTGAATTTGGGCTGGGTTACAGTGCAGGGTGGAGAGGACTACGGCAGGGTGGAGCAGACTATGGCTGGGTTATAGGGCATGGTGGAGTAGATTAGGGCTGGGTTATAGGGCAGGGTGGAGTGGATTAAGGCTGGGTGGAGTGGACTACGGCAGGGTGGAGCAGACTACAGCAGGGTGGAGCAGACTACAGCAGGGTGGAGCAGACTATGGCAGAGTTATAGGGCAGGGTGGAGTGGATTAGGGCTGGGTTATAGGGCAGGGTGGAGTGAGTTACAGCAGGGTGGAGAGGATTAGGGCTGGGTTATAGGGCAGGGTGGAGGGGATTAAGGCAGGGTGGATTTGGGCTGGGTGGAGGGGATTAGGGCAGGGTGGATTAGGGCAGGGTGGAGGGGATTAAGGCAGGGTGGAGCGGACTACAGCAGGGTGGAGCAGACTACGGCAGGGTGGAGCAGACTACAGCAGGGTGGAGCAGACTACGGGAGGGTGGAGCAGACTACGGCAGGGTGGAGCAGACTACAGCAGGGTGGAGCAGACTACGGGAGGGTGGAGCAGACTACAGCAGGGTTATAGGGCATGGTGGAGAGGATTAGGGCTGGGTTATAGGGCAGGGTGGAGGGAATTAAGGCAGGGTGGATTTGGGCTGGGTTACAGGGCAGGGTGGAGCGGACTATGGCTTGTTTTTAGGGCATGGTGGGGTGGATTAGGGCTGGGTTATAGGGCAGGGTGGAGTGGATTAAGTCTGGGTTATAGGGCAGGGTGGAGTGAATTACGGCAGGGTGGAGAGGATTAGGGCAGGGTGGAACAGATTAGTGTAGAGTAAATTAATGTAATGTAGTGTAGTGTAGATTAGTATAGTGTAGTGTAGGGCCTGGCCAGAGAGGGATTACTTTGACGCAGTTGGCCAGCTTAAACATGCATTGCAATGCATGTGAACTAAAAATCCCTATTTTTATGTAAAGTTTGCTAGAAGGGTATATAGCTGTGTGCAGAAGGTTCATTAACATCATTAGCACCTTTAGCGAGAACTTACTTTTAACTTCGTAGTAATGTATTTTAACTGAAAATTGATAAACAGTTGTGCTAATATTGCGTGCCTTGTTGCTAGAACGTTGCTAGCGTGATCCCTGGCACTACTGCTTGCATTTACAAATCCCTACACATGTATACTCCCTCTTCTTGGTCACAGCAGCTTTGAGCTCAGTGCTCCTCTGACTGAGGAGAGCACAAACAATGCATGCACAGGAATTATCTTAGCAATATCCTAGCATTAAGGCAGGACAGGGTAGGCACCATCTCTGAGAGGTACGTAAATGGCCTACACCAGGGGGTAGGCAAACTGTGGCCCTCCAGCTGTTGCAGAACTACGAGACCCATCATGCCTATGGCAGTAATTGTAACTGCCAGCCTTGCAAACTTTTTCTTAGTTTTGAGTGGGGAGGGATTAGGACACCTGTCAGGCGTCCCTATCAGGTATTACATTATGAGGAAAAAATATGGAAGCCACCACTGATATATTTAGAAAAGTGCTGTCATCCTTATCACCTGTAAGTAGCATGTAGGACAGGAGATCAGACCTGTCTGCCCGCTCATTATAGGGGAGTGATGAAGGAGGAGTAAGGTTCAGGAGGACGACAACCCTGGATCAGTAATGACAGATCACATGAGCACACATGTTATGGAATTGTACAGAGCTCATCACAGAGAGTGACATCTGCACAGGAATGGGCCAAAGGAGAGGTCTGAATAGGTGCAGAGTTGTGCACACCTCGGCCACCTCCAATCCGATCACAGCTTTTTCTCGGATAAGTCTATACAAATACAAAAATGGGGGTGCACACCACTGCTCCGGACAGCAGCCCACCCAATTCTGGCTGGATAATTGTTAATATCTGCAGAGCAAACGTGTAATGGGCTCTCTGGGAGGAGTATGCCAGGAAGAGAAAGCATGCTGGCTATGCTGAAAGGTTATCAAAACATTATACAGTGGGGACGGAAAGTATTCAGACCCCCTTAAATTTTTCACTCTTTGTTATATTGCAGCCATTTGCTAAAATCGTTTAAGTTCATTTTTTTCCTCATTAATGTACACACAGCACCCCATATTGACAGAAAAACACAGAATTGTTGACATTTTTGCAGGTTTATTAAAAAAGAAAAACTGAAATATCACATGGTACTAAGTATTCAGACCCTTTGCTCAGTATTTAGTAAAAGCACCCTTTTGATCTAATATAGCCATGAGTCTTTTTGAGAAAGATGCAACAAGTTTTTCACACCTGGATTTGGGGATCCTCTGCCATTCCTCCTTGCAGATCCTCTCCAGTTCTGTCAGGTTGGATGGTAATCGTTGGTGGACAGCCATTTTTAGGTCTCTCCAGAGATGCTCATTTGGGTTTAAGTCGTGGCTCTGGCTGGGCCATTTAAGAACAGTCACGGAGTTGTTCTGAAGCCACTCCTTTGTTATTTTAGCTGTGTGCTTAGGGTCATTGTCTTGTTGAGAGGTAAACCTTCAGCCCAGTCTGAGGTCCTGAGCACTCTGGAGAAGGTTTTCATCCAGGATATCCCTGTACTTGGCCACATTCATCTTTCCCTCGATTGCAACCAGTCATCCTGTTCCTGCAGCTGAAAAACACCCCCACAGCATGATGCTGCCACCACCTGTCACGTACCTGGTAGGAGTCTGAAATGACGAGGTCAGCCTGGGACCTTGGCGTTGAGACAAAATAGCGCCCAGTGCACCCTCAGAGGCATCCACCTCCAAAACATAGGCTAAGGATGGATCAGCATGTTTCAAGATAGGAGCTGACGTGAATAAAGTTTTTAACTGTTCAACAGCTGTTTGAGCTTCAGGGGTCCTGCTTTGTTAACTGAGTGATAGGGGTGATGATGCCAGAAAAGTTCTTGATAAATTTTCTGTAAAAGTTGGCGAATCCCACAAATCTCTGAACAGCTTTCCTGTCGACAGGGGCAGGCCATTCGAGGACGGAAGTGACTTTCTGTGGGTCCATGGAGATACCGTCAGCAGAGATGACAAGTCCCAGGAAATGTATGGTTGGTTTTTCAAAGTCACATTTCTCAGCCTTTGCGTAAAGGCGGTGTTCCCTCAGCCGACTTTCTTTACATGAGTCCTATGGGATTCTAGAGTTTCAGAGAATATAAGGATGTCATCCAGATACACGATGACGAATAAATCAAGGAAGTCCCGAAAAACGTCATTAACCAGATGTTGGAATGTGGCAGGGGCGTTGCAGAGTCCGAATGGCATGACTTGATATTCAAAATGACCGAAGCGTGTTCGGAAGGCCGTCTTCCATTGATCTCCCTCCCTGATTCTGACAAGATTATAAGCACCTCTCAGATCCAATTTGGAGAACACTCGTGCCCCACGCAGCCTTTGAAAAAGTTCAGGGATCAGAGGCAGAGGGTACCGGTTTTTAACAGTGACCCTGTTAAGGTCACGATAGTCCACACAGGGCCTAAGGGTATGGTCTTTCTTTTCAACAAAGAAAATACCGGCCCCTGCTGGTGAAGTGGAGGGCTGGATGAACTGTTTTTCAAGCCTTTCATCGATATAAATCCTCAGGGCTTCTAGTTGAGGCTCAGAGAGAGGATAAATTCACCCAAATGGCATCTCGGCCCCTGGTAAAATTTCAATAGGACAATCATATGTTCTATGGGGAGGAAGAGTGTCCGCTCCTTTCTTGTTAAATACATCCAGATACTCGTGGTAGGCAGCAGGGACCAGATTAGAGGTTTCATGGTCAGGGAGGATACCCAGGAGGGGTGTGGTATTGAAAGTCTTTTCAGGTAGGCAGTGAAGTTGGCAGTAGTCAGAGTAGAAGGAGATGTCTTCGGTAAGCCAGTTAATGTGAGGATTATGTGCCTTCAACCATGGAATTCCAAGGATGACCGGGAACATGGGAGAAGCTATGATATCCAAACGGAGGAATTCATGGTGGCCGGAAGAAGTACGGCAGGAAATAGGTAAAGTCTCTTGGGTAACGGCCTGATTTAATGCCGGTACCGTCAGCCAGATGAACATGGAATTCCTGCTTCTTGGCACATACAGGCAGCTGGTGGAGAGAAGCAAATGCAGAGTCCATAAAACAACTACAGGCCCCAGAGTCTATGATTGCAAGTACAGGAACAGTCTTTTCAGAAAACTGGAGCACAATGGAAAGAGAGACATGAGACTGGTACCTCCCTGAGAGATGCATCATATGAGGCTGATGGGAGAAAGACCTGCGGGTCTTTGCCGGGCAAGTCTGTATAAAGTGATCCGCCTCCCTGCAATAGAGACACAGATTGTCCTGTAATCGATGAAGGCGTTCATCAGGAGAAAGGGGTGGTCTTCGAAAACTTCTATGAGGAGTCTTATGCAGTTCCCTCCTTCTGGGGGATGCAACGGATGAGGATGCAGGAATGTCAGACCTTGAAGCCACAGAAAGGGTTCCTTTGGACCTTTCGGATTGCCTTTCAAGTAATCGCCGATCGATCTGAATGGTTAGATCGATCAGGTCTTCCAGGGATGCTGGAACTCCCACTCTGGCAAGATCATTCTTTAAGGTGTCAGACAGTCCTAGTCGAAACTGGTGGCGAAGTGTGGAATGATTCCATTGGGTATCTGCACTACATACACAGAAGTCAGTTATATATTACTCAGCAGGCCTTGGACCTTGCTGTAATTTGCTAAGCATGAATTCAGCAGTCTGCTGGTAGAAGGAGTCTGCATAAAGCTGAGCCATGGCTGAGAAGAAAGAATCTGTAGTTGTCAGGACAGGGTCATGTTGTTCCCGGAGATGATGAGCCCAGTGGCTCCAATAGTAATGTAATGATAAACCCCACCTTGATGTTTTCAGATGTGAAGGTCCGGGGTAACAGGAAGAAATATAGTTCGCAGGAATTCCGGAATGTGCGAAACTTCTTGCGATTTCCGGAGAATCGCTCAGGCATAGGCACCCTGGGTTCAGGAGCGGAAGCAACCTCATGGAACAAGCCAGGCTCTGTTTGGGTATATGAATCAGAGACCAAAAGTGAAGCACAGGCCAATGCGTCATTCTCATCGTGGGGAAATCGCTCTTCCATGCGACTCAGATTTTCTTGTAACTTCGGCAAAATATTGGATAGCACAGAAATAGATCTGTAAATGTCCTCTGGTGGAGAGGCCTCCCTTTCAGACTCCATTTGTGACTGCTTGATACTGTCACGTACCTGGTAGGAGTCTGAAATGACGAGGTCAGCCTCTCTTGTATCTCCAATTCAAGCCCCACTGGAGATGGAACAGATGGTGGCAAGGATCAGGAGGAACACGAGTGCCTGTGAATGCTGCGTGCAGAACTTGCCGGAAGTGTTGCAGACTGGGAAGTGCAGGCAGGGTTTCCGGTGAAGAGCTGGAACCAGCAAAGCTGAGAGGATGGACGGCCAGCACAGGTACTCGGAAACAGCGTGGAGCCAAACAGGAGACAGGAGCGAGGTCATCAGGTAAGCCGGGTTCAGTAACAGGCGGGCAGCGAGGTATCAAGGTATAAACAGGAGCAAGGTCAAACAGGAAGCCAGGATCAGGAACCGGTAATCAGAGTAATCAGAGTCCAGAAACAGGGTCAGGAAGGCCAGGGTTTCAGCAACAGGAAGTCAAGTCAAACAAACAGGGTTTCAAAATCTCAGGACACAGCTGAAGATCAAGCAGCACCTGTCAGAAATCAGAGCAACCCTTAAATAGGCTGTCAGGCGCCAATTCTGGCCAGATGTGTGTTCCTGCGCAAGGAAATCTGCCGATGCCCGTAAATGCGCGCATGCGCACGTGTGCATGCCGGGCGCATCCTGACAGTTGTCTCGCTTAGAATTAAGGCCAAAAAGTTCTATCTTGGTCTTATCAGACCAGAGAATCTTATTTCTCATCAGGTGTTTTTTAGCAAACTCCATGCGGGCTTCCATGTGTCTTGCACTGAGGAGAGGCTTCCGTCGGGCCATTCTGCCATAAAGCCCCTACTGGTGGAGGGCTGCAGTGATGGTTGACTTTCTACAACTTTCTCCCATCTCCCGACTGCATCTCTGGAGCTCAGCCACAGTGATCTTTGGGTTCTTCTTTACCTCTCTCACCAAGGCTCTTCTCCCCCGATAGCTCAGTTTGGCCGGACAGCCAGCTCTAGGAAGGGTTCTGGTCGTCCCAACGTCTTCCATTTAAGGATTATGGAGGCCACTGTGCTCTTAGGAACCTTAAGTGCAGCAGAAATATTTTTGTAACCTTGGCCAGATCTGTGCCTTGCCACATTTCTGTCTCTGAGCTCTTTAGGCAGTTCCTTTGACCTCATGATTCTCATTTGCTCTGACATGCACTGTGAGCTGTAAGGTCTTATATAGACAGGTGTGTGGCTTTGCTAATCAAGTCCAATCAGTATTATCAAACACAGCTGTACTCAAATGAAGGTGTAGAACCATCTCAAGGATGATCAGAAGAAATGGACAACACCTGAGTTAAATACCGTTATTACCGGCATATAACACTCACAGGCGTATAACACGCACATTCATTTTAAGAGGGAAGTTTCAGGAAAAAACTTAAATTTTATATAAGGAACTTTAATGCAAAATAAGGGTCAGTGCCCATCTGCAGCCTCACCATTGCCATCAATGCAGCCTGATTAATGCCCACCTGCAGCCTCACAAGTGCCATCAATGCAGCCTTATTAGTCCACATCAATACAGCCTCACCATTGCCATCAATGCAGCAGCCTCGCCATTGCCATAAATGCAGCAGCCTCGCCATTGCCATCTATTGACTTCCTATTACAGAGGCCGCCAAGTAAACAGGAGATTCGGAGATTCTCACTGTATGTAATCTGACGGCACTCAATACCCCCCCCCCCCCCCCCCGTTGTCTCCGAGGCAGCTGAAATTGAAGTATTGGCGTATAACATGCTATTTGCACCCGATTTTCATAGTGAAAAAGTAAGTGTTAGACGCCAATAAATATAGTATAAATACAGTATATATGATTTTAGCAAATGGCTGCAATATAATCCCTTTCATGACTAAGCCTATTTTTGAAATTTGGTGTTTACAAGTTAAAATCCGTATTTTTTGCTAGAAAATGACTTAGAACCCCCAAACATTATATATATTTTTTTAGCAGAGAATCTAGAGAATAAAATGGAGATTGTTGCAATATTTTATATCACACGGTATTTGTGCAGCGGTGTTTTAAACGCAAATTTTTGGGAAAAGGGACACTTTCATAAATTTTAAAAAATATAAACAATAAAGTTACCCCAATTTTTTTCTATAATGTGAAAGATAATGTTACCCTGAGTAAATAGATACCAAACATGTCATGCTTTATAATTGCACTCGTGGAATGGCGACAAACTACGGTACCTAAGAATTTCCATAGGTGACGTTTTAAATTTTTTTACGGTTACCAGGTTAGAGTTACAGAGGAGGTCTAGGGCTAGAATTATTGCTCTCGCTCAGATGATCACAGCGATACCTCACATGTGTGATTTAAACACCGTTTACATATGCGGGCACGACTTCCGTGTGCGTTTTCTTTGCTGTGCGAGCTCACAGGGACGGGGGCGCTTTAAAAAAAAAAATTGTTGTTCTTATTTATTTTATTTCATTATATATTTATAAATTGTGTTTAAAAAAAAAAATTTTGATGACTTTTATTGCTGTCACAAGGAATGTAAACATCCCTTGTGACAGTAATAGGTGGTGACAGGTACTCTTTATGGAGGGATCGGGGGTCTTAAAGACCCCCGATCACTCCTTTGCACTTGAAAGTATTCAGATCGCCAAAAAACGGCGATTCTGAATACTGTGTATTTTTTTAAAACCGGCGCCATTGGCAGCCGAGTAAACGGGAAGTGACGTCATGACGTCGCTTCCGCGTTTACAATTAGAAGGCTGAAACGAAACCGCCCACAGCTTCGTTCCAGCCCGCCCCCAGCCGCCGGAGAGCGGCGGAAGGCGGCGGGAGGGGGGGGACGTCCCCTCCCGCTTCTCCGGTATAACAGCCAAGCGGCTTTTTCGCCGCATTGGTTGTTATACTCGGATAGCGGATCGCCAGTTCTAAACAACGGTACCGGGAAAATGCCTGCAGCTGCGGGCATTTTCCCGGTTATACCGGAAAGCCGAGTATGCACATCTGCATACGCTCGGCGGGAAGCGGTTAACAAAGAGTGAAAAATTTAAGGGGGTCTGAATACTTTCCATCCCCACTGTATATTGTCTGAAAGCAGACACCCTAGAGAATAAAACAGTAGTAGTTCCAATTTTTTTATGTCACACGATATTACCGCAAAGGCAATATGAAGCACAAAATTTCAGTTAAAAATACACTACAGTAAATTTCCAGGAACACAAGCGCAATAAAATGACAGAATTTTTGGTAAAATATAAAAGATGAGTTTGCACCGAGTAAAAAGCCAACATGTCAAACCTTGAATTTGTGTGCATACAAACTATTGTACTATTCTTTTACAATTTAAAACGTTTGTTTTTTATTATCACACCGGCACCATTACAATGGGTGTAGGGGAAGCAATCGGGCAGCAGCATATCCACCCGAATGCTTCCATCTGACAGGCAGGAGCCTGGTTGTCAGTTTTACACATAATCCTGGTGGCTGTAGCCACTGGGAATGTGTAAAATCCCCCGTTGTCAGTATTGTACGACGTATGGACCTAACAGCTAAAGGGCTAAAGATAGCAATTAATTATAATATTAATAATAATATTAAATGTAAATGAATGTACACAAAACAATTGATGTAAATAGAGGGGATTACATTCAATAAGGGAGATCAGATTTGTAAAATGAAGGTAAAAAAAATAAATAAAAGGCACGTTTGCTTATTATGAGACACAATCAGCTTGGCTTTGTATTAGAACCTGAAAAAACCTTGGTAGGAATAAAAAGCACTTTAGGCCTCATGCACACTGGACGCTTTGGCTAAATCTCGTAGATGTCCATCTTCTGGCATCAGGAAAAACACACTTGATGTTTCTGAATGCGTGTACCACATTTGGGCATCAATTCATTTAATTGGCCAGAAAAAGAATTTATACTGTCCACTGAAATGAATTAATGCTCAAGCGCTAAACAAGCCTAGTGTTAACACGCATTGGGAGTTTTTTTTCTGGCTAATCGCTCATATCCGGGACATTTTTTTGGTGCGTTAAGATTTGTGCCCTTAACCACTTGACCACTGGGCACTTAAACCCTCTTAATAACCAGACCAATTTTCAACTTTCGGTGCTCTCACATTTTGAATGACAATTACTCAGTCATGCAACACTGTACCTATATGAAATTTTTGGCCTTTTTTTCACACAAATAGAGCTTTCTTTTGGTGATATTAAATCACCGCTGGCTTCTTTATTTTTTGCGCTATAAAAGAAAAAAGACCGAAAATTCTGTAAAAAAAATGCATTTTTCTTAGTTTCTGTTATAAAATTTTGCAAATTAGTAATTTTTCTTCATATATTTTGGCCAAAATTTATACCGCTACATATCGTTGGTGAAAATAACCCAAATCGGTGTATATTATTTGGTCTTTGTGAAAGTTATAGAGTCCAAAAGCTATGGTTCCAATATCTGAAAATAGATCACACCTGAAGTACTGACGGCCTATCTAATTTCTTGAGACCCTAACATGCCAGAAAAGTACAAATACCCCCCAAATGACCCCTTTTTGGAAAGAAGACATTCCAGGGTATTTAGAAAGATGCATGATGAGTTTTTTGAAGTTGTCATTTTTTCCCACAATTCATTGCAAAATCAAGATTTTTTTTTTCTTTTTTTTTCACAAAATTGTCATATTAGCAGGTTATTTCTCACACACAGCATATGCATACCACAAATTACAACCCAAAACACATTCTGCTATTACTCCTGAGTATGGCGATACCACATGTGAGACTTTTACACAGCATGGCCACATACAGAGGCCCAACATGCAGGGAGCACCTTCAGGCGTTCTGGAGCATCCAGGCCAATTCTGACATTTCTCTCCTACATGTAAAAATCATCATTTATTTGCTAGAAAATGACATAGGACGCCAAAACATTATATATGTGTTTTTTAGCAAAGACCCTAGAGAATACAATGGAGGTCGTTGCAACTTTTTATCTCGCACGGTATTTGCTTAGAAATTTTTATTGTGTGACGATCAGTGTGTGAGGAGGAGAACCCGGTAACAGCTCGTTACCGCGGTTTGTTTACATTCTGTGACCGGCTGTGATTGGACATTGGACCAACTTCATTGGCTCTTTACCGCGTTCAGAGATGGCCTGTGTCAGGGTGACAATCCTGCACGCCGTGCACGAGGAAAGTGCATGTGATCTGCTGTGATTAGACACAACCGGTCACGTGGTAAAAAAAACAAATTATTGGCTCTTTACACTGGTCGGGGATGGGCTGTATCCCGAGGGACACGCCTCATCCCCGATCGCTGCGCTGCGGGCCCCCGGGGGCTCGCAGTAGCGGCATGAACTGGAGGACATCATATGACGCCCGCCCAGGGTGGGTGGGTGTTCCTACCAGCATCATATTACTATGGCCTGGTATGGAATTGGTTAAAGGCTTTGTACTATTCCTTTCTATTCCTGGTGGGGACATGTCTCCGACCTCTATGTAAACTTACCTGTCTAGGTTTGTGTGAAGACAGGAAAGGGCATTGCTTTTTAATTGATAGGCTAGTAAGGGACAAATGTATGTGCATCCATCTGCATTAGAGGATCAGTAGGTGAGAAGATGTGTGGAAGATCGGTGACAATACCCCTAGTGTCTCTACAGATCTAATCAGGTAATAGACACATCTTGGGGACTCTTCCCATCTTGTACACTTCACCTGTGTTATTCCAGGCTAATGTGGATGGATTTATATGGAAGAGTGCTCAAAAATGATCAAAGAAGGGGAAAATGTGTAGAGAAATTGTAGATGATCATTGCTGACCACCACATCACCCGCCATATTTTAACAGTATCAGCCATTCCAAATCTGATGTCCATTTTGTGTAAGAAAAGGGTTGCTCTTATGTAGATCTTGGTAAACAAGTCTGTAAAGCAAGAAGGCAGGTTATAAGATAGGGCCTAATTCAAACAGGTATCCAATACTAAAGAAACGATGACTAGCATTGAGTAGGTTAGCATAGTGTAGTTTAGTGTAGGTCCTGCCCGAAAAGAGTCTACCTTGTCGTGGTGGGCAGGCTTGTAATATTTTGGTTAAAATTGACAAAACAGAAGAAAGAATGAATTCTCTAGACAGTTTCACTTTTGACCATTTGATTTATTACTGACAGAAAAAAAAATATATATAGTGCAGTGTGATTTGAGCCCATTCATTTTAAATGGGCTCAAATTGCAACAAAGAACTGCATGCACCATTTTTGAGCTGCACCACAACTGGATCGCATGGTACAGAATGGCGTTATGGTGCAGGCAAACGCACTGTGTTTGCAGTGTCATTAACATTGACACATTGTTACATAGTTAGGTTAAAAAAAGACACAAGTCCATCTAGTTCAAAAACAAAAAAATACAATTCCACATACACAATCCTTCACTCACAGTTCACCTGGAGCAGGTCACAAGAACAGTGTGTTTTGCATGCAATACGGGAAATCCAAACTGATTGCAGTGTTTCCCACACTGCGTTAGACCTACACTTAAAGTGATCATAAATGTTCCTTTAAAAAAATTATATATATATATATATATATATATATATATATATATATATATATATATACACACACAGAATCTCACAAACGTGAGTACACCCCTCACATTTTTGTAAATATTTTATTATATCTTTTCATGAGACAACACTGAAGAAATGACATTTTGCTACAATGTAAAGTAGTGAGTGTACAGCTTGTATAACAGTGTAAATTTGCAGTCCCCTCAAAATAACTCAACAGCCATTAATGTCTAAACCGCTGGCAACAAAAGTGAGTACACCTCTAAGTAAAAATGTCCAAATTGGGGACACAGTGTCAATATTCTGTGTGGCCACCATTATTTTCCAGCACTGCCTTAACCCTCTTGGGCATGGAGTTCACCAGAGCTTCACAGGTTGCCACTGGAGTCCTCTTCCACTCCTCCATCACGGAGCTGGTGGATGTTAGAGCCCTTGCGCTCCTCCACCTTCCGTTTGAGGATGCCCCACATATGCTCGATAGGTTTTAGGTCTGCAGACATACTTGGCCAGTCCGTCACATTTACCCTCACCTTCTTTAGCAAGGCAGTGGTCGTCTTGGAAATGTGTTTGGGGTCGTTATCATGTTGGAATACTGCCCTGTGGCCCAGTCTCCAAAGGGAGGGGATCATGCTCTGCTTCATTATGTCACAGTACATGTTGGCATTCATGGTTCCCCCAATGAACTGTAGCTCCCCAGTGCCGGAAGCACTCATGCAGCCCCAGACCATGACACTCCCACCACCATGCTTGACTGTAGACAAGATACACTTGTCTTAGTACTCCTCACCTGGTTGCTGCCACACATGCTTGACACCATCTGAACCAAATAAGTTCATCTTGGTCTCATCAGACCACAGGACATGGTTCCAGTAATCCATGTCTGCTTGTCTTTAGCAAACTGTTTGTGGGCTTTCTTGTATATCATCTTTAGAAGAGGCTTCCTTCTGGGATGACAGCCATGCAGACCAATTTGATGCAGCGTGCGGTGTATGGTCTGAGCACTGACAGACTGACCCCCCACCCCTTTAACCTCTGCAGCAATGCTGGCAGCACAAATACATCTATTTCCCAAAGACAACCTCTGGATATGAAGCTGAGTACATGCACTCAACTTCTTTGGTCGACCATGGCGAGGCCTGTTCTGAGTGGAACTTGTCCTGTTAAACCGCTGTATGGTCTTGGCCACTGTGCTGCAGCTCAGTTTCAGGGTCTTGGCAATCTTCTTATAGCCTAAGCCATCTTTATGTAGAACAACAATTCTTTTTTTTAGATCCTCAGAGTGGTCTTTGCCATGACACTAACGAGTCACATGACACCGGGGAGGGAAAATGGCTAATTGGGCCCAATGTGAACATTTTCACTTAGGGGTGTACTCACTTTTGTTGCCAGCGGTTTAGACATTAATGGCTGTGTGTTGAGTTATTTTGAGGGGACAGCAAATTTACACTGTTATAACAAGCTGTACGTTCACTACTTTACATTGTAGCAAAGTGTCATTACTTCAGTGTTGTCACATGAAAAGATATTGTGTGAGGAGACTTTTGTGAGATACTGTATATATATATATATATATATATATATATATATATATACTGTATATACCATAGTTTGTAGACACTATAACTTTCACACAAACCAATAATATACACTTATTGGGATTTTTTTCTACTAAAGACATGTAGCAAAATACATTTTGACCTAAATTTGCCAATAAATTAGATTTTATTGGATATGTTTTATAACAAAATACAGCATATATATATTTTTTCAAACGTTTCGGTCTTTTTTGTTTATATTGCAAAAAACAAAACAAAACAAAAAAAATAGTAATGATCAAATACCACCAAAAGAAAGCTCTATTTGTATGAAAAAGATGATACAAATTTTGTTTGGGTACAGTGTTGCATGACCGTGAAATTGCCACTTAGGTTGCATTCACACTACAGCATTTTGAATCGCTGGCAGATCTGCCTGCGATTTAACAGCGCCGTGAAGTGAATGACAAAATGCGGAACTCACATTTGAGAAGCCATTCATTTGAATGACACCTCAAAGTGCGGTTTGCCGCGATTGTTTCAAAATAAAACGTGCTGCAATCGCAGGACGCATGTCGCCCCAAAGTAGCTCCTTAACTATTTTTGGGCAACATGCATCCCGCGATGCCGGTTGCCACGATTGCAGCACATTTCATTGCGCAACAATTGCGGCAGACCCACACCGCGATGTGAGGTGTCATTCAAATGAATGGCATCTCAAATGCGAGTTCCGCGTTTTGTCATTCACACTTTGGTGCTGTCAAATCATGGGCAGATCTGCGGCAGATCTGCCTGCGATTCAAAACAATGTAGTGTGATTGCAGCCTCAAAGTAGAGCAGTCCTGAATAAGCAAAAAGTGCCCTGGTCATGAAGTGGGTTAAACCTTCTTAAGGGTCAAATGTTTTAAGTTGATTAAGTTCTGATAGAGCACTTCATGCTGCCCCCTTTTGCAGGTATAACTATGTAAAATGTTAAAAATAAGTGCCTATACTGTTTAAAATCCAGTATGGCACTGTCTCACCCTGCTCTGCTCAGCCTCAGTTGTCCTGTAGTCTTGGCACTGTGCTGATAATTAATGAGTCGCTAGAGGCCAATCTGGGACAGCCTCAAGATTTACTGCTGCTGGGAGGGAGGAAACAACAAGATGACACAGACTGTAAACAACAAACAAAGATTAGGGAGAAGGAAAAGAAAATCAGGATAGGTGACAGGACAAACTCTGCTGCCAGGGAGACACAAAAGAGTTAAATTTAAAAGGATAGTGTCTTATCTTATCCTCCTGATATTCTCTCCTTTCTCCCTTCAGCACTGAAAAGTTTCTAAAGCCTCCCTTACTACCCAAGCCAAGACACACAAGCAAGGCTGGTAATGCACACATTTTAATTACAGAAAGTGGCATATAGGTTTTGAGACCAAGGAGAGGGGGAGAGTTCTCAGTAACGAAGTGACTGCTCTGGGCTTCAACAAAATGGTGGCCTTTGGCAAGAAGAAACAGAAGCAATGCCGGAAGCAATTTACAGCACATGCTAATTTTGGTAGCATAATTATGAATGTGGAAACTATGTTCCCCCCAAAAAATGGAGCACCAGCCACCACTGTGGTAGACCATATAGTTCTAACATTCTCACAAAATCCCAGGAATTGCAGTAATGTGTAATAAAACATGTGTTTCACCTGCTGTTATCATAACGTGCGTGTTAAGGGGTCCTCACACTTATAATATACACTTATAATTGACATTTTTTATGCTTATGTTTTGCCTTCCTGATTCTTCCTTTCATCAACATGCTAATGACATTTTTTTTAAAAACCTTTCTGTTTTCAGTATCTTTTTTTAGACCCTTTATCATCACTGGGTCTCTGTGTTTCTCTATACAATGAAGGCAGATCATGGCTGGTAGGAGGGACCATCAGGGTGTTGTATATACCTTCCTGACAACATCACAGCACCCTGCCTAAGTACACCTCTCAAGAACCCTCAGTCCTAATGCAAGCAGTAGGCTGGCTCTTGTAAGGAGTTGTGCAATTATCAAAATGCTTTGAAGGGTGGATGTCAGTCTGGAGCAGGAGTGGGCAACTGAAGCCCTCCAGCTGTTGTGGAACTACATGTCCCATGAGGCATTGCAAGACTGACAGTTACAAGCATGACTCCCAGAGGCAGAGGCATGATGGGACTTGAAGTACTGCACCAGCTACTGGGTCGCAGTTGTCCACCCCTGAGGAATGGGTGTTCCATATGCATGCAGACCATTCTAGATAATGCCCACATGTAACGATGAGTCTCCACGATTGAAAGAAGGAAAGGGCTAGATGCGCCAGGAAATGAGGCAGGGTCTAGCTGACTTGCTGAAGTAGTGGGCAGGGCTCTCCAAGGATTCATATAGAGCCAGGCCTCGCTACATGTCACAGTTCTCTCACAGGAAGCCTGTTTTATATTCATAGGCTTCTGGTTGTGTGCAGTGCAGCAGGCGAGGGAGACTCGGTGCTGGCAACATGGTGGAAGCAAGCACCTGCAGCATGGAGGTTCTCTGTATCCAACCAGAGAGCAGCATCAAACCATCAGCTGAAGAGATGACTTCTAAAGACTACTACTTTGAACCATTTGTGAACTTTGGTATCCACAAGGAATTGTTGAAGATGAAGTTCGGACTCTTGCTTCACTACAGACACTTGTTCAAGGACAAAGTTATCCTGGATGTAGGAAGTGGAACAGGAATGCTTTGCATGTTGGCAGTTAAAGCCTCGTACACACGATCAGATTTTTGGAAGACCAATCGTCCGTTTTTGTTGCATGCTAGTCTCATGTCGAAAGTGAAGAGGTTACTCACCATATGAAAATTCTCGTACCACAGAATACAACTTCAGAAGTGATGTAATGTGTTGAATAGTTTTGTACGTATTCTTTAGTTTCTGAGCATGTATATTCTTGCTCTTACAATTTTTTTCGTATGAAAACCATACTGATTAAATGAAAATGGAACATTGAGTTCACATTCAACAAAAATTTTATAGTCTGCACATCCAGCTTTTATCTGAAGAAAAACCGGAATCGGCTGTCAAAAGCACCGTATTAATGATCCGAAAATCGGCAGATCATTCGTCGGACGAAATTTTACTTCCGATTTTCGTACGTTTGTACGGGCCTTTAGACTGGGACAAAAAAAGATTGGGTGCTCAAGTATTTCGGACTACGTCATCAAGATTGTAAAGGCAAACAAACTAGGTCACGATGTAACCATCTTCAAAGGCAAGGTGGAGGAAATGGAGCTGCCAGTCAAAAGAGTTGACATAATATTAATTGAATGGATGGGATGTTGTCTGCTCTATGAATCAATGCTCAACACTGTTACTGAGCAAATGGCTGACACCTGATGGGCTTATATTTCCTGATCGTGCAACACTTTATGCAGCTGCTATAGAAGATGGACAATACAAGGACTGCAAGATGGTGGGAGAATGTCTATGGTTTTGACATGTTGAGTATCAAGATGTAGCCATCAAGGAACCTTTTGTTCACATGGTTGATCCCAAGCAACTAGTCACAAACTTCTGTCTCATTAAGAAGTTGGATATCTACATGGTTAAGGTTGATGACCAAAGCTTCATCTCTCCATTCTGTCTCCAAGTACTGCAAAATAATTACCTGATGGCTTATTTCATCATAAAGTTCACACATTGCCATAAGAGGACAGGCTTCTCTACAAGTCCAGAGTCTCCATACACTCACTGGAAACAGTCTTTTAAATTTGTCGCGCTACTCCTGTAGGAGCCGCTAGTACTTTCCAGGATCTTCCTTTGTTACAGCCCCACAGCCAGGCACACAGTATTTTCCACAGCCAGGTGCACAACTTTTGCTCGTTCCTCCAATGACCAGTCTCCTCGCAGGAGGAAGGCACAGCTGGCATTGGCGTATATTTATTCCATTCTATATTTATTAAGTATTACCTATTAATAGGAGGATAGTGGGCGAGCGGACTCAATGCCCGCGATCGCAGTGAGCAGAGGCAGAACGGGGAACTTTTTATGTAAACAAGACGATCCCCTGTTCTGCCTAGTGACATGACAGGGATCTTCTGTTCCCAGTGATCGGGAGCAGTGATCTCTGTCATTTTCCAGTAAGCCCATCCCCCCTACAGTTAGAACACACCTAGGGAACACACATAACCCCTTGATCGCCCTCCCCCCCCCTAGTGTTAACCCCTTCCCTACCAGTATCATTTTTACATTGATCAGTGCATTTTTATAGCACTGATCAATGTAATAATGCCACTGGTCCCCAAAAAGTGTAATTTGGGGTCAGATTTGTCCGCCGCAATGTCACAATCCTGCTACAATTCGCAGATCACCGCCATTACCAGTAAAACAATAAAAAAGAATAAAAGTCCCTAAATCTATCCGGTAGTTTGTAGACGTGATAACTTTTGTGCAAACCAATCACTATACGCCTATTGCGATTTTTTTCCAAAAATATGTAGAAGAATATATATCGGCCTAAACTGATGAATACATTTGTTTTTTATATTTGTTTTTTGGATATGTATTATAGCAGTAAGTTAAATCATTAGCGCATAAAGAGGCTGAGCCATCTGGCATTTAGGCATCCGAGTGGATTCCACCATTACTGTCGGGATCCTTCCAGAGCCTGGCGTGGCTCTGTGATGTCAAGTAAGTGCACTACAATGACCCAGAAGAAGAGAATCGTGCCCAAGATACAGTATCTTTGACCATACTTCTCTTTTAAAGGTATAGACTGATGTAAATGAGTAGCATTTACCTAGTATGTGTCACTTTCAAAGCCAGCCGGGGTTTGCGTAAGTGAATGTAGCGTTCACCGAAGTACTGTGTCATGGGTTAAAGAAAGCTGGCTCAGGCTAAAGAACCTCTTTAATTAAAGTGACACCACATTCTGTTGTTAAAAAAAAAAACAAAAAAAAACACCAATCTGCATTAGAACTTTAGCACCATTTTGTTAGACAGGTCAACAGCATTAGTAGCAGTGCTTGTCAAACCCAAAGGAAGAAGGGTGTGATGTACCTTGCAGCTAGAGGTGCGAGGAGTTGTGGGACTTGTGGTCCCAGCACAGGTGCAACCGTGATGATGTCATCAAGCTGCTCCCAGGCCATACAGTAGGGAAAAGTAGGAAAAAAGTGATCAAAATGGCCAGGTGATTGAACATTTAAAATTGAAAAAAAAGGTATTCTAAAAAATATTTGAAAGTTAATATTTAATGTGCAGTGACCTTAGAAGGGGGTGGGGCCCGGCTTAATTCATTTTTCCATGACTTGGCTCCCCTTCCTTTCTCTACCACACTGCTTTGTTCTGCTGATATGTGTCTTCCTCACACATTGGAGGGCATTTTTGTGGCATGTGATGTGATTTTCAAATGCCAAGCTTAAAGTAACACAAACGTAATCATGTACAAAGAACGCTGCCATGATCTCCAAGGAGCCGGCATGCGTTCTACTGAACCAGAAACCTGAAGTTCTTTGTACATGATTACGTTTGTGTTACTTGTGTAGGAATTGTGTTTAGGAATTTGAAAATGTGAGTGCGCATACTTGCAGATGTTTTTTTAATAATAGTTTTCAATCTTTATGGTTTTATGCGATGAGCCCTCTTATTATTTTATTCTGCATACCCTTATTATGCCCCGTACACACGGTCGGATTTTCCGACGGAAAATATGTGACAGGACCTTGTTGTCGGAAATTCCGACCGTGTGTACGGGGCATTACTGTTATTGACGGTGAGCAGAGGAGGAGAACTGAAAGTGGTTATAAAAGTTTTATTTTCTATTTTTAAATAACAAACATGTCATACTTACCTGCTCTGTGTAATGGTTTTGCAGCCCCGATCCTCTTCTTCTTGGGTTCCCTGCTGAGTACCCCAATGGCAAGCTGCTTGCACTTATGTGTGCTCACTTCAGAGCTGCCTCTGTGTGTCTAAAGGACACACAAAACGTGGCTTAGCCCCCCCCCCCCCACATCACACTAACTGTGATTGACAGCAGCGGGAGCTGATGTCTCAGTCAATGAGGAGAGAGAGACCCATGAGAGCCTCCACTCTCATGCATATCGCTGGATCGGGCTAAGGTAAGTATTGGCGGGGGGGGTGCACTCCTGAAGGTTTTTTATCTTCAACTACTTGAAGGCTGATAACAGATCACATACCTAAGCCCTTATAGACTCTTTTCTAATCAAAAGGTCCTTTGGTTTTGGGAAGTCATTCTAGCCTATGGGGGAATGAGCGCTTGGCACTTCATAATGTGGAGCATTGAATATTGGCGAAGAGGAATGCAATTAGTATATTATTTGTCTGAAGAACTTTCTTTTGAAGATATTCAGTTTGCAGTAAATCTTTGGCACTTATATTTGCACAATATTTATCATCTAGAAAAAACTGAACAACAAAAGACACAGAGACGTAATTTTTTTGCACAGTGCTCCTGGCCCCTGCTCTCTGTCCAGACAGCTAAACTCTTGATTGACAGCAGTGTGAACCAATGACTCCCGATGCCTCAGCAAAGCCAATGAGACCCGGAAGAGAGAGAGGAGAGAACAGCTGCAGACGTGCACAGCGCTGAATTGAATGAGGGCTCAGGTAAGTAAAAGGGGGGGTGGGGGGGAAAATTGATGCCTAAACATTTTTTACCTGAATGCAAGGAATGCATTCAGGTAAAAAAAGGTTTAGGCTTTACAACCACTTTAATGTATTTTAGAGCAAAGAATAACAATAGATAATAAAATATCATGGTAAAGAAATGGGTATTCCCATTCTGCCTAAGGTTTTTTATTATTTTAAAAAAAAAGACAATGATGCGATTTGGTTGCAGCAAAAACACCGACAGGGGTGAAACCCCACCCAACAAAGTTATAGGGAAAAATCAATATTTGGTGTTGCACTCCAAATGGATAAAGTGCTAATGTGATCAATAAAGTGCCAAATTTGCAAAAAATCCATTTAAAGGTAGATACAGTAAAATATCCAAAAATCCAAATATACTGTGATCACAAAAAACTACTATACAATCATACAGAAAGAGTCCATGAAATTCATGTGATAAACCATATAACCAAATGTAAAGAAAGGGAAGTATCCAAATTAATATAAAAAGATGAATGAGGTAGATATTAAAAAGTCTTCAGGAAAGTGTGCTGGTGATTAGGGTGCTGTGTTGCTTCAAACAATAGTGACACAGTGACTGGGTGGTTTTATCTTCGGTGTGCTCACACCTACAGGTGCAGTGGCTCCTTACTTTACTGCTGTAAGGTAAACAGCATTAGTAATAATCAGGTGAAATACACGGTGCTATATCCTTTAAACGGTATCTCCAGATGTTTATCCTTATTGCTTTCAAGCAAGTAAACAAACTCAGTATTGGCAACTTGTATGCTTTTCTGCTACATCCACAAGTTTTGCCTCTCAGGGCAGTATGTTAGGTAAACCAGAAGGAAGAAGAAACAGGAAGCCCCAATAGTGAAGTATGTTTAAAAATATCACATTTATTTAAAAGACATATATTGTAGGGGTGCGCATCTTCACTGGCCTCATGATTCGATTCGATTACGATTATCCGGTCCACGATTCGGTTCTGCGATGCATCACGATGCATCACGATTACTGCGCACGGTTTTTATCCAAAAAATTCAAGTAGTCAGAAGAACTCAATTTTTTTAACTTTATCTGTTCTTAAAAAAAAGACAACACTCTCTGCATGTAGCAAAGTGTAAACACAGCAGAAGAGAAGCTCCAGACTGCCCCCAAATGAATACAGAAGATGATAAGTGACTGCAGACATGATACAGGCGAGGGTCAGAGACTGCAGACATGAAACAGGAGACGGTCAGAGACTGCAGACATGATAAAGGAGATGCTCAGAGACTGCAGACATACTACAGGAGATGGTCAGAGACTGCAGACATACTACAGGAGATGATCAGAGACTGCAGACATGGTACAGGAGATGGTCAGAGACTGCAGACATGATACAGGAGATGGTCAGAGACTGCAGACATGGTACAGGAGATGGTCAGAGACTGCAGACATGATACAGGAGATGGTCAGAGACTGCGGATATGGTACAGGAGATGATCAGAGACTGCAGACCTGCTGGACGTGGTAAGGGAGGTGCCAGACTGTCCTATGCAAGATGATCAATACCCTGCCGCCCTCATCACTAACCTGCCCCCATATAGTACTATTACTATAGTGCTCCCCTGCCCAGTGTCACCACGGACCAATTCCCATCCTTCTCGACCAGCATCCACACAGTCCTCTGCTCTTCCCCCCACCTCTACACTGAGCATGCAGATAGGGCAATAAAACAAAAAATGGTGTGCAGTGCTTTGTGGTGACAAATGCACAAAAGAGTCTTATTAAGTAGTTTCAGTCGGGGCAGGAAAAGCCAGCACGGCTTACTCCCACTGCTCTTCGGTGGCTTTTAGCTCTGTTCGGTCGCGGAGGCGGGGCTTAACGCAGCGTCAAGGATGACGTCATCAAAACATCAATTACTCCCATCGTAACATCGATGCCGCATCATGTATGGTCGAATCGCGATGCATCAATGTTACAATTAATTTCAACAGCCCTAATATATTGCGGTACTCACATAAAAAAAAATTCCCTGATGAAGTCGGGTGATCGTGACGCCAGGCGTAGGAACATACAGACACCGGAAATGACGTTCTGAGTACGAGCTCGGCGCTCATTTTGTTTTACTTTGCTCTGAAATGTTAAGAGAGAAGTGCAGGAATCTAAAATTCTGCAAACTTTGCCCCGCATGGCTCTAGACCTGAGAACTGAGCAATCATGTGACCATGAATGACTCAGTTCTTGGGTCCTCTCTAAGCGGACAGCTGTCACTGTCAGTCATCACTCTTTCCCTGGAGTGTCAGGCTGGGGAGGGAGTGGAAGAGGTTGGGATCTTTCCAGAGTCTAGAGCAGTGATTCTAAACCTACTAGTACCGTGACCCCTTTATAAAATTTCACAAGTTGTAGGGACCCCTAACAGTAAAATTATTTTCATAGTGTGGGTTGTCAGCACCCAAGGCAAGGCAAGTCATTTGCGCCCCTAACCCATGGACATTTAGCGCCCCCTGAGTCCCATCCACTCGTACAGTATTAGAACCCCTTATGGTACGTTTTAGGATGTACCACTCTTTCTCTTTGTTCTCCTTTCTTTCCCTTTTATCTCTCTCTATCCTAATTTCTTGTTTTTTTCCCCATCCCTCTCTCTAGCCATCTTTCTTGTTCTTTGTCCTATTCTTTCTCTCCCTTTTTCTTTGTTCCTCCCCCTCTTTTCCTCTCCCTTCCATGTATTCTCTATTTTTATTCCTTCTCTTACTCCTTGGGGGGGGGGGATAGGATGAGTGGCAGTGCTGGTGGGGGGATGAGATCAGTGGCAGTGCTGGGGGGAGTTCTGGTCAGCCATCTTAGGTGCTCTTAATCAGAAGGTCATCTGCTAATCTGAGAACTGTAGTGGCAACTCTAATCACAGCCTGGTAGTGTTACTCACTGTGTCTCCAGCTATGTGGTGTCTCGCAGCAGTGACACCTATGCCGAAGTCAGGAGATAGGGGCTCCTCCCACTTCACATTCCTCACCAGTCAGCTGACCCCTAGTCTCTCCCTCCACCCATGCCATGAACTGAATGGGCGCCTGCGAAGAGGTTGAGTGGGCAGCCGCGGGCTGCAGGAACAGCCCAGCTGGGCGGCCACAGGCTCCAGGGACAGCCCTGCTGGGCGGCCGCGAAAAGGCTGGGAGAGCGGTGCGGACTTCAGGAACAGCCCAGGATTCGGTGACCTCTGGGAAATTCTCATTTAACCCCCAGGTTGAGAACCACTGGGTTAGAGCCTCTGTGATGGCTTTAGCCCTCTTTCAGCTGATTCTGGGTCACAGGAGAGCAGAATTAGGTGCAATCACACCTGTGATCCACATGAGAAGTATGACCAAAAATGCTTTGGCTATACGTCTCTTAAAATTTATTTAATGTTAATATTTGAGTAAAAGTCCATGTGTGGCTTGTCCCAATTTGTATTTTGGAATCATTTGATCCACAAGTGATCAGTCTCTAAACTTGCCTCTATGCTACCAGCCCTCTTTAGTAACTTGAACCCTCTTTGTAACTAAAAAAAATACTTTATCAGTTATGTCTGCCAACAGGTCCACTAGCTTTCACGTTATGCTAGATTACTAAACATAGAAGGCACGGAATCCGGAAGGAAGACCAGGCAAAGATGGATGCGTCTAGGGCCCACTAGATTGATTATTCTGCAGTGCTGGAGGGTTTCTTTGGCAGGCAAGTCTGCGATAATGTACTAATATGCGGTGCTTACTAGCACATTATGGCATAACTGGGGACCCTTTATAATTTTATGATATATATATGTAAAACTTAACTACCATGTTAACATAGGCTGTATATATGCAGCGGTGTGACTGTGATCTTTAACCCTGAGCTGTCACACATATACATACAGCAGGTGCCACTTGTTTGTGTTGGGTGTCCCAGTATAGTCTTTTAAAATATTTATTAAATAAAATGGTAAAAAAGAAACAACTCACAAGCAATTGTGAAAGTGCGATACCTTCCAAGGGTCGTGGAGGAATGCGCAAACATCACTACCAGCTGACACGTTTTGAAGAGGACATCCCTTCTTCATCAGAGCTTAGCCAAAAGAAGGGATGTCCCCTTCGAAACGCGTCAGCTGGTAGTGATGTTTGTGCGTTCCTCCACGACCCTTGGAAGGTATCGCTCATCCTAGGTTGCATGCTGTCAGTCGGTGCACTTTCACGTTGTGCCTTCCTCTACAATTGCTTGTGAGTTGTTTCTTTTGTACCATTTTATTTAATAAATATTTTAAAAGATAATGCACAAGGCTGGTGCGCCCCTTTTTCCCTTTTCTCTCATTGTCTACTAGGATTTCCCATCCTTGAGGGCAGCAAGGCCTGTGTTGCTGTACTATTCGCATGGTGATCCACTTGTGCGCAGGATTCTTTTTTCTTTTTGCTATTCACTGTCCCAATATAGTGACTGTGCTATCACCAACAGCTTCTGGTTACTGTTAATGATGTGAACAGGTGGGCGGACTTTTGATTACGTAATCATTGTGACCGCCAATTACAGTGATAACATGATTGGGAAGCACATGTAACACCACTTGCATTATGATTGTTTAAAAGGCCTGCTCATGCTAGCTGGAAAGTGTTAAAGTAGAACTTCTGGTTAATAGTAACAAAGCCTAAACCTGATACCACCTCCCTTCTAACACCTATTCTCAGGCCCAGTCACATGATCCCCCAGCGCCAGCTACAGAGGAGAGAGTGATCCGACAATGGCCGAATGTCTGTGCGGTGACGTCACCCATAGGCTTACTATGGGCCATCCATTATTGGCACACCCACCTCTTCCCGGAAGCCACTGCTAGCTGAGAGAGAAGAGCCAATCACAGGACAAGACCAGAGCGCCCTGAAAATAGGCAAATATATGCATCTTTCTTTTACAGGGTACTTAGCATAGGTGTTATAAGAGGGATGGGGGCAGTTTTAAGCTAAGTTAGTATTACCCTGGAATTTTACTTTAATAAAATGTAAAAAGAAAATGAAATTTTGGATTGCATGAAAAAGAAGGTCTGTTCTCTTCTCTCACAAGACATGCCTTACCTGTCAGGAATGGCAGAGGCTCACTACAGGTCCTTTCTACACCCAAAGCTATAGTGGAGAGCTTCTTCATATTGTTCCAATGAAGCTGCAGACAAACAAGACAAATACTTTATGAACCTCCAATGTGACTACAGGGGATACTTTGTTTCCTTGAGATCTTTTTAGAAGAGGTGAGACCCTATAACCAGAATATGCAGGTACGCGCAGCAAAATCAAGCACTGTAAATGCATACTTGCAGTGTTTTTCCTTTTCATTAATAACTTTCATTGACTTGCAATGTGCCTCTGAACATGCTAAAAATTTTGATGAATGCAGAAAGTGTCAATCTCCTACCACAGCCCCTCCCTCCTTACACGTCATACCCTTCTCTTCCTTTGGAAGGGTCTTATTACTGCCTGTGATGACCCAGCTCCTCCACCTCCCCACCTAACCCTTTAGGTAGCAGCCAGGTGAAAAGCGAAGGGGAATACAATAGATCTCAGGCACCCAACCTGCAGCTATTTGGCATTTTCTGTGCAGCCCTCAGGGCCCCTGCAGGCACTGATCTGTATTTTCCTATTGCCCTGTTATATACAGTCTCATGTAATATATCTCCAGTCTGTTATTGTCTACTGAAGCATATCCAGAGTCTCCAATGGCTCCTGTAGTATGTTTACAGTCTTTGACCGACTACTGCAGCATATTCATAGTCCCTGATCCTCTCTTGTATCCTGTTCACAGTCCCTGATCATCTCTTGAATCATGTCTGCAGTTTATGATCATTTCTTGAATCATGTATCTAACCATCTCTTGCATCATGTTTGTAGTCTCTGACCATCTCTTGTATCATGTCTGTAGTCTCTGACCATCTCTTGTATCATGTCTGTAGTCTCTGACCATCTCTTGTATCATGTCTGTAGTCTCTGACCATCTCTTGTATCATGTCTGTAGTCTCTGACCATCTCTTGTATCATGTCTGTAGTCTCTGACCATCTCTTGTATCATGTCTGTAGTCTCTGACTATCTCTTGTATCATGTCTGTAGTCTCTGACTGTCTCTTGTATCATGTCTGTAGTCTCTGACTGTCTCTTGTATCATGTCTGTAGTCTCTGACTGTCTCTTGTATCATGCTCGTAGTCTCTGACTGTCTCTTGTATCATGTCTGTAGTCTCTGACCGTCTCTTGTATCATGCTCGTAGTCTCTGACTTTCTCTTGTATCATGCTCGTAGTCTATGACTCTATCCTGTTGTCTCTGACACTGAATATTCATTGCATTGTATGTGGAGCCCTTTGGCAATGGTTTTTACAGGTAAAATATCTGGGGAAAAATATGTTAGATGTACATATAATCTATTGGGAAGATTGTTGCTGTAAGGAACAGTCTGGTGACAGGGTCTCTTTAGGGTATCACGGAATTAGTGCTGTAAAAACCTGACAGGAGTTCTAATCCTTCCCCACTCCATCCAAAACTATAAAAATAAAGATTTTGGCTGGACAATATTAAACAGAACAGAGAGCTCTGAGCTGACTGCTTCCTCCTTGAACATTGTTAGGTATAAGATACAGGCCGGAACACCCATCTATGAGACAGAGTTTCTGCCGTCATAAAAAGTCCCGCCTGTCTGCACTTCTAAAAAGACTTCACTCCCACTTGGGAAGCAGTGAATGTCCAGTCAGAATATTTATTCCTTATTTAGTTGGATGGAGTAGGGAAGGATAAGAATCTCCACTGGGTTTCTACTGCTATTCAGGGTGTTGTTAGAGGAATAATTTCCCCTCACTTCCTGTTCTAGTGACAACAGATTTATCAGACAGGAAGTACCCTTGGGTCTCTGTCTAAGGGGGGGTGAATTCCTTTGACTTCCTGTTGTCTCTGTGGGACAGGATCCAGAACCCAAACACCCCCCCCCCCAAAAAAAAAGAAGAGGGCAGACTCCATGGACTACTCAGTCTTTTTCTGCCATCACTTTTCTATGTTTCTATTTTATAGTTTTGGGAAGAGTTAGCCCCGTAATGAGAACTTTGACTTCCTGTCCCACAAACACAACAGGAAGTGAAAGGAATCCCCCCTCCCCATTGGACAGTTGTCACCAGACCAGGTGTCTCCAAGGGAAAGATTTCCCCTCACCTCCTGACATTTTGGATTCACCTCACCATACTGAGTACCGGACTATCGGGTGTGCCTCTTTCTCAGAACTAAAGGGTAAGCCTCCCTCCCCTCCAATAGCATTCAGTATTGGGCCCCACACTTTAACCACTTGCCGTCTGCGCTATAGCTGAATGACGGCTACAGCGCGGACCTGAATTTCCGGGAGGCCATCATAGGACGTCCTCCCCTTTGCGGGCTCCCCCTGCAGGGTGCGAGCGATGCGCGCTGTGATCACCGGCCCCTTACCACGTGATCAGCTGTCAGCCAATGACAGCTGATCATGTGTGTAAACAAAAGCTCAGTGATCGTTTTTTCTTTTTCCTCACGCTGTCAAAAAAAGCCAATCACCGGCTTATATTCAAGGGACATTGGTCCCGAAGAGGAAGGAGGCACATCTGCCTCCTCCTCTGCCTCCTCTGTGCCAATAAGTACCCTCTGCCAGTGCCCACAAGTGCCACCTATCAATGCCCACCAGTGTTGCCAATCAGTGCCTCATCAGTGCCACCTAGCAGTGCTGCCTATCAGTGTAACTCATCAGTGCCCATCACTGCCACCTATCAGTGCCCATCACTGCCACCCATTAGTGCCACCTATTAGTGCCCACCAATGCCACCTATCAATGCCCTTCAGTGCCACCTCTCAGTGCCCACCAGTGCTGCCTATCAGTGCCCACCAGTGCTACCTTATCGGTGCCCACCAGTGCAGCCCGTTGGTGCCCATCAGTGCAGCCTATCGGTGCCCATCAAAGCAGCCTCATCGGCGTACATCAATGAAGAAGAAAAATTACCTGTTTGCAAAACTTTATAACAAAATATAAAAAAAATATAATTTTTTTTTTTTTAATTCTGTCTTTTTTAATTTTTTTAACAAAAAATAAAAACTGCAGAGGTGATCAAATACCACCAAAAAAATGATGAAAATTGTATTTGGGTACAGTGTTGTATGACCGTGCAATTGTCATTCAAAGTGCGACAGCGCTGAAAGCTGAAAATTGGTCTGGACAGGAGGGGGGGTTTAAGTGCCCAGTAAGCAATTGGTTAAATACACGAAGAAGAGAGGCATTAACATATATGTGGCGGAGTTGAGTGGGGGGAAAGGGGTCACAGTATTTTTTCAGGGGCCCCTCAGCCCCGCAGAGTGAGGGGCCCCTTACCCCCTCAGGTATACAGGGTGATGGCTCTCTTTGCTGTACACTGTCAGGGGCCCTTACCACTACAAGGAGCCCCTAAACTAAGCACTGTGAGGGGGCCCCCTCCATCCAAGCCTTCAATTTACTGTACACTGTCAGAGGACCCTCCTCTTTAGTCCTATAGGGTAAGGGCCCTTCCACCTCTGGCCTGCAGACTGAGAGACCCCTTTACTGTCAGGGGGTCCCTCTTCTCATAAAGACACTGAGGGGCCCCCTCAGCCTTCAGGGCAAAGCCTCCTTTACTGTCAGGGGGTCCCTCTTTCTCAGGCATAAAAGGTGGCCCGCAGACTCAGGGACCCCTTTACTGTCAGGGGACAATACACTTTAATCCTACAGGGTAAGGGGCCCCTTCCCACACAGTGATGGGCCCTTCCAGCTCAGGCCTGCTGTACAAATCCCCATTTACTGTTGAGGGGGGTCATAGATTTTTTATGTACAAGGTGAGGGGCCCCTCCACCTCAGACCAGCATGGTAAGTGCCCCCTCCTCCGCTCTGCACTGCCACCAGCCAGCCATGGTAGTCTCTGTATCCCACACCCCTCCCTCTCCTCATCACCTCCATGTTATGAATGAGATGCACAAATCCTCTCCGTCAGCCGCAGCCACGATCACTTCATCGCAGGGGCGGTTACAAAACAATTTTTTTGGGGGTGCTGAGCAGGTGCTGGAAGCATAAATGGGGGAGCTGATGCGCCAAATGTTTGTGTGTGGGTGTGGCTACAATGTGGGTGTGGCCAACAGGGACTGTTTCCTCCCAGTCTATAGTGTGTTACCTTTCCCTCTTTCTATAGGCTGAATAGAAGCCTGGAGGTACCCTAAAGAGATTGTGGAAGAAAAAGAAGCTCCATTGGAGCCAGCAATAAGAGCCTCCAACATATGTCAGGACCAGCAACGATAACCCCTAGCAAGGTGTCAGGACCATCAATGATAACCCCTAGCAAGGTCTCAGGACCAGCAATGATAACCCCTAGCAAGGTGTCAGGACCAGCAATGATAACCCCTAGCAAGGTGTCAGCATGATCAATGATAACCCCTAGCAAGCTGTCAGGACCAGCAATGATAACCCATAGCAAGGTGTCAGCATGATCAATGATAACTCCTAGCAAGGTGTCAGGATCATCAATGATAACCCCTAGCAAGGTGTCAGGACCATCAATGATAACCCCTAGCAAGGTGTCAGGACCATCAATGATAACCCCTAGCAAGGTGTCAGGACCAGCAATGATAACCCCTAGCAAGGTGTCAGGACCATCAATGATAACCCCTAGCAAGGTGTCAGAACCAGCAATGATAACCCCTAGCAAGGTGTCAGGACCAGCAATGATAACCCCTAGCAAGGTGTCAGGACCAGCAATGATAACCCCTAGCAAGGTGTCAGCATGATCAATGATAACCCCTAGCAAGGTGTCAGGACCAGCAATAAGAGCCCCCAACATATGTCAGGACCAGCAATGATAACCCCTAGCAAGGTGTCAGGACCAGCAATGATAACCCCTAGCAAGGTGTCAGGACCAGCAATAACCTCAAGTCAATGGGGTAGTGGGGTAGTTAAAGCGGGGGTCCACCCTAAGAAAAAAAAATGCAAATAAAATGCTCCTAAAAATGTGAAAAAAAAATAGAAAAAAAAATTATTTTTACTTACCAGAAACGGCTGTTGATAGGCAGATCGTCCTAATCTGCCACTTCCTACACCGCGGTGATCTTCAGTCTTCTCCTCCTCACGTTGTCTTCTGGGGAAGGTGGCGCGGTGTGTTCTGGGAACTGTGTGTGTCCCAGAACACAGCCGTCCATTCATAAAGCACCGCGAGACTCGTGCATGCGCAGTAGGAAACAGGCAGTGAAGTCGCAAGGCTCCACTGCCTGTTTCCCTTACTTCGAATGGCGGCGCTGGGACTAGATCCAATGGACGAATCGGCCGACATCACGGGCATACCCTGGACAGGTAAGTATGCTTACTAAAAGTCAGCAGCTACAGTGTTTGTAGCTGCTTACTTTTGAAATGTTTTTTTTTTTTTTTTTTAAACCGGACCTCCTCTTTAAGTATAGTAATTTAAGGGCCACAAGATGAAGGTCATGTAGAGATAGCATCTGACAGTGGGAGTGGCTTAAGAGGAAAAGGTTACATAGAATCTGATAAATGTGCATAGAAACTCAAGCACTTAGTGGTAATTCATCCAAAAAATGATAATAAAATGGAGAAAGCAGCAGACTACATAAAGTGTGAATATACAAACACTTTGAGAAATAGTTAAATATTAACCACCTCAATACAGTGCAAGCCATTTTTCAGCTTTTAGAGCTGTCACACTTTGAATGACAATTGCGCAGTCATGCAACACTGTACCCAAATGAAATTGTTATCATTTATTTTTTCCCCCACAATTAGAGCTTTCTTTTGGTGGTATTTGATCACCTCTGCGGTTTTTATTTTTCGCGCTATAAACAAAAGAATAGTGACAAGTTTGAAAAAAAAAACGCATTATTTTTTAATTTTTGCTATAATAAATATCCAATTTTTTTTAAACAATTTTTTTCCTCAGTTTAGGCCGATATGTATTCTTCTACAAATTTTTGGTAAAAAAAAAAATCGCAATAAGCGTATATTGATTGGTTTGCGCAAAAGTTATAGCGTCTACAAAATAGGGAATAGATTTATGGCCTTTTTATTTATTTATTGTTTTACTACCTTGTTTCCCCGAAAATAAGACCTAGCATGATTGTCAGTGATGGCTGCAATATAAGCCCTTCCCCCCAAATACGCCCTACCCTGTTTCCCCGAAAATAACCCCTACCCTGGAAATAAGACCTACAAGGACTTTAACTAGGGCTTATTTGGGGGGTAGGGCTTATATTGCAGCCATCACCGACAATCACGCTAGGTCTTATTTTCGGGGAAAAAGGGTAGTAATGGCGGTGATCTGCGATTTTTATCGTGACTGCGATATTGCGGCGGACATATCGGACACTTTTGACACATTTTTGGGACCATTCACATTTATACAGCGATCCGTGCTATAAAAATGCACTGATTACTGTATGAATGTGACTGGCAAGGAAGGGGTTAACACTAGGGGTGATCAAGGGGTTAATTATGTTTCCTAGAGAGTGATTCTAACTGTAGGGGGAGGGGACTCACAAGGAGGAGACCGATCGGTGTTCCTCTGTACTGGGAATGCACCATCGGTCTCCTCTCACCTGACAGGACGTGGATCTGTGTGTTTACACACACAGTTCCACGGTCCTGCTGTGTTACCGGGCAATTGCGCATGCATCGCGGCCGCCGGGCACGCGCATTGGGTCCCGAGTGACACGGCGGGCGCGCGTGAGTGCCGTCGGCCGGGAAGGCGAGGGCGTCATATGAGAACAAGAGCCACGCCGCCTGGCCGTCATATGACAGCCGGCGGGCGGCAAGCGGTTAAATAAATGTGCTGATTTCATGCTGTGCAAAATGAATTAATAAAAGTGCTGAGTGCAAACAACATGATACATACATAACTAGAATAAGGGAATATAGTTAAAACCATCAGATAAAATTCATTCATGCATTACAAACAAAAGTTGATCTCCTGACAACTCATTCAAATGAATAGGGCTACTCTGCAATGCACACAGTTGTGGTGCACTAGTGCAGGGTTCAAGGAGATAAAGCAGGCAGAGAGGAGGCGATACAACACCTTCTCGCCACCTGTCTAATGTGCTCTGGAGAGCAATTCAAATGTTGATTGCTCTTCAGAGGGCAAAACTGGTGTGAATGAGCCATAAGGGTTAAAAGAGAAGTATGGGGTTTTGTTTTATTCCAGATTCATACTTGCCTAGGTGGATGCAGCATTGGTCCGATGCTGCATGTCCCCCACCGCCTCTAACACTGAGAACCGAGCGTTCTAACACCACCGATCACTGGGTTCTCAGAGCTCCCCGAGCAAAGAGCTGCTGACTGTCATTCACCAGCTCTCTGCTCACTGGAGCGCTGGGCTGTGGAGGGGGCGGATTGGCTGGATCAGGCTCTAAGCGGCTCGCTGAGAGGCTGAGTCGGGTGCTGTCTAGGCATGTGGGCGGATCCAGACTTCATTGTCGTGATCTTGCCTGAGCCTAGAGCGGCTCTGTGACGTCAGCTGACACGGGTCACAGGAGTGCAGAAGGAACTGCACTCCTGTGATCTATAGGAGAGGTATAGCCTAACGAGCTTTGGCTGTACTTCTCTTTTAACCACTTGACGACTGGGCACTTAAACCCCCTTAATAACCAGACCAATTTTCAGCTTTTGGTGCTCTCACATTTTGAATGATAATTACTCAGTCATGCAACACTGTATCTATATGAAATTTTTGTCCTTTTTTTCACACAAATAGAGCTTTCTTTTGGTGGTATTTACTCACCGCTGGGTTCTTTATTTTTTGCGCTATAAAAGAAAAAAGACCGAAAAATCTGTAAAAAAATACATTTTTCTTCATTTCTGTTATAAAATTTTGCAAATTAGTAATTTTTCTTCATATATTTTGGCCAAAATTTATACCGCTACATATCTTTGGTAAAAATAACCCAAATCGGTGGATATTATTTGGTCTACGTGAAAGTTATAGAGTCCAAAAGCTATGGTGCGAATATCTGAAAATTGATCACACCTGAAGTTCTGATGGCCTATCTAATTTCTTGAGACCCTAAAATGCCAGAAAAGTACAAATACCCCTTTTTGGAAAGAAGACATTCCAAAATTGTCATTTTTTCCCACAATTCTTTGCAAAATCAAGGTTTTTTTTTTACTTTTTTTTTTTTTCACAAAATTGTCATATTAGCAGGTTATTTCTCACACACTGCATATGCATACCACAAATTACACCCCAAAACACATTCTGCTATTACTCCCGAGTATGGCGATACCACATGTGTGAGACTTTTACACAGCGTGGCCACATACAGAGGCCCAATATGCAGGGGAGCACCTTCAGGCGTTCTGGAGTGCCCAGGCCAATTCTGACATTTCTCTCCTACATGTAAAAATCATCATTTATTAGCTAGAACCCCAAAACATTATATATGTTTTTTTAGCAAAGACCCTAGAGAATACAATGGTGGTCATTGCAACTTTTTATCTCGCACGGTATTTGCGCAGCAATATTTTTAACGCTTTTTTTTGGAAAAAAAAACTGTTTTGTGCTTTAAAAAAACCAAAACAGTAAAGTTAGCCCAATGTTTTTGCATAATGTGAAAGATGAAGTTACGCCGAGTAAATAGATACCCAACATGTCACCTTTCAAAATTGCACGCGCTTGTGGAATGGCACCAAACTTTGCTACTCAAAAATCCCCGTAGGCGACGCTTTAAAATTTTTCACTGGTTACATTTTTTGAGTTAAAGAGGAGGTCTAGGGCCAAAATCATTGCTCTCGCTCTACCGATCGCAGCGATACCTCACATGTGTGGTTTGAACACCGTTTTCATATGTGGGCGGGACTTACGTATGCGTTCGCTTCTGCATGCGAGCACACAGAGACAGGGGCGCTTTAATTTTTTTTTTTTTTTTATTGTACATTTTACTTTATTTATTTTAGTTTGATGCTTTTTTCCCCAAAAAAATTTTTTTGACCACTTTTATTCCTATTACAAGGAATGTAAACATCCCTTGTAATAGGAATATGGCATGACAGGTCCTCTTTACAGTGAGATATGGGGTCAATAAGACCCCACATCTCACCTCTAGGCTGGAAAGCCTGAAAAAAAAAAAAAAAAAAAAAAGATCCTGGCTTCGATCGTAGCGGTGAGTCAGTAAAAGCACCGGAAAGCGGCGGGAGGGGGGGACATCCCCTCTCGCCTCCCGTAAGAAAGATCAAGCAGTGGAACATCCACTATGATCGTTCTTATGGTGTAGGGAATCGCTGGCTGAAAAAGTATGACAGCCGGTGGGCGGGAAATGGTTAAAACGCATTTTTTTTTTTTACACAAAGTTGTCCATTTATACAATATTTCTAACACATAGCATGTACTGTACATACCAAAAATGACACCCCAAAATAGATTCTCCTACTCCTGAGTACTACGATACCACATGTGTGAGACTTCCACAGCCTGGCCACATACAGAGGCCGAGTACAGCCGAGTATGGCTCAGCATGGCAGGGTATGGCTGGGTATGGTGAAAATTGCAGAGTATGGCGGGGTATTGCAGAGTATGGCGGGGTATTGCAGGGTATCGCCGAGTATGACTGGGTATGGCTGGGTATCACCGAGTATTGCTGGGTATGGCAGAGTATTGCGGGGTATTGCAGAGTACTGCGGGGTATTGCAGAGTACTGCGGGGTATTGCAGAGTACTGCGGGGTATTGCAGGGTATTGCGGGGTATTGCAGGGTATTGCGGGGTATTGCAGAGTATTGCAGGGTATTGCAGAGTACTGCTGGGCAGGGGCGTTGCTAGGTCTACAAAAGATCTGGGGCTAGAGCCCATAGCAGCGTAGTAAAGAAAGTCATACGCTTGGGCAAGCATACACATGTATATACAGTAATATACGTGTGTGTGTTTATATATCTCCAGAGAGCCCCCCACTTACATCAGGGTCCCCAGAGAGCCCCCTTACATCAGGGTCCCCAGAGAGCCCCCTTACATCAGGGTCCCCAGAGAGCCCCCCTTATATCAGGTTCCCCAGAGAGCCTCCCCCTTACATCAGAGTCCTCAGAGAGCCTCCCCCTTTCATCAGGGTACCCAGAGGGCCCCCCACTTACATCAGGGTTCCCAGAGAGCCTCCCTTACATTAGGGTCCCCAGAGAGCCTCTACCTTGCATCAAGGTCCCCAGAGAGCCTCCCCTCCCTTTGGGGACCCCTGCAGAGACTCGGGGCTATTGGCCCCAGATTCGGGGCTATAGCCCCAAAAGCCACCCCCCAGCGACGCCCCTGCTGCTGGGTATTGCAGAGTATTGCGGGGTATTGCAGTGTACTGCGGGGTATTGCAGAGTATTGTGGGGTATTGCAGAGTACTGCGGGGTATTGCAGAGTACTGCGGGGTATTGCAGAGTATTGCAGGGTATTGCGGGGTATTGCAGAGGAAAGAAACAAAACACACAGAGCTTGTGCATTCTTTTCTTCCTGTCAGAAAAATCTCTAATAAACATGATTTTTGCTGATAGAAATTAATGTATGAGGTCTGTGTTCTGTCCCTCTGATGCTGAGTATCTTTACCAACTCCACCTGCTGTATAGTAAAATGATGCGGGCGAGATCACCTCTCGTTCTGGAACATTGCCGCCCCAGTCACACGCCTGTGAGGGCATGCAGCACGGTGATCGCGGGCATGCTGTGTCCCTTGGACAAGGCGCGACCCCGATTTCGGTAAAGAGCCAATGACACGGCTCTTTAACCATGTGACTGTCTGTGTCCAATCACATGTACACGTAAGTGCCGGTAATCGGCTCTCCTCGCATCACAATAACAGAGTGTGACATGAGGAGAGCCAATCAGCAGCATTTCCTAGCAGGGGAGACCTGTACAGGTAATCAATGCCCTGATTATGTGTGCAGCCCCAACAGTGCCCATCAATGATGCCAATTTGTGCCCATCAGTGCAACATATTAGTGCCTTCTCTTCAGTTCCATTTCATAAATGCCTATCAGTGCAGCCTCATGAGCGCACATCAGCGGAGAAAAATTACTTATTGCAAAATATACTGACAGAAACTAAGAAAACCTTTTTATTGATTTATTTTTTTCCCCTATAAATTTTCGTCTTTTTTAGTTTTTTGAGCAAAAAATAAAAAAAACCCAGTGGTGATTAAATACCACCAAAAGAAAGCTCTATTTGTGTGAAACAGATGATAAAAATGTCATATGGGTACAGCGTTGCATGACCACACAATTGTCATTCAGCCTGGGTTCACACTATTGCAATGTGGGAACCAGCGTGATTCCAGTGCCGGTTCCCACATCGCATCTCCCTCGCAGGCAGTTCACACCGCCTTATGCGAACCGCTGCGGGTGCCAATACAAAGTTAATGACACCCCCAGATCGCAGTACAAACTGTCAATTCAGACAGGAATCGGATCACATAAGGTGTGCACACCCAGGAGCTCCAATTCCAGTGTGAGAAAAAAAAGGTTCCTGCAGCATTTTCATGTAAATGTAAAGCGAGTTCAGCAATAGAACTGTATGGCAGAATTGGAATCACACAGACATGGCATGTGATCTGCACAGCAATGGGATGCGAATGACATGCGATGTCTGTGTTGGCAATAGTGTAAAGTCAGCCTGAAGGTGTGACAGCGCTGAAAATTGTCCTGGGCAGGAAGGGGGTAAAAGTGCCTGGTGTTGAAGTGGTTAACAAGAGCCTGCTGTCAGAGTCATTAGAACACTAAGAACATGTTTTCTTCTTGTCCTGTCCCTTGCCTGCACTAAACAACAAACCTATCACTGTCCAGGCTGCTGTACAAATTGCTTCTCCCCTCCCTGAAGTATACATTAATAAAGATTCATGTGGGAGTTACAGAGCTGCTTCTTCTTCTTCTTCCTGAAATCCAAACAAAGGGGAGGGGCTGCAGCACAGACAAAGCATGATTGGATAAGACTTTGTAGGTGCTTCCAAGATCCCTCCCTGCCTATGCTGCACGGGGCACAGGCATGATTACATCATGATCTAGCCCTGCATCTGGCTTGCTGTTTGCCGATCTCCGGACACAAAAGGGGCGTCACAGATAATCCCGGAGGGCGGGGCCTCCTTGCACTGCTGCTCGTGCTCCATGATGCCCCCGGGACCGATTCCCTGTCAGCGGCAGCCACTATCACTTTGTGCTAGGCGGAGAATGTGGAGGAGGAGCCAGGGGCCGGAAAAACATAGGCCACGCCTATCAGACAGCTGCGGGCCGCGAGCTGACAGACAACAGAAATGCGGGGGCGGAGCCTGCTTTGGAGACCGCCAATCAGGTGCGAGCGCGCGGCGAGAGGGCGTTAACATAGTGCGTCACTCTGAGGGGAGGTTCAGTCTGCCAGCTAGAGAAGCCGCATGATTCGCTTGTTCTCCGTCACGCCCACCTTGATGTCTCCCTAAAGCAACACCTTTGACTGGTAAGGGGGCGGAGATTGTAACTAGGGGATTTAGAGAGATAGGGGGCGGGGATTTACTGAAGCCGAGTTGGACATTTTTAAAAAAGGATCGGAGAGAACTTATCATGGGCGGATCTAGGCCAGTTGTGCCCCCACATCCCACATTGTAATTGCACCTCCCACCCACAACCCTTCTCCACTCCTGACGCTGCGGAGGCGGATTTTAATTCTACACCGGTGTTGGGATAAAGGTGCCACTAGACATCTCTGAACAGGGGCGGAGTCGTGTAAGAGTCAGAGACGCCCCAAGGTGTTGTCATGGTTACAGACGCTAGGTGTTTGCCGTGGTGGGAGGGGGTGGGCTCTCCTCTCCAGCTCCTCCCGTTCGTTCTCTGCTGACCTCTAGTCTCCGCCCCCGGCCATGCAATACATTGGGCAGTGCGGGCTCAGGGAGCAGCCTAGCTGTCCAATTTTAAGTCCCGCCCATCAGAATCTGACAGACTACAAAATCCGGCTGTACCGGCCAATCGCAGGCCACTCAGCGCGGGTATGAATATGGTAAGAATATGGGGGAAGAGCCAGGGACCTATAGAACATAGGCCACGCCTATCAGACAGCTGCGGGCCGCGAGCTGATAGGAGAAATGCGGGGGCGGAGCCTGCTTTGGAGACCGCCAATCAGGTGCGAGCGCGCGGCGAGAGGGCGTTAACATAGTGCGTCACTCTGAGGGGAGGTTCAGTCTGCCAGCTAGAGAAGCCGCATGATTCGCTTGTTCTCCGTCACGCCCACCTTGATGTCTCGCTAAAGCAACACCTTTGACTGGTAAGGGGGCGGAGATTGTAACTAGGGGATTTAGAGAGATAGGGGGCGGGGATTTACTGAAGCCGAGTCGGACATTTTTAAAAAAGGATCGGAGAGAACTTTTATGGGCGGATCTAGGCCGGCTGTCCTCCCACATCCCAGATTGTAATTGCACCTCCCACCCACAACCCTTCTCCACTCCTGACGCTGTGGAGGCGGATTTTAATTCTACACCGGTGTTGGGATAAAGGTGCCACTAGACATCTCAGAACAGGGGCGGAGTCGTATAAGAGTCAGAGACGCCCCAAGGTGTTGTCATGGTTACATGACGCTAGGTGTTTGCCGTGGTGGGAGGGGGTGGGCTCTCCTCTCCAGCTCCTCCCGTTCGTTCTCTGCTGACCTCTAGTCTCTGCCCCCGGCCATGCAATACATTGGGCAGTGCGGGCTCAGGGAGCAGCCCAGCTGTCCAATTTTAAGTCCCGCCCATCAGAATCTGACAGACTACAAAATCCGGCTGTACCGGCCAATCGCAGGCCACTCAGCGCGGGTATGAATATGGTAAGAATATGGGGGAAGAGCCAGGGACCTATAGAACATAGGCCACGCCTATCAGACAGCTGCGGGCCGCGAGCTGATAGGAGAAATGCGGGGGCGGAGCCTGCTTTGGAGACCGCCAATCAGGTGCGAGCGCGCGGCGAGAGGGCGTTAACATAGTGCGTCACTCTGAGGAGAGGTTCAGTCTGTCAGCTAGAGAAGCCGCATGATTCGCTTGTTCTCCGTCACGCCCACCTTGATGTCTCGCTAAAGCAACACCTTTGACTGGTAAGGGGGCGGAGATTGTAACTAGGGGATTTAGAGAGATAGGGGGCGGGGATTTACTGAAGCCGAGTCGGACATTTTTAAAAAAGGATCGGAGAAAACTTTTATGGGCGGATCTAGGCCGGCTGTCCTCCCACATCCCAGATTGTAATTGCACCTCCCACCCACAACCCTTCTCCACTCCTGACGCTGCGGAGGCGGATTTTAATTCTACACCGGTGTTGGAATAAAGGTGCCACTAGACATCTCAGAACAGGGGCGGAGTCGTGTAAGAGTCAGAGACGCCCCAAGGTGTTGTCATGGTTACAGACGCTAGGTGTTTGCCGTGGTGGGAGGGGGTGGGCTCTCCTCTCCAGCTCCTCCCGTTCGTTCTCTGCTGACCTCTAGTCTCCGCCCCCGGCCATGCAATACATTGGGCAGTGCGGGCTCAGGGAGCAGCCCAGCTGTCCAATTTTAATTCCCGCCCATCAGAATCTGACGGACTACAAAAGCCAGCTGTACCGGCCAATCGCAGGCCACTCAGCGCGGGTATGAATATGGGGAGAATATGGGGGAGGAGCCAGGGACCTGTAGAACATAGGCCACGCCTATCAGACAGCTGCGGGCCGCGAGCTGATAGACAGCAGAAATGCGGGGCGGAGCCTGCTTTGGAGACCGCCAATCAGGTGCGAGCGCGCGGCGAGAGGGCGTTAACTTAGTGCGTCACTCTGAAGGAGGTTCCGTCTGCCAGCTAGAGAAGCCGCATGATTCGCCTGTTCTCCGTCACGCCCACCTTGATGTCTTCCTAAAGCAACACCTTTGACTGGTAAGGGGGCGGAGATTGTAACTAGGGGATTTAGAGAGATAGGGGGCGGGGATTTACTGAAGCCGAGTCGGACATTTTTAAAAAAGGATCGGAGAAAACTTTTATGGGCGGATCTAGGCCGGCTGTCCTCCCACATCCCAGATTGTAATTGCACCTCCCACCCACAACCCTTCTCCACTCCTGACGCTGCGGAGGCGGATTTTAATTCTACACCGGTGTTGGAATAAAGGTGCCACTAGACATCTCAGAACAGGGGCGGAGTCGTGTAAGAGTCAGAGACGCCCCAAGGTGTTGTCATGGTTACAGACGCTAGGTGTTTGCCGTGGTGGGAGGGGGTGGGCTCTCCTCTCCAGCTCCTCCCGTTCGTTCTCTGCTGACCTCTAGTCTCCGCCCCCGGCCATGCAATAGATTGGGCAGTGCGGGCTCAGGGAGCAGCCCAGCTGTCCAATTTTAATTCCCGCCCATCAGAATCTGACGGACTACAAAAGCCAGCTGTACCGGCCAATCGCAGGCCACTCAGCGCGGGTATGAATATGGGGAGAATATGGGGGAGGAGCCAGGGACCTGTAGAACATAGGCCACGCCTATCAGACAGCTGCGGGCCGCGAGCTGATAGACAGCAGAAATGCGGGGCGGAGCCTGCTTTGGAGACCGCCAATCAGGTGCGAGCGCGCGGCGAGAGGGCGTTAACTTAGTGCGTCACTCTGAAGGAGGTTCCGTCTGCCAGCTAGAGAAGCCGCATGATTCGCCTGTTCTCCGTCACGCCCACCTTGATGTCTTCCTAAAGCAACACCTTTGACTGGTAAGGGGGCGGAGATTGCAACTAGGGGATTTAGAGAGATAGGGGGCGGGGATTTACTGAAGCCGAGTTGGACATTTTTAAAAAAGGATCGGAGAGAACTTATCATGGGCGGATCTAGGCCGGTTGTGTCCCCACATCCCACATTGTAATTGCACCTCCCACCCACAACCCTTCTCCACTCCTGACGCTGCGGAGGCGGATTTTAATTCTACACCGGTGTTGGGATAAAGGTGCCACTAGACATCTCAGAACAGGGGCGGAGTCGTATAAGAGTCAGAGACGCCCCAAGGTGTTGTCATGGTTACAGACGCTAGGTGTTTGCCGTGGTGGGAGGGGGTGGGCTCTCCTCTCCAGCTCCTCCCGTTCGTTCTCTGCTGACCTCTAGTCTCCGCCCCCGGCCATGCAATACATTGGGCAGTGCGGGCTCAAGGAGCAGCCTAGCTGTCCAATTATAAGTCCCGCCCATCAGAATCTGACGGACTACAAAAGCCAGCTGTACCGGCCAATCGCAGGCCACTCAGCGCGGTTATGAATATGGGGGAGGAGCCAGGGACCTGTAGAACATAGGCCACGCCTATCAGACGGCTGCGGGCCGCGAGCTGATAGACGAGAAATGCAGGGGCGGAGCCTGCTTTGGAGACCGCCAATCAGGTGCGAGCGCGCGGCGAGAGGGCATTAACTTAGTGCGTCACTCTGAGGGAGGTTCCGTCTGCCAGCTAGAGAAGCCGCATGATTCGCCTGTTCTCTGTCACGCCCATCTTGATGTCTCCCTAAAGCAACACCTTTGACTGGTAAGGGGGCGGAGATTGTAACTAGGGGATTTAGAGAGATAGGGGGCGGGGATTTACTGAAGCCGAGTCGGACATTTTTAAAAAAGGATCGGAGAAAACTTTTATGGGCGGATCTAGGCCGGCTGTCCTCCCACATCCCAGATTGTAATTGCACCTCCCACCCACAACCCTTCTCCACTCCTGACGCTGCGGAGGCGGATTTTAATTCTACACCGGTGTTGGAATAAAGGTGCCACTAGACATCTCAGAACAGGGGCGGAGTCGTGTAAGAGTCAGAGACGCCCCAAGGTGTTGTCATGGTTACAGACGCTAGGTGTTTGCCGTGGTGGGAGGGGGTGGGCTCTCCTCTCCAGCTCCTCCCGTTCGTTCTCTGCTGACCTCTAGTCTCCGCCCCCGGCCATGCAATAGATTGGGCAGTGCGGGCTCAGGGAGCAGCCCAGCTGTCCAATTTTAATTCCCGCCCATCAGAATCTGACGGACTACAAAAGCCAGCTGTACCGGCCAATCGCAGGCCACTCAGCGCGGGTATGAATATGGGGAGAATATGGGGGAGGAGCCAGGGACCTGTAGAACATAGGCCACGCCTATCAGACAGCTGCGGGCCGCGAGCTGATAGACAGCAGAAATGCGGGGCGGAGCCTGCTTTGGAGACCGCCAATCAGGTGCGAGCGCGCGGCGAGAGGGCGTTAACTTAGTGCGTCACTCTGAAGGAGGTTCCGTCTGCCAGCTAGAGAAGCCGCATGATTCGCCTGTTCTCCGTCACGCCCACCTTGATGTCTTCCTAAAGCAACACCTTTGACTGGTAAGGGGGCGGAGATTGCAACTAGGGGATTTAGAGAGATAGGGGGCGGGGATTTACTGAAGTCGAGTTGGACATTTTTAAAAAAGGATCGGAGAGAACTTATCATGGGCGGATCTAGGCCGGGTGTCTTGTCAAATAACATCGGCTGTCCCCCCACATCCCAGATTGTAATTGCACCTCCCACCCACAACCCTTATCAACGTCTGACGCTGCGAAGGCGGATTTTAATTCTACACCGGTGTTGGGATAAAGGTGCCACTAGACATCTCAGAACAGGGGCGGAGTCGTGTAAGAGTCAGAGACGCCCCAAGGTGTTGTCATGGTTACAGACGCCGGGTGTTTGCCGTGGTGGGAGAGGGGGGCTCTCCAGTCATGCAGTACATTGGATGGGCGGTGCGGGCTCAAGGAGCAGCCCAGCTGCCTTGGACATGAGACCCCGCTACCAATTTCAACTCCCGCCCATTAAAATCTGACAGATTGCAGAAGCCGGCTGTACCGGCCAATCAGCGCCGCGCGGCTGCTCAGGCACAGCGTGCTGGTTACCTAGCAACCCGATGTCAACACTGCGAAGCGCACGCAGCCGTCCACATGGCCAACATGCGCGCGCCCGCCTCCTCGATGAGGATTGGCCCGCCCCCTTATTTTCCACGTCACACGGCTCTCGTCTCAGAGGAAGGGAGAGCCGATGTTCTGTCAATTTCTCCAACCCATCACAACCACGTGCCCTCCTCCATAAGGCAAGATTTGTGATTTGGTAGTTCTGTCCGAACACCAACTCACTGATGTCCAGTCCAGAAGTCCATTTAATTTTATTATTAGCTGAATTAAATAAACTATGTGCAGCACGTTTAAAAAAATAAATAAAAATAAATAAATGTCGTGTGATGGAGGAAGAGAATTCCCGGAAATGATTATGTGACATTCCGATGGGGACACCCAATTTAAGGGGGAACTCCGAAAGGGACACGTGACTTAAGGGGGAACTCCATGGCGACACGTGACTTAAGGGGAAACTCCGATGGGGACATGTGACTTAAGGGGGAACTCTGATGGGGACACGTGACTTAAGGGGGAACTCTGATGGGGACACGTGACTTAAGGGGGAACTCTGATGGGGACACTTAAGGGGAACTCTGATAAGAACCTGATTTAAGGGAGATCTCTGATGGGGAGTACCTGATTTAAGGAGGGACACTGATAAGAACCTGATTTAAGGGGGCACTCTGATAAGAACACCTGATTTAAGGGGGGAACTCTGATGGGGACCCCTGAAATAAAAAGACACAAGTTGTGTTCTGACACTTGCCGTCCTGCAACGTATCCGTACCTCACTAGGCTTTAGCTTGTTATACCAGGATGATGTTTGCAACGGCTGGCATCACCCCGGTACCGTTCTTTTAGAGCTGACAGTCGGCTTTCTTGTAGAAGTAATCCTAGTGGCTAATTAGCCGCTGGACTGCTTTTACGAGCAGCGAGAGGAGATGTCTCCTGTCGCTTTCTGTGGCTGTATTGGGATCTCCCATCCCACTGGAAGTCTCGATCAACCAGCTGGCACTTCCGCCGGCTGATCACAGGGCCCAGAAAAGACCCGATCAGCTTTGTTGGGCTCTATAATATAGTAACCCAGAAGTAATGACGATCTTGGTGTAATCAAATGCTTCTAAGTTTAGAGGAGGGATTTGGGGTCTTATAGACCCCAGATCGCTCCATAAAGAGTACTTGTCACATGCCTATTGCTGTCACAGGAAGTACTTGCATTCTTTTTGACAGCAGCAAGAGTTTAAAATTTTTTATTTAAAGCGAGGACATTGTAAAAAAATTATATATATATATATATATATATATATATATATATATATTAAAGTAAAGTGCCCTTGTGCAAAGGTGAATGCATGCGTTGGTCCCACACATGTAAGGTGAAATGGTAAACGTCAGATCATGGGCAGTAATTCTAGAAGCAGACCTTCTGTGTAAAGCGTCGCCTATGGATAGTAAAATTTACATTGTTTGTTGCCGTTGCACGGTCGTACACAGTTTTAAAGCGTGACATGTTTGGCTCAGCGTAACATCTTTTATTTTCACCAAAAATTGGGTTATGTATTGTTTTTTTGCCTTAAAATGTAAAACGGTGTGATTTTTTTTTTCCCCCCAAAAAGTGTGTTTGAAAAACTGTGCAATTACCGTGTCGCATAAAAAACCCACCATTTCATTCTCTAGGGCTTCTGCTTTATTATATAATGTTTTGGGGTTTCTAACTACATTTCTAGCAAAATTCCAGATGTAACAAAACTGTCAGAAAAAGACCTGAAGGTCAAGTGGTTAAAAAAATAAATAAATAAATAAATATATATATATATATATATATATATATATATATATATATATACACACACAGTATCTCACAAAAGTAAGTGCACCCATCACATTTTTGTAAATTTAAAAAAAAAATCGTAAAAAAATTGCAATTAGTGTTTATTGATTGGTTTGCGCAAAAGTTATAGCTTCTACAAAATAGGGGATAGATTTATAGCATTTTTATTATTATTTTATTTTTTTTTTACTAGTAATGGCAGAGATCTGCAATTTTTATCGTAACTGCAATATTATGGCGGACACGTCGGACAATTTTGACACATTTTTGGGACCATTGGCATTAATACAGCGATCAGTGCGATTAAAAATGCATTGATTACTGTAAAAATGTTACTGGCAGTGAAGGGGTTATGTGTGTCCTAGGGAGTGATTCTAACTGTGGGGGATGGGGACAGTGAAGGGAAGACAGCAGGTTGTTTGTTCATACTCTGTATGAACAGTCGATCTGTCACTGCCCCCTTTTCATTATTCACACATATATATTGTGTATGTAATATTTTGTCATTATTATTTTAATAGACGTTGTAGGTACTAAAAAGTAGCACTACAACATATTATAAAAATGAATCTGGTTTGTGTGGAGCACGCTGAGGCAGGGCAGGAGTTTTTCATTACACATATTAGCAAATCATTGCTTTTTTTTAATGTAGATTTTACACAACGTCCCAACTTTTTGGAATTGGGGTTGTGTTATTATTATCAATGCTGCTTTCTATCTTCAGCATGTTATATTGAAGCCCCACTCAGGAGTAAAATAACCTTTTTACCCCATAAGCCCCCCCCCCCTTCCCAAACCGGTTCTGACTGTCTATTTTCCCTCTTACCCAGTGAAGATGGCAATACTCACTTAAGTCCCCCATCCAGGTCCCTCATTGCTACCAGTTGTGTGCAGGACCGCTAATCCAGCATTGCCATGGTGCCCTGTGCCCTCCAATCCCCTACCTTCCCCCTCTCATGATCTTTGTCATCTTCTAACTCCTAAGAGGACCCAGCTGACGGCCATACTGTAGGGATTGTCCATATCACTGCCCAACAAAGGACACCAAGCAGAATAGGAATAGGAGAAGACTCTGGGCTGCGGCGTATTATGTAAAAATGGGCATTTAGATGGGGTTTTTTTTTTCCAACAATCACATAGATGGTGGTAAGTGGCCGGGTGACATTGATCCCGGAGTGGCGTTTTAAAGCAGACTTTCACTTTAAAGTGAAGTGCCGCTTTATCCACCTCCCCACCCTAAACACTTTGAAATGTGTTTTGTTTTCTTTTTTTTATTCCAGGGAGCCAGTACCTTTTTGGACAGGTACCCCATTCCCACATCCTCATATTTTACATGGGCAAGAATGACATTGCTCAGCTTGCCCCCTTCTCTGCCCCCAGCCTCCTGGGATATGTCACACGTGCAAGGAGCCTGCAGAACCAGTCTTTTTGCACCACAAAATCTCATGCATGCACAGCGGGGTGCCGGTTGAGATTGCTCAGGAAGTCACAGCAGACTCCCAAATCCAAAGATGGAGGTGCTGGGGACCCAAAGAAGTGCGATGAACCATCTGCTGAATGATGACAGGGACTGGTCAGTACCTCCATTTTAGAGGGTCAACATTTGCAATATTTGTTGCAGGGGACCGTTTATTAATTATTTTTCTTTTTAGAAGTGAAAAAAATTGTAATATCACCCCATTGCAAAAAATCAGCATAGGATGCATTTATGTGAAGTATCACTGTGACCGTCGGCGTGAGAGCAATTCCGGGGTCAAAATTCATGGATAGTTAATATAATAATTTTCCAATGGTACATTCTTCCTTCCTTAAACGTCAAAGTCAAGTCCTGTATCAAAGATGGTGATGTCGGGACCTGTAGCGGTAATAAGAACTGGCTGCGGGAAGCTCTGAATCCTGGACATGGAAAGTTACTGGTTTTTAAAATATGTATATATAGTATTTGTATCTGCTGATTTTTTTTTTTTTTTTTTTTTACAGAAAGCCCAACTGAATTTCCTGGCTTGGTCACATAGCCCGGTCCTCCTATCTCTGCTCATGTCCAGACTAAGGATGGGCTCAGCCATGTTTCGGATATGAATCTAAACTCGCCTGGGTTATCTCACCGGGAAGCTCTGACTTATTGTAAGGGCAGGGGGGACTGATGTGAATTGGTGTAATATTTCCCTAGCTGGGAGCGGGACTGTCAGGGCTGTTTGGACTGAAGGGACCATCTGGCGTAGAGAGACTGTCACTGTAACTCAGGTGTCATATCGGTGAGGTGTCTATCATCTGTGCTGCTGCACACTGCTGTCAGTGCCACTGTGAGAGTCAATTTCACATGTGTGTAAATCGATTGTATCTACTATCGTCATTAAAATAAAAAAATATATATATTTTTTGCCTTTTTATCTACCTTAAATCACATCGCTAATTGCATATTGTACTTGCTTGTAGCCTAAATACTTAAAACTGTGATTTTGTACTTTTGGAAATGCCAGGAAAATTTTCGGTGTTGTGTCAGTAAATTTTAATCTGGTAGGTTGGCAACACTGCCTCTTAACATGCCCTGGCAACAGTCCAACAGCTGTCAGTCCTCAGGCTGAGTGTGCCAACCTTTACCAACCCTGTCTAACAATATATTATTAGCATAGCTGGTAGTAGATTGTCACATGCAGCCAGACTTTCTGTAATGTTGAAGTCATTTTTTTGAGCTTCTTCATCCCACTTCTTCAGTTCTGGAGAAGGTTTGATGGGCCTTCAACATTACAGAACAAGTCCAGTTGAATGTGACTACTACTAGCTATGCTATGACCTGGATACATTGGAACCTTCACAGACAGTAATTATGGAAGAATATATTTATTATTACACAGCCACAGAACATACAGATGGATCTTCTATCAGACACTTTATTAAATACAGCTTATTACATAAGATTAAAGTAATAAAGGTTCACAAATTTCTTACTGTCAATCTTGATAGTGACAAACCCTTCAGAGGCGGTCCACACCACACCTTCATTTCCCCAGATCTCCGCCATCTGCACCGACTGTTCATTATCCCCTGTAATAGAGGAGATGAGGGGTACCTGCAATGTACTATCTATACCAGTCCTGGGAAGAATGATAATCGGGTAAAACTGATCTCTAAGACACCAGTCCAGAAGGAGCCTGAATAGGCCTTGTGTACACACCAGCAGAGACGCAGGTGGTAATGGACCCTCATCAGGATATCGTTTTCAATGGTCACATTTTAAATCCTAAAGCCCAACTCCAACTAAAACGCTGTACAATCTGCTTTACATCCACCACCAAATCTGTCATAGAAGGCCCTGTGCATTGGATACAAACTAAATGCGTTGTGTAAATTTGTGCTCTTTGATGTAAAAATTGGTAAGTTTAAAAGAAGATTATACAATCAGATTGTGACATGTATGGTCACCCTAATACTTGTGATCTTGTCATGCTAGAGGCGACTAACCTGTAGAGAAATAACTCACCCGCTTCCATGGTGATGCTCCCTTTCTGGCCGGATTAGCGAGTTGTCCGTCCCTCGATGGCGGAGACACTGTACAATCGTCCTTCATCAGCGAGGGAGAGCATTACCGCCATAATCCAGCCAATGAGGGAGTGACTCTGCAGAAACAGGAGAGCGGTTCCTCCGCCCTCTAGTGACCCTGTGTGACATTGTGTAGGTACAATGCTGGCGGGGCGCCAAACTGCTGCAGAAACATTTTTCTTTTTCATGCCAGGTTCACATATCTCCGGCTGCGGTTCACGGCATGGGGCCCGGTGCATGTCTATTCACCGGTTCAGGTGCGATTCAGCTCTGAATTTTTGCATGAATTCGCACTTGAACCGGACCCAAAGATGCACAGCACCCTTCTGCAATCTGAACTGCGGTCACCCCAGACCTGTTTGAAACGGCTCCATTGACAGCTGGTCACACTCGCCTGTCATGCAAATTGGATGCATATATGTGAACCTAGCCTGAAGCTTTTAAAGTGGAACTAAACCCATCGATCAGTTCCCCAAAACAGTTACATTCGGGGAATGCCGTGAGAAAGAAAGATAAAAGTTGCTTGTGCTCTCAACCAAACTGTCAAGCCACCAAATGGCTGCTGTTATAACTGATCACATGTGCAGCACCCACTGCAGATCAAACTGAGGCAAAGATGGCAGCTTCATGGGCTGTAAACAATCGTTTACAACTTAGGTGCCCAACCTGTGCCCTGCAGACACTAAATTTGGGTCCCCCATTTCCCTGTAATAGCTGGGATTTCTAGCAGTCTCATGTGATGTGTCTCCAGTCTACTACTTTCTCTTGAACCATGTTCCCAGCCTCCAACAACTCCTATATTCTGATCACAGTCTCTGACAGTAGTCTCCTGTAACATAACCACTTTCTCTTGTATCATGCCCACAATCTCTGACCATCTCTTGACTGCAGTTACTAACCATATCTTGTATTATGCTTGCAGTCTTTAGGCTCAACCGCATGTGAATCGCACATGTGAAATGGAATGCATTCCTGCAATTCACATGCGATTCAGTGCAGTGCGATTTGAGCCCATTCATTTTAAATGGGCTCAAATTGCAACAAAGAACTGCATGCACCATTTTTGAGCTGCACCACAACTGGATCGCATGGTACAGAATGGCGTTATGATGCAGGCAAACGCACTGTGTTTGCAGTGTCATTAATATTGACACATTGTTACATAGTTTGGTTAAAAAAAGACACAAGTCCATCTAGTTCAAAAACAAAAAAATACAATTCCATATACACAATCCTTCACTCACAGTTCACCTGGAGCAGGTCACAAGGGCAGTGTGTTTTGCATGCAATACGGGAAATCCAAACTAATTGCAGTGTTTCCCACACTGCCTTAGACCTACACTTAAAGTGATCATAAATGTTCCTTTAACCACTTCAATACCAGGCACTTAGACACCTTCCCGCCCAGCCCAATTTTCACCTTTCAGCACTGTCGCAATTTGAATGACAATTGCGCGGTCATGCTACACTGTACCCAAACTAAATTTTTATCATTTTGTTCCCACAAATAGAGCTTTCTTTTGGTGGTATTTGATCACCTCTGCGGTTTTTATTTTTTGCGCAACAAATAAAAAAAGACCGAAAATTTTGAAAAAAAACAAGTTTTTCTTTGTTTCTGTTAAAACTTTTTGTAAATAAGTACGTTTTCTTCTTCAATGACGGGCACTGATATGGCTGCACTGACGGGCACTGATATGGCGGCACTGATGGGCACCGATCAGGTGGCACCAATGAGGTAGCACTGATGAGGTGGCACTGACGGGCACTGATGATGGGCACTGATAGGCGGCACTGATGGGCACTGATAGGTGGCACTGATGGGCACTGATAGGTGGCACTGGTATGCGGCACTGATGGGCACTCATAGGTGGCACAGATGGGCACTTATAGGCGGCACTGATGGGCACTCATAGGTGGCATTGATGGGCACTCGTAGGTGGCATTGATGGTTACTTATGGGTGGCACTGATAGTTGGCACAGATGGGCACAGATGGGCACTGATATATGGGCACTGATGGGCACGGATGGGCACTGACAGGTGGCATGAATGGACACTGATGGGTGGCACTGATGGCACTGCTTGTTTGCAGTGATGCCCCTAAGGGTGGCATTGCTGGGCATCACTGCAACATGATGGTGCCAATCAGTGCCCATTTGTGGGCACTGATTGGTACAGATTTGGCACACTGGGCACATGTGGATGGCCATGGGGTACATACCTGGCCATCCACATGTTGCCCCTTCCCTGGTGGTCCTAGTGGCGATCCCTGGTGGTCCAGTGTGGTGATCTGAGGGGGGGCTGCGCTGATAAACAATCAGCGCAGACCCCCCCTACCAGGAGAGCCGCCGATCGGCTCTCCTCTACTCGCATCTGTCAGACGCGAGGGAGGAAGAGCCGATCAACGGCTCTTCCTATTGACAGCGTGATCAGCCGTGATTGGACACGGCTGATCACGTGGTAAAGAGCCTCTGCCTGACGCCCAGTCAGGATAACAGAACCACTTCCTGGACGTCAATCCGCCATAGGGCGGGCGGGAAGTGGTTAAAAAAATTATATATATATATATATACTTGCCTGATTTGTGTAATGGTTTTGCACAGAGCAGCCCTGATTCTCCTCTTCTTAGGTCCCTGTCAGTACTCCTGGCTCCTCCCTCCTCCCTGCTGATGCCCCCCATAGCAAGCAGCTTGCTATGGGGCACTTGTGCATGCTCACTTCTTAGCCGTCTTAGGCCTGCCCCCTACTCACTGGCTGTGACTGACAGCAGCAGGAGCCAATGGAGCCTGTGTCTGAGCTCTAATCAGTGCAGTAAGAAATGTGATGAACAATGCACCCTACTCTAACAAAACATATACATCAAAAAAAAGTGCAAAATAAGTGCAATATCATGAATGACCGCTAGATGTCCCTAGCAGATTAATTAACATAAAGTGAACGTGCAAAATATACAATAATATAAACTCTGAAGTGCTATTATACATAAAATTACCACCAGATATCTCCAGTCCAGTGTATAGCAAAAATTATAAATAAACTTATGGTGCAGTGTCCGAAAGGTAAAGTAAACTTCCATCAAATGATTTCTAATAGTGCATATGATTCCATTGGTCCATTGCGCCACCAACACCGGTCACACAGCCTACTCACCAGATTTTCATGACCCCCATTACAGGAGTCATATACAGCAGATTGGCACAGGCAAGGCACTGTATGTTTATGGATGAAATATAATGAGCACGTCACTCTATCCTAATGTGCACACGTCACTCTATCCTATTGGGCACACAGCACTCTATCCTAATGGGCACACAGTCAGCACTCTATCCTAATGGGCACACAGCACTCTATCCCAATGGGCACGTGTCACTCTATCCTAATGGCCACACAGCACTCTATCCTAATGGGCACATGTCACTCTATCCTAATGGGCATGTGTCACTCTATCCTAATGGGCACACAGCACTCTATCCCAATGGGCACGTGTCACTTTATCCTAATGAGCACACAGCACTCTATCCTAATGGGCACACATCACTCTATCCTAATAAGCACACATCACTCTATCCTAATGAGCACACGTCACTCCATGCTAATGGGCACACGTCACTTTATTCTAATGGGAACATGTCACTCTATCCTAATGGGCACACAGCACTCTATCCTAATAGGCACACGTCACTCAATCCTAATGGGCACAATCACTCTATCCTAATATGCACACGTCACTCTATCCTAATGGGCACAAGTCACTTTATTCTAATGGGAATATGTCACTCTATCCTAATGGGCATGGGTCACTCTATCCTAATGGGCACACATCACTTTATTCTTATGGGAACATGTTGCTCTATCCTAATGGGCACGGGTCACTTTATTCCAATGGGCACATGTCACTCTATCCCAATAAGCACACGCCACTTTATTATAATGGGCACACGTCTTTTAAGTCTAAGGACACCCGTCACTCTTTTCTAATGGGCACGTGTCATACCTCCAAGATGACCACTGCCTTGCTAAAGAAGCTGAGGGTAAAGGTTATGTACTGGCCAAGCATGTCTCTAGACCTAAACCCTATTGAGCATCTGTGGGGCATCCTCAAATGCAAGGTGAAGGAGCGCAAGGTCTCTAACATCCACCAGCTCCGTGATGTCGTCATGGAGGAGTGGAAGAGGACTCCACCAGAGCTTCACAGGTTGCCACTGGAGTCCATGCCCAAGAGGGTTAAGGCAGTGCTGGAAAATAATGGTGGCCACACAAAATATTGACACTTTGGGTGCAATTTGGACATTTTCACTTTTGGTGCCAGCCATTTAGACATTAACCACTTCAGCCCCAGAAGGATTTGCCCCATGCCTGACCAGGCCATTTTTTGCAATACGACACTGCGTCGCTTTAACTGACAATTGCGCAGTCGTGTGACATTGTACCCAAACAAAATTTATGTCCTTTTTTCCCCACAAATAGAGCTTTCTTTCGGTGGTATTTGATCACCTCCTGCGATTTTTATTTTTTGTGCTATTAACAAAAAAAGAGCGACAATGTTGCAAAAAACACAATATTTTGTGGTTTTTGCTATAATAAATATCCCCCAATTTTTTAAAAAAAAACTATTTTTTTCCTCAGTTTAGGCCGATATGTATGGGCACATGTTGCTCTATCCCAATGGGCACATGTCACTCTATCCTAATGAGCACGTCATTTTATTCCAATGAACACATGTCCTTCTATCCTAATGGGCACGTAATTTTAGTCTAAGGGCACTTGTCACTTTGTGAATCGATAAGAATTTATTGATTTTTATTCATAAATTAAATTTCCAATTAGAGCCTAGCACTGCTCATGGCAGCTATGAAATTTTTTTTGGCCCCTTACACAGCTCTAGGCCTGACCACTAACACCCGTATGCACTCAGCCCCCCCCCTCACCTGTATATATGGCAGCTAATCTCTGCCCATCTCTTGGATCATACCCAGGGATTGCATAGGCAGTGCTGGAGATGGGCGGAGTCCTTACAGAGCCACGCTCTGATCCTGTTATTTTTCTCTGTGTATTCACTATGATAGACTCTCCAGGGGGCGCTCGCATGCCTCCTTATAAGGATGTGGCCCCTCCCACATGATGTCACAGGCCAATGGTAAGGAGTTGCAGCCTGCAGGGGAGTGTCAGCAGTGGTGTGTGCTCAGTGCTCAGGAGAGGACATGTGACAGAGAGCTCCGGAGCAGCTTAGCTCAGTGGGTCACAGAGATTATCATCATTATATCATCTTATTTATTGTTATCTATAACTACATATCTATCATCATTTCAAAAAGTAAATAATAAATATTAATAGATGATAATAATCCGGTCAATAGGGCAGTGGACGGTGTCAATAGGGCAGTGGATGGTGTCAGTAGAGCAGTGGATGCTGACAGTAGAGCAGTGGATGGTGTCAGTAGGGCAGTGGATGGTGTCAGTAGAGCAGTGGACAGTGTCAGTAGAGCAGAGGTTGATGCCAGTAGGGCGGTGGGCTGTGTCAGTAGAGCAGTGGACGGTGTCAGTAGAGCAGTGAACAGTGTCAGTAGAGCAGAGGTTGATGCCAGTAGCGCGGTGTCAGTAGAGCAGTGGATGGTGTCAGTAGAGCAGTGGACGGTGTCAGTAGAGCAGTGGATGGTGTCAGTAGAGCAGTGGATGGTGTCAGTAGAGCAGTGGATGGTGTCAGTAGAGCAATGGACAGTGTCAGTAGAGCAGAGGTTGATGTCAGTAGGGCAGGGGACAGTGTCAGTAGAGCAGAGGATGGTGTCAGTAGGGCAGTGGATGGTGTCAGTAGAGCAGTGGACGGTGTCAGTAGAGCAGAGGTTGATGTCAGTAGGGCGGTGGACGGTGTCAGTAGGGCAGTTGACTGTGTCAGTAGGGCAGTGGATGGTGTTAGTAGAGCAGTGGACGGTGTCAGTAGAGCAGTGGACGGTGTCAGTAGGGCAGTGGATGGTGTCAATAGGGCAGTGAATGGTGTCAGTAGAGCAGTGGACGGTGTCAGTAGAGCAGAGGTTGATGTCAGTAGGGCGGTGGACGGTGTCAGTAGGGCAGTTGACGGTGTCAGTAGGGCAGTGGATGGTGTTAGTAGAGCAGTGGACGGTGTCAGTAGAGCAGTGGACGGTGTCAGTAGGGCAGTGGATGGTGTCAATAGGGCAGTGAATGGTGTCAGTAGAGCAGTGGACGGTGTCAGTAGAGCAGAGGTTGATGTCAGTAGGGCGGTGGACGGTGTCAGTAGGGCAGTGGACGGTGTCAGTAGGGCAGTGGATGGTGTCAGTAGAGCAGTGGACAGTGTCAGTAGAGCAGTGAATGGTGTCAGTAGGGCAGTGGACAGTGTCAGTAAAGCAGTGGATGGTGTCAGTAGGGCAGAGGACGGTGTCAGTAGAGCAGTGGATGGAGTCAGTAGAGCAGTGGATGGTGTCAGTAGGGCAGAGGACGGTGTCAGTAGGGCAGTGGACGGTGTCAGTAGGGCAGTGGACGGTGTCAATAGGGCAGTGGACGGTGTCAGTAGAGGAGTGGACGGTGTCAGTAGAGCAGTGGACGGTGTCAGTAGAGCAGTGGATGGTGTCAGTAGAGCAGTGGATGGTGTCAGTAGAGCAGTGGACAGTGTCAGTAGAGCAGAGGTTGATGTCAGTAGGGCAGGGGACAGTGTCAGTAGAGCAGAGGATGGTGTCAGTAGGGCAGTGGATGGTGTCAGTAGAGCAGTGGACGGTGTCAGTAGAGCAGAGGTTGATGTCAGTAGGGCGGTGGACGGTGTCAGTAGGGCAGTTGACGGTGTCAGTAGGGCAGTGGATGGTGTTAGTAGAGCAGTGGACGGTGTCAGTAGAGCAGTGGACGGTGTCAGTAGGGCAGTGGATGGTGTCAATAGGGCAGTGAATGGTGTCAGTAGAGCAGTGGACGGTGTCAGTAGAGCAGAGGTTGATGTCAGTAGGGCGGTGGACGGTGTCAGTAGGGCAGTGGACGGTGTCAGTAGGGCAGTGGATGGTGTCAGTAGAGCAGTGGACAGTGTCAGTAGAGCAGTGGATGGTGTCAGTAGGGCAGAGGACGGTGTCAGTAGGGCAGTGGACGGTGTCAATAGGGCAGTGGACGGTGTCAGTAGAGGAGTGGACGGTGTCAGTAGAGCAGTGGACGGTGTCAGTAGAGCAGTGGATGGTGTCAGTAGGGCAGTGGATGGTGTCAGCAGTACAGTGGATGTTGTCAGTAGGGCAGTGGACGGTGTCAGTAGTGCAGTGGACGGTGTCAGTAGAGCAGTGGATGGTGTCAGTAGAGCAGTGGATGGTGTCAGTAGAGCAGAGGACGGTGTCAGTAGGGCAGAGGACGGTGTCAGTAGAGCATTGGATGGTGTCAGTAGAGCAGTGGATGGTGTCAGTAGGGCAGTGGATGGTGTCAGTAGAGCAGTAGATCGGAGCACTGCGCCCCGAGTCCACCCAGTTGTGTGACAATAGCGAATGAATATTACCACATTGCACAGTAACGTAGGTTACTTGCATTGTTTCAGTGGCTGTCAGGATTTATTTTGCCATTACCAATTGGGGAGATTTCCCTTCACTTCCTGTTCAATAGCTGAAACAGGAAGTAAAAGAAAAACACTCCATATTGGGGGGATTCTATAACTAGTGTCTCCATGAAAAGATTTCAACGCTATTTCTATCTTGGTGACAGCTCAAAATGTGGGATTTTCTTTTACTTTCACGCTTGGTAACCTAAAAGGGACAAATAGAGAGGGTGAATCTCCCTAAGGCCCCATTCACACCTCACTTCTTTTTCTCAACACACATAGGGTAGCCTATTCACTTAAAGCGGAGTTCCACACAAAAATCGAACTTCCGCTTTTCGGAACCCTCCCCCCCTCCGGTGTCACATTTGGCACCTTTCAGGGGGGAGGGGGGTGCAGATACCTGTCAAAGACAGGTATTTGCACCCACTTCCGGCATAGACTCCCATGGGAGTCTATGCCTCTTCCCGTCCCGACCGCGCTGTCTGCTGGGAACACACAGCTCCCAGGAGAGAGCGGGGACCACTAGGGACGCACAGCGTGACTCGCGCATGCGCAGTAGGGAACCGGGAAGTGAAGCCGCAACGCTTCACTTCCTGATTCCCTAACCTAGGATGGCGGCGGCAGCTTCCGAGAACCGAGCGGGTTCTCGGCGTCCCCTGCCGACATCGCTGGACCCCAGGACAGGTAAGTGGCAATGTATTAAAAGTCAGCAGCTGCAGTATTTGTAGCTGCTGGCTTTTAATATTTTTTCTTTTTGGCGGTGTGGGTGAACCCCCGCTTTAAATGGACTACCCTATGCGTGGCAAACATGTCAAAGAAGCTTCACATTTTATTTATTTTTTACAGTGCGTTTTGGCGCATTTGTGGCCTGTTTTGCTATGCACAACTTGCTCGTATGCTGTCCGCGTTTGGGGTGCCATTGAAAGGTAATGCCACTGCAAGCACAGTGCATGTTTTGCACATGTCCCAGCAAGATGCCCAAAAATGCACACTTCTGCGTTCATTTCCAGAACACACAGGTGTAAATAGGGACTAACAGGGGCACAGACAGGAATAATTACCTGACAGGTGTTCTCATCCCTCTCCACTCTATCCAAAACTAAAATGTTTTTCCTTTAGCTATACTTTAACTCCTTCCTAAATATTAAATTTAATGGTGCACTCTGGGCAGATTTAATGTATAAAGACAAAACTTTTTTTTTTGTTTTGTTTTGGATAGAGTGGAGAAGTATTAGAACTCCATCTGGGTAATTTTTCTGTTTTTGCCCCCGTGAAAGTGAAAGAAAATCCCATTTTTGCCTTGACACTTAAAGCGGTAATAGAGGGGAAATTTTCCAATGAGGACACTAGTTCTGGTGACCCTGATGACAACCAGGGGTTCCCTCATTTTGGAGGGATTTCCTTTCACTTCCTGTCTTGGCTATGGGGTATAAAGTGAAGGAAAATCTCCCCAAGGGGGCACAGATGGCAAAAAAATAATAATAAAATATAACAGGGATTATAACCCTCCCTTACTCTGTCCTAAATGAAAGGTTTTGCCTATAGCTCTACTTTAAAATACATAAATGAATCTGCTGGATATTCATGACTACATCTTTAAATGTTTTTTTTACAATGCAAGCAGTGTAAACACTTACAGTCAGGTCCATAAATATTGGGACATCGACACAATTCTAATCTTTTTGGCTCTATACACCATAACAATGGATTTGAAATGAAATGAACAAGATGTGCTTTAACTGCAGACTTTCAGCTTTAATGTGAGGGTATTTACATCCAAATAAGGTGAACGGTGTAGGAATTACAACAGTTTGTATATGTGCCTCCCACTTTTTAAGGGACCAAAAGTAATGGGACAGATTAACAATCATCCATCAAACTTTCACTTTTTAATACTTGGTTGCAAATCCTTTGCAGTCAATTACAGCCTGAAGTCTGGCACGCATAGACATCACCAGACGCTGGGTTTCATCCTGGTGATGCTCTGCCAGGCCTCTACTGCAACTGTCTTCAGTTCCTGCTTGTTCTTGGGGCATTTTCCCTTCAGTTTTGTCTTCATCAAGTGAAATACATGCTCAATCGGATTCAGGTCAGGTGATTGAATTGGCCATTGCATAACATTCCACTTCTTTCTCAAAAACTCTTTGGTTGCTTTCGCAGTATGCTTCGGGTCATTGTCCATCTGCACTGTGAAGCGCTGTCCAATGAGTTCTGAAGCATTTTGCTGAATATGAGCAGATAACATTGCCCAAAACACTTCAGAATTAATCCTGCTGCTTTTGTCAGCAGTCACATCATCAATAAATACAAGAGAATAAGTTCCATTGTCAGCCATACATGCCCACGCCATGACACTACCACCACCATGCTTCACTGATGAGGTGGTATGCTTTGGATCATGAGCAGTTCCTTTCCCTCTCCACACTCTTCTCTTCACATCTCTCTGGTACAAGTTGATCTTGGTCTCATCTGTCCATAGGATGTTGTTCCAGAACTGTGAAGGCTTTTTTAGATGTTGTTTGGCAAACTCTAATCTGGCCTTCCTGTTTTTGAGGCTCACCAATGGTTTACATCTTGTGGTGAACCCTCTGTATTCACTCAGGTGAAGTCTTCTCTTGATTGTTGACTTTGACACACATACATCTACCTCCTGGAGAGTGTTTTGATCTGGCCAACTGTTGTGAAGGGTGTTTTCTTCACCAGGGAAAGAATTCTTCGGTCATCCACCACAGTTGTTTTCCATGGTCTTCCGGGTCTTTTGGTGTTTCTGAGCTCCCCGGTGCATTCTTTCTTTTTAAGGATGTTCCAAACAGTTGATTTGGCCACACCTAATGTTTTTGCTATCTCTCCGATGGGTTTGTTTTGTTTTTTCAGCCTAATGATGGCTTGCTTCACTGATAGTGACAGCTTTTTGGATCTCCTATTGAGAGTTGACAGCAACAGATTCCAAATGCAAATAGCACACTTGAAATGCACTCTGGACCTTTTATCTGCTCTTTGTAAATGAGATAAGGAGGGAATAACACACACCTGGCCATGGAACAGCTGAGCAGCCAATTGTCCCATTACTTTTGGTCCCTTAAAAAGTGGGAGGCACATATACAAACTGTTGTAATTCCTACACCGTTCACCTGATTTGGATGTAAATACCCTCAAATTAAAACTGAAAGTCTGCAGTTAAAGCACATCTTGTTTGTTTCATTTCACATCCATTGTGTTGGTGTATAGAGCCAAAAAGATTAGAATTGTGTCGATGTCCCAATATTTATGGACCTGACTGTATATTCAATCTGGTATCAGCCACTCATAGTCCCTGTACAGCAGAGCTCAGATTGGGGAGGGAGAAGCAGCATAGGGAGCCAGTCAGTTTTGGGAGGAGAGAGCAAAGTAACAGAGAAACAAGCTCATCAGACTACAGCAAATCTTTTCAGTATCCAGGCAGCAGAAAAAAAATCAGATCTACTATACTTCAAGCCTGGCTGTGCTGTGTGGCAGAGCTGTGTAATTCTCAGGACTGGCAGAAATACAAATCATTAAGCCTCCATTCACACCTGTGCTGCTTGTCATGCGGTTCCAAATCGCATGAAAAGTCTCTGCCTATTGTCGGCAATAGTTAAAATTTGTGTCTCCTACTTTGCGGTGCCACACCGATCTGAAAAAAAGGTTCCTGCACTATTTTTGGCGATTTTTGATTGAATGTACAAGGAATTTTTGTACAGCTTAAGAGCATCTCTACCTTTGGACAACAGCATTGTCAATCTGGGGAAAGGGTAGTGTTATGCCGCGTACACACGAGCGGACTTTATGGCAGACTTTGTCCTGCGGACTTTTCAACAGACTTTACGACAGGCTTTTCGAATGAATGGACTTGCCTACACACGATCAACCAAAGTCCGACGGATTCGTACGTGAAGACGTACGACCGGACTAAAACAAGGAAGTTCATAGCCAGTAGCCAATAGCTACCCTAGCGTCATTTTTTGTCCATCGGACTAGCATACAGACGAGCAGACTTTTCGACCGGACTCGAGTCCGTCGAAAAGATTTGAAACATGTTTCATTTCTAGGTCCGTCGAACTTTTGGGGAAAAAAAGTCCCCTGGAGCCCACACACAATCAAATTGTCTGACGGACTCCGGTCCGCCGAACCAAGTATGGCGTAAAGTCCGGTCGTGTGTACGCGGCATTAGATGTACTAGCAGATTTAGATGGACCTGACTAACAAATTAAAGGCAAACTTCAGCTAATTAAAGTGGTAGTAAACCACCACAAAAATATAAAAATTGCAGGTTTAAGTCCCTATGAACTAGTATGCACTGCATACTAGCACATTATGACAGACTTACCTGCACATGGAGTTCTCTAGAGCAGTGCTGTCACGGCTCCCCTGTGCTTCCATCTTCACCCTTCTGGGTTTGCAGGTTGTATGGATGCTCTGGGTAGGGATTGCCATCCCTTCAGAGCGCATGCGCCGGTGACATCATTGGCTGCATCCATTGTAAATTTCTCCTAAACAATGCACATTTAGAAGATATTTACTGTACCTACAGGTAAGCCTTATTATAGGTACAAGTTAAAAAGTGGACTTTCCTTCCTCTTTAAAGCCTGCCTAGGAAGACTCACTCCTGCAGATTGCCATCAGAGCCAACACACTGCTTGCATCAGGGCTGAGGGTTGTTAGGAAGAGTACTGAGGGAGGGTGTGGTGATGCTTTTAGAAAGCTATGTACAGCTCCCTGCCAGCACCTCGTACCAACCATGATCTGGCTGCAATGCATAAAGAAGCACAGAAACACAAAAATGTAGTATAATGACATCTAAAATAAGGAATGGAATGTCATTTCATTAGCGTCTCTTAATGGTGGTCAAGTGTTACGACACAATTCATAAGCATGTCTGTATTTGCTGGTGCTTCCTCTCTATTTGCTGAAATTACCTGGAAAGTCACTTCTCTACCACCTTGTTTCGGGGGGGAGGACCTCATCTTGTTTTCAATTGTGAAACAATCTGTAATCAGTCTAACTTGTGACCAGTTTTTAGGTCTTTACTGCCTGGCATATCTGGAATAAATAAAGAATTAAAAAAAAACATGAATTAGCGTGTCGATGACATCATACTGGTGCTATGGTAGCTGGAACTGGGCCAGAATAAGTCATAAATGTGACAAAGTGAGCAATAAAAAAAACACAACAAAGTTTTGAACTAATCTTCAAACTAAAAATAGAAAGGAAAAAAATGGCTAGATTTACAGTCCAAAGCGTACATACAATAAAAGCTGCAGTACACCGCGCTGTGTTCTGTTATTGTCATATCATAGTGCCAGGTGCGCTGTGTCCTCATATAAGATTGCCAATCTCTCCACTCTCTTATATGGGATAGTGGTGAGTGGGTGTTGTCAATCAATCAAAGATAAATACATTAGACCCCTTTCACACTGGGGCCCCGGCGTTAGCGCCACTAGTTTTAGGCCGCAAGTGGGGCGCTTTTAACACCAAAGAAGGGGGTAAAAACGCACGTGTTGCGGCGCTTCCGAAACGTTTTTCAGGCGCTTTGGAAGCACTGCCCATTCATTTCAATGAGTAGGGCGTTTTGGGATCGCTGTATACAGCGCTCCCACACCACCCCAAAGATGCTGCTTGCAGGACTATTCCTAACGTCCCCCAAATGCACTGCCCCAGTGTGAAAAGACACACTGAAACGAATGGGAGACGGTTTTCAGGTGCTATTTAGAGGCCACTTCTATCACTAAAATGCCTGAAAACCGCCTCAGCGTGAAAGGGGTCTTAATGTGCAACTAAACTCTCTCAATCACATTAACTATTTTAAATGTTTATGCTGCTCACATGAGTAAATAGATAAGAAGATATATCATATTTACTTAATTTAGGGCCAGTTCCCACTGCTGCGATGCGGGAATGCTGCAAATCACCCATGCGATCCGATTCTGCTGCGGACCAAAAAAAGGGTCCTGTGCGAGTTTGGTCCGAATGCGATGCGCATCGCAGAGATCGGATGTGATTTGCACTGCAGTGCGGTGAGAATCACATCCAATCTCGGACATCGTGGGAACCGGCCCTTAATCTTTTTTTTTTTTTTTTACATTTCTTCAGTTGCTTCCTGGTTTTTGGCCTAGGCTAAAATTATGTCATACTTCCCAGGAGTCTTCATGGGTATTTTCTTCTTTCATCTGGAGGAGGGAAGGAGAGGCTTTCTCAGCTAAGCACACACTCCTGCCTGCATGCCTGAACTAAGGGCTGATGGATTCCAGGAAGTAAATGCTACATTAATCATTTGTCCTTACTCAAGATGGTCATTGCTAAAAATGCTGCGGATGTTTTTCAAAGTGATTTCTCAATAAAATAAAGCATGGAGACATGTATGGATGAGTGAGTTTACTTTGAATATTAAAAGAGAAATATGGATTTTTTTTTATCCCATATTCATACTTACCTATGTGGATGCAGCATCGGACCAAATGAGCCCAGGCTGGACTTCTCCTTTAACCGCTTCTGGACTGCCCTATACTAGCTTTATTGCTACAGGGTGGCAGCTGTGTGCTGGATCATGTATAAATACAACAGCTCTCTTCATTATACACAGCGGAAGCCAATCGGCGGGTGCAAGATACTAGATGTCCGCCAGCCGATCGTTGGGCAGAGAGACAGAACTTTGATCTGCCTATGTAAACAAGGCAGATTGCCATTCTGACAGAGGGAAGGGATGGCGTTTGTGTCCCTGCTACATTCCATCTTATCCCCTAGTAAAAGCACCTCACACAGTTCACATAAACACTGGTGAGGCACACAGTTAACCCTTTGATCATCGCTGATGTTATGAATGTATAAACAAGGGTTGTGGCGCTTCCTATAGGGTAATGGGTGGGAGGGGTGTTAGTGCTGTACACAGGTGGTTCCCTCAGATGAACCCCAAAACCAGGTGCCTGGTATCTACCAGGAACAAACTAAGTAACCGTACGGATATGTATATCTATAACTAGATATAGACGCATACATTCATATACACCCCCATGTATCAAAAGAAAAATATATATATATATGTTCCTGAGGGTGGTTCATTCAAACCTACTTAAAGCGGGTGTGGGCTGGTGCATTCAGACTGAATGCACCAGCCCACACCCGCTTTAAGTAGGTTTGAATGAACCACCCTCAGGAACATATATATATATATTTTTCTTTTGATACATGGGGGTGTATATGAATGTATGCGTCTATATCTAGTTATAGATATACATATCCGTACGGTTACTTAGTTTGTTCCTGGTAGATACCAGGCACCTGGTTTTGGGGTTCATCTGAGGGAACCACCTGTGTACAGCACTAACACCCCTCCCACCCATTACCCTATAGGAAGCGCCACAACCCTTGTTTATACATTCATTAGTTTATAGAGAATCCTCTTAGGAAGCTCTTCTAAAGGAGGCAGCATACCTATATAGTGCCCTAAGCGCAGCTTTTTGTTCTCCACATCGCTGATGTTAACCCCTTCATTAGTACAGTGACGGTGCATATTTTTAGCACTGATCACAGTATTGGTGTCACTGGTCCCCATAAAGTGTCAGAATGTCCAGCACAACATCACAGTCCACTATACGTCGCTGATCACCACCATGACTATTGGATAACAGATGTATATTAACTATATCAACCCTTATACTCTTACTCCAAATAAATAAGACCACACCAGCTTTTGGAGTAATAAAAAAGGCCGTAGCAGCCTACTTTATTTTAACATATCAAAAATATAAAATATAAAATAATAAATTCTGTCATAGAAAAACAATAACCAAAAACATCTGTTATACAACCTGTTATCCAAAAGAGCGTTGGTCTGAGCAATCGCTTAGCAAAAACAAACTGATGGCGATAACAACTATAGCACTGCAGCCCTAATCCAAAATCTCCAATAGGCCTCAAGCCGACAAGCTGGCTCAGAGACTGCCGTGACCGCAGTGCCCCATTATCACTTCCCGGCTAACCTCCGTTAACCGGGAACCAAAAAACCTCCGGACCCATATCAGCGCTGGATCCCCACTCTTACTTTTTGCCATCTTCCTTCCTTTGCCCAGACCAACGCCCGCCACTGCCACGACATCTTCTCCTTTTCACCTGTGAACAAAAGAAAAACAACATACCCTTCTACGCTAACATTTTTTTTATTTATTAGGGAGGGTGGGCGGGAACTTTCCTAAACTTTCTGTTGTCCCTCCCAGCGCAGAGACTCCTTTTAACTAGTCCCACCCCTGATCCTCCCTCCCCCTCGGCTCTAAACTCACCAATTAACTTTAACCCTTACACTGCTACCACTGTCATGTGCGCCCTTTGCATACATCATTGCATGCTGTTGCTCCAGGCTTTTCTTTACTAGTAAAAAATTAATAAAAATGTCCTATAGTTTGTAGATAATATAACTTTTGCGCAAACCAATCAACATACGCTTATTGGGATTTTTTTTAACAAAAATATGTTGCAGAATACATATTGGCCTACATTTATGAAGAAATTCAATTGTTTCTATTTTTTTATTGGATATGTTTTATAGCAGAAAGTATTAGTATTATTCTATGTAGTATTATTCTACATTTCTCGTGTTATTTATTATTAAAGTTATTTATTTTTAGGTAAACCTTTATTCACCTGCGATACCATCTAGTACCATCAAGATGCCACGGCGTCCACGGCGCAACAATCGTGAAATACTGCCACGTGACCCAACAGGTATGACAATTGTACCATATGAACCCCTTCATGACCGCATAACACATATATGAGGCATCCAGGAAGTGGCCTTTAAACCTGGGTGCTCCATATTTGTGTTCTTACAATACATACTATTGTTTCTTGGCTATGTTATGGGCACAAAAAACAAATCACACACACATGTGGTTTCGCTGCGATCACTAGGAACAGGAAAATTATTTGTGCAGTTTTTTTTTGGTGGTGATACATTGTAATGTCCTAAAATATACAGCTAAATTTAACTACTTCCTGCCTGTAGGACATCCATGGAAGTCCTCGGGTTGAAGTAGTTATATCGGGAAGGTGCACCTACAGGCATCATTCCAGTATGGGTTTTTTCAGCCAGCGATTCTGTTTGTGGCAGAAGTGATTCGAGTGGCTAAATAGCCACTCAATCACTTCTGTGGGTGGCAGAAGAAGCCCCCCCCCTGCTTCCTTTCCCGAGCTCTAAGTGTAAAAAAAAATAAATAAAAAAAAAACATGGTTGTATAAAATAAATAATAATAATTAAAAAAAAAAGAATTAAAGCACTCCCATCCCACTGTGCTTACACGCAAATACGAACGCATATGTAAAGGGTGATCGTTCCACACATGTGAGGTATTGTGACAAACATCAGCATGAGAGCCATAATTCTAGCACCAGACCTCCTGTGTAAATCTAAACTGGTAACCTGTAAAGGCCTTGAAAGTGTTGCCTATGGAGAATTTTAAGCACCATAGTTTGCCGCCATTCCACGGGCAGATGCAATTTTAAAGTGTGACATATCGGGTATCTATTTACTCGGCGTAACTTCATCTTTCACATGATACAAACAAATTGGAGTAAATATTGTGTTTTTTTTAAAATGTATTATTATTATTTTATTATTTCCCCCCAAAAAAATGAGTTTGAAAAACTGCTGCACAAATACCGTGTGACATAAAAAATTACAACACCCATCATTTTATTTTATAGGACCTCTGCTAAAAAATATATATAATGTTTGGGGGTTCTAAGTAATTTTCTAGCACAAAAAAGGTACAGTATAATCCACCTGGATACAAGTAGTTGTGATGATATGCACAGTTTTACGAACACATGTCAAAGTTGCAAAGTTAGGATTGGGCGTTGACTCTGGTCATAAGCCCTGGTTCACATTGCAGCGATTTGGCATGCGATTTGACATGTCAAATGACATGCAAAATCAGCGACTATTGCCAGCAATGGCACCATCTGAATCAGTGCAACGCCGCACCGATTCCTGAAAGTAGTTTCTGTACTACTTTTGGGGACTTCGGGGTGCGATTTCAATAGACATCTGTGCAGAAACCCACACAGATGTCTTTGAAATCACCCCCGATGTCGTGCCTGACATGAGGTAAAAAGAAATTGATTTAATTCCCGCTGTTAATGGAAACCTAGGCTAAAGGGGAGAAGAATTCCTTTTCTACCCCTGTTAAATAATTAAATTTTTCTACCAGTTTCAAATTGTTTATTTAGAGTTTATATGTTGACCAATTGCCATTCAGCATACGTGTATATATACTGTACATTCTGAATGGCAAGCGGTTATACTAGGATTATGGGTGCAGCAGCAGCCATAATCCTGTTATCAATTTTTACAGCCGCCCATTCACTTTTATTTATTTTTAAAATCTTAAAAAAACAAACAAATGCGCATGTAGGTCTTGCACACATATGTAAACAGTGATTGCATCACTCAGTGAGGTACCGCTGTGAACACCAGAGTGAGAACAATTATTTTAACCCTTTCATGACTAAGCCTATTTCTGACATTTGGTGTTTAAAAGTTAAAATCCCTATTTTTTGCTAGAAAATTACTTAGAACCCCCAAACATTATATATGTTTTTTAGCAGATAATCTACAGAATAAAATGACGATTGTTGCAATATTTTATGTCACACGGTATTCATGCATCGGTGTTTTAAACGCAACTTTTTGGGAAAAGGGACACTTTCGTGAATTTTAAAAAAAACAAAACAGTATAGTTATCAAAATTGTTTTGTATAATGTGAAAAATGATATTACGCCGAGAAAATAGATACCAAACATGTCACGCTTTATAATTGCACGCACTCGTGGAATGGCGATAAACTTTGGTACCTAAAAATCTCCATAGGCGACGCTTTAATTTTTTTTTTACGGTTACCAGGTTAGCGCTACAGAGGAGGTCTAATGCTAGAATTATTGCACTCGCTCTGACGATCGCTGCGATACCTCACATGTGTGATTTGAACACCGTTTACATATGGAGGCACGACTTCCGTATGCGTTTTCTTTGCTGCGCAAGCTCGCGATGACGGGGGGCTTTAAAAAAATGTTTTCTTATTTATTTTATTTATTTTTATATTATTAAATTGTGTTTTTTTTTTTTTTAATTTGATCACTTTTATTGCTGTCGCATGGAATGTAAACATCCGTTCTGACAGTAACAGGTGGTGACAGGTACTCTTTATTAAGGGATCGGGGGTCTAAAAGACCTCCAATCCCTCCTTTGCACTTCAAAGTATTCAGATCACTGAAAACTGCGTATCTGAATACTGTATATTTTTTAAAATCCGGCGCCATTGGCAGCCGAGTAAACAGGAAGTGACGTTGTGACGTTGCTTCCGTGTTTACATTCAGGAGACTGGAACAAAGCTGTTTCTGGCTTCGTGCTAGTCTGTCTCTAGCTGCCATAAGTGGCGGATCGCAGATCGTGTCTCCCGGTGGCATATATTTACCTGACACATCATTATCTTTTATAGTTTAGCAAAAAAAATGTGTATTATATTGTGTTTATGTGCAGTAAAAAGCAGACCTCTATCTAATCAGCTGTCTTGCAGGGCAGAGGAGGGATCAAGGATCCAACAGACCCCTGGTTTCTCCATGAAGAGTACCTGGCTGTCACTGCCCAAAGCTATGACAGGGGGTTTTGTCCACCCCTTGTAATAGCAATAAAGTTGAATGAAAAAAATACATTTTAAAAAAAATTTAATAAAAAAAATACATGTGAGGTATCGCTGTGAACCTCATAGTGAGAGTAATAATTCTAGAGCCAGAGCTCACATTTAACACTAAACAGATAACCTATAAAGGCTTTTGTGTGTGGCCTATGGACAATCTCGGGTACCTTAGTTTGTTGCCTTTTCACAGGAGTGTGCAATTTTAAATCTTGGCGTTTGGTAATGAATTACCTGACACCTTATGTGTTATATTTTACCAGCAATATTGGGTATTATTTTGTGCACTAAAATTCATTTAAGTGTATTTTGCATGAAAATGTGCAGTATGATGTATTATAGATGGCTCTGTTCTCTGTGAATAGAAGATTAGGAAGGTTTAATTACAATTCAACTAGTCATCATTGAACTTATGCATGAATCTGAAAATTAAAGTGATTCTAAACCAAATTTTTTTATCTTTGAAATAACAAACAAGTCATACTTACCTGCTCTGTGCAATGGTTTTGCACAGAGCAACCCAGATCCTCCTCTTCTCATGTCCCCCTTCCAGCTCTCCTGGTTACTCCTCTCTGCAGAGTACCCCCCACAGCAATACACTTCCTATGTGGGCACTCATGTGGGCCCGCTCCTAAGCTGGCTCTGTGTGTCCATATGACCCTGCCCCCCTGCTCCCTTCTCACTGGCTGTGATTGACAGCAGCTAAGAAACAATGAAGAGGGGGAGAGCAGAGAGAGCCTCTGCTCTCATGCATAGCACTGGATCAGGATCAGGCTCAGGTAAGTGTAAGGGGGAGAGCGGCATGTTTAACACTAATGCAGAAAATGCATTAAGGTAAAAAACCTTCTGCCTTTATGTTTATTCTGTTTTTATTGCATTCTCAAATTTTACACAAGAAAACCAAATAGAGAAACTGCTGTGAAACATAAACAGTGCGCTGTCTAACAGTGACATTCAAAAAACAGTATGTCATATGTGCATCAAAGTATAAATAAAAAATCAAAGTAATCATCCTTGTAAATATATAAATCAGTATTAAATTTAACAGTGTGAAGTGACAATTACACTCAGAACCCCAATTAAAAGGGATTATGTGTCAAAAAATATAAAAACAAATCAAACAAAGATTATAGTGAAATCAAAAATATAAACTGGTATCCATTCTATCAGTACACTTGAAATGCGCATAGAATCACTTGTGAATTTAAACTTCTGGTAAGCGGCCATTTCGTTTGCTTAGAACACGGTGGTGGAGCACTGACACTTTGCATTTGTTGTGCACGAGGACACTGCAATACCATGGATATGGATGGACACCTTTGGTGGACTTTTACTCACCTGTTTATGAACATTTTTGATTTCACTATAATCTTTGTTTGATTTGTTTTTACATTTTTTGTCACATAATCCCTTTTAATAGGGGTTCTGAGTGTAATAGTCATTTCACACCAAATGTGCTTGTGTATTTATGAACTACTTTTAAAAGTGGTTGTAAACCCTCGTTTTTTTTTTTCTTAAATAACAAACATGTCATACTTACCTCCACTGTGCAGTTAGTTTTGCACAGAGTGGCCCTGATCCTCCTCTTCTGGTGTCTCTCAGCGGTGCTGGTGGCTCCTCCCCATATCGAGTGTCCACGTTGGAGAAGGCTCTCCTTGGTGGACACCCGTGCGGGCACACTCCCAAGTCCTGCATCTGTGTCCATTCACACAGAATGCAGGACTCGGCCTGCCCCCTGGCACTGCGTCATTGGATTTGATTGACAGCAGCGGAAGCCAATGGCTGCGCTGTTATCAATCTATCCAATCAGGGCACAAGACACCAGCTAGATCTGGTGTGCTTGTTCCCGGCAGGAGGAGGACAGCGTTCAGGTAAGTAAAACATAGGGGCTGGGGGGCTGGAGCACTACAGAAGATTACAATGCATACAATGCATTAAGGTGAAAAACCATGAGGGTTTACAACCCCTTTAAGTACATTCAGTTATTAACTCACTAAGGTTTTAGTGTTGCATGTGTTAAATTCTATACTGATTTATATATTTACAAGGTTGATTTCTTTGGATTTTTATTTATACTTTGATGCACATATGACATACTGTTTTTTGAATGTCAATATTAGACAACGCACTATTTATGTGTCACAATTATTTTGAATCCTAGTACTCCAAGGATTTTCTACACAGCAGTCCCTAGATTATGAGAGGCTGAGAGCATCCTTACATAACTAACAGAGAAATTGTAGATCACAAAGAATACACTTTCCACCACCGGTACATTCCAGGCAATACAAAGAGAATGCTGGTGCATTTAGTAGGAAAAAGAACTTAAGCGCACTCTGGACCAAATAGAGGGTGTGTACCAAGTTATTGTAATCACCTGTAAGGGCGAGCTTATGGGCGTAAACACAAAACTTTAATAGCTGTAAAAAAATACAATATAGAAACAGTATGAAACCAAGTATATAAGGAGCCTCTGCCAATATCTTGAATGACAGGGGTATCAATTCTGCCATCTATGTAGTCATAAATATGTGGTAAGTAGTAAAGTTGTAGAAGTAATCAGTATATAGACATCCGCAAATCAATCATTATGCAAGTAACCTATATAGGAGAGAGAAAGGGTGTACAGTTTGAGGTAAGGTAGAGAGAGGGAAAAAGGAAGAGGAAAAAAATGGGGTGGAGGGGGGGGCTGGGACTCGAGCGCTACAGACGAATGAAGCCGGGGTATCCAATTCGAGACTGGTAGACAGTAGAGCAACAAATTATACAGAAGAGCCAAACTTTGGAGAATGTCCGAATTGATTCCAAACTGACCATGTGAGGGTATATACCTTCTGCCTTTAGAACATATAGATTGCCAAGCATATGTAAACCGTGATTGCATCATACACGTATACAGGTATCACTGTGAACCTCATAGTGAGAGCAATAATTCTAGAGCCAGAGCTCACATGTAACTCTAAATGGAAAACCTGTAAAGGCTTTTCAAGTGTTGCCTATGGAACATTTCAGGTACTGTAGTTTGTTGCCATCTCACAGGAGTACGCACTTCTAAATCTTGACGTTTGATATAGATTTAATTGAAGAAACATCTTTTATAAAAAATATATATTGGGTATTATACTGTGTACTAAAATTATATTACAGTAGCCTCTGTTCTAGTGCACAGAGCTGCATTGAGATCAAGCTCAGGTAAGTATAAGGGGAAGAGCTGCATGCAGAAGGTTTTTTTACCTTAGTGCAGAGGACATCATAGGGTAAAAAAAAACTGCTTTCAGAACCACTTTAAGTCTTAAATTATATCAAATTTTCTAGTTCACCTATGAGACAGCCACATGCGCAATTGAAATTTGTTAAAAATTGCCTTAGTCATTTAATGATTAAAACTGTGATAGAATGGGTTACATGACAGAAATGCTGAAATCTCTGACATTGTTTATTTCAGGCATGGATTCACCGATTGCACACCGCACACGGTCTAGGACAGCTCGCCGACAGCAACAGGAGAACGCCAGGTCCAGTAGAAGTAGATCTCCAAGAGACCGCATCGTTGCTGAGGACCAGCCAGCACCAGCCAGACCACTGGCCAGGGAGTATCAGGCGCTGCCCACATGTACTATCTGTTTAAGTGAAATTGAAGTGGGAGAGGACACTACCTTACCCTGCTCCCACCAATTTCATTCAAACTGCATCGATACATGGAGGGCACAAAGCAATACCTGCCCTCTTTGCAGAGCATTAATAGATTTTTTTCCTCCGCAGGATGTCAATAGGAGAGAAATCCGGAGGATCGACTTCTGGGATATACCCTTCCTGAGTGGGGAAGACGCCATCAACTTTGGTTTCTTCTATGAAATTGATGAATTTGGCAATTTAAACTTAGTTTTCTATGTGTAACATCTCTTCTGTTTGTTTAGATACCGGAAATCAGATGACACCTGCTAAGACCGCTATAAAGAGGAAAACAGGACCACCAACTACCTTGCTCCTATGGTGTAGTAATGTGTACTATATAAAAAAATGTATATCTGCTGTTATTGATAAAAATGTTTATTTGTGGGGAGGGCTGGGAGCACCCGATTAGGACGGATGGAGCACGTCTGGGTGGGGCACAGAGCCGGTGGGGCATGAAGAATGGCCCAGTGGGGCACAGAGAGCCAGTGGGGAACAAAGCAAGGCCCGGCGGGGCACTAGGCATATGGAGCCAGGTCCTGCGGGGCACTAGGTGTATAGAGCCAGGCCCGGCGGGGCACTAGGTGGATGAGCCAGGCCCGTAGAGGCACTAGGCGGATGGAGCCAGGCCCATAGAGGAACTAGGTGGATGGAGCCAGGCCCGTAGAGGCACTAGGCAGATGAAGCCAGGCCCGTAGAGGCACTAGGCGGATAAAGCCAGGCCTGTAGAGGCACTAGGCGGATGGAGCCAGGCATGCAAAAGCACTAGGTGGATGGAGCCAGGCATGCAAAGGCACTAGGCAGATGGAGCCAGGCCCGTAGAGGCACTAGGCAGATGGAGCAAGGCCCAAAGAGGCACTAGGTGGATGGAGCCAGGCCCGTAGAGGCACTAGGCGGATGGAGAAAGGCCCGTAGAGGCACTAGGCAGATGGATCAAGGCCCAAAGAGGCACTAGGTGGATGGAGCCAGGCCCATAGATGCACTAGGCGGATGGAGCAAGGCCCATAGAGGCACTAGGCAGATGGAGCAAGGCCCGCAGAGGCACTAGGCAGATGGAGCCAGGCATGCAAAGGCACTAGGCGGATGGAGCCAGGCCTGTAAAGGCACTAGGCAGATGGAGCAAGGCCCAAAGAGGCACTAGGTGGATGGAGCCAGGCCGTGTAGGCACTAGGCGGATGGAGCCAGGCATGCAAAGGCACTCGTTGGATGGAGCCAGGCCCGTAGAGGCACAAGGAAGATGTAGCCAGACTCGGCACTAGGCAAATGCTGCCAGGCATGCAAAGGCACTAGGCGGATGGAGCCCGGACTGAAGAGTTACTAGGCAGATGGAGCCAGGCATGCAAAGGCACTAGGCGGATGGAGCCAGGACCGTAGAGGCACTAGGCAGATGGAGCAAGGCCCAAAGAGGCACTAGGTGGATGGAGCCAGGCCCATAGAGGCACTAGGCGGATGGAGTAAGGCTCGTAGAGGCACTAGGTAGATGGAGCCAGGCCCGTTGAGGCACTAGGTGGATGGAGCCAGGCCTGTACAGGCACTAGATGGATGGAGCCAGGCTCATAAAGGCATGCGGCAGATGGACCCAGGACCAGCGGGGCATTAGGCGGATGGAGGCAGGCCCGGCAGGGCGCTAGGCAGATGGATCAAGGCCCGTAGGGGCACTAGGCAGATGGAGCAAGGCCCGTAGAGGCACTAGGTGGATAGAGCCAGGCCCGTAGAGGCACAAGGCGGATGGAGCAAGGCATGCAAAGGCAATCGTCGGATGGAGCCAGGCCCGTAGAGGCACAAGGAAGATGTAGCCAGACTCGGCACTAGGAAAATGGAGCCAGGCATGCAAAGGCACTAGGCGGATGAAGCCAGGCCCGTAGAGGCACTAGGCGGATGGAGCCAGGCATGCAAAGGCACTAGGCGGATGGAGCCAGACCCGTAGAGGCACTAGGCAGATGGAGCAAGGCATGCAAAGGCTCTCGTCAGATGGAGCCAGGCCCGTAGAGGCACAAGGAAGATGGAGCAAGGCCCAAAGAGGCACTAGGTGGATGGAGCCAGGCCCGTAGAGGCACTAGGCGGATGGAGAAAAGCCGTAGAGGCACTAGGCAGATGGATCAAGGCCCAAGGAGGCACTAGGTGGATGGAGCCAGGCCGTGTAGGCGGATGGAGGCAAGCCCGGCAGGGCACTAGGCAGATGAAGCAAGGCCCGTAGTGGTACTAGGCGGATGGAGCAAGGCCCGTAGAGGCACTAGGCGGATGGAGCCAGGCCTGTAGAGGCACAAGGCGGATGGAGCCAGGCATGCAAAGGCTCTCGTCAGATGGAGCCAGGCCTGTAGAGGCACAAGGAAGATGTAGCCAGACTCGACACTAGGAAAATGGAGCCAGGCATGCAAAGGCACTAGGCGGATGGAGCCAGGCCCATAGAGGCACTAGGCGGATGGAGCCAGGCATGCAAAGGCACTAGGCGGATGGAGCCAGGCCTGTAGAGGCACTAGGCAGATGGAGCAAGGCCCAAAGAGGCACTAGGTGGATGGAGCCAGGCCCGTAGAGGCACTAGGCAGATGGAGCAAGGTCCAAAGAGGCACTAGGTGGATGGAGCCAGGCCCATAGAGTTACTAGGCGGATGAAGCAAGGCCCATAGAGGCACTAGGCAGATGGAGCAAGGCCCGTAGAGGCACTAGGCGGATGGAGCCAGGCATGCAAAGGCACTAGGCTGATGGAGCCAGGCCTGTAAAGGCACTAGGCAGATGGAGCAAGGCCCAAACAGGCACTAGGTGGATGGAGCCAGGCCGTGTAGGCATGAGGCGGATGGAGCCAGGCATGCAAAGGCACTTGTTGGATGGAGCCAGGCCCGTAGAGGCACAAGGAAGATGTAGCCAGACTCGGCACTAGGCAAATGCTGCCAGGCATGCAAAGGTACTAGGCGGATGGAGCCAGGACTGTAGAGTTACTAGGCAGATGGAGCCAGGCATGCAAAGGCACTAGGCGGATGGAGCCAGGACCGTAGAGGCACTAGGCAGATGGAGCAAGGCCCGTACAGGCACTAGGTAGATGGAGCCAGGCCCGTTGAGGCACTAGGTGGATGGAGCCAGGGCTGTAGAGGCACTAGATGGATGGAGCCAGGCTCATAAAGGCATGCGGCAGATGGACCCAGGACCGGCGGGGCATTAGGCAGATGGAGGCAGGCCCGGCAGGGCACTAGGCAGATGGATCTAGGCCCGTAGGGGCACTAGGCAGATGGAGCAAGGCCCGTAGAGGCACTAGGCGGATGGAGCCAGGCCCGTAGAGGCACTAGGCAGATGGAGCCAGGCCCGTAGAGGCACAAGGCGGATGGAGCCAGGCATGCAAAGGCACTCGTCGGATGGAGCCAGGCCCGTAGAGGCACAAGGAAGATGTAGCCAGACTCGGCACTAGGAAAATGGAGCCAGGCATGCAAAGGCACTAGGCGGATGAAGCCAGGCCCGTAGAGGCACTAGGCGGATGGAGCCAGGCATGGAAAGGCACTAGGCGGATGGAGCCAAGCCCGTAGAGGCACTAAGGAAGATGGAGCAAGGCCCAAAGAGGCACTAGCTGGATGGAGACAGGCCCGTAGAGGCACTAGCGGATGGAGAAAGGTCCGTAGGGGCACTAGGAAGATGGAGCAAGGCCCAAAGAGGCACTAGGTCGATGGAGCCAGGCCCGTAGAGGCACTAGGCGGATGGAGCAAAGCCCATAGAGGCATTAGGCAGATGGAGCCAGGCATGCAAAGGCACTAGGCGGATGGAGCCAGGCCTGTAAAGGCACTAGGCAGATGGAGAAAGGCCCAAAGAGGCACTAGGTGGATGGAACCAGGCCGTGTAGGCACTAGGCGGATGGAGCCAGGCATGCAAAGGCACTCGTTAGATGGAGCCAGGCCCGTAGAGGCACAAGGAAGATGTAGCCAGACTCTGCACTAGGCAAATGCTGCAAGGCATGCAAAGGCACTAGGCAGATGGAGCCAGGCCTGTAGAGTTACTAGGCAGATGGAGCCAGGCATGCAAAGGCACTAGGCGGATGGAGCCAGGACCGTAGAAGCACTAGGCAGATGGAGCAAGGCCCAAATAGGCACTAGGTGGATGGAGCCAGTCCCGTAGAGGCACTAGGTGGATGGAGCAATGCCCATAGAGGCACTAGGCAGATGGAGCAAGGCCCGTAGTGGCACCAGGTGGATTGATCAAGGCCCGTAGAGGCACTAGGCGGATGGAGCAAGGACTGTAGAGGCACTAGGTAGATGGAGCCAGGCCCGTTGAGGCACTAGGTGGATGGAGCCAGGCCTGTAGAGGCACTAGATGGATGGAGCCAGGCTCATAAAGGCATGAGGAAGATGGACCCAGAACCAGCGGGGCATTAGGCGGATGGAGGATGCCCGGCAGGGCACTAGGCAGATGGATCTAGGCCCATAGAGGCACTAGGCAGATGGAGCAAGGCCCGTAGAGGTACTAGGCGGATGGAGCAAGGCCCGTAGAGGCACTAGGCGGATGGAGCCAGGCCCGTAGAGGCACAAGGCGGATGGAGCCAGGCATGCAAAGGCTCTCGTCAGATGGAGCCAGGCCCGTAGAGGCACAAGGAAGATGTAGCCAGACTCGGCACTAGGAAAATGGAGCCGGGCATGCAAAGGCACTAGGCGGATGGAGCCAGGCCCGTAGAGGCACTAGGCAGATGGAGCCAGGCATGCAAAGGCACTAGGCGGATAGAGCCAGGCCCGTAGAGGCACTAGGCAGATGGAGCAAGGCCCAAAGAGGCACTAGGTGGATGGAGCCAGGCCCGTAGAGGCACTAGGCAGATGGAGCAAGGCCCAAAGAGGCACTAGGTGGATGGAGCCAGGCCCGTAGAGGCACTAGGCGGATTGAGAAAGGCCGTAGAGGCACTAGGCAGATGGATCAAGGCCCAAAGAGGCACTAGGTGGATGGAGCCAGGCCCATAGAGGCACTAGGCGAATGGAGCAAGGCCCATAGAGGCACTAGGCAGATGGAGCAAGGCCCGTAGAGGCACTAGGCGGATGGAGCCAGGCATGCAAAGGCACTAGGCTGATGGAGCCAGGCCTGTAAAGGCACTAGGCAGATGGAGCAAGGCCCAAAGAGGCACTAGGGGGATGGAGCCAGGCCGTGTAGGCATGAGGCGGATGGAGCCAGGCATGCAAAGGCACTTGTTGGATGGAGCCAGGCCGGTAGAGGCACAAGGAAGATGTAGCCAGACTCGGCACTAGGAAAATGGAGCCGGGCATGCAAAGGCACTAGGCGGATGGAGCCAGGCCCGTAGAGGCACTAGGCAGATGGAGCCAGGCATGCAAAGGCACTAGGCGGATAGAGCCAGGCCCGTACAGGCACTAGGCAGATGGAGCAAGGCCCAAAGAGGCACTAGGTGGATGGAGCCAGGCCCGTAGAGGCACTAGGCAGATGGAGCAAGGCCCAAAGAGGCACTAGGTGGATGGAGCCAGGCCCGTAGAGGCACTAGGCGGATGGAGAAAGGTCGTAGAGGCACTAGGCAGATGGATCAAGGCCCGTACAGGCACTAGGTAGATGGAGCCAGGACCGTACAGGCACTAGGTAGATGGAGCCAGGCCCGTTGAGGCACTAGGTGGATGGAGCCAGGCCTGTAGAAGCACTAGATGGATGGAGCCAGGCTCATAAAGGCATGCGGCAGATGGACCCAGGACCAGCGGGGCATTAAGCGGATGGAGGCAGGCCCGGCAGGGCACTAGGCAGATGGATCTAGGCCCGTAGGGGCACTAGGCAGATGGAGCAAGGCCCGTAGAGGCACTAGGCGGATGGAGCCAGGCCCGTAGAGGCACTAGGCAGATGGAGCCAGGCCCGTAGAGGCACAAGGCGGATGGAGCCAGGCATGCAAAGGCACTCGTCAGATGGAGCCAGGCCCGTAGAGGCACTAGGCAGATGGAGCCAGGCCCGTAGAGGCACAAGGCGGATGGAGCCAGGCATGCAAAGGCACTCGTCAGATGGAGCCAGGCCCATAGAGGCACAAGGAAGATGTAGCCAGACTCGGCACTAGGAAAATGGAGCCAGGCATGCAAAGGCACTAGGCGGATGAAGCCAGGCCCGTAGAGGCACTAGGCGGATGGAGCCAGGCATGCAAAGGCACTAGGCGGATGGAGCCAAGCCCGTAGAGGCACTAGGCAGATGGAGCAAGGCCCAAAGAGGCACTAGGTGGATGGAGACAGGCCCGTAGAGGCACTAGGCGGATGGAGAATGGTCCGTAGGGGCACTAGGAAGATGGAGCAAGGCCCAAAGAGGCACTAGGTGGATGGAGCCAGGCCCGTAGAGGCACTAGGCGGATGGAGCAAGGCCCATAGAGGCATTAGGCAGATGGAGCCAGGCATGCAAAGGCACTAGGCGGATGGAGCCAGGCCTGTAAAGGCACTAGGCAGATGGAGAAAGGCCCAAAGAGGCACTAGGTGGATGGAGCCAGGCCGTGTAGGCACTAGGCGGATGGAGCCAGCATGCAAAGGCACTCTTTGGATGGAGCCTGGCCCGTAGAGGCACAAGGAAGATGTAGCCAGACTCTGCATTAGGCAAATGCTGCCAGGCATGCAAAGGCACTAGGCGGATGGAGCCAGGCCTGTAGAGTTACTAGGCAGATGGAGCCAGGCATGCAAAGGCACTAGGCGGATGGAGCCAGGCCCAAAGAGGAACTAGGTGGATGGAGCCAGGCCCGTAGAGGCACTAGGCGGATGGAGCAAGGCCCATAGAGGCACTAGGTAGATGGAGCCAGGCCCGTTGAGGCACTAGGTGGATGAAGCCAGGCCTATAGAGGCACTATCTATGTGCGTGTCACCGGCGCAAAACCAAACCTTAATTTCTTATATTAAATACTAAATATTGGGTATGCTGCACTCAAAAAAAGACCCCTCACTTAGATGGGTAAAAATATTAGTGGATATATGTGAATGCGCTGCCCCCTTATTATATCACCACCTGTGTTACTTAACAACTACCAATCATAAATGTTACATGTGCATATATTTTAAATTCAAATCAATAAATCATATATATAACAAAAAAAGTCCTTCAAATATGTTGCAAAAATCTTGTATCCTTTAAAGTGACTGGCGTGCTCCTATGTTGCTTCAATTTTCATATGTGACTGAGTGAGACCCTCCACCATTCAGATTGGCCACTCACCAGATACTTCACTAGGGGTACGCCTTTGGTTCATTTAGGGATAACCATTCCACTCCGGTACCACTCCTCACCAGTTTACAACTTGTGTTCTAATACTCCTCATAGGAAAGCATAGGAACAGAAGGCGATCATAGCGCAATATGTTTAAACTGTTTATTTTTAAAAGTATATCAAAGGTTAAAATCACTCACATTTGAAGGTGCCCTTTTGCCGGCACGAAGCTTATCCAGCAGTTACGGACGGGTATCTAGTAGCATGGTTCGCCTGATAGCTGTAAACGGCCTCCACGCTCGGCTTGCACTCCAAGCCTCTTTCCCGTTTTCGTCCGGTCACGTGATGCGTAAAATTCTCCCAGCAGCCTCTACGCGTTTCGCATCATCAAATGCGTCAACTTCCTGATGACGCATTTGATGATGCGAAACGCGCAGAGGCTGCTGGGAGAATTTTACGCATCACGTGACCGGACGAAAACGGGAACGAGGCTTGGAGTGCAAGCCGAGCGTGGAGGCCGTTTACAGCTATCAGGCGAACCATGCTACTAGATACCCGTCCGTAACTGCTGGATAAGCTTCGTGCCGGCAAAAGGGCACCTTCAAATGTGAGTGATTTTAACCTTTGATATACTTTTAAAAATAAACAGTTTAAACATATTGCGCTATGATCGCCTTCTGTTCCTATGCTTTCCTATGAGGAGTATTAGAACACAAGTTGTAAACTGGTGAGGAGTGGTACCGGAGTGGAATGGTTATCCCTAAATGAACCAAAGGCGTACCCCTAGTGAAGTATCTGGTGAGTGGCCAATCTGAATGGTGGAGGGTCTCACTCAGTCACATATGAAAATTGAAGCAACATAGGAGCACGCCAGTCACTTTAAAGGATACAAGATTTTTGCAACATATTTGAAGGACTTTTTTTGTTATATATATGATTTATTGATTTGAATTTAAAATATATGCACATGTAACATTTATGATTGGTAGTTGTTAAGTAACACAGGTGGTGATATAATAAGGGGGCAGCGCATTCACATATATCCACTACTATAGAGGCACTAGATGGATGGAGCCAGCCTCATAAAGGCATGAGGCAGATGGACCCAGGACCAGCGGAGCATTAGGCGGATGGAGGCAGGCCCGGCAGGGCACTAGGCAGATGGATCTAGGCCCGTAGAGGCACTAGGCAGATGGAGCAAGGCCCGTAGAGGCACTAGGCAGATGGAGCCAGGCCTGTAGAGGCACTCGTCGGATGGAGCCAGGCCCGTAGAGACACAAGGAAGATGTAGCCAGACTCGGCACTAGGAAAATGGAGCCAGGCATGCAAAGGCACTAGGCGGATGAAGCCAGGCCCGTAGAGGCACTAGGCGGATAGAACCAGGCATGCAAAGGCACTAGGCGGATGGAGCCAAGCCCGTAGAGGCACTAAGGAAGATGGAGCAAGGCCCAAAGAGGCACTAGTTGGATGAAGACAGGCCCGTAGAGGCACTAGCGGATGGAGAAAGGTCCGTAGGGGCACTAGGAAGATGGAGCAAGGCCCAAAGAGGCACTAGGTCTATGGAGCCAGGCCCGTAGAGGCACTAGGCGGATGGAGCAAAGCCCATAGAGGCATTAGGCAGATGGAGCCAGGCATGCAAAGGCACTAGGCGGATGGAGCCAGGCCTGTAAAGGCACTAGGCAGATGGAGAAAGGCCCAAAGAGGCACTAGGTGGATGGAGCCAGGCCGTGTAGGCACTAGGCGGATGGAGCCAGGCATGCAAAGGCACTCGTTGGATGGAGCCAGGCCCGTAGAGGCACAAGGAAGATGTAGCCAGACTCTGCACTAGGCAAATGCTGCCAGGCATGCAAAGGCACTAGGCGGATGGAGCCAGGCCTGTAGAGTTACTAGGCAGATGGAGCCAGGCATGCAAAGGCACTAGGCGGATGGAGCCAGGACCGTAGAAGCACTAGGCAGATGGAGCAAGGCCCAAAGAGGCACTAGGTGGATGGAGCCAGTCCCGTAGAGGCACTAGGTGGATGGAGCAATGCCCATAGAGGCACTAGGCAGATGGAGCACTGCCCGTAGTGGCACCAAGTGGATTGATCAAGGCCCGTAGAGGCACAAGGCGGATGGAGCAAGGACTGTAGAGGCACTAGGTAGATGGAGCCAGGCCCGTTGAGGCACTAGGTGGATGGAGCCAGGCCTGTAGAGGCACTAGATGGATGGAGCCAGGCATGCAAAGGCACTAGGCGGATGGAGCCAGGCCCGTAGAGGCACTAGGCAGATGGAGCAAGGCCCAAAGAGGCACTAGGTGGATGGAGCCAGGCCCGTAGAGGCACTAGGCGGATGGAGAATGGCCCATAGAGGCACTAGGCAGATGGAGCAAGGCCCAAAGAGGCACTAGGTGGATGGAGCCAGACCTGTAGAGGCACTAGGCGGATGGAGCAAGGCCCATAGAGGCACTAGGCAGATGGAGCAAGGCCCGTAGAGGCACTAGGCGGATGGAGCCAGGCAGGCAAAGGCACTAGGCGGATGGAGCCAGGCCTGTAAAGGCACTAGGCAGATGGAGCAAGGCCCAAAGAGGCACTAGGTGAATGGAGCCAGGCCGTGTAGGCATGAGGCGGATGGAGCCAGGCATGCAAAGGCACTTGTTGGATGGAGCCAGGCCCGTAGAGGCACAAGGAAGATGTAGCCAGACTCGGGACTAGGCAAATGCTTCCAGGCATGCAAAGGCACTAGGCGGATGGAGCCAGGCCTGTAGAGGCAATAGGCGGATGGAGCCAGGCATGCAAAGAACTAGGCGGATGGAGCCACGCCCGTAGAGGCACTAGGCGGATGGAGCCAGGCATGCAAAGGCACTAGGTGGATGGAGCCAGGCCCGTAGAGGCACTAGGCAGATGGAGCAAGGCCCAAAGAGGCACTAGGTGGATGGAGAAAGGCCCGTAGAGGCACTAGGTAGATGAAGCAAGGCCCAAAGAGGCACTAAGTGGATGGAGCCAGGCCCGTAGAGGCACTAGGCGGATGGAGCAAGGCCTATAAAGGCACTAGGCAGATGGAGCAAGGCCCGTAGAGGCACTAGGCGGATGGAGCCAGGCATGCAAAGGCACTAGGCGGATGGAGCCAGGCATGCAAAGGCACTAGGCAGATGGAGCCAGGCCTTTAAAGGCACTAGGCAGATGGAGCTAGGCCCAAAGAGGCACTAGGTGGATGGAGCCAGGCCGTATAGGCACTAGGCGGATGGAGCCAGGCATGCAAAGGCACTCGTTGGATGGAGCCAGGCCCGTAGAGGCACAAGGAAGATGTAGCCAGACTCGGCACTAGGCAAATGCTGCTAGGCATGCAAAGGCACTAGGGGGATGGAGCCAGGTCTGTAGAGGCACTAGGCGGATGGAGCCAGGCATGCAAAGGCACTAGGTGGATGGAGCCAGGCCCGTAAAGGCACTAGGCGGATGGAGCAAGGCCCGTAGAGGCACTAGGTAGATAGAGCAAGGCCCATTGAGGCACTAGGTGGATGGAGCCAGGCCTGTAGAGGCACTAGATGGATAGAGCCAGGCTCATAAAGGCATGAGGCAGATGGACCCAGGACCAGCGGGGCATTAGGCGGATAGAGGCAGGCCCGGCAGGGCACTAGGCAGATGGATCTAGGCCCGTAGAGGCACTAGGCAGATGGAGCAAGGCCCGTGGAGGCACTAGGCGGATGGAGCCAGGCCCGTAGAGGCACTAGGCAGATGGAGCCAGGCCCGTAGAGGCACTAGGCGGATGGAGCCAGGCATGCAAAGGCACTTGTCGGATGGAGCCAGGCCCGTAGAGGCACAAGGAAGATGTAGCCAGACTTGACACTAGGCAAATGGAGCCAGGTATGCAAAGGCACAAGGCGGATGGAGCCAGGCCCGTAGAGGCACTAGGCAGATGGAGCAAGGCCCAAAGAGGCACTAGGTGGATGGAGCCAGGCCCGTAGAAGCACTAGGCGGATGGAGCAAGGCCCGTAGAGGCACTAGGCGGATAGAGCAAGGCCCGTAGAGGCACTAGGCAGATGAAGCAAGGCCCGTAGAGGCACTAGGCGGATGGAGCCAGGCATGCAAAGGTACTAGGCGGATGGAGCGAGGCCTGTGAACGCACTAGGCAGATGGAGCAAGGCCCAAAGAGGCACTAGGTGGATGAAGCAAGGCCCGTAGAGGCACTAGGCAGATGGAGCAAGGCCCGTAGAGGCACTAGGCGGATGGAGCCAGGCCCGTAGAGGCACTAGGCGGATGGAGAAAGGCCTGTAGAGGCACTAGGTAGATGGAGCCAGGCCTGTTGAGGCACTAGGTGGATGGAGCCAGGCCTGTAGAGTCACTAGGCGAATGGAGCCAGGCCCATAGAGGCACTAGGTGGATGGAGCCAGGCCCATAGAGGCACTAGCCAGATGGAGCAAGGCCTGTAGAGGCACTAGGTAGATGAAGCCATGCCCGTTGAGGCACTAGGTGGATGGAGCCAGGCCTGTAGAGGCACTAGGCGGATGGAGCCAGGCCCGTAGAGGCACTAGGCGGATGGAGCCAGGCATGCAAAGGCACTCGTCGGATGGAGCCAGGCCCATAGAGGCACAAGGCAGATTAAGCAAAGCCCAAAGAGGCACTAGGTGGATAGAGCCAGGCCCGTAGAAGCACTAGGCGGATGGAGCCAGGCCCATAGAGGCACTGCTCGGATGGAGCAAGGCCTGTAGAGGCACAAGGAAGATGTAGCCAGACTCGACACTAGGCAAATGGAGCCAGGCATGCAAAGGCACAAGGTGGATGGAGCCAGGCCCGGAGAGGCACTAGGCAGATGGAGCAAGGCCCAAAGAGGCACTAGGTGGATGGAGCGAGGCCCGTAGAGGCACTAGGCGGATGGAGCAAGGCCCATAGAGGCACTAGGCGGATGGAGCAAGGCCCGTAGAGGCACTAGGCAGATGGAGCAAGGCCCATAGAAGCACTAGGCGGATGGAGCCAGGCATGCAACGGCACTAGGCGGATGGAGCCAGGCCTGTAAAGGCACTAGGCAGATGGAGCAAGGCCCAAAGAGGCACTAGGTGGATGGAGCAAGGCCCGTAGAGGCACTAGGCAGATGGAGCAAGGCCTGTAGAGGCACTAGGCGGATGGAGCCAGGCCCGTAGAGGCACTAGGCGAATGGAGAAATGCCTGTAGAGGCACTAGGTAGATGGAGCCAGGCCCGTTGAAGCACTAGCTGGATGGAGCCAGGCCTGTAGAGGCACTAGGCGGATGGAGCCAGGCCCATAGAGGCACTAGGCAGATGGAGCAAGGCCCAAAGAGGCACTAGGTGGATGGAGCCAGGCCGTATAGGCACTAGGCGGATGGAGCAAGGCCTGTAGAGGCACTAGGTAGATGAAGCCATGCCCGTTGAGGCACTAGGTGGATGGAGCCAGGCCTGTAGAGGCACTAGGCAGATGGAGCCAGGCCCGTAGAGGCACTAGGCGGATGGAGCCAGGCATGTAAAGGCACTCGTCGGATGGAGCCAGGCCCGTAGAGGCAAAAGGCAGATGGAGCAAAACCCAAAGAGGCACTAGGCGGATAGAGCCAGGCCCATAGAGGCACTAGGTGGATGGAGCCAGGCCCATAGAGGCACTGGTCGGATGGAGCAAGGCCTGTAGAGGCACTAGGTAGATGGAGCCAGGCCTGTAGAGGCACTAGGCGGATGGAGCCAGGCCCGTAGAGGCACTAGGCGGATGGAGTCAGGCATGCAAAGGCACTCGTCGGTTGGAGCCAGGCCCGTAGAGGCACAAGGCAGATGTAGCCAGACTTGGCACTAGGCAAATGGAGTCAGGCATGCAAAGGCACTAGGCGGATAGAGCCAGGCCCGTAAAGGCACTAGGCAGATGGAGCAAGGCCGGTAGAGGCACTAGGCAGATGGAGCAAGGCCCGTAGAGGCACTAAATGGATGGAGCCAGGCCCGTAAAGGCACTAAGCGGATGGAGCCAGGCTCGTAGAGGCACTAGGCAGATGGAGCAAGGCCCAAAGAGGCACTAGGTGGATGGAGTCACTAGGTGGATGGAGCCAGGCCTGTAGTCGCACTAGGTGGATGGAGCCAGGCCCGTAGAGGCACTAGGTGAATGGAGCCAGGCATGCAAAGGCACTCGTCGGATGGAGCCAGGCCCGTAGAGGCACAAGGCAGATGGAGCAAAGCCCAAAGAGGCACTAGGTGGATAGAGCCAGGCCCGTAGAGGCACTAGGCGGATGGAGCCAGGCCCATAGAGGCACTGGTCGGATGGAGCAAGGCCTGTAGAGGCACTAGGCAGATGGAGCCAGGCCCGTTGAGGCACTAGGTGGATGGAGCCAGGCCTATAGAGGCTCTAGGCAGATGGAGCCAGGCCCGTTTAGGCACTAGGCGGATGGAGCCAGGCATGCAAAGGCACTCGTCGGATGGAGCCAGGCCCGTAGAGGCACAAGGCAGATGTAGCCAGACTTGGCACTAGGCAAATGGAGCCAGGCATGCAAAGGCACTAGGCGGATGGAGCCAGGCCCGTAGAGGCACTAGGCAGATAGAGCAAGGCCTGTAGAGGCACTAGGCAGATGGAGCAAGGCCCGTAGAGGCACTAGGCAGATGGAGCAAGGCCCGTAGAGGCACTAGGCAGATGGAGTAAGGCCCAAAGAGGCACTAGGTGGATGGAGCAAGGCCCGCAGAGGCACTAGGCAGATGAAGCAAGGCCCAAAGAGGCACTAGGTGGATGGAGCGAGGCCCGTAGAGGCACTAGGCGGATGGAGCAAGGCCCGTAGAGGCACTAGGCGGATGGAGCAAGGCCTGTAGAGGCACTAGGCAGATGGAGCAAGGCCCGTAGAGGCACTAGGCGGATGGAGCCAGGCATGCAAAGGCACTAGGCGGATGGAGCCAGGCCTGTAAAGGCACTAGGCAGATGGAGCAAGGCCCAAAGAGGCAAAAGGCAGATGGAGCAAAGCCCAAAGAGGCACTAGGCGGATAGAGCCAGGCCCGTAGAGGCACTAGGTGGATGGAGCCAGGCCCATAGAGGCACTGGTCGGATGGAGCAAGGCCTGTAGAGGCACTAGGTAGATGGAGCCAGGCCTGTAGAGGCACTAGGCGGATGGAGCCAGGCCCGTAGAGGCACTAGGCGGATGGAGTCAGGCATGCAAAGGCACTCGTCGGTTGGAGCCAGGCCCGTAGAGGCACAAGGCAGATGTAGCCAGACTTGGCACTAGGCAAATGGAGTCAGGCATGCAAAGGCACTAGGCGGATAGAGCCAGGCCCGTAAAGGCACTAGGCAGATGGAGCAAGGCCGGTAGAGGCACTAGGCAGATGGAGCAAGGCCCGTAGAGGCACTAAATGAATGGAGCCAGGCCCGTAAAGGCACTAAGCGGATGGAGCCAGGCTCGTAGAGGCACTAGGCAGATGGAGCAAGGCCCAAAGAGGCACTAGGTGGATGGAGTCACTAGGTGGATGGAGCCAGGCCTGTAGAGGCACTAGGCGGATGGAGCCAGGCCCGTAGAGGCACTAGGTGGATGGAGCCAGGCATGCAAAGGCACTCGTCGGATGGAGCCAGGCCCGTAGAGGCACAAGGCAGATGGAGCAAAGCCCAAAGAGGCACTAGGTGGATAGAGCCAGGCCCGTAGAGGCACTAGGCGGATGGAGCCAGGCCCATAGAGGCACTGGTCGGATGGAGCAAGGCCTGTAGAGGCACTAGGCAGATGGAGCCAGGCCCGTTGAGGCACTAGGTGGATGGAGCCAGGCCTATAGAGGCTCTAGGCAGATGGAGCCAGGCCCGTTTAGGCACTAGGCGGATGGAGCCAGGCATGCAAAGGCACTCGTCGGATGGAGCCAGGCCCGTAGAGGCACAAGGCAGATGTAGCCAGACTTGGCACTAGGCAAATGGAGCCAGGCATGCAAAGGCACTAGGCGGATGGAGCCAGGCCCGTAGAGGCACAAGGCAGATAGAGCAAGGCCTGTAGAGGCACTAGGCAGATGGAGCAAGGCCCGTAGAGGCACTAGGCAGATGGAGCAAGGCCCGTAGAGGCACTAGGCAGATGGAGTAAGGCCCAAAGAGGCACTAGGTGGATGGAGCAAGGCCCGCAGAGGCACTAGGCAGATGAAGCAAGGCCCAAAGAGGCACTTGGTGGATGGAGCGAGGCCCGTAGAGGCACTAGGCGGATGGAGCAAGGCCCGTAGAGGCACTAGGCGGATGGAGCAAGGCCCGTAGAGGCACTAGGCAGATGGAGCAAGGCCCGTAGAGGCACTAGGCGGATGGAGCCAGGCATGCAAAGGCACTAGGCGGATGGAGCCAGGCCTGTAAAGGCACTAGGCAGATGGAGCAAGGCCCAAAGAGGCAAAAGGCAGATGGAGCAAAGCCCAAAGAGGCACTAGGCGGATAGAGCCAGGCCCGTAGAGGCACTAGGTGGATGGAGCCAGGCCCATAGAGGCACTGGTCGGATGGAGCAAGGCCTGTAGAGGCACTAGGTGGATGGAGTCAGGCATGCAAAGGCACTCGTCGGTTGGAGCCAGGCCCGTAGAGGCACAAGGCAGATGTAGCCAGACTTGGCACTAGGCAAATGGAGTCAGGCATGCAAAGGCACTAGGCGGATAGAGCCAGGCCCGTAAAGGCACTAGGCAGATGGAGCAAGGCCGGTAGAGGCACTAGGCAGATGGAGCAAGGCCCGTAGAGGCACTAAATGAATGGAGCCAGGCCCGTAAAGGCACTAAGCGGATGGAGCCAGGCTCGTAGAGGCACTAGGCAGATGGAGCAAGGCCCAAAGAGGCACTAGGTGGATGGAGTCACTAGGTGGATGGAGCCAGGCCTGTAGAGGCACTAGGCGGATGGAGCCAGGCCCGTAGAGGCACTAGGTGGATGGAGCCAGGCATGCAAAGGCACTCGTCGGATGGAGCCAGGCCCGTAGAGGCACAAGGCAGATAGAGCAAAGCCCAAAGAGGCACTAGGTGGATAGAGCCAGGCCCGTAGAGGCACTAGGCGGATGGAGCCAGGCCCATAGAGGCACTGGTCGGATGGAGCAAGGCCTGTAGAGGCACTAGGCAGATGGAGCCAGGCCCGTTGAGGCACTAGGTGGATGGAGCCAGGCCTATAGAGGCTCTAGGCAGATGGAGCCAGGCCCGTTTAGGCACTAGGCGGATGGAGCCAGGCATGCAAAGGCACTCGTCGGATGGAGCCAGGCCCGTAGAGGCACAAGGCAGATGTAGCCAGACTTGGCACTAGGCAAATGGAGCCAGGCATGCAAAGGCACTAGGCAGATGGAGCCAGGCCCGTAGATGCACTAGGCAGATAGAGCAAGGCCTGTAGAGGCACTAGGCAGATGGAGCAAGGCCCGTAGAGGCACTAGGCAGATGGAGCAAGGCCCGTAGAGGCACTAGGCAGATGGAGTAAGGCCCAAAGAGGCACTAGGTGGATGGAGCAAGGCCCGCAGAGGCACTAGGCAGATGAAGCAAGGCCCAAAGAGGCACTAGGTGGATGGAGCGAGGCCCGTAGAGGCACTAGGCGGATGGAGCAAGGCCCGTAGAGGCACTAGGCGGATGGAGCAAGGCCCGTAGAGGCACTAGGCAGATGGAGCAAGGCCCGTAGAGACACTAGGCGGATGGAGCCAGGCATGCAAAGGCACTAGGCGGATGGAGCCAGGCCTGTAAAGGCACTAGGCAGATGGAGCAAGGCCCAAAGAGGCAAAAGGCAGATGGAGCAAAGCCCAAAGAGGCACTAGGCGGATAGAGCCAGGCCCGTAGAGGCACTAGGTGGATGGAGCCAGGCCCATAGAGGCACTGGTCGGATGGAGCAAGGCCTGTAGAGGCACTAGGTAGATGGAGCCAGGCCTGTAGAGGCACTAGGCGGATGGAGCCAGGCCCGTAGAGGCACTAGGCGGATGGAGTCAGGCATGCAAAGGCACTCGTCGGTTGGAGCCAGGCCCGTAGAGGCACAAGGCAGATGTAGCCAGACTTGGCACTAGGCAAATGGAGTCAGGCATGCAAAGGCACTAGGCGGATAGAGCCAGGCCCGTAAAGGCACTAGGCAGATGGAGCAAGGCCGGTAGAGGCACTAGGCAGATGGAGCAAGGCCCGTAGAGGCACTAAATGAATGGAGCCAGGCCCGTAAAGGCACTAAGCGGATGGAGCCAGGCTCGTAGAGGCACTAGGCAGATGGAGCAAGGCCCAAAGAGGCACTAGGTGGATGGAGTCACTAGGTGGATGGAGCCAGGCCTGTAGAGGCACTAGGCGGATGGAGCCAGGCCCGTAGAGGCACTAGGTGGATGGAGCCAGGCATGCAAAGGCACTCGTCGGATGGAGCCAGGCCCGTAGAGGCATAAGGCAGATGGAGCAAAACCCAAAGAGGCACTAGGTGGATAGAGCCAGGCCCGTAGAGGCACTAGGCGGATGGAGCCAGGCCCATAGAGGCACTGGTCGGATGGAGCAAGGCCTGTAGAGGCACTAGGCAGATGGAGCCAGGCCCGTTGAGGCACTAGGTGGATGGAGCCAGGCCTATAGAGGCTCTAGGCAGATGGAGCCAGGCCCGTTTAGGCACTAGGCGGATGGAGCCAGGCATGCAAAGGCACTTGTCGGATGGAGCCAGGCCCGTAGAGGCACAAGGCAGATGTAGCCAGACTTGGCACTAGGCAAATGGAGCCAGGCATGCAAAGGCACTAGGCGGATGGAGCCAGGCCCGTAGAGGCACTAGGCAGATAGAGCAAGGCCTGTAGAGGCACTAGGCAGATGGAGCAAGGCCCGTAGAGGCACTAGGCAGATGGAGTAAGGCCCAAAGAGGCACTAGGTGGATGGAGCAAGGCCCGCAGAGGCACTAGGCAGATGGAGCAAGGCCCAAAGAGGCACTAGGTGGATGGAGCGAGGCCCGTAGAGGCACTAGGCGGATGGAGCAAGGCCCGTAGAGGCACTAGGCGGATGGAGCAAGGCCCGTAGAGGCACTAGGCAGATGGAGCAAGGCCCGTAGAGGCACTAGGCGGATGGAGCCAGGCATGCAAAGGCACTAGGCGGATGGAGCCAGGCCTGTAAAGGCACTAGGCAGATGGAGCAAGGCCCAAAGAGGCACTAGGTGGATGGAGCAAGGCCCGTAGAGGCACTAGGCAGATGGAGCCAGGCCCGTAGAGGCACTAGACGGATGGAGAAAGGCCTTTAGAGGCACTAGGTAGATGGAGCCAGGCCCGTTGAGGCACTAGCTGGATGGAGCCAGGCCTGTAGAGGCACTAGGCGGATGGAGCCAGGCCCATAGAGGCACTAGGCGGATGGAGCAAGGCCCATAGAGGCACTAGCCAGATGGAGCAAGGCCTGTAGAGGCACTAGGTAAATGAAGCCATGCCCGTTGAGGCACTAGGTGGATGGAGCCAGGCCTGCAGAGGCACTAGGCGGATGGAGCAGGGCCCGCAGAGGCACTAGGCGGATGGAGCCAGGCATGCAAAGGCACTCGTCGGATGGAGCCAGGCCCGTAGAGGCAAAAGGCAGATGGAGCAAAGCCCAAAGAGGCCCTAGGCGGATAGAGCCAGGCCCGTAGAGGCACTAGGTGGATGGAGCCAGGCCCATAGAGGCACTGGTCGGATGGAGCAAGGCCTGTAGGGACACTAGGTAGATGGAGCCAGGCCCATTGAGGCACTAGGTGGATGGAGCCAGGCCTGTAGAGGCACTAGGCGGATGGAGCCAGGCCCGTAGAGGCACTAGGCAGATGGAGTCAGGCATGCAAAGGCACTCGTCGGATGGAGCCAGGCCCGTAGAGGCACAAGGCAGATGTAGCCAGACTTGGCACTAGGCAAATGGAGCCAGGCATGCAAAGGCACTAGGCGGATAGAGCCAGGCCCGTAAAGGCACTAGGCAGATGGAGCAAGGCCTGTGGAGGCAATAGGCAGATGGAGCAAGGCCCGTAGAGGCACTAGGTGGATGGAGCCAGGCACGTAAAGGCACTAAGCGGATGGAGCCAGGCTCGTAGAGGCACTAGGCAGATGGAGCAAGGCCCAAAGAGGCACTAGGTGGATGGAGCCACTAGGTGGATGGAGCCAGGCCTGTAGAGGCACTAGGCGGATGGAGCAGGGCCCGTAGAGGCAATAGGCGGATGGAGCCAGGCATGCAAAGGCACTCGTCAGATGGATCCAGGCCCGTAGAGGCACAAGGCAGATGTAGCCAGACTTGGCACTAGGCAAATGGAGCCAGGCATGCAAAGGCACTAGGCGGATGGAGCCAGGCCCGTAGAGGCACTAGGCAGATGGAGCAAGGCCTGTAGAGGCACTAGGCAGATGGAGCAAGGCCCAAAGAGGCACTAGGTGGATGGAGCCAGGCCCGTAAAGGCACTAAGCGGATGGAGCCAGGCTTGAAGAGGCACTAGGCAGATGGAGCAAGGCCCAAAGAGGCACTAGGTGGATGGAGCCACTAGGTGGATGGAGCCAGGCCTGTAGAGGCACTAGGCGGATGGAGCCAGGCCAGTAGAGGCACTAGGCGGATGGAGCCAGGCATGCAATGGCACTCGTCGGATGGAGCCAGGCCCGTAGAGGCACAAGGCAGATGGAGCAAAGCCAAAAGAGGCACTAGGTGGATAGAGCCAGGCCCGTAGAGGCACTAGGTGGACGGAGCCAGGCCCATAGAGGCACTGGTCGGATGGAGCAAGGCCTGTAGAGGCACTAGGTAGATGGAGCCAGGCCCATTGAGGTACTAGGTGGATGGAGCCAGGCCTGTAGAGGCACTAGGCAGATGGAGCCAGGCCCGTAGAGGCACTAGGCGGATGGAGTCAGGCATGCAAAGGCACTCGTCGGATGGAGCCAGGCCGTAGAGGCACAAGGCAGATGTAGCCAGACTTGGCACTAGGCAAATGGAGCCAGGCATGCAAAGGCACTAGGCGGATAGAGCCAGGCCCGTAAAGGCACTAGGCAGATGGAGCAAGGCCTGTGGAGGCACTAGGCAGATGGAGCAAGGCCCGTAAAGGCACTAGGTGGATGGAGCCAGGCCCGTAGAGGCACTAGGCAGATGGAGCCAGGCTTGTAGAGGCACTAGGCAGATGGAGCAAGGCCCAAAGAGGCACTAGGTGGATGGAGCCACTAGGTGGATGGAGCCAGGCCTGTAGAGGCACTAGGCGGATGGAGCCAGGCCCGTAGAGGCACTAGGCGGATGGAGCCAGGCATGCAAAGGCACTCGTCGGATGGAGTCAGGCCCGTAGAGGCACAAGGCAGATGTAGCCAGACTTGGCACTAGGCAAATGGAGCCAGGCATGCAAAGGCACTAGGCGGATGGAGCCAGGCCCGTAGAGGCACTAGGCAGATGGAGCAAGGCCTGTAGAGGCACTAGGTGGATGGAGCCAGGCCCGTAAAGGCACTAGGCGGATGGAGCCAGGCCCGTAGAGGCACTAGGCAGATGGAGCAAGGCCCAAAGAGGCACTAGGTGGATGGAGCCACTAGGTGGATGGAGCCAGGCCTTTAGAGGCACTAGGCAGATGGAGCAAGGCCCGTAGAGGCACTAGGTGGATGGAGCCAGGCCCGTAAAGGCACTAGGCGGATGGAGCCAGGCCCGTAGAGGCACTAGGCAGATGGAGCAAGGCCCAAAGAGGCACTAGGTGGATGGAGCCAGGCCCCTAGAGGCACTAGGCGGATGGTGCCAGGCCCATATAGGCAGTAGGCAGATGGAACAAGGCCCGTAGTGGCACTAGGCAGATGGAACCAGGCATGCAAAGGCACTCGTCGGATGGAGCCAGGCCCGTAGAGGCACAAGGCAGATGGAGCAAAGCCCAAAGAGGCACTAGGTGGATAGAGCCAGGCCCGTAGAGGCACTAGGCAGATGGAGCAAGGCTCAAAGAGGCACTAGGTGGATAGAGCCAGGCCCGTAGAGGCACTAGGCGGATGGAGCAAGGTCCATAGAGACACTAGGCAGATGGAGCAAGGCCCGTAGTGGCACTAGGCGGATGGAACCAGGCCTGTAGAGGCACTAGGCGGATGGAGCAAGGACTGTAGAGGCACTAGGTAGATGGAGCCAGGCCCTTTGAGGCACTAGGTGGATGGAACCCATGCCTGTAGAGGCACTAGATGGAGCCAGGCTCATAAAGGCATGAGGCAGATGGACCCAGGCCCAGCGGGGCATTAGGCGGATGGAGGCAGGCCTGGCACGGCACTAGGCAGATGGATCCAGGCCCGTAGAGGCATTAGGCAGATAGAGCAAGGCCCGTAGAGGCACTAGGCGGATGGAGCCAGGCCCGTAGAGGCACTAGGCAGATGGAGCCAGGCCCGTAGAGGCACAAGGCGGATGGAGCCAGGCATGCAAAGGCACTCGTCGGATGGAGCCAGGCCCGTAGAGGCACAAGGAAGATGTAGCCAGACTCGGCACTACGAAAATGGAGCCAGGCATGCAAAGGCACTAGGCGGATGGAGCCAGGCCCGTAGAGGCACTAGGCAGATGGAGCCAGGCATGCAAAGGCACTAGGCGGATGGAGACAGGCCCGTAGAGGCAATAGGCGGATGGAGCCAGGCATGCAAAGGCACTGGGCGGATGGAGCCAGGCCCGTAGAGGCACTAGGCAGATGGAGCAAGGCCCAAAGAGGCACTAGGTGGATGGAGCCAGGCCTGTAGAGGCACTAGGCGGATTTAGAAAGGCCCGTAGAGGCACTAGGCAGATGGAGCAAGGCCCAAAGAGGCACTAGGTGGATGGAGCCAGGCCTGTAGAGGCACTAGGCGGATGGAGCAAGGCCCAAAGAGGCACTAGGTGGATGGAGCCAGGCCTGTAGAGGCACTAGGCGGATGAAGCAAGGCCCATAGAGGCACTAGGCAGATGGAGCAAGGCCCGTAGAGGCACTAGGCGGATGGAGCCAGGCATACAAAAGCACTAGGCGGATGGAGCCAGGCCTGTAAAGGCACTAGGCAGATGGAGCAAGGCCCAAAGAGGCACTAGGTGGATGGAGGCAGGCCGCGTAGGCACTAGGCGGATGGAGCCAGGCATGCAAAGGCTCTCATTGGATGGAGCCAGGCCCGTAGAGGCATAAGGAAGATGTAGCCAGACTCGGCACTAGGCAAATGCTGCCAGGCATGCAAAGGCACTAGGTGGATGGAGCCAGGCCTGTAGAGGCACTAGGCGCATGGAGCCAGGCATGCAAAAGGCACTAGGCAGATGGAGCCAGGCTCGTAGAGGCATTAGGCAGATGGAGCAAGGCCCAAAGAGGCACTAGGTGGATGGAACCAGGCCCGTAGAGGCACTAGGCGGATGGAGCAAGGCCCGCAGAGGCACTAGGTAGATGGAGCCAGGCCCATTGAGGCACTAGGTGGATTGAGCCAGGCCTGTAGAGGCACTAGATGGATGGACCCAGGCCTGTAGAGGCACTAGATGGATGGAGCCAGGCTCATAAAGGCATGAGGCAGATGGACCCAGGCCCAGCGGGGCAGTAGGCGGATGGAGGCAGGCCCGGCAGGGCACTAGGCAAATGGATCTAGGCCCATAGAGGCACTAGGCAGATGGAGCAAGGCCCGTAGAGGCACTAGGCGGATGGAGCCAGGCCCGTAGAGGCACTAGGCAGATGGAGAAAGGCCTGTAGAGGCACTAGGTAGATGGAGCCAGGCCCGTTGAGGCACTAGGTGGATGGAGCCAGGCCTGAAGAGGCACTAGGCGGATGGAGCCAGGCCCATAGAGGCAATAGGCGGATGGAGCCAGGCCCATAGAGGCACTGGGCGGATGGAACAAGGCCTGTAGAGGCACTAGGTAGATGGAGCCAGGCCCGTTGAGGCACTAGGTGGATGGAGCCAGGCCCGTAGAGGCACTAGGCGGATGGAGCAAGGCCCAAAGAGGCACTAGGCAGATGGAGCAAGGCCCGTAGTGGCACAAGGCGGATGGAGCCAGGCATGCAAAGGCACTCGTCGGATGGAGCCAGGCCCGTAGAGGCACAAGGAAGATGTAGCCAGACTCGGCACTAGGAAAATGGAGCCAGGCATGCAAAGGCACTAGGCGGATGGAGCCAGGCCCGTAGAGGCACTAGGCGGATGGAGCCAGGCCCGTAGAGGCACTTGGCAGATGGAGCAAGGCCCAAAGAGGCACTAGGTGGATGGAGCCAGGCCCGTAGAGGCACTAGGCGGATGGAGAAAGGCCCGTAGAGGCACTAGGCAGATGGAGCAAGGCCCAAAGAGGCACTAGGTGGATTGAGCCAGGCCCGTAGAGGCACTAGGTGGATGGAGCAAGGCCCATAGAGGCACTAGGCAGATGGAGCAAGGCCCGTAGAGGCACTAGGCGGATGGAGCCAGGCATGCAAAGGCACTAGGCGGATGGAGCCAGGCCTGTAAAGGCACTAGGCAGATGGAGCAAGGCCCAAAGAGGCACTAGGTGGATGGAGCCAGGCTGCGTAGGCACTAGGCAGATGGAGCCAGGCATGCAAAGGCTCTCGTTGGATGGAGCCAGGCCTGTAGAGGAAGATGTAGCCAGACTTGGCACTAGCAAATGGAGCCAGGCCCCGGCAGGGCAGTATGCAGATGGAGCCAGGCCCGTAGAGGCATGAAGCAGATGGACCCAGGCCCGTAGGGGTACTAGGCAGAGCCAAGCATGTAGAGGCACTAAACGGATGGAGGCAGGCCCAGCTGGGCACTAGCTCTACAGAGCCAAGTCCATAGAGGCATGAGGCAGGCCTGTAGAGGCACTAGATGGATGGAGGCAGGCCCGGCTGGGCACTAGGCGGATGGATCCAGGCCCGTAGAGGCACTAGGCTGATGGAGCAAGGCCCAGTGGGGAACTAGGCTGATGGAGCCAGGCCTGTAAAGGCACCAGGCAGTTGGAGCCAGGCCCATAGAGGCACTAGGCGAATAGAGCCAGGTCGAGTCAAACACTATGTGGATGAAGTCAGGCCTGGTGGGTCACTAGGTGGATGAAGTCAGGCCCGTAGAGGCACTAGGCGGATGAAGCCAGGCTCGTAGAGGCACTAGGTGGATTGAGCCAGGCATGCAAAGGCACTAGGCGGATGGAGCCAGGCCCGTAGAGGCACTAGGCAGATGTAGCCAGACTCGGCACTAGGCAAATGGAGCCAGGCCTGGCAGGGCAGTATGCGGATAGAGCCAGGCCCGTAGAGGCATGAAGCAGATGGACCCAGGCCCATAGGGGTACTAGGCAGAGCCAGGCACATAGAGGCACTAAACAGATGGAGGCAGGCCCAGCTGGGCACTAGGTCTGAAGAGCCAGGCCCACAGATGCACGAGGCAGATGGATCCAGGCCCAGCAAGGCACTAGGCGGATGGAGCCAGGCCTGTAGAGTTACTACACGGATGGAGCCAGGCATGCAAAGGCACTAGGCGGATGGAGCAAGGACCGTAGAGGCACTAGGCAGATGGAGCAAGGCCCAAAGAGGCACTAGGTGGATGGAGCCAGGCCCGTAGAGGCACTAGGCGGATGGAGCAAGGCCCGGAGAGGCACTAGGTAGATGGAGCCAGGCCCATTGAGGCACTAGATGGATGGACCCAGGCCTGTAGAGGCACTAGATGGATGGAACCAGGCTCATAAAGGCATGAGGCAGATGGACCCAGGACCAGCGGGGCATTAGGCGGATGGAGGCAGGCATGCAAAGGCACTCGTTGGATGGAGCCAGGCCCGTAGAGGCACAAGGAAGATGTAGCCAGACTCGGCACTAGGCAAATGCTGCCAGGCATGCAAAGGCACTAGGCGGATGGAGCCGGGCCTGTAGAGGCACTAGGCGGATAGAGCCAGGCATGCAAAGGCACTAGGCGGATGGAGCCAGGCCCGTAGAGGCATTAGGCAGATGGAGCAAGGCCCAAAGAGGCACTAGGTGGCTGTAGCCAGGCCCGTAGAGGCACTAGGCGGATGGAGCAAGGCCCGTAGAGGCACTAGGCAGATGGAGCCAGGCCCGTAGAGGCACTGGGCGGATGGAGCCAGGCATGCAAAGGCACTCAGCGGATGGAGCCAGGCCTGTAGAGGCACTTGGCAGATGTAGCCAGACTCGGCACTAGGCAAATGGAGCCAGGCCCGGCTGGGCAGTATGCAGATGGAGCCAGGCCCGTAGAGGCATGAAGCAGATAGACCCAGGCCCGTAGGGGTACTAGGCAGAGCCAGGCACATAGAGGCACTAAACGGATGGAGGCAGGCCCAGCTGGGCACTAGGTCTACAGAGCCAAGCCCATAGAGGCATGAGGCAGATGGATCCAGGCCCAGCTTTTCACTAGTCGGATAGAGCCAGGACCGTAGAGGCACTTGATGGATGATGCCAGGCCTGTAGAGGCACTAGACGGATGGAGGCAGGCCCGGCTGGGCACTAGGCAGATGGAGCCAGGCCTGCAGAGGCACTAGGCTGATGGAGAAAGGCCTGTAGAGGCTTTAGGCAAATAAAGCCAGGTCGAGTGGGACACTAGGTGGATGAAGTCAGGCCCAGAGAGGAACGAGGCAGATGGACCCAGGCCCAGTGGGGCATTAGGCGGATGGAGGCAGGCCTGGCAGGCCACTAGGCAGATAGATCCAGGCCCGTAGAGGCACTAGGTAGATGGAGCAAGGCCCAAAGAGGCACTAGGTGGATGGAGCCAGGCCCGTAGAGGCACTAGGGAGATGGAGCAAGGCCCAAAGAGGCACTAGGCAGATGGAGCCAGGCCCGTAGAGGCACTAGGCGGATGGAGCAAGGCCATTAGAGGCACTAGGTAGATGGAGCCAGGCCCGTTGAGGCACTAGGTGAGTTGAGCCCGGCCCGTAGAGGCACTAGACAGATGGAGCCAGGCCCGTAGAGGAACTAGACAGATGGAGCCAGGCCCGTAGAGGCACTAGACGGATGGAGCCAGGCATGCAAGGGCACTCAGTGGATGGAGCCAGGCCCGTAGAGGCACTTGGCAGATGTAGCCAGACTCGGCACTAGCAAATGGAGCCTGGCCCGGCAGGGCACTATGCAGATGGAGCCAGGCCCGTAGAGGCATGAAGCAGATGGACCCAGGCCCGTAGGGGTACTAGGCAGAGCCAGGCACGTAGAGGCACTAAACGGATGGAGGCAGGCCCAGCTGGGCACTAGGTCTACAGAGCCAAGCCCATAGAGGCATGAGGCAGGCCTGTAGAGGCACTAGATGGATGGAGGCAGGCCCGACTGGGCACTAGGCGGATGGAGCCAGGCCCGTAGAGGCACTAGGCTGATGGAGCAAGGCCCAGTGGGGAACTAGGCAGATGGAGCCAGGCCTGTAAAGGCACTAGGCAGTTGGAGCCAGGCCCATAGAGGCACAAGGCGAATAGAGCCAGGTCGAGTGGGACACTATGTGGATGAAGTCAGGCCTGGTGGGTCACTAGGTGGACGAAGTCAGGCCCAGATAGGCACTAGGTGGATGGATCCAGGACCGTAGAGGCACTTGGTGGATGATGCCAGGCCTGTAGAGGCACTAGACGGATGGAGGCAGACCCGACTGGGCACTAGGCAAATGGAGCCAGGCCCGTAGAGGCACTAGGCTGATGGAGCAAGGCCCGGCGGGAAACTAAGCGGATGGAGCCAGGCCCGTAGAGGCACTAGGCGAATAGAGCCAGGTCGGGTGGGACACTAGGTGGATGAAGTCAGGCCTGGTGGGTCACTAGGTGGACGAAGTCAGGCCCGGAGAGGAACTAGGCGGATGGAGCCAGGCCCGTAGAGGCACAAGGCAGATGAACCCAGGCCCAGTGGGGCATTAGGCGAATGGATGCAGGCCCGGCGGGGCACTAGGCAGATGGATCCAGGCCCGTAGAGGCACTAGGCGGATAGAGCAAGGCTCGTAGAGTCACTAGGCAGATGGAGCAAGGCCCAAAGAGGCACTAGGCGGATGGAGCCAAGACCGTAGAGGCACTAGGTTGATAGAGGAAGGCCCATAGAAGCACTAGGCAGATGGAGCCAGGCCCATAGAGGAGCTAGGTGGATGGAGCCAGGTCCGTAAAGGCTATAGGCGGAAGAAGCCAGGCCCGTAGAGGCACTAGGCGGATGGAGCCAGGCATGCAAAGGCACTAGGCGGATGGAGCCAGACTCGGCACTAGGCAAATGGAGACAGGCCCGGCAGGGCAGTATGCGGATGGAGCCAGGCCCGTAGAGGCATGAAGCAGATGGACCCAGGCCCGTAGAGGTACTAGGCAGAGCCAGGCATGTAGAGGCACTAAACAGATGGGGGCAGGCCCAGCTGGGCACTAGGTCTACAGAGCCAGGCCCATAGAGGCACAAGGCAGATGGATCCAGGCCCACCTTGGCACTAGGCAGATGGAGCCAGGACCGTGGATGCACTTGGTGGATGATTCCAGGCCTGTAGAGGCACTAGACAGATGGAGGCAGGCCTGGCTGGGCACTAGGTGGATGGAGCCAGGCCCGTAGAGGCACTAGGCTGATGGAGCAAGGCCCGGCAGGGAACTAGGCGGATGGAGCCAGGCCCGTAGAGGCACTAGGCGGTTGGAGCCAGGCCCGTAGAGGCACTAGGCGAATAGAGCCAGGTCGAGTGGGACACTAGGTGGATGAAGTCAGGCCTGATGGGTCACTAGTTGGACGAATTCAGGCCTGGAGAGGAACTAGGCGGATGGAGCCAGGCCCGTAGAGGCACTAGGCGGATTGGAGCCAGGCCCGTAGAGGCACTAGGCGGATGGAGCCAGGCTCGTAGAGGCACTAGGCAGATGGAGCCAGGCCCGTAGAGGCACTAGGTGGATGGATCCAGGCCTGTAGAGGCATTAGGAGGATAGAGCCAGGCCCGTAGAGGCACTAGGTGGATGGAGCCAGAACGTGTAAGCACTAGGAGGATGGAGCCAGGCCCGTAGAGGCAATAGGCAGATAGAGCTAGGCCCGTAGAGGCACTAGGCAGATGGAGCCAAGAGTGGTGGGGCACTAGGCGAATTGAGTCAGGCTCGTAGAGGCACTAGGTGGATGGAGCCAGGCCCGTAGAGGCACAATGCAGATGGAGCGTGGCCCTGAGGGGCACTAGGCGGATGGAACATGGCCCAGAGGGGCACTAGGCAGATGTAGCGTGGCCCAGAGGTGATCCGGATGGGACAGTGACTCGGTCTGCATTCGGCTTTATTTGGGTTATAGAGCAGGGTGAAGGGGATTAAGGCTGGGTGGATCTGGGCTGGGTGGAGGGGATTAGGGCAGGGTGGATAAGGGCAGGGATATAGGGCAGTGTGGAGGCATTAAGGCAGGGTGTAGCGGACTACGGCAGAGTGGAGCAGACTACGGCAGGGTGGAACAGACTACGGCTGGGTTGAGCAGACTACAGCATGGTTATAGGGCAGGGTGTAGTGGATTAGGGCTGGGTTAAAGGGCAGGGTGGAGTGAGTTACGGCAGGGTGGAGAGGATTAGGGCTGGGTTATAGGGCAGGGTGGAGGGGATTAAGGCAGGGTGAATTTGGGCTGGGTTATAGTGCAGGGTGGAGCGGACTACGGCAGGGTGGAGCAGACTATGGCTGGGTTATAGGGCATGGTGGAGTGGATTAGGGCTGGGTTATAGGGCAGGGTGAAGTGGATTAAGGCTGGGTGGATTCGGGCTGGGTGGAGGGATTAGGGCAGGGTGGATTAGGGCAGGGTTATAGGGCTGGGTGGAGGGGATTAAGGTAGGGTGGAGTGGACTACGGCAGGGTGGAGCAGACTACAGCAGGGTGGAGCAGACTATGGCAGGGTGGAGCAGACTATGGCAGGGTTATAGGGCAGGGTGGAGTGGATTAGGGCTGGGTTATAGGGCAGGGTGGAGTGAGTTACAGCAGGGTGGAGAGGATTAGGGCAGGGTGGAGGGGATTAAGGCAGGGTGGATTTGGGCTGGGTGGAGGGGATTAGGGCAGGGTGGATTAGGGCAGGGTGGAGGGGATTAAGGCAGGGTGGAGCGGACTACAGCAGGGTGGAGCAGACTACGGTAGGGTGGAGCAGACTACAGCAGGGTGGAGCAGACTACGGGAGGGTGGAGCAGACTACGGCAGGGTTATAGGGCAGGGTGGCGTGGATTAGGGCTGGGTTATAGGGCAGGGTGGAGTGAGTTACGGCAGGGTGGAGAGGATTAGGGCTGGGTTATAGGGCAGGGTGGAGGGGATTAAGGCAGGGTGGATTGGGGCTGGGTTACAGGGCAGGGTGGAGCGGACTATGGCTTGTTTTTAGGGCATGGTGGGGTGGATTAGGGCTGGGTTATAGGGCAGGGTGGAGTGGATTAAGGCTGGGTTATAGGGCAGGGTGGAGTGAATTGCGGCAGGGTGGAGAGGATTAGGGCAGGGTGGAACAGATTAGTGTAGAGTAAATTAGTGTAATGTAGTGTAGTGTAGATTAGTATAGTGTAGTGTAGGGCCTGGCCAGAGAGGGATTACTTTGACGCAGTTGGCCAGCTTAAACATGCATTGCAATGCATGTGAACTAAAAATCCCTATTTTTATGTAAAGTTTGCTAGAAGGGTATATAGCTGTGTGCAGAAGGTTCATTAACATCTTTAGCACCTTTAGTGAGAACTTACTTTTAACTTCGTAGTAGTGTATTTTAACTGAAAATTAATAAACAGTTGTGCTAATATTACGTGCCTTGTTGCTAGAACGTTGCTAGCGTGATCCCTGGCATACTGCTTGCATTTACAAATCCCTACACATGTATACTCCCTCTTCCTGGTCACAGCAGCTTTGAGCTCAGTGCTCCTCTGACTGAGGAGAGCACAAACAACGCATGCACAGGAATTATCTTAGCAATATCCTAGCATTAAGGCAGGACAGGGTAGGCACCGTCTCTAAGAGGTACGTAAATGGCCTACACCAGGGGTAGGCAAACTGTGGCCCTCCAGCTGTTGCAGAACTACGAGACCCATCATGACTATGGCAGTAATTGTAACTGCCAGCCTTGCAAACTTTTTCTTAGTTTTGAGTGGGGAGGGATTAGGACACCTGTCAGGCGTCCCTATCAGTTATTACATTATGAGGAAAAAATATGGAAGCCACCACTGATATATTTAGAAAAGTGCTGTCATCCTTATCACCTGTAAGTAGCATGTAGGACAGGAGATCAGACCTGTCTGCCCGCTCATTATAGGGGAGTGATGAAGGAGGAGTAAGGTTCTGGAGGACGACAACCCTGGGTCAGTAATGACAGATCACATGAGCACACATGTTATGGAATTGTACAGAGCTCATCACAGAGAGTGACATCTGCACAGGAATGGGCCAAAGGAGAGGTCTGAATAGGTGCAGAGTTGTGCACACCTCGGCCACCTCCAATCCGATCACAGCTTTTTCTCGGATAAGTCTATACAAATACAAAAATCGGGGTGCACACCACTGCTCCGGACAGCAGCTCACCCAATTCTGGCTGGATAATTGTTAATATCTGCAGAGCAAACGTGTAATGGGCTCTCTGGAAGAAGTATGCCAGGAAGAGAAAGCATGCTGGCTATGCTGAAAGGTTATCAAAACATTATACAGTGGGGACGGAAAGTATTCAGACCCCCTTAAATTTTTCACTCTGGATGCATAAAAAGGAAGGTGGGACTTTGAATTGAAGCGGTTGAAATGCAGAGGTGATGGTATATATATAAAGTTTTATTAGTATCAAATTATTAAATTTCGTTTATTACATATATGTACAAGATGTGGGCACGGTAATACAAAGGTGTAAAAAACTGAATAAAATAAATTGAAGACAATCAAGTAGGTAGTATGCGACAGCAAAACGGCCTAAACAAGCCAAACACAGCATGCCCGGCACCTGTATAGATGATCACATGGTAAAAATCTAAGATAGCTGGGTTCATATAGGTAACATCATGGGCCATAATAAGTGTGTCTGTAGCATCATGTAGCTCTACGCGTTTCATGGACTCATTTCCACTCGTCAGGAGCAGATGCGACAGATCCCTGTAAATATAATATTTGAGGTAAACCACACTCTGTTTAGAAGTGAAAAATGTAAATTAAAATTTAAGAAATTTGGTTTGGGGTTTCTGAGCCTGTTCATGGTGTGTGGGGGGCTCTTTTCCACATTCGCGGGAGCTGCGATGCGCCTCGTGGGTCCTCCCCTTTCTCCCTGCACTGCAGTGTCTTGAGGATCGGGTGGACGCCCCTTCGTGCATCGGCGCCACGGTCCTCATGTCCAGCGCTTGGCGTCAGTCATGACGTCATTACGCTGCCGCTGAGAGCACCACCTGCGTGACGCATGTGGGGGCGTCTCGGCGCCAATCACCGAGCGTTCCGGCTCGGGTGCGGGCGCTGCCTCTCGCCCCTCCCATGTTCACGCACGTGGCGTTGGCGGCGTATATACCCTACACCTTCAGTCGGAGCCGGCTATTCATTTGGCTGGTCTCCGCCTGGGGCTCCTGCACACCAGCCACTCCATCGCTTGGTGCTGCATGGCATACTACTTGGGTAAGTGTCCTTTGAGTCAGGTCCACTTTTGTTCACTCGTAATGCCACTGCACGTTTGTGTTTACACATACTTCCACCTTTACTCCCAGGTTTTTGTGTTTCATCCATGATTTAGTTTTTTCACAGTCACACTTATATTTAGGTCAGCTCACTTTATACACACATAACCATTTTCATACACTTACCACATTTTTCTTTGCCACCACCTACACATGTGGATATATTGGGTGTATATACATATCACCCAATTCACCACCTCATCTCACACACACTCCAACTGTTTTTCACACTTTCATTTTTTTTAATTCCACACACCTTTCATCTCATAATATAATTTTTCATTTGTTTCCAGTTATCTCCAAATGCAGTATCACATGCCCGTATTTTTGCACATGGAAACCCTCACAGGCACCCCTACATCTCCCCAAGCTAGTTGTGTACCACTACGCCCCCTTAGCTCCCGTGATGTGGCCTATGCTCCCGATTCGCCGTGTCTCGCTTGCCCCTTACTGCGCCCACTACTGTGGTTGGTGAGTGCACTGGGTTAAATTTCTTACATTTTATAAATTTTTTACCTCAATTATTATATTTACAGGGATCTGTCGCATCTGCTCCTGACGAGTGGAAATGAATCCACGAAACGCGTAGAGCTACATGATGCTACAGACACACTTATTATGGCCCATGATGTTACCTATATGAACCCAGCTATCTTAGATTTTTACCATGTGATCATCTATACAGGTGCCGGGCATGCTGTGTTTGGCTAGTTTAGGCCGTTTTGCTGTCGCATACTACCTACTGGATTGTCTTCAATTTATTTTATTCAGTTATGTTTTTTACACCTTTGTATTACCGTGCCCACATCTTGTACATATATGTAATAAACGAAATTTAATAACTTGATACTAATAAAACTTTATATATATACCATCACCTCTGCATTTCAACAGCTTCAATTCAAAGTCCCACCTTCCTTTTTATGCATCCAAATATAGGGATGGAGGCACGCATGTGTACCTCATATAAAGTCCCACATTCCCCTTTTTTTCTCCAAATGTTTTCACTCTTTGTTATATTGCAGCCATTTGCTAAAATCATTTAAGTTCATTTTTTTCCTCATTAATGTACACACAGCACCCCATATTGACAGAAAAACACAGAATTGTTGACATTTTTGCAGGTTTATTAAAAAAGAAAAACTGAAATATCACATGGTCCTAAGTATTCAGACCCTTTGCTCAGTATTTAGTAAAAGCACCCTTTTGATCTAATATAGCCATGAGTCTTTTTGGGAAAGATGCAACAAGTTTTCACACCTGGATTTGGGGATCCTCTGCCATTCCTCCTTGCAGATCCTCTCCAGTTCTGTCAGGTTGGATGGTAATCGTTGGTGGACAGCCATTTTTAGGTCTCTCCAGAGATGCTCATTTGGGTTTAAGTCGTGGCTCTGGCTGGGCCATTCAAGAACAGTCACGGAGTTGTTCTGAAGCCACTCCTTTGTTATTTTAGCTGTGTGCTTAGGGTCATTGTCTTGTTGGAAGGTAAACATTCGGCCCAGTCTGAGGTCCTGAGCACTCTGGAGAAGGTTTTCATCCAGGATATCCCTGTACTTGGCCACATTCATCTTTCCCTCGATTGCAACCAGTCATCCTGTTCCTGCAGCTGAAAAACACCCCCACAGCATGATGCTGCCACCCCCTGTCACGTACCTGGTAGGAGTCTGAAATGACGAGGTCAGCCTGGGACATTGGCGTTGAGACAAAATAGCGCCCAGTGCACTCTCAGAGGCATCCACCTCCAAAACGTAGGCTAAGGATGGATCAGGATGTTTCAAGATAGGAGCTGACGTGAATAAAGTTTTTAACTGTTCAAAAACTGTTTGAGCTTCAGGGGTCCATCGGAAAGGAACATGCTGCTTTGTTAACTGAGTGATAGGAGTGATGATGCCAGAAAAGTTCTTGATAAATTTTCTGTAAAAGTTGGCGAATCCCACAAATCTCTGAACAGCTTTCCTGTCGACAGGGGCAGGCCATTCCAGGACGGAAGTGACTTTCTGTGGGTCCATGGAGATACCGTCAGCAGAGATGACAAGTCCCAGGAAATGTATGGTTGGTTTTTCAAAGTCACATTTCTCAGCCTTTGCGTAAAGGCGGTGTTCCCTCAGCCGACTTTCTTTACATGAGTCCTATGGGATTCTAGAGTTTCAGAGAATATAAGGATGTCATCCAGATACACGATGACGAATAAATCAAGGAAGTCCCGAAAAACGTCATTAACCAGATGTTGGAATGTGGCAGGGCCGTTGCAGAGTCCGAATGGCATGACTTGATATTCAAAATGACCGAAGCTTGTTCGGAAGGCCGTCTTCCATTCATCTCCCTCCCTGATTCTGACAAGATTATAAGCACCTCTCAGATCCAATTTGGAGAACACCCGTGCCCCACGCAGCCTTTGAAAAAGTTCAGGGATCAGAGGCAGAGGGTACCGGTTTTTAACAGTGACCCTGTTAAGGTCACGATAGTCCACACAGGGCTTAAGGGTATGGTCTTTCTTTTCAACGAAGAAAATACCGGCCCCTGCTGGTGAAGTGGAGGGCCGGATGAGCTGTTTTTCAAGGCTTTCATTGATATAAATCCTCAGGGCTTCTAGTTCAGGCTCAGAGAGAGGATAAATTCGCCCAAATGGGATCTCGGCCCCTGGTAAAAGTTCAATAGGACAATCATATGTTCTATGGGGAGGAAGAGTGTCCACTCCTTTCTTGTTAAATACATCCAGATACCCGTGGTAGGCAGCAGGGACCAGATTAGAGGTTTCATGGTCAGGGAGGATACCCAGGAGGGGTGTGGTATTGAAAGTCTTTTCAGGTAGGCAGTGAAGTTGGCAGTAGTCAGAGGAGAAGGAGATGTCTTCGGTAAGCCAGTTAATGTGAGGATTATGTGCCTTCAACCATGGAATGCCAAGGATGACCGGGAACATGGGACAAGCTATGATATCCAAACGGAGGAATTCATGGTGGCCGGAAGAAGTACGGCAGGAAATAGGTAAAGTCTCTTGGGTAACGGCCTGATTTAATGCCGGGACCGTCAGCCCGATGAACATGGAATTCCTGCTTCTTGGCACATACAGGCAGCTGGTGGAGAGAAGCAAATGCAGAGTCCATAAAACAACTACAGGCCCCAGAGTCTATGATTGCAAGTACAGGAACAGTCTTTTCAGAAAACTGGAGCACAATGGAAAGAGAGACATGAGACTGGTACCTCCCTGAGAGATGCATCATGTGGGGCTGACGGGAGAAAGACCTGCGGGTCTTTGCCGGGCAAGTCTGTATAAAGTGATCCGCCTCCCCGCAATATAGACACAGATTGTCCTGTAATCGATGAAGGCAATCATCAGGAGAAAGGGGTGGTCTTCGAAAACTTCTATGAGGAGTCTTATGCAGTTCCCTCCTTCTGGGGGATGCAACGGATGAGGATGCAGGAATGTCAGACCTTGAAGCCACAGAAAGGGTTCCTTTGGACCTTTTGGATTGCCTTTCAAGTAATCGCCGAACGATCTGGTTAGATCGATCAGGTCTTCCAGGAATGCTGGAACTCCCACTCTGGCAAGCTCATCCTTTAAGGTGTCAGACAGTCCTAGTCGAAACTGGTGGTGAAGTGCGGAATGATTCCATTGGGTATCTGCACTCCATACACGGAAGTCAGTTATATATTCCTCAGCAGGCCTTGGACCTTGCTGTAATTTGCCAAGCATGAATTCAGCAGTCTGCTGGTAGAAGGGGTCTGCATAAAGCTGAGCCATGGCTGAGAAGAAAGAATCTGTAGTTTTCAGGACAGGGTCATGTTGTTCCCGGAGATGATGAGCCCAGGAAAGTGGTTCATCCAATAGTAATGTAATGTAATGATAAACCCCACCTTGATGTTTTCAGACGTGAAGGTCCGGGGTAACAGGAAGAAATATAGTTCGCAGGAATGTGCAAAACTTCTTGCGATTTCCGGAGAATCGCTCAGGCATAGGCACCCTGGGTTCAGGAGCGTAAGGAACCTCATGGAACAAGCCAGGCTCTGTTTGGGTATATGAATCAGAGACCAAAAGCAGAGCACAGGCCAATGCGACATTCTCATCGTGGGGAAATCGCTCTTCAATGCGACTCAGATTTTCTTGTAACTTCGGCAAAATGGATAGCACAGAAATAGATCTGTAAATGTCCTCTGGTGGAGAGGCCTCCCTTTCAGACTCCATTTGTGGCTGCTTGATACTGTCACGTACCTGGTAGGAGTCTGAAATGACGAGGTCAGCCTCTCTTGTATCTCCAATTCAAGCCCCGCTGGAGATGGAACAGATGGTGGCAAGGATCAGGAGGAACACGAGTGCCTGTGAATGCTGCGTGCAGAACTTGCCGGAAGTGTTGCAGACTGGGAAGTGCAGGCAGGGTTTCTGGTGAAGAGCTGGAACCAGCAAAGCTGAGAGGATGGACAGCCAGCACAAGTACTCGGAAACAGCGTGGAGCCAAACAGGAGACAGGAGCGAGGTCATCAGGTAAGCCGGATTCAGTAACAGGCGGGCAGCGAGGTATCAAGGTATAAACAGGAGCAAGTTCAAACAGGAAGCCAGGATCAGGAACCGGTAATCAGAGTAATCAGAGTCCAGAAACAGGATCAGGAAGGCCAGGGTTTCAGCAACAGGAAGTCAAGTCAAACAAACAGGGTTTCAGAATCTCAGGACACAGCTGAAGATCAAGCAGCACCTGTCAGAAATCAGAGCAACCCTTAAATAGGCTGTCAGGCGCCAATTGTGGCCAGATGTGTGTTCCTGCGCACGGAAATCTGCCGATGCCCGTGAATGCGTGCAAGCGCACGTGTGCGTGCCGGGAGCATCCTGACAGTTCTCTTACACCACCATGCTTCACTGTTGGGACTGTATTGGACAGGTGATGAGCAGTGCCTGGTTTTCTCCACACATACCGCTTAGAATTAGGGCCAAAAAGTTCTATCTTGGTCTTATCAGACCAGAGAATCTTATTTCTCATCAGGTGTTTTTTAGCAAACTCCATGCAGGCTTCCATGTGTCTTGCACTGAGGAGAGGCTTCCGTCGGGCCATTCTGCCATAAAGCCCCTACTGGTGGAGGGCTGCAGTGATGGTTGACTTTCTACAACTTTATCCCATCTCCCGACTGCATCTCTGGAGCTCAGCCACAGTGATCTTTGGGTTCTTCTTTACCCCTCTCACCAAGGCTCTTCTCTCCCGATAGCTCAGTTTGGCCGGACAGCCAGCTCTAGTAAGGGTTCTGGTCGTCCCAACGTCTTCCATTTAAGGATTATGGAGGCCACTGTGCTCTTAGGAACCTTAAGTGCAGCAGAAATTTTTTTGTAACCTTGGCCAGATCTGTGCCTTGCCACATTTCTGTCTCTGAGCTCTTTAGGCAGTTCCTTTGACCTCATGATTCTCATTTGCTCTGACATGCACTGTGAGCTGTAAGGTCTTATATAGACAGGTGTGTGGCTTTGCTAATCAAGTCCAATCAGTATTATCAAACACAGCTGTACTCAAATGAAGGTGTAGAACCATCTCAAGGATGATCAGAAGAAATGGACAACACCTGAGTTAAATACCGTATTTACCGGCATATAACACTCACAGGCGTATAACACGCACATTCATTTTAAGAGGGAAGTTTCAGGAAAAAACTTACATTTTATATAAGGAACTTTGAAGCAAAATAAGGGTCAGTGCCCATCTGCAGCCTCACCATTGCCATCAATGCAGCCTGATTAATGCCCACCTGCAGCCTCACAAGTGCCATCAATACAGCCTCATCTTTGCCATCAATGCAGCAGCCTCACCATTGCCATCAATGCAGCAGCCTCACCATTGCCATCAATGCATCAGCCTCACCATTGCCATCAATGCATCAGCCTCGCCATTGCCATCAATGCAGCAGCCTCGCCATTGCCATCAATGCAGCAGCCTCGCCATTGCCATCTATTGACTTCCTATTACAGAGGCCGCCAAGTAAACAGGAGATTCTCACTGTATGTAATCTGACGGCACTCATCCCCCCCCCCCCCCCCCCCGTTGCCTCCGAGGCAGCTGAAATTGAAGTATTGGCGTATAACACGCTATTTGCACCCGATTTTCATGGTGAAAAAGTGAGTGTTAGACGCCAATAAATACAGTATAAATACAGTATATATGATTTTAGCAAATGGCTGCAATATAATCCCTTTCATGACTAAGCCTATTTTAGAAATTTGGTGTTTACAAGTTAAAATCCATATTTTTTGCTAGAAAATTAATTAGAACCCCCAAACATTATATATATTTTTTTAGCAGAGAATCTAGAGAATAAAATGGAGATTGTTGCAATATTTTATATCACACGGTATTTGTGCAGCGGTGTTTTAAACGCAAATTTTTGGGAAAAGGGACACTTTCATGAATTTTAAAAAATCCAAACAATAAAGTTACCCCAATTTTTTTATATAATGTGAAAGATAATGTTACCCTGAGTAAATAGATACCAAACATGTCATGCTTTATAATTGCACACACTCGTGGAATGGAGACAAACTATGGTACCTAAGAATTTCCATAGGTGACGCTTTAAATTTTTTTACGGTTACCAGGTTAGAGTTACAGAGGAGGTCTAGGGCTAGAATTATTGCTCTCGCTCAGATGATCACAGCGATACCTCACATGTGTGATTTGAACACCGTTTACATATGCGGGCGCGACTTCCGTGTGCGTTTTCTTTGCTGTGCGAGCTCGCGGGGACGGGGGCGCTTTAAACAAAAATTTTTGTTCTTATTTATTTTATTTTATTATATATTTATAAATTGTGTTTAAAAAAAAAATTTTGATGACTTTTATTGCTGTCACAAGGAATGTAAACATCCCTTGTGACAGTAATAGGTGGTGACAGGTACTCTTTATGGAGGGATCGGGGGTCTAAAGGACCCCCGATTCCTCCTTTGCACTTGAAAGTATTCAGATCGCCAAAAAACGGCGATTCTGAATACTGTGTATTTTTTTAAAACCGGCGCCATTGGCAGCCGAGTAAACGGGAAGTGACGTCATGACGTCGCTTCCACGTTTACAATTAGAAGGCTGAAACGAAACCACCCACAGCTTCGTTCCAGCCCGCCCCCAGCCGCCGGAGAGCGGTGAAAGGAGGCGGGAGGGGGGGACGTCCCCTCCCGCTCCTCCGGTATAACAGCCGAGCGGCTTTTTCGGCGCATCGGTTGTTATACTCGGATAGCCGATCGCCAGTTCTAAACAACGGTACCGGGAAAATGCCTGCAGCTGCGGGCATTTTCCCGGTATAACCCCGGAAAGCCGAGTATGCACATTTGCATACGCTCGGCGGGAAGCGGTTAACAAAGAGTGAAAAATTTAAGGGGGTCTGAATACTTTCCGTCCCCACTGTATATTGTCTGAAAGCTGAAACCCTAGAGAATAAAACAGTAGTAGTTCCAATTTTTTTATGTCACTTGATATTACCGCAAAGGCAATATGAAACACAAAATTTCAGTTAAAAATACACTACAGTAAATTTCCAGGAACACAAGCGCAATAAAATGACAGAATTTTTGGTAAAATATAAAAGATGAGTTTGCACCGAGTAAAAAGCCAACATGTCAAACCTTGAATTTGTGTGCATACAAACTATTGTACTATTCTTTTACAATTTAAAACGTTTGTTCTTTATTATCACACCGGCACCATTACCATGGGTGTAGGGGAAGCAATCGGGCAGCAGCATATCAGCCCGAATGCTTCCATCTGACAGGCAGGAGCCTGGTTGTCAGTTTTACACATAATCCTGGTGGCTGTAGCCACTGGGAATGTGTAAAATCCCCCGTTGTCAGGTATGTAGGACGTATGGACCTAACAGCTAAAGGGCTAAAGATAGCAATTAATTATAATATTAATAATAATATTAAATGTAAATGAATGTACACAAAACAATTGATGTAAATAGAGGGGATTATATTCAATAAGGGAGATCAGATTTGTAAAATGAAGGTAAAAAAAATAAATAAAAGGCACGTTTGCTTATTATGAGACACAATCAGCTTGGCTTTGTATTAGAACCTGAAAAAACCTTGGTAGGAATAAAAAGCACTTTAGGCCTCATGCACACTGGACGCTTTGGCTAAATCTGGTAGATGTCCATCTTCTGGCATCAGGAAAAACACACTTGATGTTTCTGAATGCGTGTACCACATTTGGGCATCAATTCATTTAATTGGCCAGAAAAAGAATTTATACTGTCCACTGAAATGAATTAATGCTCAAGCGCTAAACAAGCCTAGTGTTAACACGCATTGGGAGTTTTTTTTTCTGGCTAATCGCTTATCTCCGGGACATTTTTTTGGTGCGTTAAGATTTGTGCCCTTAACCACTGCGCACTTAAACCTCCTTAATAACCAGACCAATTTTCAGCTTTGGGTGCTCTCACATTTTGAATGACAATTACTCAGTCATGCAACACTGTACCTATATGAAATTTTTGGCCTTTTTTTCACACAAATAGAGCTTTCTTTTGGTGATATTAAATCACCGCTGGGTTCTTTATTTTTTGCGCTATAAAAGAAAAAAGACTTGTCGAGAGTAGCCTTATCAAAAGACTATTGGATTTGTTAGATATTCAGGAATCCAGAACAACCCCCTACCATCCTCAGGGAACTCCACAACTGGAGATGTTTAATAGGACGCTCTTGAACATGTTGGCAACTCTGGCCTCTGAACAGAAACCACAGTGGAGCAAGTACATAGCAGCCATGGTACATGCTTATAATAGTACCGTAAGTGATGCCACAGGGTACTCTCCCTACCGTCTGATGTTTGGACGAGAAGCCCGACTACCGTGGATTTCGCTTTTGGCACCTCTCTAGATAATACTTCAGTGGTTTCACACCGAGGGTATGTGGACAGATTGTGAAAAAACTTGAAAACCGCCTATGATAAGGCTCAAGCCACATCCGATGCCCGAGGCCAAAGGAACAAGAGGAATTTTGATCTGAAAGTGCGGATACAGGATCTACAACCGGGAGACCGAGTTTTGCTGAGGAATTTGGGTGTACCTGGGAAGCACAAGCTGGCAGATCGATGGAAGTCGCAACCATATATTGTATGCAAGCGACTCCCAGGACTGCCGGTGTATCAGATCAGGCCAGAAGGCAGTACTGGGCCACTAAAGACTTGGCATCGAAACCACCTCTTGCCCCTTTTAGAAGCAATCCGAGTAACTCCGCACCAGGAACTAACATCCACATCTACCGCTGATCCAGGATCTCGACCAGTAACCAGGTCTCAGTCTGAACCTCTTGCTACACATGGAGACAGTGAAGAGGAGATGGAGATAGGCTGGTCGTCTAATATGCCGGAAGCTGATGCCAACTGTTCTCTCTGCACAAAGGAGAAGACCCGTGGAGTTCTTAGGCCTCAGGCCCTGGAATTTGTACCACAAAATGAACATTCTGAGGACTGTCTGCCTTTCAGTGAAGCTGAAGTACAAGATGTTGAAATAGCAGAAGCTGAATTAGGGGAATACAGTACCTATGCAAAGATGGTACCTACACCCAAAAGACAGAGAGTCAAAAGAGAGGTTCACCCACCAAAAAGACTAACTTATGACGTGCTGGGTAAATGTTCTGAAGGAACTCGTTTTACGGCAAAGAGAAATTCTAAAATGCCTGGTCCCTCTAATGTTGATTCAGAGAGGGACAACCCCACCTCACCCCTTGACACATCTGTACAGTACACCACGGTGTCAGCTGTGAGTGTACAGAACAGTCTCTCATCACATGATAACTGGTGGGAGGCTCCTCTGTCAGTATTATGTCATCGCCTAGAGGCAAAAATGTGTAACAGAGCGAAGATTTTGACTATCTTTGGGGACCAAAGATTCACAGCAGGGGGAGTATGTAGCGCTGGGATTTTTGCTATCTAATGCTATGCAATAATGTAATGCTATTAGATTAGTGTTTGGCTCCCTCTAGTGGCTATAGCATCTCTGTGAAACAGAACTTACACATCTGTGTATGCAGGAAGTGACTTAAAGTTTATATGGAAAGACTCACTTACCCACAGTGCCTTACTTACCTACCCAAAAGACCAAGTGAAAGAAATGCATGCTGGGTAGGGAAATAAAAGGCCCTGCGCGGCCATGCTTTTTCTCTTCTTCCCGGGACGTGAGACTTGCCTGCAGGGACATGTGGGCGTGTGTCCAGAGGAGCACGGCACGGAGCTGAAGCCACCGGAGAGATCCAAACCACAGTGTGCTGGACAAACAGCGTGATCGGATCAGAGGATCGAGAACACCTGACGGAACCAACCGAGGTTTCCCGGTCACCTGGCGGAGCAGCATAGTGTGACGGTGCTGGCTGGAAGCGGGACTGAGATCACAGGAGTGGAGTAATCCAACTATCCAGGCCTGGTGTGGTGAGAGGGCTATTGCCCAAGATTTATATAAAACTTAACCACACGGTGTAGATTACTTCAGTGTTGCTGAGACCTGCAGTTCCACGGAACGGTCTCATCTAATATACTACGTTTAACCAGGCCTCAAAGCCTGTACTCCACTAGAAAGTGACTGACGGTCCGGTTGCATTCTCACAGAAGGAAGTTAAAGTGTGTTTCATAATTGAAGTTCACCATTATCTATCACGTTCTATTACTTTGTCATCTGCTAACTCACTGGAATACAAATACTGCAGTATAATGGTTAGCTGAAGAAAGAAGACAAGAGACTATACCATTCAATGTAAGGCCTTGTGTTTCCATTACATGCAAAGGACTGCGTTACACCAAAGGAGGGAACTCTTGAGCAATTATACCGTGTTGTATTGTTTACTAGCACTGCATAGCATGCTGTGGGTTTAGTATGACTGCACGGTCGTACTGGAAGTGGGAAAAGTGCCCAGTGTCAAGGTCTTACCACACTGAGCATCAGTCCCACTTGGAGACGCGCCCCTCTGTATCGTTTAAGTAATCTCTGAGTGACAATAATTTACATACACCTAGTCTATCATTGTTCAAATCTGTGCACAAAAATTGTTGTTGTAATTACTGTCTTAGACCAGCCTTCAGTAAATTTACAGTCTGGTTAAAATATAACTGGTGTGAGACTTTGTTTTATTCTCATAGCAGGTGGAGCAACAGACACACAGGTAACGGGAGAGGTATAATATATGTATATGGTTATTGTTGGGTTATTTCCTTGTTATTGGGCTTTACACCAACACTGTTACACAGCTGTGTCAAGTGGGTTGAGCAAATTCATTGGGGGTGGAAGAGCAGAGTACAGGCCCGATTAATTACCAGCAGCTCCTTAGGGGGTAAGTGCTACATATATATACATATATATATATATATACATATATATATATATATATATATGTACTATATTCAAGTGTACCTGAATCCACAATCTTATTTTTAGTTTTTGCATAGTGTTGGGAAGGATTGGAGCTTCTGTTGTTTTTCTAGCTGTCTGAGGCTGTGTTAAGTAAAATTGTGCTGGAAAGTCTTCTCAATTGAGCTACAGACAAAGGTGCACATTAAAAATATCCCAGTTCATGAAATTTCACTTTCTCTCCCAGTAACTGCATTGTCACCAGTACAGAAAATAAATGATAATAAATCTCCAAATCTTGATTTGTGTCATGATTGGATAAGTGTGTTCTAAAGCCTATACAAACAAAAATAATATAATACAGTTTACCAGTCTTTAGATGTGGTGGTTGCAGTAGTTTTAGGAGTTTTTAGGCTAAAAACATTTTCATCAAGTACAGAAAATGCCATGTCATTGTCACACCCTGTGAGCTGAAAAGAAAGCACTAGCTATGTTATCTTTCTTGTGGAAACCACAAATCCCACCAATCTACCATAAAATGAAAATGGGCAAGAGCAGACAAATACAGCCTGCACAACAGTTGTGCCTGTTCAAAAGATGAAGTGGAGATACATGTTTATTATTATAGTGTTATTGTTAGGATCACCAGGTGAAAGTAAAGGGGGGGAGGGGGGGGGAGCTTGAATAAACTAATACAGCCACCACATTGAAGGACTGGTAAGCTGCAATGCATTAGATTAATTTTGTGGGGTTCAGGTAAGCTTTGTCAGTTACATTAAACATTAAAAAAAATAATAATAAAGTGCCCTAGTCCCCTGTGCTTGCGCGCAAAGGTGAACATGCGTGTTGGTCTTGCACGCACACAAACAGCGATCGTCCTACACATGAGAGGTATTACTGCAAACATCAGACCATGGGCAGTAATTCTAGCACCAGAGCTCCCCTGTAAATCTAAAGGGGTAACCTGTAAAGGCTTTTAAAACATCGCCTATGGATAATAAAATTGACGTCGTTTGTCGCTGTTGCAAGGGCGTGCACAATTTTAAAGCGTCACATGTTTGGTATCTATTTACTCAGTGTGACATCGTCTTTTATATTTTATTTAAAAATTGGGTTATGTATTTTTCCATAAACATTTTAAAGTGTATCTTTTCCCAAAAAATTGTGTTTGAAAAACCACTGCGCGCATATCGTGTGACATAAAAAAAAATAACAAAAACCCACCAATTTATTCTGTAGGGGCTCTGCTTTAAAATATATATAATGTTTGGGGGTTCTAAGAGTAATTTTCTAGCAAAAAATACTGATTGTTACATGTAAACAAATAGTGCCAGCAGTGGAGGAGGGGGCGTGACCGGATGAGGGTGTGGATGTGGAAGGAGTGTGGAGTAGAACGTGTGGCGTGCTGAGAGCCTCTCCACCTTGCCGGTTATCTGCTGTTGCTGGAGGGCTGGAGCATTTGGTCGGCTAGATTTCACAAGTGCCTGGATCCTGGCGTGCCGATGCGGAGCGGACAGGCAAGGAAGTGCCCTTAGACGGTGAAGCCGGCTGTCAGAATACATTAGCCGCATCGCGGGGCCGTTACTGGAGCCGGTATTGGAGCCGCGGTAGTTACTGCGCCTGCGCGCCTGGGAGTCGGTGGAGCGGCTTTCAGAGTATCGCTACGGAGCGGCGAGGTGAGGCGGACGGGTGGAACAGAAGACCAGAGGTGAACCTTGGGCCAGTCTGTTTTGGGATATCCTGTGGTGGCTGTGGAGGCTGGTAAAGGAGCTGGACGCTGGGTCCTGGGTCTGTGGGGTCCGTAGCAGGTGAGCAGGTTGTGGAAAGAGGGTTTAACCCTGTCAGTCTACTATATTTCACTGTGCCTGTGCCTGTGCTTGGTTAAAGAACAAAAGGACAGTTTTGTGATGACCCTACAGCAAGGGGACGGAGGAGTGAGCGGGCATATGTAATACAGCTGGCCAGCACAACAAAATACTTAGACTGTTGAATAAGCAACTCGGCTGACTGCAGGGTTGTGCCTAGACCTCTGCATTAAAGGGACAGTACTTGTTTGTATAGACCTGGCTAACTTCCTCTCCTGCTCCCTGGCCTTTTATCTTTCCTTGGCTTGCTTCTCCTGATGGTATTGACTTTCTGGGTACATAAAAGAAATAAAGGTAATAAAGGTAATGTCCAGAAGGAGGGGGGAGGAGCCAGTTAACATGGAGAATCTGGGTCCCCAGTCATTACGGTCAGCAAAGGAGAAGGGGAACCAGGCGGCAGCAGCAGCAGCAAAGTTGGAGAGGTTTGCCCATACCCCTGAGCAGACCCCCACTAAAAATGGGCAACTTCCACAACCTAAGATCACTGGGGACAGGAAAAGCCAAGGACAGGCATCAACATCTGCAGTGGGAGCAGGGCATAAAAACCCGAACGTCAATAAAGGCACAGGGGCAGGGGAAAAAGTTCAGTTATCATTGCCAACTACCGTCCCTGCCACGGAGGTGGAACCTACCCTGAGGGAAGTATTGCAAGCAATTAACTCCTGTAAAGCATCAGTGGAGGGGTTAAGCTGCCAAATTAAAGAGGTTAAAGATGAACTGTTATTAATAAAGCAGGAGTTGCAAAAGGCAGTAGATAGAATAACGGGCCTAGAGGGAAGAGTGAGTCAAGTGGAGGATGATGTTTTTCCCCTACAGCAAGATGTTAAAACCATGAAGCAGCAATTGGGTAGAATTAATGAAAAGATGGATGAAATGGAAAATCGTCTGAGAAGGGATAACATAAGAATAGTAGGTCTCCCAGAGAGATGTGAGGGGCACAGTCCCATTGCTTTTTTGGAAGGATGGCTCATAGAAATATTTGGAAGAGATGCCTTTACCGCACAGTTTGCGATTGAGAGAGCCCATCGGGTCCCCTTCAGGGCTCCACCCCCAGGAGGGCGCCCTAGGTCCTTACTAATGAAATTTTTGAATCACTCCGACAAGTTAACCCTACTTCGCAAAGCCAGAGAGAAGGGACTTATTCTTTATAACGGAACAAGGGTTTCATTTTTCGCGGACTTTTCGCCAGAGCTGCAGAGACGCAGGGAAGGGTTTGTGGAGATCAAACGCACCCTTCAAAAATTTGAAGTCAAGTACGCCTTACTGTACCCTGCGAGGCTGCGGGTTGAGGCAATTGGGGAGGTCCTCGTTTTCGATTCCCCGGCGGGGGCAACACGCTGGTATGAAGAAAACAAACAAAGACTGAACCTCAAAGAGCGGAGCCCAGAGAGTTAGGATGCTCAATAAGAAGATAAAGAAACCTGGACTATGGGATACAATTGAACTTGGTATAGAGAGGAAGAATGAGGGGGTATGATAGAGTAGGAATGGGGGAGGAGAAGGGTACTGCACGTTGTATTTGGCACATGTGGATATTTTTGGTGGAAGGAGGGGAGGGAATGTTAGGAAAGAATATTGTGAAGGGAATATATGAGCTGGTCACGAATAATGCCCCAGGGGCAAACCTGGTAAGGTGGGGGAGGGAGGGGGGATGGGGAGGGAGGGAGGAAGGGTTGGGTGGGATTGGGGGGGAGGGAGAGGGGGGGGTGGGTGGTGGAGAGGAAGGGGGTTGCAATTTACTTTTTGAATTAAAATGTACTTAGTAGTTTCGGGGGTAGTTAGGGGGAAGGGGGGGAGGGGGGACGTAGGATTAAGTACTTGTGTGGTAAATGCAAACACTACGATGAGGAACACGGGGAAAAAGGAAAGGGGGTCACTAAAAATGTTTATTAAAAAGGGATATAATAGAAATGATGCACAGAGGGTAATTAAGGGAACACTTTTTCCTTTTTTTTTTTTTTTTTTTTTTTTTTTTTTTTTTTTTTTTTACTTGCCCACTTACCTTTGTTTTTTGTTTTTTATAATGGGCAAGGAGGTGTTATTTTTTTTTGGCATAACTCAATATACCAAGCTGAAGGTGTCAACTGTCGTAGGTTCTCTGGGGCTAATACCTGCTTGTTGTCCGTTTGATGCAGCCTAAAATCCTCAAAATAGGCTCCTGGAATGTGCGGGGGATGGGGAATTCAAATAAGAGGGCCTCCATTTTCTCATTGCTAGAAATAAGGGGGGTGGGCTTGGTCTGCCTACAGGAGACTCACTTCACAAAGGACACGATGAAATGTTTCCCAAGTAGAAGGTTCCAGGCTCAATACCACTCGGTGTACTCCTCCTATTCTAGGGGGGTGAGTATATTGGTAGCAAGAAGTGTGATGTTCTCCTGTAGGCAGACCAGGATAGATAGTTTGGGCCGCTATGTTTTTTTATACTGCTCTATTGAAAACAGGATGTTTGTTATTGCTAACATTTATATCCCCCCTCCTTTTAAATTGGAAGTGTTGTATAGTTTAATGGAGTTTATGTTGGATAAAATAGATACCCCGGTGATAGTACTAGGGGATTTCAATGAGGTGTTGAATAAGGAGCTGGATAGATTTCCACCGAGAGCCCAAGCAACCAGTGTAGCAGGGGGCCGGCTGGGTCACTTTCTGGAGGAGGCAGGTCTGTTGGATATGTGGAGGGTCCGAAACCCTGGAGTTAGGCAATACTCCTGCTTCTCTCCCTCCCACTCCACCCTCTCCAGAATTGATATGACCCTGGGGAACGCAGAGGCAGCGCCAATAATAGAGGATGTAATATACTACCCGAGAGGGGTCTCGGATCATTCCCTGATGGTGGCCTCAGTAAGTATAGGGGTCGGGGAGGCTAGAGGGCTTTGGAAGCTAAGTCCGTACTGGTTGGAATTAATGGGGGACCCAGAGAGGATAATAACAAAACTAGAAGAATTCCTAAAATTCAATGAAGGCTCAACGTCAGTAGGTGTACAGTGGGACACATTGAAGGCATTCCTCAGGGGTATTTTGATCCAGGGGGTGGCAGGAGTCAAGAGGAGGGCAAGGGAGTGGGAGGAGGGAATTAGGAGGGAACTGGAGATGGCAGAGAAGCAATTTATAGATAGGCCTACACCAGAGAGGCAGAAACTGTGGGAGGAGAAACAGGAGGCCTATAGAACAGCAGTCCTAAAGAGGGGTGTAAATAGGCAACTCTTCCAGAAACAACGGACTTTTGGGGAGGGAGAAAGTGTGGGACGTATGTTGGCCTATTTGGTGAAAACCAACTCCTCCTCCTCGGCGATCCCGGCAATCAGGACTCCAAGTGGCGAGGTATCCTCTCAGAGTTCAGAAATCACAGACACATTCGAGAGGTATTACGCAAATTTATATAGGTCACATGGGCTCGCGGGGGAGGAGGATATGGAAAATTTTTTTAAGGATATACAGGTTCCCAAAGTCTCTGAAGTAGATAGGGAGTGCATGGACGAGCCAATTACCTTAGCTGAACTACAACAAGCTGTAAATGGAATGGCAAATCAAAAATCTCCAGGGCCGGACGGCCTCCCGGTGGAGACCTATAAGCGCTACGGGAAGATTCTTCTACCTGAGTTGCTGAAAACATTAAATTGGGCTCTGCAGGGAGGGTGTTTGCCTGCCTCCATGACCGAAACAAACATTATTCTGCTCCATAAAGAAGGGGGTGACCCACTGGAACCGTCGGCATACAGGCCTATCTCTCTGTTGTGTACAGACGCCAAGATCCTGGCAAGGGTATTGGCTGCTAGACTTAATAAAATGGTGCATAAACTGATTCACGTGGATCAAACGGGATTTATCTCCCATAGGACCACGAGTATGAACATCAGGAGGGCATATATGAATTTCCAGACCCCGACGGAGAACATGGGATCAAGAGCAGTGGTATCTTTGGATATAACCAAGGCTTTTGACAGCTTGGAATGGCCCTATCTCTGGCGGGTGCTGAAGGAGTTTGGCTTGGGCCCTGTCTTTAGAAGGTGGATAAAAATACTGTATGGGGGCCCAAGTGCGAAGGTTAGGGTAAATAAGGAATTCTCAGGGAAAATATGTATGGAGAGGGGGACGAGACAGGGATGTCCCCTGTCCCCCCTGTTGTTCGCCCTCGCTATGGAGCCATTAGCAATTCATGTTAGGTCTAGCCCAATGATTGCAGGTTTTGTAAGGAAAATAGGAGAGGAGAGGATCGCCTTGTATGCCGACGATGTCCTATTGTTTCTTGGAGATACAGGTGGCTCCCTTAGGCAGGTAATGGACATAATGGAGAGGTTTGGCATTGTGTCCGGACTGGTGGTGAACTGGAGGAAGTCCGCACTACTGCCATTAGATAACCCTAGTGGGCCGGTCTTGTCAGAAATCCCACATTTAAAAGTAGTCTCAACGATCCGCTACCTGGGCATAAACATGTCAAGAGACCCCAACCAGTTTATCGTAGACAACTTAGAGCCACTGCTGGGTAAATTTAGGTGCAAAATAGACATTTGGAGCCGGTTGCCTCTATCCGTAGCAGGAAGGGGCAACCTGATCAAGATGGTCTGGTTGCCTCAACTGCTGTATTTGTTACACAATTCACCGATGTGGGTGAACAAAAAGTGGTTCCAGAAGATTGACTCTCTTTTTAGGGAGTTGTTGTGGAGAAGGGGGAAGGCTAGGATTAGCCTTCAGAACTTACAGTTGCCAGTTAGAGAGGGGGGGTTAGCCCTCCCGCATCCGAGGTGCTATTTTCTGGCAGCACAGTTGCAGCATATAGGGGGGGAAAATATGGGTAGTGGTTTGTTAACCCTGGAGGCACCCCACAAAACCATAGTGGAAGCATTGGAGGCAGACTCGTTACTTAGTAAAGGCCCCACAACTAAGTTGGTCACAAAAGTTTGGAAGGCAACAAAGTTATTAATGGGATATGTTGGGTTTACAGAGTATGCTCCCCTCTGGCATAACAGGAACTTACAGGAGATAGTGGCCATGGGGGAATTTAAGGAATGGGTGAGGTGGGGTATAAATAGACTATCCCAGTTGTATAGAGGGAGAGTACTGAAAACCTTCGAGGACCTCCAAAAGGAATATAGTATTCCAAGACAATCATTCTTTAGATACTTACAAATGAGAGCGGCATTGGAGGTACAGTTTAGGGTAAGTCCCCCAGCCTGGACTGATGCTGCACTATTGCAGAAAGTGATCAAGCCCGGGAAGATGAAGGGTTTTGTCTCTGGAATATATGCGCAACTGTGCAAGGCAGCATTTGTTAGACCAGAACACCTCGGCTGTAGGGAGGGGTGGGAGAAGGACGTGGGGAAGTTGACAGATACACAATGGAGGGAAATACTGGAGGCAGGACAGGAGGTCTCAGTGGCACCTGCACAGAGATTCTCCCACCTAATGTTGTTATATAGAGCATACTACACCCCCAAAAAACTATTTTGCTTTGGTGTAAGGCCCGACGCCACGTGCCCCAGGTGTGGGGAGGAGGGTGATCTGATACACATGGTATGGAGGTGCCCCAAATTAGTACGTTACTGGCTGGGGGTGGTGGGCTCTATAGAGGGTAGGTGGGAGATCTCCCTGGAGACAGACGTTAGATTCTGTATCCTTGGTTTCAGAGTTTGGAGACGGGAGGAGATGGCGGTTAAAACAGCCATTTTGAGATGCCTGTACCAGGCCCGGAAACTTATTATGCAAAGATGGCAAACAGCCTTACCCCCTGCAGTGGATGAATGGGCTAAAACAGTAAATGATGTAATATGGAAGGAGAGAGCCCTATACATTAGAAGAGGGAATCTTAAGAAGTTTGAAAAGATGTGGAACCCGTGGTTAACAAGTGTAGGGTGTCAAGAACAAAGGATGGATCTGGCTTAGGGGGGGGGGGGGAGAGTAAGGGAGGGTAGGGTGGGTTGGGGTGAAAATATCCACATGTCATTTTAAGCATACTGTATGCAGATTAGTTTGTGGACGGGTTTGTAGTTGCATTGGTTGTGGGGAGTTACGTAGGGGGGACCTACGACCTCCTCAATAGTGGAGTACGCCCACATGAACCTGTAGATGTTTTAAATATGATGTATGTAAATTAAGAATTGTTAATAAAGATTATTTAAAGAAAAAAAAAAAAAACAAATAGTGCCAGAAAAGACCTGGAGCTGAAGTGGCTATATATAATTTTTTATGAGATAACGATCTCTAAAGTCGCGCATTTTTTCAGTTTGCCCATTAAAAGTAGTAACCTGGAATTGAGATACTGGTTTTGGCTCTGTTTTATTTGACATGCCAGCTTGAATGTAACAATGTGAGCAAAGAACAGACTGCTATGCATAGTCAGAGATGGCCAGTGGCAGGGAGGTAATTTTTTGCATTGTGATAGAATTAGGAGGGGCTCTCTTTAACAGCAGGGTCTGGGTAAAGACCTTGCATAACATAGCTCTCAGTCACAGCCAGAGCACACACTACTTCACCAGCCTCAGCAACAAGGTGTTCACTTGTGGTCGCCAAGCCTGCAATAATGCCAACTGACTTCAATGGGTACTGGAAAATGATGAGCAATGAGAATTTTGAGGGATATCTGAAGGCACTGGGTAAGTCTGGATTGACGTCAGGTGTGTTGGCAGATTTTCCACTTCCTGGAATGCACTTTTGGGGTTTTCTGCTAGACTTTCTGTGAATCAGCACACAGCATTTCACAATATAGACTATTAAATATTCTCATATTTAACATACAGAATATGCACAGTCTGAGTTTTCTTTTCTTAATCAAAAACTGGAACTTCTATTCCTCCCACCAGTTTCATTTGCTGCCTCACTCTTGCAGGATAATCATACAGGTTTTGGGAGCACTTCGTGTGCCTTTTTTTTTGGCCTGCCTTTACCACAGAAAAATCAACAGCTGTATCAGCCTCCATTGTCAGGAAAGCTAGAAGGTATATTTATTGTAGAATTTATAAAGATGGTCACAGCTGCTGCATATGAGAATACAAGCTAAGCATCTAACGATCATAAATATACATTTATTTCTTATGGGTTTTTATAGGTATGCATACTTGCATTGTATATGCTTATATGTGTGTCTTGGGCATGCATTGGTTATACATACCTATATGTGTGCATTGGCTAGAACAGAATCAGTATTTATAAACCGGTTTTCTTCTGTTACTAAAATATAGCTCATCAGTCTTTTGTGCAATGGACAAAGGCGAAACATTGTGTACACTAAAGCTTTTCTTGTAATTTTTCCTGTCCCACACTGTCCAATGAACATGCTGGGATTACAGGTAAGGGCAGGCATTTTTTTGGGTACATTTAGGCTCCTGCAGATATGCCACCCAATCCACTTGTTTGTGGTCAAATCTCAGAATGTTTATTTATGGGCAAAAGCCATTGCTGGAAGAACCAATGGATTTCCCTGGCAGATTGCTATTGTTTTCTCTAGGATAAGCTAATTTTAGGCTTATGCTGCCCCCCTTTTCTTCCATTGACAGAACATTGCACTTTTAGTAATCTGAGTGTGTGTATTAATGTAAAGATTTGTACATGCATGATTGATTGCCATTGGTTGTCTATGGCAGTTTTTTCAACCAGGGTGCCTTGAGGTTTCTTCAGGGGTGCCTTGGCAAAATGCCTAAAAATTGGCCCAAAATTGTATACAAAGCCACTTGCCTGCATATCATCCTTGTTTAACCCTCCCTTGCCTCTCTCCATCAGCTTTGGGGTCTCATTAGCTAAGTGATAGAGAAAATCCTGAGGAACAAGAGAAACATTGAAATACTAGTCAGTACCAGTTTGCAAAAGTGTATTTGCTTTGGAGAATAGATCACCTTTAACGTTGGGTGTCCTACGTGTATTGATGTTGCTGCGTTATGTAAAACTATCAGAATAGTTTTTACATTTTAAAATGGGTCGCCTCAAGACTGTCCATAGTTTTGGATGGTGCCTCGAGAATGTCCATAATTATAAAGGGTGCCTTGACTGAAAAAAGTTTGAGAAACACTGGTCTAGGGGCACCTGGACATAAACTAAAATCTAATCATAAATGTAATTAGGTGATGAGTCTACCATACAAGAAAGTCTGTTGGATATCATATTATAAATGTGTGCTTGATATCTATGAGCACCTGTAGATATGTAGATATGACTAAAATAACCCATAGATGAAAATATGTGATATGTTTGCCCTACAAGAATGGAATCTAATTATTTGAAAACGTGTAATTGGACTGGATGTACTTCTCTTCATTCAACATACCTTAATAGGGCATTATGGGCAATCCAACCCATTCCTGTCTATGACATTTTTCCGAACTTAACTCTCATTGTCGCCTACAAAGTGTAGTGATGTATGGGGGGTTTCTGGGGAAAAGATGGAGAACTTTAATAATATTTGCATGGTAATAAACTGTCCCTTACTTTACAGGACAATCCAAGCATGCCTTTCATGCCGCTGGAGATGTGGCAATTTTCTCCTAATGAACAATACCCACCCTTATATTTTTTATGTCTGTTAGATGCCACTTTTACAATATTTTATTTCTTCAGAGTTCAAATGGTCCTAACTTGTTCAATTCCAGTCTGTTAAAAGATAATACTGGTATGCTGTCCAATAAACGTGTGACCCTGGGAAATTTGGAGGAATATTGCATCAAAGGGGTCTATCAAACAAAGGCACTTAGCAGCTGTGTAATGACATCACTGCTTCACAACCTCTTGTACTCTCCATTCAATATATCAATATAATGTCTCTTTATGCCCCGAGAGTAGTGACAGTCTCAGTATTCCAGAACGTCACATATTTTAAGCGATCAATATAACACAGACAGGTTTATGAAACTTGTGATCTGCATTGGTGTGTGGCATGTATGCACAGTAGAGTTGTCTTTGTTCGTACCAACCCAAAATCTATGACCCAGGCTCATAAACATTTGTATGCAGTAAAAAAAAAAAAAAATTATATAGCTGAAAAATCACACGCTGAAAAAGATCATAGATGCAAACTTTTTTTTTTTTATTGAAAAAATGCTTGATATAGTTACATGTGTTTAGTGTGAACCTCAATACAAAAGACGTAAATATGAATATGCAATGAATGGCAATTGGTGAATTTAAACCATATATAATAACACAAAACCAACAGTGATAGTTTCAGTGACTGTAATTTACTATTTCCATATGCAGTGAATACAATTAAAAATTAAAATGGTGTCTTCCAAAGTGAGCCAGTTGCTTCCTGTCAATAGATAAAAAGTTCCTTCACCAAAGAAGAGGAAAATCCACCTTGTAGAAATAGATATCTGCTTACCAGATACCAATGACCCCTTTAACCAAAAAGAGAGTCATTAGCGCTTTTGCAGGATTGCCCCTGCTCACATGGATGTCTGGACAGCTGGTTGTTGATTAGGCCAAGAACCCCTCCGCTCCCAATCGTTCAAACATGGGATATATGTGAAACAAACAAAGTCTCCATAGTGTAAAATCGTTTAAGAAAAGGCTAAGGATACATTAAAAATGCCAAATGGCTGCTTACATTTGTAGGTGCCTACCCGGCACTGGGGCTGCTCGCTTGTCAAGGTAAGATTGGGATCACCGACCCGTCGTACCACATCAAAAAACAGCGCACGTTCCACCCGGCGTGAGAGGCAACCAGAGATCCGGATGTAGGTAAGAATCACGTGGTCACGTGATTCTTACCTACATCCGGATCTCTGGTTGCCTCTCACGCCAGGTGGAACGCACGCTGTTTTTCTATGTGGTGCGAGGGGTCGGTGATACTGCTTCTGATACTGCATGGTGTCAGTTTGTGACAGTTAGAAGTGGTAGGGCAGTTAGTATTAGCCCCCTTTAGGTCTAGGGTACCCCCCTAACCCCCCCTAATAAAGTTTTAACCCCTTGATCACCTCCCGTCACCAGTGTTGCTAAGCGATCATTTTTCTGATCGCTGTATTAGTGTCGCTGGTGACGCTAGTTAGGGACGTAAATATTTAGGTTCGCCGTCAGCGTTTTATAGCGACAGGGACCCCCATATACTACCTAATAAAGGTTTTAACCCCTTGATTGCCCCCTAGTTAACCCTTTCACCACTGATCATCGTATAACCGTTACGGGTGACGCTGGTTAGTTCGTTTATTTTTTATAGTGTCAGGGCACCCACCGTTTATTACCGAATAAAGGTTTAGCCCCCTGATCGCCCGGCGGTGATATGCGTCGCCCCAGGCAGCGTCAGATTAGCGCCAGTACCGCTAACACCCACGCACGCAGCATACGCCTCCCTTAGTGGTATAGTATCTGAACGGATCAATATCTGATCCGATCAGATCTATACTAGCGTCCCCAGCAGTTTAGGGTTCCCAAAAACGCAGTGTTAGCGGGATCAGCCAAGATACCCGCTAGCACCTGCGTTTTGCCCCTCCGCCCAGCCCAGCCCAGCCCACCCAAGTGCAGTATCGATCGATCACTGTCACTTACAAAACACTAAACGCATAACTGCAGCGTTCGCAGAGTCAGGCCTGATCCCTGCGATCGCTAACAGTTTTTTTGGTAGCGTTTTGGTGAACTGGCAAGCACCAGCCCCAGGCAGCATCAGGTTAGTGCCAGTAGCGCTAACACCCACGCACGCACCGTACACCTCCCTTAGTGGTATAGTATCTGAACGGATCAATATCTGATGCGATCAGATCTAAACTGGCGTCCCCAGCAGTTTAGGGTTCCAAAAAACGCAGTGTTATCGGAATCAGCCCAGATACCTGCTAGCACCTGCGTTTTGCCCCTCCGTCCGGCCCAGCCCAGCCCAGCCCACCCAAGTGCAGTATCGATCGATCACTGACACTTACAAAACACTAAACACATAACTGCAGCGTTCGCAGAGTCAGGCCTGATCCCTGCGATCGCTAACAGTTTTTTTGGTAGCGTTTTGGTGAACTGGCAAGCACCAGCGGCCTAGTACATCTGGTCGTAGTCAAACCAGCACTGCAGTAACACTTGGTGACTTGGCGAGTCCCATAAGTGCAGTTCAAGCTGGTGAGGTGGCAAGCAGAAGTAGTGTCCCGCTGCCACTAAAAAGACAAACACAGGCCCGTCGTGCCCATAATGCCCTTCCTGCTGCATTTGCCAATCCTAATTGGGAACCCACCGCTTCTGCAGCACCCGTACTTCCCCCATTCACATCCCCAACCAAATGCAGTCGGCTGCATGGGAGGCATTTTCTTTATGTCCTCCCGAGTACCCCTACCCAACGAACCCCCCCAAAAAAGATGTTGTGTCTGCAGCAAGCGCGGATATAGGCGTGCCATCACATTTTGAGAGACCCGAACCTGAAACCGGTTACAGTTATAAAAGTTACAGTTACAAAAAAAAGTGTAAAAAAAAAAAACACACAAACAAAAATATAAAATAAAAAAAATAGTTGTCGTTTTATTGTTCTCTCTCTCTCTATTCTCTCTCTATTGTTCTGCTCTTTTTTACTGTATTCTATTCTGCAATGTTTTATTGTTATTATGTTTTATCATGCTTGCTTTTCAGGTATGCAATTTTTTATACTTTACCATTTACTGTGCTTTATTGTTAACCATTTTTTTGTCTTCAGGTACGCCATTCACGACTTTGAGTGGTTATACCAGAATGATGCCTGCAGGTTTAGGTATCATTTTGGTATCATTCTTTTCAGCCAGTGGTCGGCTTTCATGTAAAAGCAATCCTAGCAGCTTATTAGCCTCTAGACTGCTTTTACAAGCAGTGGGAGGGAATGCCGTCTTCCATGTTTTTCTCTGGCTCTCCTGTCTCAACAGGAAACCTGAGAATGCAGCCGGTGATTCAGCCAGCTGACCATAGAGCTGATCAGAGACCAGAGTGGCTCCAAACATCTCTATGGTCTAAGAAACCGGAAGCTACGAGCATTTTATGACTTAGATTTCGCCGGATGTAAACAGCGCCATTGGGAAATTGGGGAAGCATTTTATCACACCGATCTTGGTGTGGTCAGATGCTTTGAGGGCAGAGGAGAAATCTAGGGTCTAATAGACCCCAATTTTTTCAAAAAAGAGTACCTGTCACTACTTATTGCTATCATAGGGGATATTTACATTCCCTGAGATAACAATAAAAATGATTTAAAAAAAAAAAATGAAAGGAACAGTTTAAAAATAAGATAAAAAAGCAAAAAAATAATAAAGAAAAAAAAAAAAAAAAAGCACCCCTGTCCCCCCTGCTCTCGCGCTAAGGCGAACGCAAGCGTTGGTCTGGCGTCAAATGTAAACAGCAATTGCACCATGCATAATCTGTAGGGCATTTGCTTTAAAAAAATATATAATGTTTGGGGGTTCAAAGTAATTTTTTTGCAAAAAAAAAAAATTTTTTTCATGTAATCAAAAAGTGTCAGAAAGGGCTTTGTCTTCAAGTGGTTAGAAGAGTGGGTGATGTGTGACATAAGCTTCTAAATGTTGTGCATAAAATGCCAAGACAGTTCAAAACCCCCCCAAATGACCCCATTTTGGAAAATAGACACCCCAAGCTATTTGCTGAGAGGCATGTCGAGTCCATGGAATATTTTATATTGTGACACAAGTTGCGGGAAAGAGACAATTTTTTATTTTTTTTGCACAAAGTTGTCACTAAATGATATATTGCTCAAACATGCCATGGGAATATGTGAAATTACACCCCAAAATACATTCTGTTGCTTCTCCTGAGTATGGGGATACCACATGTGTAGGACTTTTTGGGAGCCTAGCCGCGCACGGGACCCCGAAAACCAAGCACCGCCTTCAGGCTTTCTAAGGGCGTAAATTTTTGATTTCACTCTTCCCTGCCTATCACAGTTTCGGAGGCCATGGAATGCCCAGGTGGCAAAAAAAAAAACAATTTTGGAAAGTAGACACCCCAAGCTATTTGCTGAGAGGTATAGTGAGTATTTTGCAGACCTCACTTTTTGTCACAAAGTTTTGAAAATTGAAAAAAGAAAAAAAAAATTTTCTTGTCTTTCTTAATTTTCAAAAACAAACGAGAGCTGCAAAATACTCACCATGCCTCTCAGCAAATAGCTTGGGGTGTCTACTTTCCAAAATGGGGTCATTTGGGGGGGGGGGTTGTGCCACCTGGGCATTCCATGGCCTCCGAAACTGTGATAGGCAGTGAAGAGTGAAATCAAAAATTTGCACCCTTAGAAATCTTGAAGGCGGTGATTGGTTTTCCGGGCCCCGTACGCGGCTAAGCTCCTAAAAAGTCCCACACATGTGGTATCCCCATACTCAGGAGAAGCAGCTAAATGTATTTTGGGGTGCAATTCCACATATGCCCATGGCCTGTGTGAGCAATATATCATTTAGTGACAACTTTTTGTAATTTTTTTTTTGTCATTATTCAATCACTTGGGACAAAAAAAAATGAATATTCAATGGGCTCAACATGCCTCTCAGCAATTTCCTTGAGGTGTCTACTTTCCAAAATGGGGTCATTTGGGGGGGGTTTGTACTGCCCTGCCATTTTAGCACCTCAAGAAACGACATAGGCAGTCATAAATTAAAGGCTGTGTAAATTCCAGAAAATGTACCCTAGTTTGTAGGCGCTATAACTTTTGCGCAAACCAATAAATATACACTTATTGACATTTTTTTTACCAAAGACATGTGGCCGAATACATTTTGGCCTAAATGTATGACTAAAATTGAGTTTATTGGATTTTTTTTAGAACAAAAAGTAGAAAATATCATTTTTTTTCGAAATTTTCGGTCTTTTTCCGTGTATAGCGCAAAAAATAAAAACGGCAGAGGTGATTAAATACCATCAAAAGAAAGCTCTATTTGTGGGAAGAAAAGGACGCAAATTTCGTTTGGGTACAGCATTGCATGACCGCGCAATTAGCAGGTAAAGTGACGCAGTGCCAAATTGTAAAAAGTGCTCTGGTCAGGAAGGGGGTAAATCCTTCCGGGGCTGAAGTGGTTAAGCACAACTTTTCTAGATTTTTAACCACTGATATTATTCACCCATATTGTCGCGGAGTAATTTTTTCTATTATAGTTACATGTGGCTTGGAACATAATATAACTGTATAAGATCATCCAATTGTACAGCTATACCTCAGAATACAATAAAATACAAATATTCTCATACAATTACAAAATAAAACCACACCTACTGTAAATGTTCATACATCTACCTCTATACAAACTGAAATAAACAGGTAATTATTAAAAATGCATCACTGTCCAGTAGGGTTGAAACAACTAATCGATTAATCGACAATCAATCGATTATGAAATTAATCGATCACTATTTTCATAATCGATTAATAGGCCAGTAACATAATGGGGTTAAAAAAAGAAAATTTGCCCTCTAGTACAAAAAGAACAAATAATCGCTACTGTAAATATTACTTGCACTGTTCCACAGTAAAAAAAAATTAATCCCTTACAGTAGCGATTAGCTCTTTTTGTACTATAAAAGGGTTAATTTTAGTTTTTTTAACCCCATTATTTTACTAAACGTCTTAGGGCTGGTTCACACCTATGTGTTTTTTTGGTGCTTTTTGCAGGAACACACTACAGTTCATTTAACATGGTTTCCTATGGGACACATTCACATCTATGCTTTTTTTTCAGCCGCTGCGTATTTGGTAAGGGTCCAGGACTTTTTTTCAATGCAAAATGGTGCTTTTTTGGTTCAATATACTTTAATAGAGAGGCTGCAGAAAAGCATGTAATGTGTTTTTGCAGAAATTTGTGTTTTGTTTTTTTTTATCTGCCCAACAACAAATTGGCCAAAAAAAAGCATTAAAAAAATGCAAATCGCAGCAAAATCACTTTTGCAAAAATCAAAACGCACAGCAAAAAGCACAGCAGAAACAGATCAAAAGCAAACTGCATAGGTGTGCACCATGCCTAATGCTGGCCACACAGATCAATTTTCAGACAAGTATATTTATACGAAAAATCTTTGTACATTCGCTGAATGAAAGAATGAAATGAAAGAAAACTACATACAAGATCTGAAAATTCCTTTGATCAAGAAGTTTTCTATTATTTCGAAATTTTCCCGTCACTGTGGTTGAAAACAAACGTCGATTTTACCCCACTAATGATTAGAAAATGGAACGAACATTCTTAAAATTACATTTTTTTTTTTTAAGGAAGACATTGTTTGTTTTTGTATGGCCAGCATATAATATATTACAGTTCTGTTTGAAAATCTGCAAAACAGTCTTTAACTTTTTTTTTTCTTTAAGAGCCCTTGCACACTGGGGCGGTTTGCAGGCGCTATTGCGCTAATAATAGCGCCTGCAAACTGCCCCGAAAGTGCCGCTGCTGTCATTCCAGTGTGAAAGCCCCGAGGGCTTGCACACTGGAGCGATGCGCTGGCAGGACGGTAAAAAAAGTCCTGCCAGCAGCATCTTCGGAGCGGTGAAGGAGCGGTGTGTATATTGAAATCAATGGGACGGCGCGGCTATACCGCCGGCAATGCGCCTCTGCAGAGGCGCTTTGCGGTGGTATTTAACCCTTTCTCGGCCGCTAGCGGGGCGGTTTTAAACCGCCCCGCTAGCGGCCGCATACCGACGGTAAAACGCCGCTAATAATAGCGGCGTTTTACCGCCGACGCCGCCCCAGTGTGCAAGGGCTCTAAATAAAAAAAATTTGATCTCTGAGTCTGATATTTACCAGCTTCAACCTCTAATATATACAGTATATCTCTTCTGTCTGTTATTCTCAGAGTGGATTAGAGATTTTGCTCCCTAACAATATGGTTGGTTATTTATATTTACCACTGCATAGAGATATTTAAGAATAAATTGCCTTTTTTTAAAACTTCACATATTAACAACATTTTTTAAATCTTTTTAAAGTTTATTAACCGATTAATCGAAACAATAATCGCCCAACTAATCGATTATGAAAATAATCGTTAGTTGCAGCCCTACTGTCCAGTAGAGCTGCACGATTAATCGTCAAGAATTGTTATCGCGATCTTGACTAAAGTGTTTCACGATTCTTTCTGTGCAAAGAATTCTCTCTGCTCTTCTGAAGCCACAACCATCTAAAGAATAAAGGAAAAAAACGGCAGTCTACCAAGAATCAAAACATTCTTTATCAGTTGAACTTAAGTATAAACATTGTAACAATTTGTCAATGGAATAGACTTTGTGTGTAAGGGCCCTTTCACAGGGGCGGACCGTTGAGGTCCGCCTGTCAGTTTTTTAGGCGGACCTGAATGGGCGCTCCATAGACCTCTATGGAGCGACAGATGTCAGCGGTGACATGTCCACTGACGTCCGACCCGCTCCGATCCGGAAAAGTGTGATGGAGGAAAACCTTATTTTTCCATCCGTCTGCGGATCGGATGAAAACGGACAGACGGTTCGTAATTATCCGATCCCCCCCATAGGGGAGAGAGGACTCTCTGACAGGTCCATCCCTGCACAGAGTACAGAGACGGACTTGTCATCCGCCGGCTCAGCGGGGATCAACGGAGCGATCTCCGCTGAGCAAGCGGAGGAGGAAAAATGGACAGCCCCGTGTGAAAGGGGCCCAAGTGAAAAAAGTTTAACCACTTAAACACTAAACCTTTTTCTGACATTTAATAAAACAGAAAAACCGCGCTAAAAAGTGTTAAACACTAATGAATAAAATCCAAATAAAGTCCAAAGTAAATAATCAATAGTTGTGGACTCCTCTATGTGGTAAGGTTGAAAGAAGATGATTCACTTGAAATACAACTGTGTGGTGAAATGCTTACCAGAACGTAAGCCAAATCAGACAGGTGGCTTAAACCCAGCCCGGGCCTTTAGAGAGCGATTCCAATTGGCAAGATCAGTCGCACCCGTGCAGCAAATCAGGTCCGCATAGGGTTTATTCAAAAAAATATATGCAAAAAACATAGCGTGATACTGACATAGTAATAGGCAATAAACCAAAAAAGGGGGAAAAAAGTGCAATCTCACAAAAAAACAAAATCATGAATATCATATAAACATCCTGTATGCACAGCATGTACAGGAATGCGAAATTGGTGACATGCAACATGCAATGAGTGGTGCCCTTGGATTTAAATATAAATCACCAAGTGTATCTGCTTACCAGAGATCAGAGATAGGTGAGCAAACAGATATCACCAAAGATCAGAAACCGCACCAAGTGCACGGACATATGAAGCAGCTTACCAGATGGCAAACTAGTGTAGGCACACTCAGCTGAAGGCTTAGTATCTCTGTGTGACCCAGAATAAACTAATGTGAACCTGTAGGGGTTCCTGCTCACCGGAAGGTCAATTAACCCAAACAGAAATCCTGGCGGAGTCACCACGATCCTGTCCTGGCAGACTCTTCACGGACTCGGTGTGCATAAGATTCAAAAAGGAAACAGCCAATAGCGTAATACCGCTGGAACTCCGATTTATTAAAAAGAATAACACTTATGCCGCGTACACACGGTCGGACTTTTCATCTACAAAAGTCCGACAGCCTGTCCGACAGACTTTCGGCGGACTTGCGGCAGACTTTCTAACGAACAGACTTGCCTACACACGACCACACAAAAGTCCGACGGATTCGTACGTGATGATGTACACCGGACTAAAATAAGGAAGTTGATAGCCAGTAGCCAATAGCTGCCCTAGCGTGGGTTTTTGTCCGTAGGACTAGCATACAGACGAGCGGACTTCGGGGTCCGTCGTAGTTACGACGTAAAGATTTAAAGCATGTTTCAAATCTAAAGTACGTCGGATTTGAGGCTAAAAAAAGTACGTTGAAAGTCCGGAGAAGCCCACACACGATCGGATTACCAGCCAGCTTTAGTCCGTCAGCGTCCGTTGGACTTTTGTAGCTGAAAAGTCCGACCGTGTGTACGCGGCATTACAGTAAAAACAACGAACACAGCAATGCCGGCCGGCACTCAAACAGCTCCCGTCCACAGCAGGGCGACGTGGTGACGTTTTTCTTTTTCTGACATTTGTTGGTTTCAAGTAAAAATTATTTTTTCTTGCTAGAAAATTACTTATGCCGCGTACACACGAGCAGACTTTACGGTAGACTTTGCCTGGCGGACGGAATTTCGTCAGACAATTCGATCGTGTGTGGGCTCCAGTGGACTTTGTTTGCTCAAAAGTTGGACGGACTTAGAGTTGAAACATGTTTTAAATCTATCCGTCGAACTCGAGTCCGGTCAAAAAGTCCGCTCGTCTGTATGCTAGTTCGACAGACAAAAAGCCACGCTAGGGCACCTATTGGCTACTGGCTATGAACTTCCTTATTTTAGTCCGGTCGTACGTCATCACGTACGAATTCGATAGACTTTGGTGGATTGTGTGTAGGCAAGTCCGTTCATTCAGAAAGTCCGTCGTAAAGTACGTCGAAAAGTCCGCCGGGCAAAGTCTGCCGTAAAGTCCGACCGTGTGTACGCGGCATTAGAATCCCCAAACATTATATATATATTTTTAGTAGACACCCTGAGAATAAAATGGTGGTTGTTGCAATATTTTATGTCACACTGTATTTGCGCAGCTGTCTTTCAAATGCAATTTTTTGGGAAAAAATTACTTTAATGAATTAAAAAAAAAAAAAAAAACTAACCAATAAAGTTAACCCATTTTTTTTGTATAATGTGAAAGATTTTACGGCGCGAGAATCGTGATCTTTTTATTCTAAGCAAAAAAAACGTGATTCTCATTTTGGCCAGATTCGTGCAGCTCTACTGTCCAGTATGAATACCAAGAGAGAGTTGAAACATGTTCAAGTGAAATTAGTATCGATAAATCAAGGTGTCATTTAATTCTAAACAAAATATGACCATTTGGGGTTCTTTTTGAACCTTTTTAGATGGTTAAATTGAAAAAGAAGGTGTGGGGCATTATAATACACATTCATTTTCAAAGGGCTGTAAATGCAATAAAACACACAGAAAATTGGGAAGGAATTTTTTTTTGTATGCCCCACACAACAGTGCATGTGCATTGACGTACATTTACAAGATTTTAGTTTCAGTGGCACTGCTGCATGGTTCATTTATCACCAAACGTGATTTTTTTAAACAGTAGATCTTATTGGACAATTCAGCATTACAGAGCAGTTACATGGAGTTTGCAGTGTTACAATAGTATACAGGTAAGGATGAGCTCCGGCGTGTTCACAAGCTGCACGTGTAAAGCCCGCCAGGAACTCGGCACTGCACAGCACTAATCACAAGCAGTGAGTCATTTCCCGATGTGCGGCTGCAGAGATCGGGAAATGTCTCACTGCTTGTGATTAGCGCAGCGTTTTGCCGACTTCCTGGCAGGCTCGGCACGTGGAGTGTGCAAACACGCTGGAGCTCATCCTTATATACAGGTATAAACATCAGTAGATCACTTTTCCCTACAGGGAGTCACCTCCCAGCAAACAGTATCAATCACAGGTGTATCAATCCCCTCTCTGTCTTTGGTAAGTGGTAAGAAATAGGGGGGGGGGGGGGATGGATGGCCAAAGGATGGCCAAAGGATACTCTAATTAACACTATTCATGGGGGGGGTCAAATATTAACCACAAGCATCAATCCATGTGGACCACACTTTATCAAACTTCCCTGGGCATGGTCTGCTTTCATATGTGAGCCTATACAGGGGCAGCACCAAGTTCACCTAGCTTTGCCAAGAAGTGTGAGTAGGGGGTTCCTCTGACTTCCATTTCAGCAGTATCTCCCGTCTGGCATAGTACAGTGAGAAAGTCAGCCATAGTTTGCAGTATTTGTCCCCTTCTATGCTTTCCATATGGCTTAATAGTAGCACCTGCGAATCTACCTGCACTCTTGCTCCACTGATATCACTAATGCCTCGTACACACGGTCGGATTTTCCGACAGAAAATGTTCAATGGGAGCCTTTTGTCGGAAATACCGACCGTGTGTAGGCTCCATAGGACAGTTTCCATCAGAATCTCCGTCGCACAAAATTTGGGATCTGGTTCTCAAATTTTCCAACAACAATCCGTTCGCATAAATTCCGATCGTTTGTACACAATTCCGACGCAAAAAGTGCCACGCATGCTTGGAATCAAGCAGAAGAGCCGCACTGGCTATTGAACTTCATTTTTCTCGGCTCGTCGTACGTCACCGCGTTCTTGACGTTCGGAATTTCCAACCAACCTTGTGTGACCCTGTGTATGCAAGACAAGTTTGAGCCAACATCTGTCGGAAAAAAGCAATGGATTTTGTTGTCAGAATATGCGATCGTGTGTACGAGGCATTAGAGTGGAGGTGACAGCCGTCCAATAGGGTTGAAGTTTGGGACAGGACCAGACCATGTGCCAGAATGCTCCCACCTCTGTTTTGCACCTTTGACAGCTTGGATCTCGTTGAGGGTAAATGCGAGCTAGCTTCTGTGGGGTATAATAGGCTCTATGTAAGAAATTAAGTTGTGCGAATCTATCTTTAGCTGCAATCATAGTGGGAATATATATGGAGAGACACTCCTCTCATTCTTCCTCACCCAGAGAGGGAATGTCAGCCCTCCATTTGTCCCAGGATGTAGTTTCACGCCATATGCTACGGTTAGATATAAATACAGGGAGGAGAGAGGCTTCCCCATTACACTTGAATTCAGGAGGCGCTCGATAGAGTCTGACTCTAGGGTCAAGGGCACCATAAATTGGGCTCCGAAGGTGTGTCTCAGCTGCCAGTATCTGAACTTAAAGGTGGCTGGTATTGAGTAGTCTTCTAAGTTCCTGAAAGGGCATGAGTTTGCTGTCAAGTACTATGTGCTTCATAGTGGTGATCCCTTTTTTGGCCCAGAGAGAGGGAATACTAATTGGAATACTATTTAAATGTGGTAGCATAGGATTTCCCCACAAGGGCATGTGTGGGGAGACATGGGTAGGCTGCCTATAAACCATTCTGGCTTCCTGCCAGACCTTCACCATGGTCCGCATGAGGGATGTCATAAGGCGACTGGCCTTCAGACCTCTAAATACCAGGTTGCTCAGGGCTGCGTAGGAGCCCAGAAAAGCTGCCTCAAGTGTGGTAGATGGGTTTTGTTTGGGCTGTGAGAACCACCATCGTACTGTGATAAGGACGGCTGACCAGTAGTACATTTGGAAGTTCGGGAGCGCCAGGCCTTCCCCGACATAGGGAGATACAATACCTGCTTCGCGACTCTGGGAGGTCTCCCAGCCCACACAAAGGAGATCAGCAGTCCCTCCAGTTTCATAAAAAAGGATTTGGCTATGTGTGACGGGGTATTCCTAAAGAAATATAGGTACTTTGGTAGGTAGATCATTTTCAGCAGGTTGACCCTGCCTATGGGTGTAAGGGGGAGTGAACGCCATGCCACGCATTTCACCGCCAGTTGTGCCATGAGAGGGTGTATATTGTTTTCCACATAGTCTTCCGTTTTACTATTGATTTTAATGCCTAGGTAAATGAATTCCTCTACCCATTTAAGCGGCGTATGTGAAGCTATTCGAGGAACTGTGGGGTGTAACGGGAACAGAACCGATTTGTCCCAATTTATGCGGAGTAGTGGCCAAAATGGTTGAACAGGGACAACGCAGTTTGTATTGAGGACAAGGCGTCTGCCAGATATAGGAGGGCATCATCCGCGTATAGTGACAATTTTTCCTTGATCAGGCCTATCTTTAGCCCTCAAACTTTCCCCTCCGCTCTGAGCTGTATAGTCAGAGGTTCTAGCACGAGGGAAAACAGTCCCGGGGAAAGGGGGCACCCCTGTCGCTTTCCCCCGGCCCAGCTCGAACGCCTCCGAAAGGCAGCCGTTAGTGCGGATTCTTTCTTGGGCTGGTGTGTAGCATCCGTTGCCATTTCAGGAATCCCGGGTTGAAACCGAAACTAGATAGAACCTTCCATAGGTAGCCCCGCTCGACAGAGTTGAAAGCCTCCCACTCCTGCTGATCCCGTGCAGGACCTATGTCATGAGGATCCTGCCAGTAACCAGCGATCCAGGCACACGGGAACATGGCCACGGGTTCCACTGCGCATGCGCGCATGTTCACGGGTGAGGTCACGCACGGGCACGTGGGCGCGCACTCCCGCTGGTGTCAGGCGGGCTATTTAAACCGGTCTGTCACACTCTTTCCCCGCTGTCTGCTCTACAGCGTTCTGTGTGTGTTACCTGATCTGATCTGTGTATCCTGTTATCTGACCCGGCTTCCTGTTTGACCATCCTGCTATCCGCCTGCACCAGACCCTCTTGGCTTGCCTGACCATCCCTCTGCATTACCCCTGGTACCTCTGCTGTCCGACCGCTACCGACCACCGGCTTGTTGACCCTTTGCTGTGTATACCGGCTTCCAGTCTGCTACCTACTGCTTGTTCCTGGTTCCAGTCCAGCGTTCCAGGCTATTACCTGCTGTTGTTCCTGGTTCCAGCCCAGCGTTCCAGTCTGCTACCTACTGCTTGTTCCTGATTCCAGTCTGCTACCTACTGCTTGTTCCTGGTTCCAGTCCAGCGTTCCAGGCTATTACCTGCTGTTGTTCCTGGTTCCAGTCCAGCGTTCCAGTCTGCTACCTACTGCTTGTTCCTGGTTCCAGTCCAGCGTCCCAGTCTGCTACCTGCCGCTTGTTCCTGGTTCCAGCCCAGCGTTCCAGGCTCCTACCTGCTGTTGTTCCTGGTTCCAGTCCAGCGCTCCACTATCCGGCTTGCTTACCTGTTGGGTTCCCGGTCCTATCTGCATTCCAGTCTCTGTCTTCAGTCTTCTCTTCAGGTTCCTGATTCCAGAGGGTGCCACCACTACTGAACTTCCAGCAACTGTTGATCCTGCCAGGCATTCATACCACTCTTCACTCCTGGCCCTCTGTTTCCATTCCAGGGGAACGGGAGTGGAAGCTGTAAGGGAGGTCTTTCCCTGCACTTCGGGCTCACAACTTACCAGGTACGTGACACCCTATCAATGTGCGTTAGGCGCCGTCTGATGTTAATGTCCGTGCTCCTACCTGGCAAAAAGCCTGCCTGGTCTGTGTGTATCAGTGCGGTTATTACTGTGTTGAGCCTGATGGCCAATATTTTACCAATAACTTGGCATGTACATTCAACAGGGATATAGGGATATGAGGAGCATAAGGATGGGTCCTTCCCTGGCTTGGGGGATCGCCACTATGACTGTCTCCCTCATTGTGTCGGGGAGTTCCGCCAACAATGCTGACTCAGCAAACACGGTGTGTAATCTAGTAGCTAGCTCTTCAGTGTATTGCTTGCAAAACTCTACGGGAATGCCATCTGGTCCCGGCGTTTTACCCGACTTCATGGTCTTAAGTACCTTAAGAATTTCATTCACTGTGATGGGAGCTTTGAGGTTGTTGCTGTAAGTGGGTGTGAGAAATGGTATATCAATTTCCTCTAGGTAGGCTGTCAGGTCTTCCTCTCTATAGTCTGCCCTAGTTCTATACAGGGATTGGTAGAATTCCACAAAGCATCTGTTAATCTCGTCCGGGGAGTAAATAAGATCTCCTGTGGGGCCTAAAATGTGTGGTACAATAATACCCCCTGTTTGCTCTCTGGAGAGCCTTGCCAGCAGTCTGCCTGATCTCTCTCCCTGCTCAAAGATCCTCTGGGATTGAGTAATTTCTTCTGGGTAAGAGAAGTGCGAAGAAGGAGGACCTCTTTGGTCAGGAGTTGCAACTAGGCGCAGTGGCGGGGGTCCCGGGATCTAACATAAAGTGCCTCTTCACTAGCCGCCTCCTTCGTTTTGCCTTTGTCAAATCTGCCCTATGTTCCCTGCGGATCCTGGCAAGAGGGCTGAAACGATTAATCGATAAAATCGATAATGAAAATGGTTGTCAACGATTTTCATTATCGATTAGTTGGTCTGCTAACGGCACGCACCATCTTCCCTGCCTTTCAGTCCCGCCTCCGTCCGAGTGTTACAATCCCCTGTGTAAAAAGCCGGCACCGCTGTATACCTCTCATAGCGGCGCTCATGTGACCAGGCACGGCCGCCTTTCTCCTCATCTCCTCTCTGCTGAAGTCAGCGCAGTATTTTCAGCCCCGCTCGCTTTGCTGCCTCAAGGGAGAAGAGAGAGAGGAGAGAAGCAGCCGGTCACATGAGCGCCGCGCTACGATAAGATAGCAGCTTGCTTTTAAAATATAGTGAACTAGACAAAGCATTCATCTTGGTAGTTATGGGATGACAAGTGCCCCATCACTGGTGTTCCTGTGGGGGGGTATAGTGCCCCATAAATGCTGTTCCGGGGGGGGAATAGTGCCCCATCATTACTGTTCCTGGGGGGAATAGTGCCCCATCATTGCTGTTCCTGGGGGGGGGGTAGGGGGGATAGTGCACCATCATTGGTGTTCCTGGGGGGGGATAGTGCACTATCATTGGTGTTCCTGGAGGGGAATAGTGCCCCATCATTGGTGTTCCTGGGGGGGGGATAGTGCCCCACCATTGGTGTTCCTGGGGGGGAATAGTGCCCCACCATTGGTGTTCCTGGGTGGGAATAGTGCCGCATCACTGGTGTTCCTTGGGGGGGGAATAGTGCCCCATCATTGGTGTTCCTGGGGGAGAATAGTGCCTCATCATTGGTGTTCCTGGGGAGGGGCAAATAGTGCCCCATCATTAATGTTCCTGGGGGGAGGGAATAGTGCCCCATCATTAGTGTCAGTTTGAGGAATACACAGACCTCTTCCACCCACACTCTGGTCCGGAGCCGCCACCTCTCCCTCCCACACTCCGGTCCGGTTCCTCTAGCCTGCTTTGGTCCGCTCCCTTGCCCCATCCCACTCCCCCCATTTTGGGTCTAGCTCTTTGTCCAACCAAACTCCCTTTCTATCGCAACCCCCTCTGGTCCAGTTCCTCTCCCACATGCCTCTCTTCCAAACTCCCTCCCAACCTACTCCCTCTAACGCATGGTCTCCAAACTATCTAACTCCGCCCCACCCTCCAGTACTGTCCCCTCACCCACCCTCCAGTACAGTCCCCTCTCCCACACTCCAGTACGGTCCTCTCTCCCATTCAGGGCCAGCCCCCTCACTGCATTGCCAGTAATGAATGAGGAATTTACTTTTAATAGTTATGTTGTGATGCAGTTTGAGTGCAACACTCCATTTTGTCATTATTATTTTAAATAAACGGAAAAAATTTTTTTTAGGATTTTATCCGATTAATCAAAATAATAATCGGCCAACTAATCGATTATAAAAATAATCGTTAGTTGCAGCCCTACCTGGTAGTGACCCCTAGTGTTGGCCTTTAAAATCATCAATCGTGGCATTGGCCGAACCAGGGTTGACTGCCCAGTAGCCAGCCATCTCCGTCCTAAATTGGGCGTCCACCGCTGTGTCTGAGATACAGAACCTGGATAGTCTCCATAGCTTATCCGTCGGAGGTCCAGATTCAGAAGCAGCAGTGCGTGGTCCGAAATCCCCCTAGGAAGAATTTTAATGTCCGTGACTCTCGGCAGGACAGGGGATCCTGCAAAGACCAGGTTCATACGGGAGTAAGTCCTGTGTGATGCCGAGTGACATGTGAAAGCCCACGTCTGAGGGTGTCTCCACCTTCAAATGTCAGTCAGCCTGTATGTGCCCGCCCAGCCTAGGAGTTCTGAACAGAATTGAGTCCCCGGTGTCATCCTGTCCATGCCCGAGTCAGGGATTAGGTTAAAGTCTTCTAAAATAACAGTGTTATCTGAAGCAAACTCAGCTATTTTACTTGTGATCTGGTTCAACAGAAGTAAGGAGGCTGGTGGTGGCAGATATAGACCCACAATAGTCTAAGTTAACTAGTGGATCTTGGCATTGATTACAACATATCTGCCATCCAGGTCCAGGGTCAGATCCAGGAGCCTCAACGGGAGTGTCTTACGTACCAGGATACTAACCCCCCTGGCAAAGCTAGAGTGAGTGGAGTGGTAGTGGTATCCCACCCAGGGTTTTTTTTGAGGGTGAGAATTCTACTGCCGACCAGGTGTGTTTCCTGGAGCAATCATATGTGCGGATTATAGGTTTTAATACATTGGAACACCAGGGAGCACTTGGTAGGTGAATTCATCCCCCTAGTGTTCCATGATAAAATGTTAAGGGTCGACATAGGAGCCGCTGTGAATATGTGGGATAGGATCATAACACAATATGGCCTCTGGATCAAGCCTCCAGACCATGTATACATGAAAGTAGTGCAATGCTAAAACATCAATCATCTTAACATTCAAATGAAACCTAACAAAACTAAAAACATTCCATAAAACATAGGAACAGATCAGCCCGTATAGGGTCACAACCCCCCCCCATCCCCCTAAAACTGAGGAGGATCTTCAACCCATAACCCATGTCTGCACGCCAGCCGCCAAGTGGGGGGCCTGTGCAAGCGGCTAGCTCGTCCCCTTCGGAGAGTTTCTGAGGGGTTCAAACGAGTATATGGGTTCACTGCTCTGTGGCTTCCGCTGGCATAGAAAGTGAGCCAGTGGGAAAGCCAGTTCAATACATGAAAAAAAATAAAAGAAGTGTTGCACTTGCATGATCCACGGCTTGTAGGACTGCATGGTGGATGACGCAGCTTCGTCATTAAGTAATTATGAGGAAGTCACCGTTCAGTTCTCCTGACAATGTCGGGTACATTGTGTTGCTGTAATAACTGTAACATAGCACAACAGGTGCAACAATGCCTCTCTGGCAACCCACCCCAGGTCTTCTTGAGATTGCCTCTGTAATCTTCTCGGTTCTCTCTGAACAGTCAGGAGGAAAGGGCACCATCTCAGTGAGAGGGAGTGTGGTCCAGGGTTCAAGGGGTCATACACTGGGGCCCATGGTAAGTATGGGGGTATATGCTCCGCCGAGGTTGGCAATGGCATGCATCTGGGCCACATGGCTCTATGGAAGAAGGAGATCGATGTCCCTGGGCTGGACGTTTCAAGTGGAGGTCATCAGAGTGGCATAAAACTTAGGCAATTATAACTCACGGTACCCTACATCAGCGGGGATGTGGCAGGGATTACAACCATATAGAAGCTTCTCGAGGCGTGTTGAAAAATCGAGTTGATTCCCCATCCTGGACTCTCAGGCGCGCAGGAAACCACACAATGTATCATATATTGCAGGCCCGCAGTGCAGCCTTTACCTGGTCAAATATAGTTTGCAGTTTTGATACCAGAGATCCCCCAGGGCCCGGGACGCACATAGTATTTCGTCCCTATCTCGGAAGATCAGTACTGGAGTATAAAGGTCCTCAGCGGGTTTCCCGGGGGTCCCGGTTTAGGTGGGACGCCGTGTGCCCTCTCAACCGCATAGTGTGGAGACAATGGCGCTTCAGGGAGGAGGGAGCGTAGCATTTCTTCCACGAAGGTGGTCGGATGATTCCCCTCTGCACCCTCGGCCAAACCCATGATGCAGAGGTTGTTCCTCCTGCTCCTCTTTTCAGCATCCTCCGCTCTGTATTCCAGGGCCTTACCTTTGGTCTGGAGAGCGCGGGGGCTGTGGAATGTTCGAGTATCTCATCCTCCGCAATGCTGACCCGTTGCTTTGTTTCCACCACTCTGGACTGCAGCTTGTCCATATCATGCCTCAGCAGGCCGACATCCATCTGGACAGCTTCAATTTTGGGCATCAGCATGGACTGGCATGTGGCTATGGTCCCCATTACCTCCGCCAGCCAAGGAGTCGGGAGTGAGGCGCCTCCATTGGAGCTGTTTGGGAGGCCTTGTGTGAGCCTCGTATGGCGCGGGTTTCCACGGGGGCAGGGGGGAGGGATGGCGGCTCCTCCACTATTGATGGGAAACTGAGCCTTTTTCCCTTGCCTGCTTTCACTTCTGAGGATCTGCGCCTCATCCAGGTGCTGCTGGAGCTATTTGGAGGATAAGTCGCCGTTTGGATCCGGATGGATTAAAGAAGCCCAAGCGTCCGCTCACCTCGCCATCTTGGACACGCCCCCATCAAACATGTTATTTGCCTCTTAAGATTTTAGTCTGTTCATCATTTCCAGTCAAATTAAATTAAAAAGTGATCAAACACCACCATTTTTTTCCTTGGATTTTTTTTCTAATAAAAGATTTAAGATTAAAAAAAAAAAAACAGATGCATGAACAATTTAGGAAAAGGAACCTGAGATCTGATAAAACACAATTCAGATTGAGGATAAAAAAACACTTAGAACTTGGTTGTGATTTATAAAAAAATATTGAGGAAAGATAATGTTTTTTAAAAGTAAGACAAGTGTGGAGGTGTGGTCAGGTTACATTTTTGGAAAAAATAACAAAAGAATTTGTTTGCCATGGGCACAGATTTTTATGTCTTTAAAAATAGTTTAGTAAGTCCTTGGGAAGGGGGATGTTTGTTGTTTGGACTGATTTTAAAATGTAAGCATGTTTTCAATGTGCACATTGGAAATTCAAAAAATGTTTCCATTGCCCCAAGATAACTGAGGTTATTTTGCAGTGGAAGGTTAACCTCCCCCACACATGGATGGACATGGAGTAGTGGATATATTATGCTATCAGTTCATCTGTTTTGCACTGTATTCTGAACATGTTAAAGTTTAATCCTGTCTGCTCAGTGTCAGTGAAGTTTTTTTTCCTTTTTCACATTGTATGAGCCATGGTTTCATGTCTCTCCAGGGAACTCGCCTACAGATCTAGTTGGAGCACATCTTGCCATCAAAGTAGTAGCTACTTCATTATTTACACACTTATTGTACGTGCAGGAACGCTTCTCTCATCCAGCATTCATACATGATGTCCTAATAAAAGAATAAAAAGGCTGTTGTCATTGCAGACCTTCTTCCTTCTAATGCCCCGTACACACGTTTGGACATTGATCGGACATTCTGACAACAAAATCCTAGGATTTTTTCCGACGGATGTTGGCTCAAACTTGTCTTGCATACACACGGTCACACAAACTTGTCGGAAAATCCGATCATTCTGAACGCGGTGACGTAAAACACGTACGTCGGGACTATAAACGGGGTAGTAGCCAATAGCTTTCATCTCTTTATTTATTCTGAGCATGCATGGCACTTTGTGCTTCGGATTTGTGTACACAGCATCGGAAATTCCGACAACGGATTTTGATGTCGGAAAATTTTATAGCCTGCTCTCAAACTTATGTGGCGGAAAATCCGATGGAAAATGTGTGATGGAGCTCACACACGGTCGGAATTTCCGACAACAAGGTCCTATCACACATTTTCTGTCGGAAAATCAGACCGTGTGTACGGGGCATTAGAATACTAGTTACCTGGCTGTCTATGGCTTCAGTACTTTTCTGACCAGAGCAAGCAAGAAAAGTCAGGACAAAAAATACTATCACAGCCAGACAACTAGTGTTTCTCAAGGAGAGCTCTGCAATTACAAAACACATTTTTCTCAATAAGGGGACCCTGAAAGCGGATATTTACCGCCAAACAGAAGTAATGCCCATCCATTAATGTCATAAAAGTCACTTGTAAAAGCAAACAATTCTTGGTAAACGTACATTTATTTTTCAACTTCCCGATTTCCCTGAGGCAGAGGTGATGTAGCCCTAGCCTCACAAGTATACCCTGGGTAGGCTACATCACCAGTGCCATCTAGGGAAATCTCACCTGTTCCTGTACGTGTTCCATACGAGATCTGGCACATGCTTCATACATGATCTGGGGCAGCTTGCTATTAGCAACAAGTCGTTCCATTCTATGCAAGGCACATTAGCCAGATCTTGTGCAGCGCATGCCGTGTACAAGATCTGACGCAACTTTGTTATTGTTCCATAACAAAACAAAAAAACACCACAAAGGATAACGCTAATACCTAGGCTACTGCATACCTTTTATTAAAAATGAAACCTATACTCATACATAAAACATGCCGGTGATAATATCTCCAAACTCCATAGGTCACCTCCCTCCCCTTCTTTGTCCCCCCAGAACCCACACCCACTCCGCTCTCCTCCAATTACCAAACTACTAGCCCTGTAATCCCACCCCTTTCCTAAGCCCTGACCCCCCCCCCCCCCTCCAAGGGGTAATGGCTGGAGTCCCACTGGGTAAAAGCTGTGGAAAATCCCTGCCTATGAATGTCCCTAGCTGTGTGCACAAGATCATCTTTATCAGTGTGTAACTTCTGTCGCTTGAACAAGGTGCAATCTGCTTTAGTAGAAATAACTAGATAATGCAATGGCTGTTCAACCTCAAGTATACAGCTGGGTATCACTGAAGGATGAAAATGATAGGCACAGACAAGTATGCATGTGTCAGATAACCATAGACTGGATCCAGATGTTTGTTATTTCCAGCTGAAGGAAAAGCCTTCTCCTAACTAGTGAACTGGGTCCAACCTGCTTAGATTGGATCACCAGACCTCTATTATTCATGCAGCTGATATAACCTTCAGTGACACTAGGGGAGATTCCCCACAAGGTCTGTCAAACCATGCCATGTACATGCATGTGTATATATAGCAACGGTGTGTATATAATATAATTAATACATTTAAATTATATATATATATATATATATATATATATATATATATATATATATATATATATATAAATTCCGTTAATTAAGTCTTTCAGACCTTGTTCCATAACATGCCATCTTAGATCAGACCTCGTACCATGCATGCACAGGATTAGGACTAACTTCATTGGTAGGCTGGCACAGAACAAGGAAGATCTGCCCACAGATGATGATAAATATGGAGGCCCAGGATATGAGGAGGAGGAAGACTGGTGCATTAGCGCAGCGCCACACAGTCAAGGTGGTGGCAAGCAGTTATTTTTAAATGTATTTACGGTATATACTCGAGTATAAGTCGAATTTTTCAGCCCTTTTTTTTGGGCTGAAAGTGCCCCCTTCAACTTATACTCAAGTCACTGCCGTCTGTCTGCATGATCAGCGTGTTGATACGGTTCGGAGGCTATTCCAGCTTTCAAAAGCCGCGCCTCCTGCTCGTCTGTGATAGGCTGAACAGCTGTCAGTGTACAGCCTATCACGGACATTCTCTCATCCTCGTCCATGGTATGAGAATGAGAGAATGTCTGTGATAGGCTGACCGCTGACTGCCTATCACAGACGAGGACGAGGCGCGGCTTTTGAACAGTGGAATGGCCGCCGAACAGTATCATCACACGCCGGCCGCCGTCTGAGGATGGAGATCGCCACAGGGAGGCTGCACAGGACACAGGTAGGCTGCACATGCACACAGGACACATGCACAGGACACAGGGACACAGGACACATGTACAGAACACACATGTACAGGACACATGTACAGGACACATACACATGTACAGGACACAGGCACACATACACATGTACAGGACACAGGCACACATACACATGTACAGGACACAGGGACACATGCACATGTACAGGACACAGGACACATACACAGGATACAGGTAGGCTGCACAGGACACAGGGAGGCATGCAGCTGCAGATGGGCATTGTTGACCCTCTGCATTTCTCACCCTCGTCTTATACTCAGGTCAATAAGTTTTCCCAGTTTTTTGTGGTAAATTAGGGGCCTCGACTTATACTCGGATAGACTTATACTCGAGTATATACATTTACAATATAGTAATGGTGCTATTATCAAAGGGGAGAAGCCACCCTGTCAGGTGATAAAAAAAAATAAAGACTAATGCTCTTGCAGTGTAAGAGCCTTTATACTTGCCTCTCTGAGTATGTTCGGCATTTGACACTTCCACTTCCAGAGTGTTGGATGCCCGTGTCCCCTACTGAGTTCTGTACTGATGTAGAGGTCACAGGAAGAAACCATGACATTGGGTGAGGCACACAGCCATTCGACACTCCCAGAAATGTCAAGTGCTGATCAATCTGACAGAGGCTGGAGTGGAAGGGGAGGTAAGACATATGGGCCGCTGGAGAGGCAAGTATAACTGTGTAATAGACGGAGGGAGTTTCCATCACTTGACAGGGATGCTTTCATGAGCTAAATCCAGTTTTCAAGATCAAGCACAATCAGTATTGATTTGTATTATTTAAAGTTATTTGTTGATCTTTTTCAATAGTTGGCACAGCAGCTATTTTTTTCCTACTAGACAGTAATTCTTTATACTAAATGATTACTTGTGCTGATATAAATTCTCAAGGACTGTCTACAGAAAGTCATTGGTCATTTGGTAACTAGAATAGGGCATTATTAATGCTCACTGAATACTCAAAGAATATTGGTTAAGTCTTCACGAAAACCAGCCTAAAATACTAGATATCCTTAACCATAACAGCAGGAGATTCTGGCTTACCTGAGGCTAGCCACAAACAGTAGATGTTGGTTGAATTTTTCAGATGAGTATTGTTCTTCATAGCACTGTGAACATGCAAACCTAACTCAGCCTGACTTCTTTGGCCCTAATTTTATTACAGGGGAAACGATTTTGGAAATTATATATATATAATGTGTGTGTGTGTGTGTGTGTGTGTGTGTGTGTGTATTGTATGTATTTTATGATTTTTTTGTTGTTCAAGTTTGTAAGTTTATATGCAAATAACTATATATCATGTTCATCCTTTGGTTCAAAGTGCTAACAAACAGTGCTTGTCTGTAAAGACTCTCATCTGCATGTATTGAAACACCCATAATGCCCCTAGTAGTTGCATTCCATGCATTCATTTTTTATTAAAGAAAGTAGTATTTTCTTCTAAAGCATTGAAGTGATTTGGCAATGTGTGCCATAATGATTGGTGTGAGTTTGAATGTTCGCTTTATTTTAACCTCCCAATTATATATCAGTGACATAATACATATTAAGTGAAATCTGTATAATTCTATAAAGCTTGCTGCGCCAAAGCCTCTTTCTTTTCACCCCTAAGTCCCCACACATTGTATAAAATGCAGTGATTCCATTGGAATGTTGATCCTGAATGTATACACACATATGGCTTTTGTCCTCTAAGCAGGATAAAGGCCCTTAATTGAGGAGCCAGGCCACTACTGATTAGAGGATGCTCAGGTATGAGGGTTTCCCTTGACAGACAAAATTCTTCTTCTCTCCTTCCTACACAGACGTCAATGTTGCTCTGAGGAAGATCGCCACTCTATTGAAGCCAGACAAAGATATCATTCAGAATGGGGAGCACATGGAGATTAAGACATTGACCACTTTTAGGAACTACATCATGGAGTTTGATGTGGGAAAGGAGTTTGAAGAGGATTTGTCTGGAGTAGATTATCGCAAATGCATGGTAAGAATTAAGGCCAGATTATCCCATTTCTTTAAACAAAGAGTTCCTTAGTGAGCAGATTAGTTCTGTATTCTCTTGGTGTGTTGGTCTCTACTACCTCTGCTGGGAGGAGATGTTCTGTATTCAGCACTCTTTCAGTAGAGCAGTCATTGCTCTTGTTTCCCCATCCTACATACTGTCAAGAGTTTTCCTGGACAGTTGTTGTACATGAAAGTGTCATCTGAATGCTAATCTTGCTGTACAAACTGCTTCCAAGGTAAAGGTTCATTCAGTTACATGAAATGACTCTTGTTTTTGAAGAAGTTTTGATAATTCTGACATTTCCTTTTGTCACTGGGGAAATGAATAACATTCGGGGAACTACTTCTTAGGCTCCATGCACACCAGGAGCAGAAAAAACGTCAACGTTTTTAGCTTAACATCGTGGCATAAAAGACACAAATTGAAAGCATATTGTACAAAGTTTAGGCGAGTCTATGAGAGTTTAAGAGCATTTAGTTTATAGGCGTTTTTTGCACTACACGCCCCTCTGCAAAAGCCAGGAAATGATGTACAGTGGCAACACACCTTTTTTTTTACTTAGAAAACGTTGAAACTTGACATTCAGAAGAGATAAGAGGAGTTTAGGAGAGACTGACATTTTTACAGCTCCTAAACTCCTCCAGAAAACTCGATAGAGAAGGTTTTTTTTCCCCTGCCTCTGAACGTCCCTGACAGAAAGCGCCTGTAGTAGTCATCATGTGCAAAGGCACATAGAACACAATAGAAGTACTTCTAGAGGCAGGAGAAAAAAACGTCAAACGCCTGTAGAATCAACGTTTTTTTAAGTCCAGTGTGTATGGAACCTTACTGGTGTTGGCACCATTTACATGGGCGATTTGCCATGCAGCGCATCCCAGCGGTAGGAATCTGTCAAATCCTGCTGCTGAGCTTTGCAACGTGGCAAAATGCCCATATGAATAGTGTCTCAAATCTATTAAAATTGTGGCTCTGAACTGGACAACATTTTGTCCTGCCACTGTTTATATACAGAATCCTATGAATGGACTGTAGCGATAACCCCCAAAGAGTTGCTTTTGTATGTTTAGTCCGTTACTCTGCCTCTCAACCCTAATAACAGTCTCAGCCCCCTCTGGCACACCTGGCAATAGTGTAAGTGCAATGACCAATGAGAAACACACACGTTATGATAAAACACAGAAATTGACTTTACTGCAATATTTCTGTGGAAGAATAACAGACAGTAACAGTATATATTCAAGTAATCAACTAGAGAGCAATAACTGAGATTTAGGAGCAATATAGCTCTCAATCCTATATTCAAGCTGCTCTCAGGGGATTCTAAACACTAGAATGTGTTTGCATGCATTGAATATTAAATGTGGCCCTTTGATGTCAGGGGTCCACACTTGAGTTCAACTATATCACATAAGTTGACTAGCACTGCATTTCATGGTAGTCTTTGCTTCTTTTGGAGGAAGATTACTTGCATTTATTGTTTTGTGTTCTAAATTCCCCATCCAATCCCATATTTCCTTGCTGTGTTATATATAGAGGTTCTGATATAATGGAAACATTTTAGATTTTTAAAGCTAAGGTAATTTACTTTGAGAGGAAAATCATTCAGGGTCATTATCTTGAGAGGACTTGTCTGTTCTTCCAGAACATAGTGGTATGATTTATGTGCTAGTTGAAGGCCTAGTGGTCATTTCAGATGAGACTACACAGCTTTGAATTACACTTGCATATACATGAACATCTGGATGAAATCAGCTAAGCGCCACCCGATGACCAGTGTAGACATTTGTTTGCTCTTTAGTTTATTCACCTTCGTTCATGTTATCCCTTTACATAGAAATCATGTTGTCCTCGTAACTCCATTGTTTAATGTTCAGGGGGGAGCAGAGGGACAAAGCATAGGGGTTATATGCCACAGGAGGAACTGTTTAATATCCTCTATATTATTATTATTATTATACAGGATTTATACAGCGCCAATAGTTTGCGTAGCGCATTACAACATTTAAAGGGGTTGTAAAGGTAATTTTTTTATTTTTTAAAAATAACAAAATGTTATACTTACCTTCACTGTGCAGCTCGTTCTGCACAGAGTGGCCCGAACCTGCTTTTCTGGGGTCCCTCGGCGGCTGTTTCAGCTCCTCCCCGCAAGAACTAACCACCTCAATGCGAGCTCCTTCCCATGGTGGTTAGTTATTGCGGGCGCGCTCCCGTAATACAGCGAGCGGCTATAGCCGCTCGCTGTATCACTCGGCCCCGCCCCCCAGCGCGCCGCGTCATTGGATGTGATTGACAGCAGCGCGAGCCAATGGCTGCGCTGCTTCCAATCCATCCACTGTAGCCAATCAGCGGCCAGGCTGAGCAGCGGAATGGAGGTCGGGAACGAGCAGCCGAATTTCGAGGGGTCAGGTAAGTAAAACGGGGGGGGGCTGGGGACGGCGGTATTGTTAGTAGTTTTTTCACCTTAATGCATAGAATGCATTAAGGTGAAAAAATGTTTACCTTTACAACCCCTTTAAATCAGAACCCCACACAATCCGCTTCCTTTTTTTTTTTTTTTTTTTTTTAATCTGCAATAGCAGTAAAGTTAAGTGTCAGGAGGTGTATGTCACTTTACATATTGTTGTATTTTACAGTTTCATAGAAGCCAGATAGTATAGCTCTAGCATTGTACTTCCAATGCTACTGCGCTCATACACAAACTGTAATTTCTCTATTTCTCTGCATTTTATATTTATTTGTATCATTTTAGCATTTAAAAGGGCATGTGCACCTTTTTTGTACATTTACATTTTTTTATATTTTTTGGTCCGACATTTGTTTGGTGCAGCAGCTTTTTGGTGTGGTTAAACTAAGTGCAGGTATTATTTTTAGTTATGTTTAAGGGGTTTACAGAAAGCACAGATATAGGAGAATTCATACGTAAAGAACCTATGACAGAAGTCTCTAGCAGTCTCATGTAACATGTCCCCAGTCTCTGACAGTCTTCTGCAGCACACCTAAAGTGACTTTTGTCTGTAACAATATTTTTGTATATTTTTTGACATTGTATTTAAGTTATTTTAAACAAAAAAAAAAAAAGGCCAAATAGCAAATTTTGATATTTAGAGACATCAACACAAGCATGCACCAAGTGTTAAAACTGCAAAATGAAATATCCACCCATTTTTTTCTTTCTAACATATTGGCTACTAAATACTTGTTACAGTGTAACTAAAAGCAATATTATTATTATCATTATTATTATTATTATAATTATTATTTTTATTAGTTTTGGATAGAGTGGAGAGGGATTAGAACACCTTTCAGTTTTATTGCTGTCTGTGTTCCCATTAGAGAGATTCACCCTCTCTATTTGTCCTGTTTACTGTCCTCTCCAAAAGTAAAAGAAAATTCCACATTTTTGGTTGATAACAGAACACTAATAGAGGGCAAATTTTCCAATGGGGACACTAGTTCAGGTGAGCCTGATGACACCCTGGGATTTCCTCACTTTGGAGGGATTTCCACTCACTTCCTGTTTCTACTATGGCACAGGAAGTGAAGGGAAATTTACCCAATTGGAGAAAATAAAGACAGATGGTATAACCCTCCTTTACTCTATCCAAAATGAAAAAAAATAATTTTGCCTTTTAGTTACACTTTAATTTATAGCTAGGTGATTTGACATAAACAACAACCCATTCCCCCTAATTTGTGCTACTACATACTCTACTACTGGTATGCATGCTCTGCCTTTTTTTATTTTATTTGGCTCTGCCTCTTTTTATTTTATTTGGGCTATTGCTGCTCCAGCGCTATTCATAATCAGTGTAAGGGGACCAGCAGAAGCAGAGAACATAAAGCATAATGGTTCTACAACGTCACTGTGTACTTCTGGGTCCACGTGAAACCTAATTGGCAGATATGGGGCTGTGCAGTGATACCAAAACAAGCAGGTGGCTGCTGGGAATGGAATCCCCTTTGCTCACACATAGGGGATCCGATTCCCAGCAGCGGGGGGGGGGGGGGGGGCACAGTTTTGCATCTTTACCCTGGGTGCTGGATGACTTAGTTCTGACACTGATACTAGGTATGTTCTCTGGACAGACTTTATTATATGCAGCTAGACTTGAACCCCTTATTTCTGTTAAGTTACTAGTTGGCATGGCATAGCTTTCATAATGGCAACCTCCTTTTTGCACAGCATTGCCTGAATCCTCCTATTCATTGTTTGCGTAAAATACTCTATCCCCCTACTGTGTAATGAGGACTCATACATTGAGTAGGAAAAGAGTAAGTGACAGCAGCCCCAAAGCAATTTTAAAATGTTTCCTTCCTTTTTTTTTTTTTTGATCACTACTGAGCATCTGATAAATACGGTAAAAAACAAGGACATACAGTGTATCCGGAAAGTATTCACATCACTTCACTTTTTCCACATTTTGTTATGTTACAGCCTTATTCCAAAATGGAATAAATTCATTATTTTCCTCAAAATTCTACAAACATTACCTTATAATGACAACGTGAAAGAAGTTTGTTTGAAATCTTTGCAAATTTATTAAAAATAAAAAACAAAAAAATCCCATGTACATAAGTAATCACAGCCTTTGCTCAAAACTTGCACTTTTGGCACCAATTACAGCCTCGAGTCTTTTTGAGTATGATGTTACAAGCTTGGCACACCTCTTTTGGGTGACACGGGTCCCACGATTGGGGTGATTTTGAGAAATAATGGCATCGCAAATGTGTTGCATGTTTTACTGTGATTCTGATTTGTGGGCAGAATCGTGGCAATTCCGCCAGCGATTCAGAACGCCCAGGTGTGAATGGAGCCTTACATTTCCACTAGGTGTCTTCAGAGCGCACAACACTAGGGTGACTTTGAATTTCGCCTTGTATGCAATGTACTCCCATTCTGTCTGAGTGAAAGTTGATAAAGGCCACCACACTGGCTAGAATTTCTCCTCTAAGTTTAAGGTACACCTTGACATCCCGAAGTTGCAAGTCAAAGTAAGCATTTTGGGGGGCTTAATTTTTTTAAAAAGGGCACCAGCACGTCAACCCACTGCCTCTTGGGTAGCGTCTCACATTCCACGAATCTCTTAAAAATGCATACTGGGAAAATTTATCAGTTTTGTTGTACAGTAAGGTCATGCTAAGCAGGAGCAGTAGACAGAATAAAGACAGATTTAAGCTGCATGCACATGGATGTATTTTTGCCAGTTTGATCACCCTGCACTTACAGTAAAATGATTAAGAGGACTATCCTATTGTGAACCCAGCACAATGTCTAATAAACCTGAATATAATGCCAAACCACACTGAAGTCTACGAGAGCTGAATCTTGTTTTTTTTTCTGGCTTTTTTCAAGGCCAATTTGTATGGTTTTGCCAAAAAAGGGCATGGGTAGCTGGGCACTTCCATGAGAGACATGTACAAAAGCAAAAATTGAAAAAAAAAAGCAGGGAGAGGGTATTTTATTGCAGCTTGAAACTCAACACTGAAAATACACATATCCTTTAAATAACATGCTTTGGGGATGCCATAAACCTGTGTGAAATTGCAAATGCAGTAGGATTTAGTGACATTAGGTGATAGCAGTGACATCTCCAAATGATAGATCCCAGGCCGACTTCTGTTTGTAAACAAGCCAGCGGGGGTCCTGGGTAACATGATTGACCAGAGAGGGTCATAACCATGTTTGGTTAGTGACATCACCCAGAATCACTAGTAGCCTGTTTACAAGATCTGGTGGGGATCTCTCGCTTGTGGCAGGAGTAGCAGCAGGTGGAGATTGTCAGACATGGCCATTGGTCATTCTGGTACAGGTCAACATTGTTACCACCATTCATCATGGTTGATATGGACTTATATCACTGATTCAAGTGGGGGGTGGCTATCTGTAAGCCCCCTTTTTCTAAAGTGGACTTGCATATTCCAATAAGTTCACCTTTGTAGACCCCTACAGCTCTTTGAACAGGATGTGGGAATGAGGCCCTTGTTCCCATCGTGGGGCAAGGTGCCTTGCATAAGGGTGGCCTCCCAAATAAAAAAAATGATGAAAAGTCCTTTAAAAAAAAAAAAAGCCCCATAATGTAAATTCAAAGTCAATCGTGTCAACCAGCTATGTATATCCATGTTAACCCCTTCACGCCTAAGGGTAACACAAATCTTAATGCCAAAAATAATAAAAAAAAACAATTTTTTAAATTGAGCTGTATATTTCTTGTTACTACCATACCCTACCACCAAAGAACCCAAAATAAATTCTACTGCTACTGACGATCACTGTGATACCACATATGTGTATGGTTTTTGTTGTTTGTACCCGTAGTACAGCCCAGAAGCAATAGTGTACGTTTTTGCTTTTTTTTTTTTTTTTTTTTTTTGTCCTACCTAAAACACACTGGCACTAATGTTAACTAAAAAAAAATGGAAAAAAAACTGCCCAAATTATAATTACCTTGACCTTTTGACCCTTACTTGACCCAAACATTAACCCTGGCACTAACCTAGATAAAACCTTGATATAGGTTTTTTTTTTTTATACATTTTTAATTTATTCATTTATTTTTACACATGCTGTTTTTTTTTTTTTTTGTTTGTTTGTTTTTTTTCCTCTCCGCAAAGAAAGAGAAAGATACAATCTTTCCTCTCCATTCATAGAAGGATAAACACAGGGGTAGGCTTCACAGTGAGTGATAACTGTGGTAGCCAATCATAGGCTACCACAGTGATCAGGTGACCTGGAATTGGGAGTTCCAGGTCCCGATTGTTAGTAGGGGCCTGGGCACAAAGGTAGATACGCATATATGCGACCACACAAAAAAAAGCCCAGTGCAGTGGGGTCGCATATATGTGTTACATCGGCGAAAAGAGGTTAATCACAATGTTGACCCGCCTTCACGATGACCTGCTGACGACAATGCTGCTGCTTTTGGAAATTACAGATCCCCAGGGCTGCTGAAGTGTAAATCTTGCTAGGGATCCTAGGGGACATCACTGACCCAATATGGTTATTAGGTAGTGGTAGTGTTACCACTGCTATTTGGCAGACTGTTTTGTAAACAAACATTAGCTGAAGGTTTGGCCGGGCAAACTGACCATATACTGTATATGTGTAGTTTGTTTGCTCTTTGTCAAACAAACACATCGATCTTGTGTTCCTGATAATCAGCAACACATATGTCTCTCTTCCTCCAGTCAGTTCATCCCCCACACAGTTAGAAAGCACTCCCTAGGAGCACACGTAACCCTTTGATCACCCCTGACGTTAACGCCTGCCCTGCCAGTGTCATTTATACAGTGACAGTGCATTTTTTTTTAGAACTGAACACTGTATTGGTGTCACTTAGAGTCAGATATGTTCACCACATTGTTGCAGTCCTGCTAAAAATCTCTGATCACCGCCATTGCTAGTAAAAATAAATGCCATAAAAATATCGCATAGTTTGTAGATGCGATAACTTTTGCGCAAACAATCAATATACGCTAAGTGGGATTTTTTTTAACCAAAAATCAGAATACATATTGGCTTGAACTGATTTTTTTACATATTCTTATGGTTAACCTGAAGCTCATGCCCACTAGTAAGTGTGTAATTCTTGCTGAACAGAATAAACATACTTCTCTTGAGGCAACAAACATACTATGACCCATAGATTGATAGGTTTTCAGAAAAAAAAATGTTTCCAAAATTTCAGCTCCAGTATGTATCGATATACCATTATTGTACTTCTTTTTCAGAAATAAAAAAGCTTACTCTTTTATCTTACACGCCCCTTTACCTCCGTGTCCAGCTGGCTGTAAAACAAAAACTCCATTATTTCTCCATTACTTCCTAGACAGACCTTGGGATGTGACACAGAAAGTAGTTTACCAGCTGATCTTATTAGGACAGACTCTGCATCTGCCCTTCCCCTTCCAGCAGATCACTACCACCCACCTCCTCAGGTACATGTTTTTCCAATGCAATCAGTGAATACCTTTCTCACTAAATACACAGCCATAGATAGTTAATTTGACAGAGTGTGCAGGAGCTGAGCGATCAGATAACAGCCTATGTGGATAGTGCTGTAATATTGAAAACAGGAGAAGTATGTCCTGGGTTCAGTAAATCTCGCCATACACTGTACAACCTCCTTTAGATCTACCATCAACTATGTAGTGCAAGGGCCTGCCTGATTGGATACAGAGTGGTTGGATAGATGGTGTATCCTCCTATTACACCATTTTGTTAAATCTAAAGGAGATTGTACAGAGATTGTATAATCAGATTGTATAGTATATGGCCACCTTTTATACACCTAACTAGTTGCGCTTTCAGTGCCATTATTTGTTAACAGCACACCACAGAGTTACACAAGAACAATGCAGCTCCATTCCCATCTGTGTGCTTCCAAATGCAAGGCAAACAACACAGAAAATGCGCACTTTGCCATGTGTTTCAGAAACACACTGCAAACACACCAAAGAGCATGGTAAAAAACGTGGTACACTCCGTTCTAAAAAAAAAGTTTTGGAGCTTCTTTGGAAGGGTTGTTGCACAAAGGGCTGCCCATTCAAGTGAATGGGCAGCCCTATGCGTGACAAGCAAAAATGCCCCAGAAAAAGAAACGCTTGCAGGATTGTGAGTTCCCGCTACGCAGAGATGTTAACGGGGCTTGACAGCTGAGTGTCTCCCTCCACTCCCTCCTATGTACTTGTATAAAGCTAGCCATGACAACATATGCTTTGAAATGTAGAGCCAAACGTACACTGTGTTGTCATGCCAAAGAGGAAGGTAGGAGCACATTATATTTCTGTCACATCAACAGTGTTTTTTCTGTATTTGCAGCATGTTTAAAAGAGCTGTGCATGTATTCCAGAAATGTACTAAATATGTTTTTGTTTTTTTTGTTTTTTGTAACATTTTGCCTTGATGCTTAAAAAAAGAAAGAAAGAAAAAGGCTGCTGAGCACTGGGTGGCACTCTGGGTGGTAATAAATGACATACTATTGCAAGAAACCTAGACCAGCCATATCGCTATATGAGCAAGTATGTAAATCTTTAGAAATCTGCTAGCTTATAGTAAACATTTAATATTTCATTGACTTTCATTAATTCTTCCTTGGGAATATATTTTCCAGTGATATCTCTATATTCAAAATTACAGTAAATGTTACAGCTGTCAGTGCAATGCACTGTTAAAAGTTAAACAAACAATGTCATCAAAAATTGTTATGTAAATAATCAAAATACCACTTTTTTGCTTTGAACCATTTGTCAGCTTACAGTATGATAACAAAAAGTTCAAGATATCTTTTAAAACAGTGTACCAAAAAAAAAGACTTCTGTCCTTAATTTTGAAGTCCCAGGTGCCAGCCATGGTGATCTGAGGGCTGCATGGGGGTGATAAGTGATTGCTAGTGGTGGGGCAAAAGAGAGATTGGTCAGCAGGTAAGTGAAGGATCAGTGTGGAGGGGCTTTAAGGATACATTCACACCACAAAGTGTCTGTTCAGCACAGGTAATTACACTTGCACTAAGGCATTGGTATGCCTCACTGCGTTGCGTTTTAACATGCGCTTTTCTCCTCACTTCCTAGAATGTACAAAGGGTTTACAAAGGGGTCTACAAAGGGTCTACAGCACAGCAAAGAATCCAAACTTGTGCTGGTCTGCTGGTTTTCCTGTGTGTTGAGCTGTGTTTTATTGCAATGATATGCTTTACCATGCGTTGTGGTACAGTAGGGCTTACTCTACTTTTTTCTGCTGCAAACCAGCACATATCAAATCAATGTATCTGTACTGCTCCAAATCATATAGTAGCAGTTCATCTGGTGTTAATGGACCCTTAAAGTACAGGGTCCTGACAAAGAAGCTTTGAAGGTCTGAGTGTTGAGCCAGATGTGGTGGTGGTGGGGGGCAATGCACTTAAGAGGCAGCAGTAGGAGAATGATGTGCAGGGGGGTGAGTGCTGGGGTTTGCCGATTGCAGTGGTGGTGAGGGACAGCGGCTAGCCAGTAGGCATTGTAAACCAAGGTGCTGTGAATGGATCCATTTTCAGGGCGTTGCAGTGTATGGTGTACAAATGTTCATGCTAATTGGGCACTGGAATTAAAGCTGAAGCTTAGTTAAAAAGGTTGCGGATACAGCGCCAGGGACATAACTTACCTCTGAAGAAGTGCATTCCTTGTCCTACTGGCCTCAGCTTACTGTGGAGATCTTCCCTCCACTGATGCTGGATACTCCCCACAATGGTGATCTTCTGATGATGAGAGGGTTAGGATCAGTGGCTGTGATTATGAAACCACCATTACTAAACAGAATGGGACAAAATAGCCGGGTGAATGCCAATAGCAATTGAGCTGCGGCACCGCCCACCCCAGCCCCTTCCCACATCAGGTCACAGACAAACGGCAGCGAGGTGGGCGGTGCCACTGCTCAAATTCTATTGGCAGCCACCCGGCCATTACTAAACAGTAATTGTTTGTTTTGGTCTTCGGGAAAATGGCGGCCGGTGGAGACATTGTCTCAGTCGGCCACGGACCTCTAGCGGCGGCGGCAGAAAGAAAAAAAAACGGTAAAATAAGAATTTCCCGGGACATTTCCCGGGAATGGCTAAAAATCGGGAAAAGGGTCTAAATCCCGGGAATGTCCTGGTAAATGGGGACAGTTGGTAAGTATGCTATGGTTCACCCATATGTGAGGAGTTGATGTTATGAGCTTAGAGCAGTGGTCCTCAACTCCTGTCCTCAGGACCCACTAACAGGTCAGATTGTAAGTTTTACCTTGGGGAGATGCAGACTAGAATACTGCAATCACTGAGCAGCAAATTATATCACCTGTGATGTATTTTAGTTATCTTGCAAACCTGGTCTGTTAGTGGGTCCTGAGAATAGGAGTTGAGAACCCCTGGCTTAGAGGATGGATTGTGGAGATTTCATCATCCCTGCTTAATCTGTCCGGTGCATTGATTGTTGAGTGTGGATGTCAAGGCTATTTATATAATCTAAGGTTCATCTGACCCCTGTAATAAGGGTCTACAGAGGAGGGTAAGAGGCGGTGTGTTTGGGTGTCAGTGGTGGCTTTCTTCCCTCTCTACACAATCAAGAGTTTTACCCCATGGTGTGTGGTTCATATTGATTCCATTGAGAAATTTTTATATTTTAAGGACATTATTTTCGAGCGCTGCACCTTTTTTTTTTGCAATATAAATCCTGTATAATAATAAGTTTTAGTGAAACTGCTTTACGTCATCAGAGATGATTGTGCAAAGGCTGGAGAAGAGAATCTATGCAAACCAGGAAGTCTGTTTTTTAAGAATTGGGGCCAGTGGGTTGGTGGTTTATAAAGAGCCACAATCCTGAATTAAAAATGATGGGCACAGCTGGGATTGTTGTCAGGTCTACGTGTTCATGTTAGACCCCTTTCACACTGGGGCGTTTTTCAGGTGCTTTTGGGCTAAAAATAGTGCCTATAAAGCACCTGAAAAATGCCTCCCCTGCAGCCCCAGTGTGAGAGCCTGAGTGCTTTCACATTGAGGCGGTGCACTTGCAGGAGGTTAGAAAAAGTCCTGCAAGCAGCATCTTTGGGCGATGGAGGAGAGGTGTATACACTGCTCCTCCACCGCCCCTGCCCATTGAAATGAATGGGCATCGCTGCCGAAGCTCCTGCAAAACTCTTTAGCAGTGGCCCTTTTCGGGTGCTATTAACCCTTTCCTCTGCCGCTAGCGGGGGTTAAAAGCTCCCGCTAGCGGCCGAATAGCGCCGCTAAAACAGCGGTGAAGCACCATTAAAACTAGCGGCGCTTCACCGCTGACACCCGACGCGGCTCAGTGTGAAAGGGCTCTTAAAGTGATATTAAAACCCCAAACTAAAAATTTTATATATTGCAGCTAACCAATCATTAGATGTGGTGGCTGCATTGTGTTTCTTTTTTCCTTCTGTTCTCCCTTGTGAGCTGGCCACTAACACACCTCCTGTATTATATGGACACCATTTTGAATGAAGGAGCACAGGGTGCAGATTTGGACAGCAACATTGTCGGTTTGGTGGGAGGGGAGTGTTAGATCTACTAGCAGATTTAAATACAGTAACAAAACGAATCTGAACTCCAGCTAACAATTTATATTCAGCCAGAGTAAACCATTTTTTCTTTTTGGGATAAAGGTTTTACATAAATAAAAGCTGATCATTTTAAGTGCCCCATCAGTGTTAAATGGTCGGTCTCATCTCTAACTGCAAGAGAGCTTTTCTGTTGAAAACCATACTTACTGTCTGGATCACCAGATGAAAATAGAAGTAATAAAGCCTAAAAAAGGAAACTAATACAGCCATCACATCTAAGGATTGCTAAGCTGCAATATAATAAATGTTTGATTTTGTGGTTATTACTGCTTTAAATGCAGGCTTCCTTAGACCCCCTTTCACAGGGACAGTCTGAGCAGGTCCAGCTGTCAGTTTTTCAGGCAGACTTCATTGGAAGCCCCATGTCAGTCTATGAGCAACTGGATATAAATGCAGTCATATCTGTTTACATCTGATTACCTCAGAGTCCATCAAGGTCTGAAAAAAAAAGGTCTGGGTCCTTTTCCGTTGTTTCACATCTAAACGTAACAGATATGACGTAATCAGATGTAAAGGAACAGAAGTCTGACTGGAAATCTCTGGTATTTAATTGCAGCAAATAAAACTGAATGGACATGATGACGTACGACCGGACTAAAACAAGGAAGTTCATAGCCAGTAGCCAATAGCTGCCCTAGCGTCGTTTTTTGTCCATCGGACTAGCATACAGATGAGCGGACTTTTCGACCAGACTCGAGTCCGTCGGATAGATCTGAAACATGTTTCAAATCTAAGTCTGTCAAACTTTTGAGAAAACAAAGTCCGCTGGAGCCCACACACGATCGAATTGTCCGACGAAATCCGGTATGCCGGACCAAGTATGCCGTAAAGTCCGATCGTGTGTACGCGGCATTAGACTGAGAACTGAGCGATCAAAGACCACTGATCGCTCAGTTCTCAGTGTTCCCTGAGCAGAGAGGCCCTCTGTTATGCTCCCCGTAAGCTCACTGGAGCGCTGGGCTGTGGGGGGGTGGGGGGGGGGGTGGCAGAGGCTGGCTCAGGCTCTCAGAGGCTGAGTCAGGTGCCAATCCAGGCATTTGGGTGATCCCAACCTTATGGTTCTGTGATGTCAGCTGACAGCGGACATCAGCCCTCTGTCGGCTGAAAACGGGTCACAGGAGTGTGGGATGAACTGCACTCCTGTGATCCATGGGTGAAATACAGCCAAATGAGCTGCCATGTCCCAGCCATTATCGGCTCTCTCTCCTCTCCCCTGCAGCCACTGCCGACAGTCACAGGGGTATCGAATCACGTGACTAGACCGGAGCAGGCTGAAAAAAAGGTATACACGTTTTTTCTTTTAGCACAGGCTAGTCGGCGTAGGAAGGAGGAGAGGACAGTTCTTTGAAGTAAAGGAAGTGTTTTCATATGTTAATTACTCCAAGACTTTGAAAACAGTACAGGGACAGCTAATAATGACTCCAATTACCATTAATGACTATATACAATCCCTCACATACATACTCTACATACATACATTTGATAATATTTGGTGCATAACCAGTAATCTTACAAATTAGTAAATGCTTGTGATGCTGATAGGCATAAGGTTGGATGCTGCACAATTATTGGTAGGGGAAGAAGCAGCACTTGAAAAACGTCAAGAGGAGCTCCCATTGGGTAAGATATAACAAAATAAATGCAAAGGAAGAGTGCAGGAGGGTTAACCTGGCCATATGCCCATAGATTTCTTTTATTCAGCCTGTGGGACATGATGGTGTGAATAGGCTAAGAGATAATGCATCTTAAAATGGACTGTTGGTTTGATATGTAACAGAATAGGATAAACAAACCATGAAATAGCAGACAGGAAAAAAAAATCACTGTGGCAGAGGTATAAAAGAGCAGTGAATGCAGCGTCCAAGCTTTCACAGGTGTGTTCATTTGAGAACTCATGGCATACACTGGGGCTGCAAGCCGTCCATGCGGCGAGTTTGAAAAACCCCCTTTTCATGTTTCCTTGTGACTAATGCTGGCCATACACTATACGAAAAATCGGCCGAAAAATCGTTCACATAGACACTTTGGTCGTTTTTCGGCAAGTTAATGGGCACAAAAAAACGTGGAAAAAAAACGAACGGGAAGTTTGGAAAATTTCTGCCGAACGTACGATAAATTGCAAGGTTAATGTGTTTCCCGTCCGAACTGTCTGCACTAGGTATATGTAAAAAAATGAACAAAAAATTATTTATTCATGTCCAGTGAACAATTTATCGGTCATTACATGATGGCACGATCGTTTGCGGTCACGGTCGAACGTTCGTTTTTCGAAAATGTTTTCGGCCGATTTTTCGTATAGTGTCTGGCCAGCATAACTCATGTGAAATGCTTAAAGTTTTCCCTGATTTATCTTTTTTTGAGCAGCCATTCTCTACCTGGAAATGCCTAAGTCAAAACCCCAAATGTAGTTCTAGAAACTTCTTTCAGAACAACTGTGAGAGTAAGATCATTGCCTGAAGGTCTAAATATATTCTACAAATATGGCTTTCATTTTCTGCACACTTTTTTACCGAGCAAGTTCCAAAGGTCTCTCCACGTACACAGAGGGGAAAGGGCACAGTTGATTACAAAACTGAGATAATTTAAATCAAGTTGTGCAAGGTCTTTAATTAAATTATGCAGCAAATACAGGAGTTAGTTGCAGAAATATTGAAGACCAGCATTAAGTGATACATAAGCTCATTCATGACACCCTGTAAACTGTTTGGTATTGACCCACCTGCTGCATTGTGAGCAACACAGGCTGTAAAGGGTGTTTGCAGCAATGCCCCATCTTCTTCCACCAGGTTTGGTGCTGTGACTTGAGAAAATCTCTTCCAGTCTATTAAATTGATCTCCAAACTGCGGCCAGATAGCAAGCAATTGTGCTGCAAATTTGAAAATGACTTGCTAAGCTATTGCTAGACTTGCCAGGCTTCACAAGTTTGTTGCACAATTGCAGGAATTCTGCATTGAATGACTCCAGATCAACTTTCTTTGCAAACATTCTGCAAGGCTGCTGCAAGTTTTGGTTCATTTATGCTATACAATAGTCATTCCACCACAGGGGTCACTGTGGCTGAATTTTCATGCTGTAGACTTGCAGAGCTCTTGCTGTAGACTCACCACTGCAACTTTGCCTTTGCTAGAGACTTTCCATGCAATTTTGCTACAAATTGGAACAGTGTAAACTAGAAATTGTGCTTCAAGTTTCCTGCAAATGTACAACATGCCAGTGAAAATGTGCAGCAAGTTAACAGACTTACAATTCAACACTGCCTAAAAATTTGTGGCAAGTTTTACTTGCTATCTGGGCGGATGCAGCCCTTTATCTGGCCCTTGGGGCACTATTCCTCCCATTGACATTAACAATGGGGCATAATTTCTGCCAACAGTGGAGCACCATTCCTCCCACTGACACCAACGATAGGAGACTATTCTACCCAGTGACACCAACGATAAGGACCTATCCTGCTCACTGACAACAAATAATGGGGCACTATTTATCTCCACTGATATCAATGATGGGGCATTGCTACCGACCCCAGGACATTCTCTATTTTCACTGGCCACAGTCTGCCCCACTTGAGGACCAAGCTTTTTCTGGCACCTTTTGTTTACAAGTTTAATCAGTATTTTTTGCTAGACAATTACTTGTAACCCCTAAATATGATACATCTTTTTATTAGAGACCCTAGGGCAGTGATGGCGAACCTTGGCACCCCAGATGTTTTCAAACTACATTTCCCATGATGCTCAACTACACTGCAGAGAGCATGAGCATCATGAGAAATGTAGTTCCAAAATATCTGGGGTGCCAAGGTTCGCCATCACTACCCTAGGGAATAAAATGGTGATTATTGCAATTTTTTATGTCACACGGTATTTGCGCAGCGGTTTTGCTAGCGCAGTTTTTTGGGAAAAAATACCCTTTAATGAATTAGAAAAAAACAAAACACAATATACTGTATACCCTATTTTTTTGTAAAATGTGAAAGATGAGGTTACGCTGAGTAAATAGATACCTAATGTGTCACGCTTTAAAATTACGCACGCTCGTGGAATGGTGCCAAACTACAGTACTTAAAAATCTCCATATTTTTATTTTTTTAAATTATTGTTATTCCCATTACAAGGAATGTAAACATCCCTTGTAATAGAATTAAGTATGACAGGTTCTCTTTATGGAGAGATCTGGGGTAAAAAAAAAAATCTCTCCTTTACCTTTTTAAAAGCAAAAGATCAAAAAAAAATTTTTCCACCCTGGACCGGAAGTGACGTCATGATGTTGCTCCATTCCCCCAAGGCCATAGAGGTGATCAAAGATGATCTACTCTTTGATCGCCTCTGGACCAGCCAGCCGCACCGTCGGATCGTTTCTCAGGCAAGCCGGCGGAAATGGTAAGCCTGAAAAACTCCGGCGAGCGGCGGGAGGGGACATCTTTTGAAAGCGCTCCAGCGGCTCATGAGCCACTCTAAGCACTTTCATGAGAAAGCCACCCATCGGCTTTAAAAAAAATACCGGGGTTATGGCTGATATCTTTGGCCATAACCCCGGTAAACCACTTCAAAACCGCAACGTGTATATATACGTATTGCAGTCTTGAAGTAGTTATTATTAGTATTATTATTATACAAGATTTATATAGCGCCGACAGTTTACGCATTGCTTTACAACATTAGGGCAGACAGTACAATTACAATACAATTCGATACAGGGGGGGAACAGCGAGCCCTGCTCGTTAGAGCTTACAATCTAGGAGGGAGTTAAAGTCTGAAGGATTTTCTTTAGAAAGTTTGGAGACCCCTGGTCTAGTGAAAGGAGACAGATTGCCGGGTGATGGGGAGATGTATTTCTGCAGAGGCAGTCTGAGAAGTGATAGTTGGAAAGGTGAAATAACTAGAAGTAATACCCCTCACTGGGAAATATGTTCCAACAAGAGTACTGTATGGAGCGAATACTGACCAGGCACCGCTCCCCCCGTCGTTGCTGCCATGTCAGAATACCAGCGCTCAGCTTCTCTATGGAGGAGAGAGGACAGGATGTGAGGCACATCCTGGCAGGGGCATACCAAAGCGGGGAGGGGGGAGGTGGTCTGCCCCGGGTGCCAAAACATGGGGGGTGTCAGTGGCGTCCCTATGGGGGTATAATATTTAATATTTTAGTACACCATTTGGTTCATACTATTATTTTTCTTGTTTTCCTCTAAAACCTAGGTTTGTCTTATGGTCAGGTGCGTCTAATAGAGCAAACAATACAGTAATTGAGGAGTGGAAAAAGGAAATCATTAATTTATTATCACAAAAGCTATATTGTAATATTTTCACCAACTAGAACCTCTGGAGAGGATTGTGGTTAATGCCCACCGGGCTGAAAATTTAAATAAAGGTATCCTCCAAGGGTCCTTCTACGATTGAAGGACCCCACCTTACAAGCCTATACAAATAAGGAGCAACTTCTTTTTTTCCTGATTTACATTTTCTCAGGCACAACATGCTCAGAAGGCGGTGTGGCTAGATTATGAGGTATTTGCTTAGAACAAGGGTTATGGTTGATGTATGATTGTAAAGCTGGCCATGCACTAGACACATTTTGTTGGAAAACCTAGTTTTAGGACCTTTCGTTTGATTTTTAAATCAATAGTAGGGTACAATTGAGATTCATTTTCAACTGCAGTGATGAGAACATTCAAAAGGTGCCAGAAGGAAAGTTTTTTTTTTCCAAACAAATTTCTAACTATGAATGTGGTTTTCGTTTTGGGAAATTACATTTATCCCAAAATTCAAACAAAAATTTGAGGAACTTTTGTTCAACCTTTAAAAGTAGTGTATGGCCAGCTGTGGACTCAGAAAAAAGTTTAATGTATCATGCTTTAGGAAAAAATAGCTTGCACTTGAGAATATTTCCCATTGTCTTGTATAGAATAATATAGAATAATAAAGTCATGCATGGCAAAAGCAACAATAAATGCCAGTGAACACATACAGCCCAACTCAAAATCCAAAAGCTGTATTCTGGAATCCTACTTTCTCAACCTTTTTAGCATGGCGCAACCATCGATTGATCAACTTGGGTACATTCAGCATGCCCATACATGGTTCTAATTCAAACCATCTATGGCCAGCTTAACAGGCCAAGTGCAGGGGTTAGTGAAGACTTATTGTTACTAATATGATCTGCAAAAGGTGCGGAAACACACATCAGCCCTGGAGGGTTGCATTGATTTAGAGGACATGGTACACTCACTTTATATGACAATAGATGGGCCATAAGAACCCTATGGGTGATGTCACCGCTGCCAGGCATTGCCAGCCATTGTCAGAGTGCTCTCTCTCTCTCTCCTTTCCCCTGCAGCTGGCACTGGCTGACACAGGGGATCACGAGAGTGGGCTGAAAATAGGTAAGGATATACCTCCTTTTTTTTCTTTTTCTTTTTTTTTTTTCACAGGTTAATTAGCATGGGAGTTAGGACGGGGGGAAGCAATTTTAGGATTAGTTTTGCTTTATCCTTGAATTCTACTTTACAGACTCAGTCAATGCAAATTTATTGCTAAATGTCCCTTAATGGTTACATACTAGAATTATTCTATGGCAGAAGAGTTGATGGGCAGGTTTTCAAAGATTTGTCTTACAAAAAGATGGCACAGAGGCAAGTGTGTGTGGCTAGCATGTGACAGCCCCCATAGAACTGCATGGAGGACAACAATTATTTTCTTTTTTTTGTAGACTCTTTAACAAAGTTGCAGTTTCAAAAGGTCTTTCACTAATTGATGGGATGCGCTGCACATGTGTTCTTAATGTTTGTGGGCCACCTCCCAATGAGATCATGCATTACAGTTTAAGAAGAATCACCATGAGCAGATTGATGAAATAACCTTTAACAAATGTTAAGATTGTGGATTTATATGCACTGTATTGCTTGCAATTTGTATGAATACGTGACTCAATGTTTCAAAATTCACATATCTCTATAGACCTCAGTCAACTGGGAGGGCGACAAGCTGGTGTGTGTACAGAAAGGAGAGAAGGAAGGCCGAGGATGGACACAGTGGGTGGAAGGAGACGAATTACACTTGGTATGAAACCTTTCCCTTTTGGAATTTAGTAACCTTTTCTTTAATCGTACATCATGGGATACAGAGCCATAGTAATTACTATGTGGGTTATAGTCCACCTTCAAGTGCTGAACACTGGCACACCCTAAACAGGAAGTTGCCTCCTTATATAACCCCTCCGGGAGCATCTCAGTTGTTTCGCCAGTGTCTAAGGTGTTGGTCACGAGTGAAGATGTGCTGTGCTGAGATCCACTGCAGCAATCCTTACTGGGGCTAGCCAATGCAGCTGGATCCATTCAAAGTGTCTTTTAGGCCAAACTGAATGGTGCCCGGGCCTCGTATCCGAAGAAACGAGGTTTTGCTTGTAAACGCTTCTCTTTTTAGAGAGCTGGACCCCGGGATCCGGTATTTTTGGTATTAAGGCCATAAAGTTTTACTGGCGGGGTGCTATTACAGGTCCAGGATTGTGGGTTCCCCGAGGGTCCCCGGTTCCTGAAGGTTTGTTAACGGAACCCATCGTGAAGGGTGAAGATTGGGTCTGTTGGTTTTACCACAGAAAATCCTGAGGCGGGAAAGGTAAGTGGAGTTTTCTAAGGAATTTTTAAATTTTCTCCTTTAAAGTAAATGTTGTCATGCCTAGGTGTCACCACTGGGGGCTTTATGGAGCACGTACCTTCTCATGCTTTGCTCAGAGATCACGTTGTGTCACAGAAACAGCAGACCTTCGATAAGTTTGGGGGGTTTTGCTTCCTCCAGACACCCCCACCTGGGCTGAACTCTTCCCCTCTTCATGAGGCTGAGTATAAGGGAGAACTGAAAACAATCAGCAATGCAGTTTTCTTTCACCGCCCCTACTCGGCGGCGGCTTCCGGGTCTCTTGCAAGCCATCCCTCACAAGCCAATCCCGGGTCGTAGGCCCGTGCTTGCGTGGGAAAACTTTTTTGGGGAGCGCGATGTGAGGTGGGGTGGGGCTTAGCGCAGCATTGGCATCCTCCAATGCAGGAGTGTGTTTAAAAAAAAAAAACTCAATTTGTGCTGGGTGCAAAATTGTCAGAGAGACATAAGAGCAAAAAGGAGCATGAAAGAGGTTTTGGTGACACAGACATTTCCTATTTGACACATTTACTATTTGCATCAGGCTGAGCATTAATAGCAGTGGCAGTGGGTGCACTATTGCTCAAGCAGTGGATGCGATTTCTTCTGGTAGTACCTCTGCTTTGTGTATCGGGCTAAGGTCAGAAAGGGGAGTTGAAACACCCCCAAAAAAGAGCTAAAAGGGTCTCCCTCAAGCTCTGGAAAGCCTACTTATTTCTACAAGTGGCATCCTCCACTGAGAGGGGGTGGCTGGTCAGAGTGAGCATCGGAGCCATGAAATGTTTGCAACTGTTTTCAACACTGCAGCCCCCATTTATTTTACTAAAAGATCTTTTTTCCTCAGCCATGATAGGTTTTTAAAAAAAAAAAAAGTTTAGCGACTTTAATCACATCCCAGCATGGATCAAAATGCGACAGGTCTCTTCCATCGCCCAGGACCCTCAAACTGAGGAACTAGGGGCGGGAGAAGACGAATTCCCTCAGGGGACCGTGGTGAGGCTGATGATTCCTCTTTTGAGGTGTCAAATGGGGGAGAATCAGCTGTTTCAATCTGAAGATTGATGGTGCAATTTCTCGCTGAATGGTCCACTCCACATTGATGTACCCTTAACCAAGTCTTTGGGTTCGCTAAAGCCTCCTCAAGCTGTGCATGCCTTTTCCTGTCCATTCATTGTTGAAAAAGCTTTTTTATATCTGAGAGGATCACCCAGATAAGCATTATTTTCCCTCCTAAAAAGTTTTCACACTTTATCCTTTGGTGGAGGAAATTCACTAAGTAGGGTATACCAGCAATTAACGCTGTTATATCCTCTGTGAATAAGAGTTTGATTTGTTTGGCAGACAATGCTCAAATGCTTAGGGATCCGACGGATAAAAAGTTGGAATTCCTATTAAAAAAAACAAAAAAAAACTTTTTTCTCTGGCAGATTGAGTGTCTCAACTTGCGCTGACAGTAATTGCTTAATCGTTGAGAGACCAGTTTAAACAGGTGTTCAAGGTTATCCTGCTCAGCAGGCCCAGGATCTGGCAGCTTTATGTTTGCAATAGTTGCTTTGAGAGATTCTATCCTTCAGGCCTTGCGCCCTTCGCTAAGCACCATGCAGAAGCTCCTGGCTAGTCTTCCTTTTGTGGTAAAATAGCTATTTGGGGATGTTTTGGATAATACATCCATAAAAAATTCTAGTGGAAAAAGTACCCCTTTTGCCATTTAAGAAAAAGAGTAAATGTATTTTCGATTTTTAAGCTCCTTTTTCTGTGCCATGGGCTTCAGCCTCCGGGCAGTCACGCCGGCTTCCGCCGTCAGGTTCAAAATGTAATCCTCAGGGTTGACCCCAGGGACAAAAGCGGTCTTGGGGGAGGAAACCTACAAGATACTGAAGCCTCCTTATGAGGAGGCGCCCCTGCTCGCTCAATAGGGGGAATTCTTCTGCAGTTCTCAAGGATCTGGCAGGAAGAGTGTCAAGAGTCTCAATAGCTCCAAGGTACAAACTGGAGTTCCAAGAGTTCCCAACTCCTCGTTTTCTCAGATCAAATGTTCCTAAGGATCCAGAGAAAAAGAAGTCTTTCTCTCAAGCATTGGACCATCTTTTGGCAAAAAATGATCATGGTGGCCCCCATGTAAGAGCAGAGGTTGGGGTTTGGTTAAATCCAAATGGACATTCTGGGTCTCAAAAAATCTAAATTCAATTCCTGAAAATAACCACTCTTTTTTCGCATGGAGTCAATCCAATCAGTTACCTCCATCCTACAAGGAGGAGAACTTCTGGCGTCAATCGACATCAAAGATGCATACCTCCATATGCCTATTTCCTTGCTCACTATTAATATCTACTTTTCAAGGTGGAAAATCTTAATTTTCAGTGTGTAGCTCTGTATTCCAGTCTAGCTACCTTGAGTGTTTACAAAGGTTCTGGCCCCTCTTCTAGCCAGATTAAGGGCCCAAGGTATAATGATTATGGTTTACCTGGACGATCTGTTCTTGATAGTCCAGTCGGTAGCCCGCTTAGACTAAAGTATGGTCACCACATTCAACTACCTGGAATATCTAGGTCGGTTTCTCAGCCTAGGAGAAATCTTCTTTAAAACAATGAAAAGGGCTAAGATACTTGGGTCTGATCATAGGTACACCCAGAAAAGTGTATTCTTGCCCCAGGCAAAGATCAGCACCATAAAGGAACTGATTTAGGTGGTTGAAGCAAGATGAATTCTTCTATTCAACTTTGCAGGAGGTTGTTGGGAAAGATGGTGGCTTCATTCAAGGCCGCTCCTTATACTCAGTTTCATTCGAGACTGCTGCAAAACATTATCCTATTGGCTTGGAACAAAGGGTTCAAGCTCTAGATTCCCAATGTGTCTGACTCCAAAGCCTACGGCCACATCACCCTGAAAGCGCCCGATCTCGTCTGATCTTGGAGGCTAAGCAGGGTCGAGCCTGGTTAGCACCCAGATGGACCACTTGGAAATACCAGGTACTGTAGGCTGGGTACGCTGGAGCCTCAGTTTACGGTTAATATCCATAAATCTGCAAAGGGGAAAATCCTTCCTTCAGTTACCATGGAAGTGGCCCAGATCAGAAATGACCTTGCCCATTGTCATTCTAGAAATTCAGGCAGAGCACTTGGTTCTGAGGGCATGAACGTTCAGTTTACAGTATTGTCCTGCCAGGATTCAATCCGACTATGCCACAGCAATGGCCTATATTAATCACCAAGGGGTCACAAGAAGTTGTGCGGCCCAGAGAAAGGTGAATCATATCTTATCTTGGGCAGAAAACATGTACTTTGCCTATAGGCGGTCTTCATTCTAGGAACAGAAAATTGGCAGGCTGACTACTTGAGTCGCCAGCAGTTGTTCCCGGGAAAATGGTTCCTTCACTCTGATATCTTCCTGTCAATATGTCAAAGATGGGGGATCCCAGACATAGATCTGTTTACGTCCAGGTTCAACAAAGAAATCGATAACTTTGTGTCAAAAACAAAGGATCCGCTAGCATGCGGAACGGATGCCTTGCTATTCCTGTGGAATCGGTTTTCACTGAAATATGCATTCCCTTCTTTTCTGCCTGCGTCCACGACTTCTTTGCAGGATCAAGCAGGAAGGGAAGCCGGTAATTCTTGTGGCCTCCAGCGGGGCCCAGGAAATCTTGGTATGTAAATCTTGGTCGTAAAGATGACAGTAGGGGACCCATGGACCCTACGGCCACGGCCAGACCTTCTTTCGAAAGGTCCGGTATTCCATTCTACTTTACAAATGCTAAATTTAATGGTTTGGCTATTGAGACCCACACTCTGAAGAAACGTGGGCTGTCAGGTTCAGTGGTTTCTATCTTGGTTAATGCAAGGGAGCCGGCCTCCATAACTATGGAGTCTGGGAAGCATATGTCTCCTGGTGTGAAACCAGGGGTTGCACCCCAGGAAATAGGTCAAAGGTAGAATCCTTGACTTTCTGAAGTTGGGGTGAGAAATAAAGCTGGCCTTGAGTGCTTTCTAAGGACAGGTCTATGCATTATTCGTATTATTTCAACGACCACTTGCTTCGCTTTCTTTGGTTTGTACCTTTATTCAGGGGGTAACACGGCTTAATCCCCGGTTAGGTCACCCTTGAACCCTTGGGACTTGAATTTAGTTTTTGGCGGCATTACAAAACAGCCTTTTTTTGGACCAATACAACATATTCCCTTGGTCCTTTTTTGACAAGGAAACTATTTTTTCTGGTAACCATATCTGCTGCAAGAAGGGTATCAGAATTGGCTGCTTTTTCTTGTAAAGAGCCATGTATTATTGTTCACAAGGATAAGGTAGTATGGCGTCCTCATCCTAACTTTTTACCGAAGGTAGTATCAGGTTTTTAGGATATTGTTCATTCTTCATTTTTTCCAGAACCCTATTCTATGGAAGAAAAATCACTACATTCTCTTGATGTGGTGAGAGCAGTCTACTTAAAGACGACTGCTCAGATTCGGAAAACGGATTTTTTTTCGTATTGCCTGAAGGTCCTAAAAGAGGACAGGCAGCATGGAAATCTACTATTCTAAATTGATTCGACAAGTAATCGTTCTAGCTTATGGTTTAAAGAGGTAGTTTCTACCCTCTCAAATCAAAACGCACTCTTCTAGGGCTGTTAGTGCTTCGTGGGCAGTGCATCACCAAGCTTCCATGGCTCAAATCTGCAAGGCCGCAACTTGGTCTTCAATCCATGCATTTACCAGATTTTATCAGGTGGATGTAAAAAGACATGAGGCTGTCGCCTTTGGGCGCAGGCAACAGTATAAATCCTCTGAACTCATGCTCCCCCTACTTCTGTTGTGTCCCCCTCCCTCAGTTGGCATTGCTCTGGGACATCCCACATAGTATTTACTATGGCTCTGTGTCCCGTGATGTATGATTAAAGAAAATAGGATTTTTATAACAGCTTACCTGTAAAATCCTTTTCTTTTGAAGTACATCACAGGACACAGAGGTCCCGCCCCTCTTTCTAGTATACACGTGTATTGCTTTGCTACAAAACTTAGATGCTCCCGGTATAGGATGGGTTATATAGGGAGGCAACTTCCTGTTTAGGGTGTGCCAGTGTCCAGCACCTGAAGGTTAACTATAACACACATAGTAATTACTATGGCTCTGTGTCCCCTGATGTATTTCAAAAGAAAGGATTTTACAGGTAAGCTGTTATAAAAATCCTATTATTACAGTAATTAATCACACATGCTTTTGGTTTATTTTTATATCCTAAATCCTCTCTCCCTTAGGTTAGAATCCCATAGATTATTATTCTTTCGGCTGCTGATGTAAAATTAAAGGTTTGATTCTCCATCTGCATAAGTGAGGTAGATAGAGGAATCCTCACTGCTGTGCTACTGTGCTCTGACAGCGGGGACTCCTCTGCTGTCAGAATACACTGATCAAGAAAAAATTACCAACAGTACCATTCAGCAGGAACGGCCATAGATGGAATGAAATTTGTACGGTCCCTGCTGAACTGATCCAATTTCAAACCATCTGTGGCCAGCTCTAGTCCCTTGCTCCTTCTGTGTTGTGTTTTTTTTTTTTTCTCCTAAGAATAAAGGTTAGTTAACCTCATACAACATAAAGAATAATTTGTTTACCTTATTGTACTAGTTCTGAGCTTTGTGCACACAGCCTATTTAAGTGAATTGATATGCATCCGTTGTACAGATTCCACCACACAGCCGAGTTTGACAGGTAGGCAGTAGGAATGGACTCGGGCGTGTTCAGAAACCCACCTGCCTGATCCCGCCAGGAAGCTGACACTGCACTAATCACAGGCAATGAGACATTTCCCGATCTGCAGCTGTACAGATCAGGAAACGTCTAACTGCCTGCGATTAGCCGTGTGCAGTGCCGGCTTCTTGGTGGGATTCTGAACACGGCCAAGCCCATCTCTAGTAGGCAGAAAAGGGTTCATGGAGTTGGATGCACAGGCTCTGGGTGCATGCCAAACTCAGCTCTGCAGTTTAGTTGGTACAGCCGAGGCACAACTTAAACAGCGCAGAAACTACAGGAAAAGTCCACTTGCATGTGGAAGAAAAACAGAAAGAGATTTCAGTGATCAAGTATCGAATATACAATGGAGCGCGTGACTATTAGACATTTGCTTTTCAGTATCTTACAGTTCACATGTGAAAAAGCATCTATTAGAAGTTACCTTTTGAAAACATTGCAGTATGAGTCCATTGCATATATAGATCAAAGGTCTTTAGCAAAGTGATGACATTCAGTCCTTGTAAACTACATTATGCAGTTTTCTTACTCAATTTCCTTTAGATTTACCTTCAACCATGTAGTGGAAGGGTCTGCCTGATTGCATACAAATTCAAAGTGTTTAGGTTTGACCTCATATTATATGGTTTTGGTAAATCTAAAGAAAATTGTACGAGGAAATTCTATAAAGTATGGCCACCCTAACATTGAGCCTCCATTCAGATCTGCCTCAAAAATTGACAGGTGGATCTGATTGAAACAGCCATGTGAAATGACTCTTATTAAACACTGATGTATAACAAAGCAATAAAAGAGCCACAAAACAAACAACATAAAAAAATCTAACTTAAAGCGAAGTCGTCGACCCCCCCCCCCAGCAAAAAAATTAAAAGTCAGCATCTACACATACTGTAGCTGCTGACTTTTAATATTCGAACATTTATCTGTCCTGGATTCCAGCGATTTTGGCACCCCAGCCGATGTTTCCATCGGCTCTCGAGTGCTCCTGCTAGCATTCGTGGTAAGGGAAACCAGCAGTGTAGCCTTTAGTCTTCACAGCCAGGTTCCCTAATACGCATGCACGAAGTGCGCTGCACTTTCTGAATGGGCGGCAGGGCAAGGAGGAGGGGCCGAACTTCCGAGTGGTCTTCAAAAAACAGGTTCCCGCCCCCCCCCCCAAAAAAAAGGTGCCAAATGTGGCATCGGAGGAGGCAGATAAGCGGAGTTTCCACTTTTGGGTGGAACTCCACTTTGGGGTTGAACTAATATAAAAGACAAAGATTAATACAGCTCTTTAATAAGTCATCACTGAATTGACATTTTAGATGCAAGTGGTGTAACCTGAATGTGACCCAGTATCAGTCTCTTGCAGTTCCTGTACAGCAGAGCTGGAGTGTGAGAGGAAGAAGCAGAACAAGGTGTCAATCCATTCATGTGCTGACAAGAAGCATGCTGATGGGAGTAAAAAGCAGAGTGACAGAGATGGGCTCATCACTTTGTTGCTTCTGCCAAGAGTCCACCAAAAATGATATTTCAGGAAGATAATGGCAGGCAGAATCACTTGCCTATCTCGTGGCACCTATACTATATGAGGATTTTTCAAAAAGTTTCCGCACTTTTTTTAAACTCTATTAAATATAAAAAAGCGTGGAAACTTTTTGAAGAGCCCTTGTACTGTATATGTGGGCACGTTTTATGCATGCTCCATAAACATCATAGAAAACGATTTGCAAAGTTGGCCGCAGCCACTCTGCAACATGTAAAGTTACCACTTTGTAACCTCCCTGCTTTATTTAATAATACAAGAAACCTGTAGCAACCAGTCAGATTTCACCTCACTGAAGCAAAGATGTATGGCTTCTGACCAAATAAATTAGTAAGTAGATAGAAAATAAAATCTGCACACATCCCAATGCGGATGGTAAAATACAATGATGATTTTTCTTTAGCTCATTCATACTGATCTGCTGCGTACTGAAAACGTGTTCTCTCTCCCCATAGAGGGGCTAAACCCTTCTGATGAAAGCTTTTGATTGGCTGTGGCAATGTTCCGCCAGCTTTCTTTCAGCACAAAGGCTCCATTCTTTACACCCCTCCTTGGACTGTACATGCCACTTCTATTCCAAGAGATCTTTTTCATTTTCCTTTTCCTTTTGAATTCTCTAACAAAACCGCATGGATTCTAGTAGAAACAGTTTGAAACTTTTGATTTTGTATTCAGCTGTAGATACAGTAGGATGAGTCACTCCTGTGCAGCCCAAGCTTCAAAGTTACATGTTTGATAAAAGGATATATTATAGAAAATACTGCCAATGGTTTAGCACAAAATAATGTAACTGATTTTTGATTATTTGGTGACTGAGTGCACTTCTGACCTACCTTTCTACCTTCTTTCCAAAGGAAATGCGGGCTGGAGGTGTAGCCTGCAAACAGGTTTTTAAGAAGATTCCTCAGTGATGCCGACTGTGACTGTGAAAAAGAACGACCTCCATCCCAGAATGACATAGATTAACCTCTCCTCAGTCAAGACGATGCATTTTATTATTATTACTGCATTATTATAGTAGGGTGCCATTTATGTGATTTTGTTTTATAATGGTACTTTATTAAAAACACTAACCTAACTCTGGTGCTTGTCCTGCTTGCTGTTGATTCTATGAAGAATGTTGTCCACACTATAAGCATTTCTATGATTAAATCGTTAAGGGCCTTCATGCCAAAAACAAAGTTATTATCTCCGTTTAATATAGTGGTTATTAAGTTGTTAATTAGTACTTGGCTACCCACACCTCTGTACTCTGCACACCATGCTGTACAGTGTATACACCACACTGCTCTACTCTGTACACTGAGCTATATGACATACACTCCACACTGCTACCCTGAACACAATGTTGCATGTTCTATATTGCCCACAACTCCACTGTTTACACTGTGCTGTATGACATCTATGCAATACTGCGCTTCTCCTGTACACTTTGATGTTCAACATACAATATTTGCTATACAATATATACAGTGCCTCGAAAAAGTATTCATAGCCCTTGAAATTTTCCATATTTTGTCATGTTACAACCAAAAGCGTAAATGTATTTTCATTGGGATTTTATGTGATAGACCAACACAAAGTGGCACAGAATTGTGAAGTGGGAGGGAAATGATAAATGGTTTTCAACATTTTTTACAAATATCTGAAAAGTGTAGCGTGCATTTGTATTCAGCTCCATTTATTCTGATACCTCTAACTAAAATCTAGTGGAACCAATTGCCTTTAGGAGTCACTTAATTAGTAAATAGAGTCCACCTGCGTGTAATTTAATCTCAGTATAAATACAGCTGTTCCGTGAAGCCCTCAGGTTTGATAGAGAACATTAGTGAACAAACTGCACCTTGAAGGTCAAGGAAGGACACACCAGATAGGTCAGGGATAAAGTTGTGGAGAAGTTTAAAGCAAGGTTAGGTTACAGCCTACCAGTACAGGTACAGCCTACCAGTGCCCTTGAGGTACAGCCTGCCAATGCCTGGTAATGTGATGACACGCTGTGTGTTAGAGCTGGATCTGAATCGCCGTGCAGCCGCTGTAATGATGTCCCGCCTCCTATGACACAGAGCACAATGATTCCTAGCATTGGATCAGTGTGCCGTCTATCACAAGAGGCGGTCTAGGAGGCGGGACATCTTTACAGTGGCTGCACAGCAATTCAGATCTCTGACACACAGCATGAGATCACGCTACCAGGCACTGGGGAAGCTGTAAATGACACTTGTGAGAAGAGCAGGAGGGAGGGGAAACTGACAGGGGCATGCCGGGATGATACATGTGCGGCACCAGGTGGACGGCCTGCCCCCTTTTTCGGCTTCATTTTCTGGACTTTTTTTTCTTAAGTGGGACCCTCACTCAAGTATAAGCCGAGGGGGGGGGGGGGGTTCAGCATAAAAAATGTTCTGAAAAACTCGGCTTATACTCGAGTATATATGGTACGTTTTTGGTTGTAACATGACAAAATGTGGAAAATGTCAAGGGGTGTGAATACTTTTTTTAATGCACTGTACTTCCAAAGAGTGCCACTCAGTTTTTCATGCTCTTCTTCTTTACTGCACCACTCTATATACAGTGCCTTGCAAAAGTATTCACCCCCTTGGCATTTTTCGTGTTTTGTTGCCTCACAACCTGGAATTACAATAGATTGTTTGAGGATTTGCATCATTTAATATACAGAACATGCCCACAGCTTTGAAGATGTTTTTTTTTGTTTTTTTTTAATTGTAAAGCAAATAAGGGTGCAACGGATCAAAAAACTCACGGATCGGACCGTTCCTCGGATCAGAGTCACGGATCGGATCATTTTTCGGATCAGCAGAAAAAAAAAGACAAGACAAATCTTATTACATCCACCGGAGTTTTAGATTTCACAGTTATTTTCAACACAAAACGGAGCTTATATGCTTAAATACAGTATTTGTAAATCCGACGGACTGTTTAGATGTTAAATTTTAAAAGCAGCAGCAAACCTGCTAACCTTACATGGTTGGTGACAGAACACCTCTGATTTTCACATTTAACTAAATGTTAAATGTGAAAATCAGAGGTGTTCTGTCACATTAGCAACCATGTAAGTCAGCAGGTTTGCTGCTGCTTTTAAAATTTAACATCTAAGCAGTCCGTCGGATTTACAAATACTGTATTTAAGCATATAAGCTCCGTTTTGTGTTGAAAATAATTGTGAAATCTAAAACTCTGGTGGGTGTAACAAGATGTCCACTTGCCCCTTCTCACTCTATCATTACTGCGCAGGAGTGTGGGGTGTAGCAAGATGGCGGCGACAAAACGTCACTTCCTGACGAGACAGCAGCCGCCGACGGGTGTACCAAGATGGCCGTCGCTCCAAAGCTAGGCCGAAGCCATGGCCTTTCCTATGGTTGAGGCAGCAGAGTGCTCCGCGGATCGTGTGGTGTGCCGATCCAAACAGGTTGACCCGTTCGGATCACGGATCGGTGACGATCTGTTGCACCACTAGAAGCAAACAACAAATAGAACAAAATAACAGAAAAAGTCAATGTGCATAACTATTCACCCCCCTAAAGTCAATACGTTGTAGAGCCACCTTTTGTGGCTATCACAGCTCCAAGTCCCTTTGGATAAGTCTCTATGAGCTTGCCACATCTTACCACTGGAATTTTTGCCCATTCCTCCTTGCAAAACTGCTCCGGCTCCTTTAAGATGGATGGTTTGCGCTTGTGAACAGCAATCTTTAAGTCTGACCACAGATTTTCTATTGGATTGAGGTCTGGGCTTTGACTAGGCCATTACAACACATTTACATGTTTCCCCCTTAAACCACTCAAGTATTGCTTTAGCAGTGTGTTTGGGGTCATTGTCCTGCTGGAAGGTGAACCTCCGTCCTAGCCTCAAATCACACACACAGTGCTACAGGTTTTGCTCAAGAATATCCCTGTATTTAGCACCATCCATCTTTCCCTCAACTCTGACCAGTTTCCCAGTCCCGATTCCTGAAAAACATCCCCACAGCATGATGCTGCCACCACCAAGTTTCACTGTGGGGATGGTGTTCTTTGGGTGATGTGATGTGTTGGGTTTGCAGCAGACATAGCGTTTTCTTTGATGGCCAAGAAGTTCAATTTTAGTTTCATCAGACTAGAGCACCTTCCTCCATACATTTTGGGAGTTTCCCACATGCCTTTTCGCAAACTCAAAACGTGCCATTTTGTTTTTGGCTGAAAGTAATGGCTTTCTTCTGGCCACTCTGCCATAAAGCCCAACTCTATGGAGCGTAAGGCTTATTGTCATCCTATGTACAGATACTCCAGTCTCTGCTGTGGAACTCTGCAGCTCTGCCAGGGTTACCTTAAGTCTCTGTGCTGCCTCTCTGAGAAAGGACTTGTCCTAAATCCACTTCAATTATGTATGTATGATCTCTATCACATGTGCTACTTCCCCTTGGATTAACTGTATTGGAACATCCGCAAGGTATCCTAAAAGGACTGCACATAGGGTTTTCACCATATACAGTATATTGTGCTTAGAGGCTTAGCTTGGTAATAAAGGCTGGTGGTCCCATCAATTGTGGTCAAGAGAAGGCAAGTTGGGGTATCCAACTTATAGGTGTGGGGAATAACCCCATATTAATCTGTTTCATGTTGCCTCCCTCACACAGGTATATATAGTGCAAAGTCCCAATCACGCATATGTGGTATTCCTGCTCCAGAGGAGGTTAGTGTGTATGAATGGAAAGATGTCTCTCACACTAGCATGCTCTCTCTCCCTCGCAGGGGTATCCGCTCAACAAGCTCAAAGACAGAGTTGGGTCATACTCTCCATAATATAGAGATCACATCTGTCCTTAATGAGTTCCATCAATGTAGCACATTCACATGTATGGTATCACATATACAAAATGAAAAAGATGTGAATGGTGTCCTCGATGCTTATCCAATCAGTCCAATCAGACAGATAGATTGCAGATTGCATCAAAATATCAAGCTCTTTCTTTGTGAACAAACACTCATATGGATAAGTCCTTAACAAGGCAAACAATACTTATCAAGTATGCATGAGGTCATCCTTGCTGGGTGAAGCCATGAGCTGTGGCTGTAGGTAGCAGAAAAGAAGCCTGATCAGTTTCGCCAGGGGTTATGGCTGCTTCAGAACTCTTCTCAACCTGTTCTTTCTGGTATGAATCCAGGTGAATGCGACATATGATTAACAAATCCCAACTCCAGCATTTTTAGATAGAATGAAGAAATGGTTAAAACTTCTTTTAGGTATTTATTGCAGTCTGCATCCCCATTGGGTATATTTCCTTTTATTGCCTGGTCTAACATGTCAGACAGAGTGGCCATGGGGAAATGACTCCAGTGGGAACACAGGTAGCATTAAAGCTAAACTCTGGGCACAAAAACTTGCACTTAAAGAATTGCAGGTATAGAAATTTTTACATCTGGGCTTTGATCATTGTAACTATGCATATACCATACCTGTGGGATCATTATAGAAGCCAGAAATCACTGTAGTAGACACTACTACTCCAGTGATCTCCACTTGCTTCTGGGTCCCATGCTGAGCTGCTGGCCTGCTGCAGTGTGAACACAGGAGGCTGCCCGCTCGGGACAAGTGCCATTTATAGAATGCTTTGCATTTTGTCAATGAATGCAAAGCATTCACTTATCCGACGAGGTTGAGAGTGTGATGTTACCACCCAACCTTGTCCAATCGTTCATGTGCTGTGGCAAGGCGGCAAGGAGGGTGGGCTTTAATGCCTCACACGGCATATATCAAAATTTTTGTGCTGAGGGCATGCTCCCAGTACAGTGACTGAGCTGTTACTGGCCACTCCTAGTCTCTGGTTATGATTGGAAGCTGTCAGGATGGACTCCTGGTCATGTGAACACTGGCAGCCAATCACAGTGATCACATGATCAGGAAGTCCATCCTGCCCCCATTATAAAGCTCTAATTAAAAGGTCACCTGGATTGAATGGGGTTAAACTTTGAAAGCCATGCTATTTAATTTCTGTTGAGGACCAAGCTATTGCTCTAGTAGAGTGAACACTATCCTGGATATGTGTATGTGGCCAATATTTATAGTCCAGTAAAAAAAAAGAAGATGTTTTGTTCTGCTATTAATATAGAACTGGCTGAAACCAAATGGCCACTCCACCTGCCTACAAATACAGTACATAGGCATGCCAATTCTTTTAGAAAATGCCACATTGCCAGCCCAGACTGAGAATCTGTTCCACATACTGCTCCCATATAGTCAGGTGTTGTATTAAGTTGACATAAATGAGGCCAAAAATCAGTTCTGATCGGGGAAAACACAAGTGAGCATGAAAGTTTTGATGCCTTAGACTCCTTTCACCCTGGGGTGGTTTTCAGGCGCTTTAGCACTAGAAATAGCCTTTGCTAAGCACCTGAAAACCGCCTCCCATTCATTGCAGTGTGACTTTTCACTCTGGGGTGGTGCGCTTGCGGGACTTTACGAAAAGTTCTGCAAGCAGCCTCTTTGGGGCAGGTTGGGAGCGCTGTATTTAGCGCTCCTAAAACGCCCTGCCCATTGCAATGAATGGGCACTGCTTCCAAAACACCTTAAAAGCGATTTGAAGCACTGCAAAATTGGAGCCAGAGGCGGAAAAGCGACGCTAAAACGAGCGGCCCTTTTCACGTTAATGGCTGGCTCTGTCAGTGTGAAAGTAGCCTTAAAGCGTTTTTAAAGCGTCACAGAAAAGGGAGTTTTTAACCCTTTTTTTAGGATAAAAAGCGCCCCATTAGCGGCCGAAATAGCGCCGCTAAAATAAGAGTCGCTTTAGCGCTAACGGTGGGCGCTGTCAGTGTGAAAGTAGCCTTAATGGTGAACACATTTCAAAAGAACCAAAAATATTTTCAGCTTAATGGTTCATATTTGAACAATACAATAATGTTAAATAGGTGTCAGCAAGAAGATTTTTATGCCAACAATCCCTTTTAACAAGTTCCTGTGTGTGGCAACAATGGCTGAGGTTATTGGATGTGCTTTGCTGCAAAGTGCAAAGTTAAAAGATTAGATAAGCTTCCATTTTATATCGACTATCTAAAGACTCAACTCATGCTGATAGGGTTTGAAGTTTTTTGTTCAGCTCCAATAAAATATTATCAAAGAAGGTAAATATATTAAAGATTATGAAATGGTTACCTTCAGTCATTTCAGCAATGTAAGGCTGCATTCCCACTTGAGTCTATGGTTGATTTACAGGCTTTTTTTTTTTTGCGTTTGTAGGGGTGTTTTTGCAGACGTCTGAAGCTTGAGCATATTAGAAAAAAAAAGTATCCTTAGCCAATGGAAAGCTAGTTACTAGAGGAAAAAAATGTGCAATATGTATGGTTTCGTGCGTGTTGGCATGTTTTCAGATGCTTCCATTAAAGTCTACTGAGGCAAAATGCTTGAAGCTTGTTGCTCAAAAGAAGCTTATGCCGTTTTTCGAGCTGCAAGCTTCAAGCGACACTGAGCTCAGGTATAAACAGGCACCTGGAAACCATGAGATTTTGGATGCTGAGAGTTTTGAAGATTCAAGCTACAAAACACTAATATCTCTCTGGGGCCTGAGTGTAGAGCTATTGCAAAGCACACAGACACATTTTAGACTCTGTATCTGCCCAACTGTTACAATACAAATGTTCCAGACCAACTTACTTGGTGATAAATGGCCCAGATACATTCCTCTCAGGGTGAAGGTTAGTTCGAATAATGGGTGCCTGTCACTTTCCTTTGGGTCTTGAAGGTTTTATTGCACATGTGCATGAAGAGAATGGAAGAATGGGTGAAGGGAGCACTAGAAACCTGCAATTGTCCTCTCAAAACACAGTCTCTGACCTTATTGCTTGTCTCTCTAGCTCAGTGTTTCTCTACCTTTTTTCAGTCAAGGCACCCTTTAAAATTATGCACTCGAGGCACCCCCATTAAAAATGTATGACATTCTAGGACATCTAGGATACCCAGCATTAGAGGTAATGTATTCTTCCAAAGCAAACACACCTTTGCACACTCATACTGACTAGTATCCAGTGTTTCTCTTCTCCCAGTTTCTCTCCCTCACTCAGCTAATGTGACCCCAGTGCTGATGAAGAGGAGCAAGAGAGGGGCAAACAAGGATGCGGTGGAGGCGCCCGGCATTCACCTTATCAATTGACATCATTGGTTATTAGAATGCTGGCGGCTAGAAGGTTGAAGAAGTTTATAATGGTGCACAATTAAACATGTGGCTTTGTGTAATTAATAGGCGGGCTTGATCCACCCACTCGCTTGTGTACAATTTTTGGGCAATTTTTAGGCATTTAGCCAAAACACCCCTGACTAAACCTTAAGGCACCCCAGGATGCCTGGGCACCCTGGTTGAAAAAGGCTGCTCTAGCTTTCTGAGTCCCCCTCTCTCTAAGCTATACTGGCCTGACACTGAAAGTTAGAGATGACTCTCTGACATCTGAGGTTCAAGTGGTAAGTAAGACTATGAGCTTCAAGGCAGGACAGCAATGCAAAGGTTTCAGAATTTCATACCTACTCAGAAGTCTCTCTCATGTGAGGGACCTCTGCAGTCCTAACTTTTCCATCAAACAGTGGACTAAGGCCTCATTCACACAAGGTGGATCTGTTTTAGCAGAATCCGCCAGCTTAGCATGAGATTTCTCTGTTGATCTCCGCTGAGCTGGCGGATGACGGGTCCGTCTCTGCTCACTGAGCGGGGAGGGGCCTGTTAGAGCACCGCTGATTCCTATAGAGAGATCAGACGAAAACGGAAAGCATGTCCGTTTCCATCAGATCTCATCTGATCTGCCAAGACGGATGGCGAATGCACATGCTGACATCCGTCTCCCCGTAGGAGTCAATGGATGGCCTGCTCAGATCCGCCTGAAAAACGGACAGGCGGATCCGAGAAGGCTTGCCGTGTGAAAGGGGCCTTAGACTATAGGCTTTTTAGTCTTCCCTGTCCACTCATCTGTAGGTGAGTTTATTAGCCATCATATACTGTATGCTTTATGACCTTTTTCTTTTTCATTGACTGTTTTGATGTAACTCATGTGGCCTGCAGAGCCCTCTGATGTGACCCACAACCTCCTGCTATAGAGTGGCTGGTAGGCAAGCCAAGATCACGGGATCCCGACTCATCATCGGGAACCCGTGATCTTGGCTTGCCTACCAGCCATTCTATAGCAGAGATTCTCTGTTGAGAATGGAGCTGGTGGTAGAGGAAGCGTGCGGCTCCAGTAGAGAGTAGATCCGATGCTTCCTGTATAGTGCCGGCTCCTTTCACAGGCACAGTGATACCAAATGCACCCCGCCTGTGACAGCAACAGCCGGCGATACCTGCAGGGTGATTCCTGAAGATAAGGGTTTTGTTTGAAGTTTAGTTTTTTTTTTATATAATCACATAGCACTGGGCATATCTGTTCTAGTTCTGCACTGGTTACTCTGAGCTGCTTTTAAATTGATCCACTGGTGCAGAGCAGTGCACATGCGAGTTACCTGCACTGAGCTGTAAAGTTCTGTCTCTACCTGCGGGTTTGGTGCACTTTTTTTGCACTTTTTTTCCAGCGGTGCAGGAAAAAAACGCAGCGCATCAGTGTGAAAGCAGACTTAGGCACCTTTCACATGATAGATCCCATCGGGTCCGCCTGTCTGTTTTTTCACGTGGACCCAATCGGATCCTCCATTCACCTTCATGGTGGACCTGTATCCTTTTAAACATGTTTACCGCCAATATGATCTGCATAAAAAAACATAAGGGGATCTGTCCTCTTCTGTCTGGGTGGATTGGATCGGAGGGCCCATAGAGTAGAGCGGCTGTGTCTGTGTCCGCTCTGCACATACTAAGTCAGTGGTTCTCAACTCCTGTCCCCAGGACCCACCAACAGGCCAGGTTTACAAGATGACTGAAATACATCACAGGTGATATAATTTGCTGCTCAGTGATTGCAGTATTCTAGTCTGCATCTCCCCCAAGGTAATACTTAAAATCTGCAGTATTGCAGTATTCTAGTCTGCATCTTCCCAAGGTACTACTTAAAATCTGGCCTGTTGGTGGGTCCTCAGGACTTTAGTTGAGAACCACTGTACTAAGTGGACACAGACCGGTCATCCGCCCGCTCCACTCATTGTGGCCTGCAAACTGTTACCAAGTCGCTTTCGTGGCCCTCGTTCTTCAAAAGGTTGGGCACCCCTGCTCTAAGCTGTATCTGCAGTAGTGTTTAGTATTTTGGCTATAGCTGGGTCCATAACCTGTGTGAAAGCTGCTGTAGATATGACTTACCAGTGAACAATGGCTGACCCCTTCTTGTTTTTGTTTTTTTGGAAAGCAAAAACAGGAAAAAACATCATAACCATTTAGTTCCACTAAAAAGAACATACATTATGCAAGCATTAAACAACACTACTAGTCTACCTAGTGGCAAAACTTTATATCGCTGTATAATGAGAATGGTTGTTGCACTATCCCTGTGTTAACAGCATGCTGACAAGCTGCATGAAAAATATTGCTGTGTTTCAACTATAACATTTATTGTTTGCTGACTGGTTGCCTATTAACCTCATTGCCATAGGAGATCTGGCTTATGGGCAAAGACTTATTGGAACCATCTACAGTGGAATGGGAATCATGCTGAAGGTATAAAGCAGTACTAAACTCAAAACCAAACATTTATTAGATTGCAGCTTATCAGTTGTTATATTAGATGACTGCTTTATTTTTTTTTAGACTTTCCTTTATTTTCACCTAATGATCTAGCCAGTAAGTCTGTTGTTTTTCAACAGAGCAAGCTACAGATGTGTCAGTTAGAAGATTGGGAAACACTATTTACCACTTACATGGGTGCTTACAAGAGCCAGTTATTTATTTATGTAAAACCTTTATCTCAAAAGGAAAAAAAACTGTTTCTGCAGCTGTTTAAAAAGTGTGAGCTTGAGTTTGGTTTACCCGTTTGCCGACCAGCCGCTGCAGTTGTACTGCGGCAACATGGCTCGGCTGCACGAATCACTGTTATGTTGCATTGCTTCCTTTTTTGGCCACTAGGGGCATGCGCGCCCCCCTGCTCGCCCACAGAGCCGATGCGAGTGCCCGCCAGTCGCGATCACCGCTGGGCTCCCGCGATCGCTTGGGGCACACAGAGAACCCGGATCTGTGTGTGTAAACACACAGTTTCCGGTTCTCTGAGGGGAGAAGAGACAGATCGTCTGTTCATGCAGAGTATGAACAGCGATCTGCCACCTCCCCTACACAATCCCCTCCCCCCTTCAATTAGAACACACACTAGGGAACACAATTAACCCCTTGATTGTCCCTAGCGTTAACTCCTTCACTGCCAGTGACCTTTTTACAGTAATCAATGCATTTTTATAGCACTGATCGCTGTATAAATTCCAATGGTCCCAAAAATGTGTCAGAATTGTCCGACGTGTCCGCCATAATGCAGCAGATCGCCACCATTACTAGTAAAAAAAAAAATTAATAATAAAAATGCCATAAAACTATCCCCTATTTTGTAGACGCTATAACTTTTGCACAAACCAATCAATATACACTTATTGCGATTTTTTTTTACCAAAAATATGTAGAAAAATACATATCAGCCAAAACTGAGGAAAAAAATAGTTTTGTTATATATTTTTTGGGGGATATTTATTATAGCAAAAAGTAAAAAATATTGCATTTTTTCAAAATTGTCACTCTTTTTTTGTTTATAGCGCAACAAATAAAAAACCCAGAGGTGATCAAATACCACCAAAAGAAAGCTTTATTTGTGGGGAAAAAAAAGACATCAATTTTGTTTGGGTGCAACCTCGCACAACCGCGCAATTGTCAGTTAAAGCGACGCAGTGCCGAATCGCAAAACGTGCTCTGGTCAGGAAGGGGGTAAAATCTTCCGGGGCTGAAGCGGTTAAATTTGCTAGTGTATCTGAATCTACTAGTACATCTAACACTACCCTATCCCCAGAATGACATTTCTGCTCTCTAACGGTGTCTCTATTGCTCATTCATCCAGAGTGTAGACACCCTAATTACAAGAGGTGTATTACTGGCATGATCGGGTGAAAACAGAGGGGGAAAAAGCCTAAAAATAAAGAAAACTAATGCAGCCACCAAATCTGATTGGTAAGCTGCATGCTGCTCACTCTGACAGGACCTTGAACAGAACACTAGTAGCAATTGCTGTAATATTAGTGACAGTAATAGGAAGGATCCCAGCAATGGGCCTGCAATCAAGATATACACTTTTCATATCCAAAGGCAGCCTTGGCTTGAAGTGGAGGTGTCGGAAAACACAGGGTGACTCTGAAGAGGTTAATACATTGCTGGGTCTGTCCATTTCTTAAGTTCAAAGATAATTTCTACACTTGCCCTATGGACCTATTACTGGAGATAAAGTCCTTGTCGGCTAATCTGTGACTTTGAAACCCTTTTATCGGGATCCCAGCAATCAGTATATAAACTGCAGAAAGACAAGGTTTTCTTTGCAGCCTCTGTCTTGTCCACATTGCTCCTTTCCACCATCCCACCTCTGGTACCCATCACCATGCCTGCAGACTACAATGGAACCTGGGTCATGGAGAAGAATGACAACTTTGATGGATACATGAAGGCATTAGGTATTTCTAGTTTGAAGCATCGGTCGCTGATCTATGTGAAGCCAATTAAGGAAAAAGAGATGTTAGACGATCACATAGTGCTGTGGTTGTTATTGTTATGGGCAATAGCTGAATTTTTTTCTTTTTCTTTAGGAATCAGCCCCATTGGTTCTTGGACAGGAATGGTTCTGTGTGTTTAGAGGGTCATATTGTTTATTTTACTGTTATGTTTTTATGCACACTGGTATTGTCAATCCTGCATTTGATTGCCTTTAGAGGACATTTCTAATCGCATATAAATGCGTCTAATAATTTTACAATGGTGCCATTCACACTGTGTGCTTACCTGCATTTAGGTGCAGTCAGTTTAGCTGCATTTAGAGAAAATCAAATTCTGTGAGTTCAGGATCCAATTGGACACTAGTCTAAACGAATGTAAAAGTGACTAAACGCAGCTAAACCTGCTTAAAGCAGGAACTTCTAAACACAGGAAAATGTGATTTAGGAAGCTTAACCACTTAAAGACCGAGCCTATTTTTTAGATGTGTTGTTTACAAGTTAAAAACTGTTTTTTTTTGCTAGAAAATCACTTAGAACCCCCAAACGTTATACATTTTTTTCTTCTAATAGGGCGTACACACGGTCGGACTTTGTTCGGACATTCCGACAACAAAATCCTAGGATTTTTTCCGACGGATGTTGGCTCAAACTTGTTTTGTCTACACACGGCCACACAAAGTTGTCGGAAAATCCGATCGTTCTAAACGCGGTGACGTAAAACACGTACGTCGGGACTATAAACGGGGCAGTGGCCAATAGCTTTCATCTCTTTATTTATTCTGAGCATGAGTGGCACTTTGTCCGTCGGATTTGTGTACACACGATCGGAATTTCCGACAACGGATTTTGTTGTCGGAAAATTTTATCTCCTGCTCTCCAACTTTGTGTGTCGGAAAATCCGATGGAAAATGTCCGATGGAGCCCACACACGGTCGGAATTTCCGACAACAAGCTCCGATCGGACATTTTCCATCGGAAAATCCGACCGTGTGTACGGAGCATTACACCCTAGAGAATAAAATGGCGCTCGTTGCAATACTCTGTCACACCGTATTTGCACAGCAGTCTTACAAGCGCACTTTCTTTGGAAAAAATACACTTTTTTTAATTAAAAAATAAGATAACAGTAAAGATAGCCCAATTTTTTTTTATATACTATGAAAGATAATGTTACGCCGAGTTAATTGATACCCAACATGTCACGCTTCAAAATTGTGCCCGCTCGTGAAATGGCAACAAACTTTGACCCTTAAAAATCTCCATAGGCGACATTTAAAAAATTATACCGGTTGCAGGTTTTGCGTTACAGAGGAGGTCTAGGGCTAGAATTATTGCTCTCGCTCTACCGATCGCGGTGATACCTCACATGTGTGGTTGGTTTGAACACCGTTATCATATGAACGCGAGCTCGTCAGGACGGGGCACGTTTAAAAAAATTTTTTTTTTTCTTATTTATTTTACCTTTTATTTTTACACAGTTTTTTTTAAAAAAAACAATTTTTGTCACTTTTATTCCTATTACAAGGAATGTAAACATCCCTATATAATAGAAAAAAAGCATGAAAGGACCTCTTAAATATGAGATCTGAAGTCAAAAAGACCTCACATCTCATATTTAGACTTAAATGCAAAAAAAAAAAAAAAAAAAATTGTCATTTAAAAAAAAGATTTTAAAAAATGGCCCTTTAAGAGCTATGGGCGGAAGTGATGTTTTGATGTCGCTTCCGCCCTGCAATGTCATGGAGACAGGTGGGGGCCATCTTCCTCTCACTCGTCTCCATGCACAGCCCTGAGAAGGACCGGATCGCCTCCGCCGCTGCCGACGGCTACGGTAAGCTGCAGAGGGCACCAGGGGGCACCTCTCCCGTCTCCGATAAAAGTGATCTCACAGTGAATCTGCCGCAGAGACCACTTTTATCTTGTAAAAAAGCAGGCCGAGCATGGGGATACCGGGGTTATGGCAGATAGCTGCTGCCATAACAATGATATCCGTCCTCAAAGTGAGGACAGATATCAGCGTTTGGCAGTGGGTAAGTGGTTAAAGATCTCAGCCGATCTACGGATCGACTGTTGGGCGCTGCTGCCACCATTCCTGGTAAGGGAACCCGGCAGTAAAGCCTTTCAGTTTCACAGCCGGTTCCCTACCGCGCATGCGCGAAGCACGCTGCACTTTCTAATTGGTCCGCTGGCGGAGAAACGAGGAGGGGGCAGAACTTCCGAGGGACCGGGTCGCGGCCCTGTCTCCTGGAAGTCGGGAACGGTACCTGTCAAACAGTTATCCGTTCCCCCCTCCCCCCTGAAAGGTGCCAAATGTGGAGGGAGGAGACGGATAAGCGAAAGTTCCACTTTGCTTTAAGGCTCCATGCACACTAGCGTTTTTTTATAAGCTCAAAAAATGCTAGAAAAAAGAGCTGGATGAAAAATGCTGATAATAGCATTTTTGTGCCTGCTTCTAGTAACGTTTTAGTAGCTTTTAGGAGCATTAGCGTTTTATTAGCATTTTTATAGAAAATAAAACAACTGCTCACTAAAAGCTGTTAGTAGCATTTAGCTTTTTTTTCTTCCAGGAAAACGCTCCCAAAAATGTTAAAAAAACAAACTTTTTTTTTTCTGCTCCTAGATGCTGAAGCTCAACAATGCTAAAAGCCTAAAGTAGTGTACATGGGCACATAGGATAACACTATTTAACTGCTTTTAAGAGCTTAAAAAAATGCTAGTGTGCATGGAACCTAAACGTTGTTTACGTCTCAAATGACTTTTGCATTTAGAAAAGCTAAACACGGGAGTGCCAGTGTGAATGAAGCCTGCAAAGAAAAAAAAACAGCATCTACACTTTAGATTTAGTGCGCTTGGGAGGGATAGGTGCAGACCCTGTGCATTCAGGGGTAAAGACCTTTGTCCCTGAACGCACAGGGCCCCAAGCCCTGGTTCACACTGCCACGACTTGTCATGCGACTTGAGAGTTCAAAGTCGCATGACAAGTCATGCACCATTAACGGCAATGGAACTGTTCTAATCAGTGCGACTCAAGTCGCTTTGACTTAGAAAAAGGTTCCTGCACTACTTTTGGTGCGACTTCATCACGACTTGCATTGACTTCTGTTAAAGAAGGCTATGTGGAGGATTTTTAATCTCTCCTAGTGCAAAATCAATTTCTGTGTTCTGCTGCAGATCGATGGGTGATTGTCAGTCTCATGAAATGAACCCTATAGGTAGGGTATACCTAAAGTAGAATTCTAGCCTAACACAAAGTATAAAAATGTTCCCTATCCCTCTCCTGATAGCTATGCTGCCTAACCTGTGCAAAAAAGATGTGTATACTTACCGATTTTAGTCCACTCTGGTCCGGTCACATGATCCCCTGTGTCAATGAGCAGTGGCTGCAGGAGAGAGGAGGGATCACTCGACAATGGCTGGGAATTCTGGGAGCCGTGATGTCACTCATAAGTAATGTCCTAGCCGTTGTTGGCGCTCTCTCTCTCTCTGGAGCCGCAGCTCGCTAACACAGGGGAGCCAGAGCTGCAGTGACTGGTCCAGAGCGGACTAAAATTAGGCAAACTTACAAATCTGTTTAACACAGGTTTGGCAGCATAGCTATCGGGAGATGTAGGGAACATGTTTAAACATTGTTAGTGTTAGACAGGAATTCCACTTTAGATGGTAAAAAATGCCCAAGAATCTCTCCCAAATGAGCTATTCTTGAGCAATGAATCTACTACTCTCAATAAATTCTATGGAGAGGAGATTAATGGCTAATAGTTCCCCCTTACATCTAAGTCCACAGAGTTTCCCCTTACAATTAAAGGGGGATCTCTGTGGACTCTAATGTAAGAGGGAACTCTGATGTAAGGGGTGTTCTGGGAACCCTGATTAAGGGTGGACTCAGATGTAAGGGGGAATTCTGTGGACTTTGGTGTAAAGAGGAACTCTGATGTAAAGGGGTCTCTGGACAACAGAGCCCCCACCTACATAAGTCCCAGCATTATTAAAGCAGAGTTCCACCCAGAAATGAAACTTCTGCTGATCAGGTCCCCCCCCCCCCCCCCCCAGTGTCACATTTGGCACCTTTCAGAGGGGAGGGGGGAGCAGATACCTGTCTAATACAGGTATTTGCTCCCACTTCCGGCGAACCAGGTCATTAAAGAGCCAGGCAGCTAGCATTTTCTATTTGCATGACAAATTTACATTAACCAACGCCTGTATCATCCAGTCCCTGTCAGAGAGCAGGCCTGCTCACTGCTATTACCTACTAATGGAAGGCCTTCACACCAGTAGAATGTTGAAAGCACTCAATGTGTCTTTGCATACAGCATCCATGTAAACATAAGTTCAATGGGGTATTTATTAAATCTGGAGTCTTTCATCCTTAATGAAAGTATCACTGTATCCCCTTCTTCAATATACAATGTTTTGAAATATCTGTATATAACATGTTTTGAGAATTTGATGGGAATTTTCTATGTATACAAAAAAATTATATATATCTTTTTCAAAAATTTGTCTATTGCCTGAAAAATCCCACTTATAGAGGTATTCAATTTCTTTCACCTAAGAAAAAAGTTATGTCTTTATTTATACTTTAAGTGTCAGTAAAAATCCCCTCCCTCAAAAAACAAAAAAAATGAACACTAATCTTTACACTTACCCCTAAGCATAAATTCCCATTGCAAGCCAAGATTCTCCCCAAACAAAAAAGTTCCTCTACCAGTACAAATCCTCTCCATCCCCAAATCCCCCCTCCTAGCACAAATCCTCTACCCCTCAAATTTTCCCTCTGAGCATAAATCTCCCCCCACCCCTCCTCCAAATTCCCCTCTTCCAGCACAAATCCCCTCCAAAACTCCTCTCTTAGCACTAATATCCCCCCTCCCCCAAATTTCTCTTCCTAACACAAATCCCCCAATCATCCCTACTAGCACAAATCCCCCCCCCCCCAAATCACCCTTCTAGCAAAATCCCCCAAATCCCCACTGTGCCTAGGGCAGCCTGCCCACCCCTTGTCCCAGCCCTGCATATACCAGGGTGTGTATGTCGGACCTAAAGTGTGTGTCTGCTTCATGGAAATCAGTGATGGAAAGTCTATACAAAAAATATTGCATGCTATTGGTTTCCAGGTCTGACCTGGTTTTTTTTTGTTTCCTACAGACATCGATTTTGCTACTCGCAAAATTGCTGCTCACTTAAACCAGACCAAAGAGTTAATCCAGAATGGAAACGAATTTAAAACAAAGACACTCAGCACATTTCGGAACTATTTTCTTGACTTCACAGTTGGAGTGGAATTCGAAGAACAAACTAAGGGCTTGGACAGCAGGACGGTGAAGGTACAAGCTTCTACAATTATGATTTTTGGCTCTAATAGAACTTGATCTATTGTTGACAAGGCTTGTTTTATCTACTCCACAGACCTTAGTATCCTGGGACGGGGACAAGCTTGTCTGTGTTCAAAAAGGAGAAAAAAATAATCGTGGCTGGAAGCACTGGATTGAGGGCGACAAACTCTATCTGGTGAGGAGATGTGGTCTTTGTTGATGATGCAGCTTTACAGAACTCCAGGCTACGGCACTGAGCATAAACGCTTAAGCAGGAGCCAAAAAGCTAGAGTTATTTCCTGATAACTCCTTTTCCAAAAATCCTCCAGGACGGTCACATGAGAAATAGTCTGCACCTCCTGTAGGAAACACAAGCACATACAAGTTTAAAAAGGCCTCCCCTAGGCTGGCCAATCAGTTATTCAAAGATTGCCTTGCTGACAAATACCCACATTCTTGATATATCTTTCATTAGGGTGTGGATTCACCGTCCTGGGGGATTCTTGGAAAAGGAGTTATTAGGTAATAACGCTACTTTTCCCAAGTCATCCTCCAAGATGGTCACATGAGACCCCAAAGATTCATACCTAGGGTGGGACTACCGCTTGCAGGACCTTTCGACAGAAGGTCAGATCTTTGGCGGAGACAGAATCGATCCTGTAGTGCTTCACAAAGGTTGAGTCACTAGACCAGATGGCTGCTCAGCAGATTTGCTTGATGGAGGCCCCAGCTCTTTCTGCCCCGGACGTGGCCACTGAGCGCGTGGAGTGCACTTTTAGGTTTGGCAGATCCCTTTGGTTTTGGGAAGCATACGCTTTTTTGATTGCCCACCTGATCCATCTACTTATGGAGTTTTTGGATGCTGGTTTTCCTTTGTGGATGCCTCCGAATGAAATGAATAGATGTAGAGCTCTTCTGAATGTCGTAGTGGCATCTGGGTAATGTAGGGCGCACCGTCTTACATCCAAAGTTGAAAATGCTTCCTCTCCCTTGTTGGAGGGATTTTGACAGAACAAAGGTAATATGACCTCTTGTGTCCAGTGGATAGTTGAGGCGACTTTGGGGAGGAACAGTGGGTCTGTCTTCAGGACCAGTTTATCTGGAAAGATTGTGAAGAAAGGTTCCTTGATAGAAAGGGCCTGTAGTTCACTTGTGCACCTAGCTTAAGTGATTGTCACTAAGAAAACCACTTTCAATGTCAGGAATTTCAACAAAATGTCCAAGAGTGGCTCAAATGGCTCTTGGGTTAGTGCTCTGAGCACCAAGGAGAGGTGCCAAGGGGCTATCTTAATACCTTCGCTGGGACGGATACTACAGATGGCCTTGAAGAACTGTTTAACTAGCAGGTTCTCACCCAGTGGTATATCCAGAAAAACTGACAATGTCACTGTATTTACTTTAAGCGTGCTTACCGCTTAACCTATGTTTACCCTAAACCATTTCTGCTCCTTCCAACAGACAATCCAGCACGGTGCCCACGTTCTGTAATTCTCTTCTTTTGGGTACCATATTTGATGTGTACTTTCTCCACACCTTCCTGTAAATTTTCCTTGTTACTGGTTTTCTGCTTTGTAGAAGTGTTTCCACTACCTTAGCAGAAAGACCATTTTTTCAATAGAATGCGCCGTTCACAATCCAAATTAACATTTTCAAGTTGCGGGTGATATGCTCCTGACTGCAGCAGAAGGTTGTCTCTGTTTGGCAGAACCCAGAGATCTTCCTCTGCCATCTTCTTTAGGGTTGTAAACCATGTTCGCTTCGGCCAAAAGGGTGCTATTAGAATTACTCTTACACTCTCCATCCGAATCACCTCGGTAGGAGTTTGAAGAAAAAAATACCTGTACTCCTTGAGTCCCCCCTTCCCTCCCAGTATATACCTGTGACTGACTGCCTCGTCAGCTTGTTCACAGGAGGAGTTAAAGTGGGGTTCCACCCAAAAAACAAAAATACCTGGAAAAAATCTAAAAAAAACCCCAAAAAAACATTTGGATATTTTTTTTTTTCACTTACCTCTAAATGCCTGTTGCTAGGTGGTCCCTCGTAGTCTGCCTGTTCCTTTGCCTGGGCTGGTGACATCACTTCCCCCCAGGCACAGGAAGGGCTCTGCTCTGCTCCCTCCCTCCTGTCAATCATGTGGGACCCATTACAGGTACCAGGTGATTAAGCGGCCAATCACGACGCGCGGCGCCGCTCGCGCATGCGCAGTGGGTGCCAGGCTGTGAAGCCACAGCCCGACGCCCACAGTTAAAATGCCGGCGCCGACAAGCGGAGGGGGGGGACGAGCGGGGCCTCGATCCCCCGCATCGCTGGACCCAGGGACAGGTGAGTGTCCAATTAAAAGTCAGCAGCTGCAGTATTTGTAGCTGCTGACTTTTAATTTTTTTTTTTTTTTTGACGGCCCCCTGGGTGGAACTCCTCTTTAAGGGGATGTCCAGGGACGCCTGCCCCGAACAAAAAAATTGCTGTCTAAGAAAAACAACAAACTGGGGATTGTAGGTCCCCCTCCAGTGCCAGTGTTTGCAGGAGGCAGGAAACACGAGAACTGATGGGCCAGACTAGGGGAGGCCTTTTTAAACTTGTATGTGCTTGTGTTTCCTGCAGGAGGTGGACTCATGTGACTGTCCTGGTGGATGACTTGGGAAATATTGCTATTATTCATCATTTGAAGTAGAACTTAAACATTTTTTCTAGTTTAGGATAGAATGGGGAAATGATGGTGCCCCGCTCAGGTTTTTTTATCGATTCTTGTGTACTCCCCCTCTTGTGAACGTGACAAAAGGCGATGGAGATATCCCAAAAGCTACACTTGTCACAGGAAGAGGAATTGAGGAGAAAATTTCCTATAGAGACAGATATTCCATTATTAAGATTCCCACCCACTTTTCCTTTATTACTTCCTGTCATGTCTTTGGGGACAAAAAATGAGGGGAAGGCCTCTTGCGATACCCCTGTTTGAACATCTACTTTTTCAGACGTTTTCTATTTGAATGTATTTGCATGTAAATGGGCATTTGCACACATTTTGCATTGAATCATGCGCATTTGTGCGCAATTGTGTGTTTTTGCATGTATTTGTGCGCCTAAGACGTAATTTACTGACCAAAAATACAGATTTTTCTATTTATTTTTTTTACTGAAAAACACACGGCTTTTGTTTACACGCCTGTGCGCATAGGCTCGTTACAATTAACGTCTCGCCGACCGCCTACCGTCGTTATACTTCGGCTGTTTGAAGTGGAATATCGTTGTTATGGCAGCAGCTAGCTACCAAACCCCCATATCCTTTTCAATAGCGGGTCGTCGGCTTTCAGATAAAAGTGGTCTCTGCTGCGGATTCGCTGCAAGATCACTTTTACCGGTGGCGGGAGAGGGGCCCCCGTCCCCCCGCACTCCAGTGCCCTCTGCCGCTTACCGGGGCCGCCAGCAGCGGCGGATTTGATCGAATCCTTCCTCGTGTGTGGTATGGAGCTGAGTAAGGGGAAGATGGACTTTTTTTTTCCAAATGAAATAACAATAATTCTAGCCCTAGACCTCCTCTGTAACTCAAAACATGCAACCTGTAGAATTTTTTAAACATTGCCTATGGAGATTTTCAAGGGTAAAAGTTTGTCGCTATTTCCACGAGCAGGCGCGATTTTGAAGCGTGAAATGTTGGGTATCAATTTACTCAGGGTAACATCATCTTTCACAATATAAAAAAAATTGGGCTAACTTTACTGTTGTCTTTCTTTTTTAATTCAAAAAAGTGTATTTTTTCCAAAAAGACTGCTGCGCAAATACAGTGTGACAGAAAGTATTGCAGCAACCGCCATTTTATTCTCTAGGGTGTTAGAAAAAAATATATATAATGTTTGGGGGTTCAAACTAATTTTCTAGCAAAAAAAAAAAACAGTAAACACCAAATCTCAAAACGAGGCTCTGTCCTTAAGTGGTTAATGGGCTGTATTTTAGCTCAGTAAAAACAAAAAAAAGAAGCTGTACCAAGCTTTTTAAGCTGCAGTGTGCAAGAGGCCTAAACCACACCAGTGGGGACATATCAATAAATACTGGAAAGAAGCCATAGCCACTCCACTTCCTGTGTTAAATAACATTTTGTAGTTGTTCTTTGGCTTACATTAAAGAGTATCTAAAACCAAAAACAAAAATGTAATATATTGCAGATTATTAGTCCATAGATGTCAAATCTGCTAGGCCTGGTTCACACCTATGCGTTTTTTTGTGCTTTTTGCAGAAACGCACTGCAGTCCATTTAATATGGTTTCCTATGGAACACGTTCACATCTATGCTTTTTTTTCAGCTTCTATGTTTTTGGAAAGGGTCAGGGACATTTTAAATGCAAATATGTGCGTTTTTGGTTCAAAAGACTTCAGTGGAGATGCTGCAGTAAAGCATGTAGTGTGTTTTTGATGCATTTTGCCTTTATAAATCCGTCCAACAACAAGATGGGCAAAAAACAAAAAACAAAGCGCGAAACATCAAAAAATCTGTGCAAAAAGCACTGCAGAAACAGATCAAAAGTAAACTGCATAGGTGTGAACCAGGCCGAAACTACTATTTGGAGGGAGTCGTTCATTAGATCTCACACTGCAGACATACTGCTATGGGACTGTAGGTATAAGGCCTCTTTCACACGGGGCAGATCAGTCATGATCCGCCCCGTGAACATCCGCTTGCTCAGCGGGGATAGCTCCGCCGATCCCCGCTGAGCAGGAAGATGACAGGTGCATCGCTGCACACTGTGCAGCGACGGACCTGTCAGAGCGCCGCTCTCCCCTATGGGGGGATCGGATGATGACGGTCCGTAGTGTCCGTCGTCCTCCGATCCGATCCGAAAACGGAGGAAAAAGTAGGTTTTTCCTCCGTTACACTTTTCGGATCGGAGCGGGTCGGATGTCAGCGGACATGTCACCGCTGACATCCGACGCTCCATAGGGATGACTGTATGTCCGTTTTTCATCCGAAAACGGATGGATGAAAAACGGACATACGGATCATCCGTGTGAAAGAGGCCTTAGGCAGCCAATAGATGATTTGATTTTCTTTCCTTCCACCACAGGTGAAAAGAAAGAAAATTGCTTGATTCCCCCAGCAGCACATTCAGTGCTCATGTAGAAATGCCTCTTGTAGCACTATTGTGTTCTGCCGGCGGGGTGGGGTGCGGGGAGTTATCCCAGCTGGCAGAACACAATAACTACTGCTAGCAGCTATAGCCTCCGGCAGTAATCGCATGTGAAAAAAATCTAACAGGCTGGTTGTACCCAAGTCGAGGGATCGGCTTGGGTACAACCAGCTTGCCCATACATGGATCGAAACTTGGTTGGTCCCTGATGAAGTGGCCGAATTTCGATCCATTTAGACACAATTACAATTTCTAGATGTTCCCTATAACATAACAAATTTTCACTTTTTGAGGTCAGTTTCTACTTCAATCTTTAGCAAACCTAATGCTACTCTTAAAAAGAGCAAACCACTAAATCCTATAGGACAGGCTGCTTAGATGCAGCGTGCAGCACCATCACTAGGAAGGGCCCAGGCAAACCTAATACCTTGCTTTTCTGTTATTTCAGGAATTAACATGTGAAGATCAAGTTTGCCACCAGGTTTTCAAAAAGAAGAACTAAAGCACTGCCATCATTTTCACTTTGTAAAGAGTGGATACATCTGTGATATATTTTTTGAAATTGAATAAAATATGTTTATATGAAATATTATTAATTCATCATTTCTCACGAGTGTATGAGGGGTAGACAAAATATATGCTTGCAGAACTAAAAGGTACTAACAACCCAGAAACTGCCATTGTTGTATACTTGCTTCTAAAAGGAAAATAAATAACAGGGTGCTCTTTAGGAGTACATTTATTTTAAATATTACTTTTACAGTAATACCTTGGATTGCGAGTAACGCGGTTTACAAGCGTTTTGCAATACGAGCTATTATCTTTTTTAAATCCTGACTCGGTTTGCGAGCGTTGTCTCGCAAAATGAGCAGGATTCAAGCCTCTGCGGTGTGCAGTACCGCGATTGGCCAGAGGTGCAGGGGCACCGGTGACACTCAGAGCCGCTCGGAAACACTCGCTATTTTTTAAAAATCCTGACTCGGTTTGCAAGCGTTGCCTCGCAAAACGAGCAGGATTCAAGCCTCTGGGGTGTGCAGTACCGCGACTGGCCAGAGGTGCGGGGGTGCCGGTGACACTCGGAGACACTCCGTTCCCGAGTGCTTCCGAGCCTCTCCCAGTTCATCTGGTCGGCTCCAAGTACTCTCCGAGTATTTCCAGCGCTGCCTACCTCTGGTTACATGCGGTACTGCATACACTAGCAGTGCCTTTGGAACGGATTATCTGAGTTTCCAAATTTTTGGATTACAAGCATTCTTCTGGAACAAATTATGCTTGTAATCCAAGGTACCACTGTATATCTTATGTTGCTTGCTGTTGCCTGTTTTCATGATAATGTTTCCTAAAGAGCTTTGCAGGTTCTCCCTCTAGTGGAGTCTTTATGTCAAGACAGTGCCAACTGAACACATTTCTGAGCTAATATAAATTACAGGAAAAGGCACTTGGAAATCACTATTTTCCACTAGATCAGTGGTTCTCAATTCTTGTCCTCAGAACCCACTAACAGACCAGGTTTGCAAAATAACTGAAATACATCACAGGTGATATCATTTGCTGCTCAGTGATTGCAGTATTCTAGTCTGCATCTCCCCAAGGTAATACTTAAAATCTGGCCTGTTAGTAGGTCCTGAGGACAGGATTTGAGAACCACTGCGTTAGATTACGCAAACTAATAGACTTACACTGACATAGGAACAGTAAAGTACACTCACTGTAGGCACTACTTAGCATTAAACAAATCCGTACTTGGTATAAGTGATAGCTGACCATATACATCAGGGGTGCCCAACCTTTTGAAGAGTGAGGGCCACTTAAGTGACTTGGTAACCAGTCACAGGCCACAATGAGTGGAGCGGGTGGATGACAGGTCCATGTCCGCTCTGCATATGCTGAGCAGACACGGACACAGCCCACTCTACTCTATGGGCCATCTGATATGCCCTGACGGAAGGGGACGCATCCCCTTATGAGTTTTTTTAGTGGATCAGATTGGAGGTAGGCAGGTGTAAACTGACACAAGTTTGCTTACATCTGCCGCTCCATAGAGGTGAATGGAGGGTCCAATTGGGTCGGACAGATTGTGTCAAAGGGGCCTAAGGCTTGTGCAGCGCAGTGCATCTGTGGCTTTCCTGCAGGTTGGCTGCACTTTGCCAAAGACTTCTTTCTAAAAGTGCACCAAACCCGCAGGAAATAACAGAAGTCTATGGCTCAGTGCAAGGTAACCCTGCAGGCGCACTGCGCTGCACCTGCGGATCAGTTTGAAAGCAGCCCGAAACCCCTGCAGAACAGATATGCCCACATATACACTGTGATTTTAGTAATAAACTTACCTTTAATAACAGTCTTCCATTCAGGTATTGCCATCCGTACCAGGAGCCGGCGCTATACAGGAAGCATCAGCTTATGCGGCTCTGCTTCTATGCCACTTGCTTCCTCTAGCCCTGGCTTCATTCACAACACTGATGTTCTAGGATGGCAATCCTGATCTGTGCTTGCCAACTTGCCATTCCAGAACAGGAGGTCCTGGGCCACATCAGAGGGCTCCACGGGCCACTGGTTGGGCACCCCTGATTTACATTTTAGGTCCTTTTTGGGACCTATACAAGAGGAAAGCAGGTGGGTGGAGGGGATTGTCTCTCATTATCTAACAAATATCCAGACTGTTACCTTTAACAAGAGACATTAGCTATCAAATGTATATAAAGAAAAAAAAAAAAGAGGGTTGGGACTTTAAATGAGACATGTGGGGCATGACTGGCAAATAGGTCAGTTGTTAAAAAAGTTGTGTTCATTCTCTTAAAACAATGCATAACATAACGTATTGCAATAAATACATACATGAATTGGCGAACATAACAATAACATGTTGCAAACCAAAATGACATATGAATAACAGCATGCCATATTGCATTGTAGATGTAAGGGACCATCCTCCATTTTATAAGAATACTTGGAAAGTTGAATACTGGGATATAAGCTGGATGAAAAAATGGGAGGGCATATAAAACCATCTTGAAAAACATATTGCATCTCTAAAAGAGACTGACGCGTTTCTGTGGATTCGCTCCACTTTTTCAGGGGCGGATGCATCTTTAATCTACAGAAAAAACATAAATGTATTAATGTAGTCTAATGATGTACCCAACCATTAAAAAGGAAGTATAGGTAGGGGGAAACAAAGTTACCCATCCCTAGGAGTACTTACATATCAGCTGTATATGGAACATAGAAAACTGGAAAAACAAAGGCTGCGTATAATGTCTGTCCCGGGAGCTGTGGTGACAGAAGTCCGTAGGGAAGCCGGGAATACACATATAATCCCCAAAAGAAAGAGTATCCAACTAATAGTAGGTGTGGAGTTGATTTTTCTAAATTTGAATGAATTGCATATATCAATGAGTGTACAGTGATAATAAAGTATTGAAGATAAAAAGAGCCCATGACCAAGTGGAATGAAAGACGTGAATAAAAAGGTGTGCAATAAAATGTCAGAGAAAAGTGACCAAATGTAAGAAACAAAGGAAAAAATCATCAGGCTGGTATGTGGTGTAATGTAGGGGCCAACCATGATGAGATCAAGGAAAAAGGAATAAAAGCAGGTGCTCGGAAATGAGAGAGGTGAATGTGATACAACTCCCAGAATGGTCATCTGGAGCGTGCTACGGAGGAAAGTTATCCAATCTAGGTGATTTCCTAAGCAAGATTGTGCCCCTTGTTTTACCACCTCTCCAAAATCTGAATAATTAAAGAACATCTATACCCAAAAGCAAACAATGTAATATATTCCAGCTTACCAGTTCTTAGATGTCATGGTTGTATTAGTTTTGTTTTTTTAAGAATTTTCCTTTATTTTTAGCTGGCGATTTGCCCAGTAAGTCTGTTTCCACTTACTTTAAAGTGGTTGTAAACCCTTACAGACCACTTTTTGCTACAGGTAAGCCTATAATAAGGCTTACCTGTAGCTACCCAACGTCATCGGCACATGCGCACTGAAGCAAACTGAAGCAATGGCACGTACTACCGGCGGATCCCGCACGCATGTGGTAATGACGTCATCGCGGCTCCGGCCAATCACAGCACCGGAGCCGCGATACTCGGAAGCAATTCCGGGGAGAAATGTCGCTGGCCGGTGCTGTGTACGGGCAACGCAGCGGGGGCTTCGATCTCAGGTGAGTATTACATGAAGAGCTAGTATGCTATGCACACTAGCTCATTATGCCTTTGTCTTACAGGTGTTAGTTTCTTTTTTTTTTTTTTAAAGTGGGTTTACAACCACTTTAACCACTGCCCGCGCTATAGCCAAAAGATGGCTACAGCACGGGCTACCTTTGACGGGAGGGTGTACATGGACATCCTCCCTTGATTGTGCCCCTTGTAACACGCTCTGTCATCACCGTGTCCTTCAGACTCAGCTGATCACAGATCAAGGTAAAGGTACATTTACAGCGGCCCTTTCCCACATGATCAGCTGTCAGCCAAACGACAGCTAATCACAGGATGTAAACACAAGCCAGTTATCAGCTTTTTTTCTCCTCACGCTAAGGCCCCTTTCACACTGGGGCGGTTTGCAGGCGTTATTGCGCTAAAAATAGCGCCTGCAAACCGCCCCTAAACAGCCTCCGCTGTTTGTTCATTGTGAAAGCCCGAGGGCTTTCACACTGAAGCGGTGCGCTGGCAGGAGAAGAAAAAAACTCCTGCAAGCCGCATCTTTGGAGTGGTGAAGGAGCGGTGTATTCACCGCTCCTGCCCATTGAAATCAATGGGACAGCGCGGCTATACCGCGGTAATACCGCGGCTATAGCCGCGCTATACGAGGGGTTTTAACCCTTTTTCGGCCACCAGCAGAGGGTTAAAACCGCACCGCTAGCGGCCGAATACTGCGGTAAAACAGCACTAAAAATAGCGCTGTTTTACCGCTGGCGCCCCCTACCGCCCCAGTGTGAAAGGGGCCTTAGAGAAGAAAGCCAATAACCAGCTAATGTTCTATGGACATCTGCACTGATTATCATTGCAGTCCCACCAATGATGCCAATCAGTGTCACCTATCAGAGCTGCCTATCAGTGCCTTCCCATCAGTGAAGGAGAAAAATTAACTGTTTGCAAACGATGAAAATGTATTTATTTATTTTTATTCCGAATTTCCAGTCCTTTTTATTTATTTAGCAAAAAATAAAAAAAACAGTGGTGATTAAATACCACCAAAAGAAAGCTCTATTTGTGTGAAAAAATTGATAAAAATGTCATACTGGTACAGTGTTGCATAACCGCGCAATTGTCATTCAAATTGTGACAGTGCTGAAAGCTGAAAATTAGCCTGGGCAGGAAGGGGATAAAAGTGCCTGGTAGGCAAGTGGTTAACAGACCAAACTGTCCATCAAAATTGGCAGTTGGAGAGTTGGGACAAACCTTTTAACACTGACAGGGGGTGCTTATAATGATCAGCTTTTGTTCATTTTTGTAAACCCTTTACATAATACATAAACCAAAAGGAAAAAAAACTGTTGTTGTAACAGATTAAAAAGTGTTAGCTGGAATTTAGTTTTTATTTGTTTGTCAGGTCTATCTAAATCTGCTAGCCTAAACAAGCCCGTTGATTTGTATTTTTTCATTCAACCAGCGAGTTGAATGGGGAAAAAAAATGATGCGATTCCCTCATCCACACACTCAATGTGAATGGGGGAATCCTCCCCTGAGTCTTTGTATTGCAACAACAGCGAGACTTCTCCGCCATCAGAATACACTGATCAGCACTGCCATTTATAGATTTACTTCAGTCAATCTCATTTAATTATAAAAACATTTAACACATTAACCACTTGCCGAACGCTGCACGCCGATATTCATCGGCACAATGACAGCGGTGGGCAAATGGGCGTACCTGTACGTCCCCTTTAATTGGCGGGGCTAGCGGGCGCATGCACGCCCGCCACATACAGCGTGACCGTGCCTGTGGACTTGATGTCGGCCGGTCTCCCGGCAAACGTTTCACGGAGCCGCAGAACAGGGAAGTGCCTATGTAAGCAAGGCATTTCTCCGTTCTGTCTTGTGTCATGACAGAGATCACTGCTCCCTGTCATCAGGAGCAGTGATCGATTTCATGTGAGTGGAAGCCCATCCCCCCACAGTTGGAATCACTGCCTAGGACACACTTAACCCCTTCATCGCCCCCTAGTGTTTAACCTCTTCCCTGCCAGTCTCATTTACACAGTAATCAGTGCATTTTTATAGCACTGATCGCTGTATAAATGACAATGGTCCCAAAATAGTGTCAAAAGTGTCCGATGTGTCCGCCACAATGTCGCAGTCACGATAAAAATTGCAGATCCCTGCCATTACTAATAGAAAAAATGAATAATAAAAATGCCATAAACTATCCCCTATTTTGTAGATGCTATAACTTTTGCGCCAACCTATCAATATACGCTTATTGCGATTTTTTTTTACCAAAAACATGTAGAAAAATACATATCAGCCTAAACTGAGGAAAATAATTTTTTAATATATTTTTGAGGTATATTTGTTATAGCAAAAAGTAAAAAATAATAGGATTTTTATAACAGCTTACCTGTAAAATACTTTTCTTGGAGTACATCATGGGACACACAGCCTAAGTAATAACTTAATGGGTTATATGCCACCTTCAGGTGTTGACACTGGTATACCCTATACCCAATACAGGAGGTTGACTCCCCTATATAACCCCTCCTCCTTTCAGGAGTACCGGAGTTCAGGAGTTGTTTTTGTAACAAAGCAATATACTTAAAACCCATAAAAAGGGGGAGGGACCTCTGTGTCCCATGATGTACTCCAAGAAAAGGATTTTACAGATAAGCTGTTAAAAAAATCCTATTTTCTTTATCGTACATCATGGGACACAGAGCCTAAGTGATAACTTAATGGGATGTCCCATAGCAATGCTATTTGAAGGGAGGGAGAGACAACCCGTAGTGCACCCCCAGACCTGAGGACTTATACTGCTGCCTGCAGCACACTGCGCCCGAAGGCGATATCCTCATACTTCCTTACATCCACCTGATAAAATTTTGTGAATGTATGTATTGAAGACCAAGTTGCGGCCTTGCAGATCTAAGCCATGGAGGCCTGGTGACGCAATGCCCAAGAAGCACTAACCGCCCTGGTAGAGTGCGCCTTAACTTGAAACGGGGGAATCTTACCCCTTATATCATAAGTTTGAATTATCACTTGTCGAATTCACTTAGCAACAGTGGATTTCGACGCTGCCTGTCCTTTCTTAGGACCCTCTGGCAGAATAAATAAGACATCAGGCTTACGAATGTGAGCAGTTGCCTTTAAATAGATTTTCACTGCTCTCATCAAGACAATGTAGTGACTTTTCTTCCCTGGAACATGGTTTTGGAAAAAACGATGGCAGGACAATATCTTAGTTTAGGTGAAAACCTGAGACCACTTTTGGTAAAAAATCTGGACAAGGGTGTAACACCACCCTGTCCTCATGAATAATCAAATATGGCTCTTTACAAGAAAGAGCAGCCAATTCCGAAACCTTCCTCGGTGAGGATATAGCAACCAAGAACACCAGCTTCCTTGTCAGAAGGACTAAGGGAAAATTGCTGTATCGGTTCAAATGGCTGTTTTTGTAACACTGACAAAACTAAATTCAAGTCCCAAGGGCTCAAAGGTGATTTAACTAGCGAATTAATTCACATCACCCCTTGCATGAAACCCCAGACTAAAAAATGCGTAGCAAGCGGTCTTTGAAATAAGATTTTTTTTTTTTTTTAAATCAAAAAGGTTTTTATTGAACATTTTAAGTAAATACATCTTCCAATGCACAATGTCCTACATTTCAGTGTCATACTTATACAATGTACAGAGCATAGGTTCTTATAGTAGTACTATATAGCCCTCTAGTCCGCATTTTACCTTTGAAATAAGGTTGATAAGGCTGAGACTTGGCCCTTAATAGTACTCAAGGCCAATTTCATCTCTACACCTAATTGGCGAGAGTTCTGCCTATGATATTATTATTAGTATTATTATTATTCAGGATTTATATAGCGCCAACAGTTTACACAGCGCTTTACAATATAAGAGGGAGACAATACAGTTATAATACAATACAATACAATAGGATTAAAAGGGCCCTGCTCAGAAGAGCTTACAATCTAATAGGGTGGGGCAGGTGGTACAAAAGGTTGTAACTGTGGGGAATGAGCTGGTGGAAGTGGTAGGAGATTAGTTGGAGACGTGATAGGCTTATCTGAAGAGATGAGTTTTCAGGGATTGCCTGAAGGTAGCAAGAGTAGGGGATAGCCGGATAGATGGAGGTAGCGAGTTCCAGAGGATGAGAGAGGCTCTGGAGAAATCCTGGAGATGAGCATGGGAGGAGGAGATGAGACAGCTTGAAAGCAGGAGGTCTTGAGAAGAGCGGAGAGGTCGATTTGGGTGATATTTGGAGACAAGATTAGTGATGTAGCTTGGGGCAGAGTTGTGAATGGCTTTGTATGTTGTGGTTAGAATTTTGAATTTAATTCGCTGGGTGATTGGGAGCCAGTGTAGGGATTGAAGTAGAGGGTTGGCAGACACTGAGCGGTTGGTCAGGTGGATAAGTCTGGCAGCAGCATTCATGATAGACTGAAGAGGGGATAGCCTATGGAGCGGTAGGCCAATGAGAAGGGAGTTGCAATAGTCAAGGCGAGAGATAACAAGGGAGTGAATGAGGAGCTTGGTGGTTTCATTTGTTAAAAAAGGGCGAATTTTAGAGATGTTACGGAGGTGAATTCTACAAACTTTTGACAGCGATTGGATTTGAGGTTGAAATGACAAGTCAGAGTCTAGGATTACACCTAGTACCCTGGCGTGAGGGGAGGGACTGATGGTTGCATTGTTGATTTTGATGGAAAAGTCATGGAGGGGGGCACGGGCGGGGGGGAATATTAATAGCTCAGTTTTAGAGAGATTTAGTTTAAGGAAGTGGTGCGACATCCATGCTGATATGTCAGTTAGTAAGTTAGTAATGCGAGAGGAGACTGAAGGAGTGAGGCGAGGAGTAGACAGATAGATTTGGGCGTCATCAGCGTATAAGTGGTATTGGAAGCCGTGGGCAGTTATTAAGTGACCAAGGGAGGAGGTGTAGATAGAGAAGAGAAGGGGTCCAAGAACTGAGCCTTGGGGGACCCCCACAGAAAGGGGCAGTGGAGAGGAGGAGACAGAGTTGTAGGTGACACTGAAGGAGCGCTGTGATAAATAGCCAGAGAACCAGGATAGAGCAGAATCTCGGAGGCCAAGGGAATGTAGTTTATTGAGAAGGAGCGGGTGGTCAACAGTATCAAAGGCCGCAGAGAGGTCAAGTAGTAGGAGTATCGAGTACTGGCTGTTGGTTTTAGCAGTTAGTAAATCGTTAGTGAGTTTTAGTAAGGTAGTTTCCGTGGAGTGCTGCGAGCGAAAGCCAGACTGTAAGGGGTCAAGAAGGTTATTTTCATTGAGGTAGGAGCTAAGACGGTTGTAGACTAAGCGTTCCAGAAGTTTAGAGGTGAATGGGAGTAATGAGATGGGTCTTAAGTTGTTTAGGTCGGTAGGGTCCAGTGAGGGTTTTTTAAGAATGGGAGTGATCTGTGCATGTTTTAGAGGGGAGGGGAAAATGCCACTAGAAAGGGAGAGATTGAAGATGTGGGTGAGGGAGCATAGGATAGAAGAAGAGGGTGACCGTAGTAGTTATGAGGGAACAGGATCCAAGGGACAATTGGTTAGGTGGGCATCCGAGAAAATTTTTGTAACCTCTTCCGTAGTAGCCAATTCAAAAGAGGAGAGTGTTGAATGTGCTGCTGGGCAAGGTATGATGGGTGGGGAAGACGTACGCACCGTGGAGATGTCCTCACGAATTGCATCGATCTTGTCTTTGAAGTGATTGGCAATCTCTTGGGCAGTGAGTGAGTTAGTGGGTAGAGGGGGTGGTGGACGAAGCAGAGAGTTAAAGGTTGAGAAGAGCCGACGGGGACTGGATGACAAGGAATTAATAAGAGAGACAAAGTAGGCCTGTTTGGCAGCATGGAGGCATGAATTGTATTTTAGAAGGGCAGATTTATATAGGGTGAAGTCTTGCAGGCATTTGGTTTTACGCCACAGTCGTTCAAGAGCACGGCAATATCTCTTGAGATTTCTAGTGTTGTCAGTTTGCCAGGGTTGTAACGGTCGGGGCCTAATTCTGCGTGTGGTTAGAGGAGCAAGTGCATCTAGTGATGATGAGAGTGAACTGTTGTAGACAGAAGTGGCCAGGTCAGGACAGGACAGGGGAGAGATTATGTCATATAGGTGGTCAGTAGCAGAATAGAGAAGAGAAGGGTTAAAGTGGCGAAGGTTTCTACAAGTAATTGTTTGCTGCTTGGAGGGATGGGTGGTTGGAGGCAAGGATACAGTGAAAGTAATGAGGTTATATAGATATATCTCCGAGGGTGCCAACCCTTGGATTCACACCAGGAAACGTAAGCCTTCCAGGCTCTATAATATATAGCTCTGGGCGCTGGCTTCCTTGCATTATTCAAAGTAGAGATAACTGACCCGGAAAGCCCACGCTTCTTCAGAATGTGGGTTTCAATAGCCAGGCCCCTAAATTTAATGTTCGTAAAGTAGGATGGAATATCGGCCCCTGTAAAAGCAGGTCTGGCCTTAGTGGAAGGGACCCTCCACTGCCATCTTTACGGTTTCTGCATACCATGACCTTCTGGGCCATGCTGGTGCTACCAGAATTACCAGCTTTCATTCCAGCTTGCCCCTGCAAAGAAGTCGAGGCAGCAACTGAATAGGGTGGAATGCATAGATCAGTGAGAAATAATTCCACGGGGTCACCGACGCATCTGTTCCGCATGCGAGTGGATCCCTTGTCCTGTACACAAAGTTGACTAACTTCATGTTGAACCTGGACGCTAGAAGATCTACGTCCGGAGTCCCCCATCTTTGGCAAATAGCCCGAAAAATGTCGGGGTGAAGAGACCATTCCCCTGGGAATAACTGCTGGTGACTTAAGTAGTCCACCTGCCAATTCTCTACTCCTGGAATGAAGACTGCCGATAGGCATGGAACATTCCTTTCTGCCCAAGTTAGAATATGGTTCACCTCTCTCTGTGCTGAGAGACTCTTGGTGCCCCCTTGGTGATTGATATAGGCCACAGCCGTGGCATTGTCAGATTGGATCCTGACAGGACAATCCCTTAACCGCACTGCCCGAATCTCTAGGATGTTGACGGGCAAGGCTCCTTCGGTTTTTGACCACTGTCCCTGGACAGTCGTTTTCTCTAGTACTGCTCCCAAGCCTGAAATGCTGGCATCTGTCGTTACTACTTTCCAGGTAATTAACTTGAGACCAAGTGAATACATACCCTGGAGGCAACCAAATTCCCAGGGTTAAATGAGTACATTAGCTTTAAATCCTTTTTTTAAGTATTACTCTATATGAGAATTTTTGCTTACTCGCCATATATTTCTTCTCCCTTCTCCCATTTGTTTCCCCCCCCACCCTGAAGTCACACCATAGATCCATGGATCACACTATTCTTAATTAAATTAGACTTCCATCTATGTACCGTTTCTTATATTTGCTAATATTTGTATATTTATGGTTATTGTTAATTACTGATTTGGACTGTCTTAGATGTATTTCTGTTATGTTTCTTTTTTTAGTTGACATCAATTACATTTATCATTATTGCATGGCTGTCAGACATGGCCCTTTGCAGGACTACTGCGGGGACTTGGCCTCTGTTCCCCCTATAGGTGTGTAGGTGGCTTTTGGTCATTTGTCCCCAATTTATGTCCAGTCTTTCTCCCCATTTTGCTGGGTCTTTGCGGCTGGCCCTTCCCCTCTCCCTCCTCCAGCGCTGTATCTTGGCCTAGGCCAACAAGGCCCAGGCCTAGGGCAGCACTTTACAGGGGGGGCAGCAAAAAAGCTGCTCACTCCCCCCAACCCACACAAAAAGAAGCCCCTTCTCCCGCCTCCCGCACAAAAACATACAGCTCAGCCCATACAAACCAGTGACAGACTGGCAGCAGTTGTCCACTGGTATTCCAATGTAATCTCACATGGAGCAATTACCTGGGGTTTGGGACAGATGATCACTCCAGGACACAAACAGCTTGTGTCCAAGGACAGTCATCTATCCCTCACCATAGATAATCATTCCATAAAGTGATTACATGTAAACATTGAGGATGGCTGCAGCTGCTGTCAGCCCTTCATTGCTTTGAACAGCCTGAGCAGCTTCAACTGTCTTCAAGCACCTGAAAATCCAACTGCAGGAGTCCACTGCAGTTAAGGCGGAGCTCTAAGAGCAAAAGGTGGAGCATCAAGAGCAAGGAGTGTGGTTTACAGATGACAGGGTGGGCATTAAACAGGAAGGGGTGTGGCATTAACAGGAAGGGGTGGTCACAGTTAAATTAGAGGGTGCATGAGTCAGGCTTAGAGCAGCACAAAACCTAAATACCCCACTGCCCTCCTCCTCGATTTCTCCTCTGCCACCCGTGTGGTTTCCATTCCAAACCCCCCCCCCTTTTTATCTCCATTTGGTGTCCCGGTGGTGGGCTTGGCAGGTCCCCTTTGTGGTGTATCGCGGCCCCTCATGCAACCTTGGCTGTATGGACACCCAAGGCGGCACTGTCCACCGTCAGTGTCCACCCGCCCCCAGCCACTGTCATCCAGATGATCGTTGATCATCAGTACATCTTCTGGTAAACTGCAGCGCCGCCGCTCTGGTCGGCTCTGCAGTTTATTGAACCTTCTGCGTCTTTTACCATTCCGCGTCAGACTCTCCCGCAAAGCTCCCTGGACCTTGTAGGCCTACGGAGCTTTTGTCGGGCGCATGCGCCATGGCTTTACATGTCCGCTCGCACGTCCGGTGACATCAGACACCGCACGTGTGTGGGGGGCATTAGAGGCCGGCCTCTCCGGCCATTCCCGGGGCACCCACGCCTGTGCTGTTATACACTTTGGCTCCACTTGGCACTTGTCTTTGTCAGCTTTTTCACTGTCCATGCCTCTTATATTCAGCCTGATTTTATGTCTCTCTTACAGCGTAGCCTTTGTGAGCTATCTACACCATCCTTATTGACTGTACCTTTATAGCCCATACTATTCTAATAGTACTCTTAGACCTAAAGGGTGAGTTCATCCATCTCTCTTTATCTATCATAGCATTCTCATGAGGAACTATACCTCATTGAACTTCTATATATACTGCTACTAAAATATATCCGTTTAATCATGATCTCATTAACATCTTTTTTATATATCCCTACCCCCCTCTTTTTTCCCTTCCCTATTTTTTAGTTACTTTTCACCAGCCATCTCTGTCAATATCTATGTCAGCCTACTGGGTGCCCCGATTCTTTCCTTGATAGTTTTACTTATACTGTGAGTATTGTTGAGGCTATGTTAGCCCTATGCTATTTTGTTCTGTATTTGCGCATTGGAGCCCTGAGTTCACCCTGGGGACTGTTACGCCCACCCCCTGTGACCCATTGGTAGGTATCTTACCATCTAAGGATAGAGGGCTCTTTTTGGGATCACCCGCTGGGTGGAGAGTTGTTTCTTGGGCGATGGTGTCCAGAATGGTCATTCGCCCCAGCAACCTCTTTATATGGGGAGACTTGTGATCATGTCTGACGTCCCTGCAATATACACTTATTTTATTTGCATTTTTTCTAGCTGATGATACACACTGTTATTTCTTTTCTAATTGCTATTTTGTATTATTATAGAATTCAGGATACTAATACAGGTATAACCAACTGTCCCTGAGGAAGCCAACTTTGGCGAAACATGTAGGACTTCAATAACTGTTTACAAGACCTGCCACCACGCCACTGGCTAGGTTTTGTAACATTGCTGTACAGTTGGCTCTTTATACTTTTTTCCTTGTTTGGTCACAGCCTTGACTTGTATAATTATTGTATACTTTTTAAATTGTTTGTTAATAAAACATTATAACTTTTAATCAATGCATTCCATTAATTGTTTGGCACCGTGATAATCCCCTTATCTCTCCCTTATCACTTTCCAGGTAATTGGTGTGAAGGATTTTCCTTTCAGCAGATTCTGAGTTAGTAACCACCAAATGAGACTTTGGGACACTCTTAGGGACAGCTGCATTGGCAAGTCAAAAGCTTGGATCGTTTTGTTCCAATCAGACAGGATACTGTTTTGCAACAGTCTCGAATGGAACTGGGCATAGGGGACTGCTTCGAATGAAGCCACCATCTTTCCTAACAACCTCATGCAAAGGCGAATTGAGGGATTTCTTTTCGAACTGACCATCCGCACCAGCTCTCGTATGGAGCTGATTGTTGCCGGAGGCAAGAACGCCTTTTTCTGGGCTGTGTCTATGATCAGGCCCAAATACTCCAGCTTTCTTAGCGGTTTCTAAGGAAGACTTTTCTAGGTTGAGGATCCAACCCAGACTTTCCAGGTAACTGGTTGTAATGCGTACACTTTGCTCCAAGCGAGCCACTGACTGGTCTATTAGCAATAGATCATCTAGGTACGCCAAGACTGTTATGCCCTGTGCCCTTAACCTGGCTAGAGGCGGGGCCAGTACTTTTGTGAACATCCGGGGTGCTGTGGCTAGCCCAAAGGACAAGGCTACAAACTGAAAGTGCTGCTGTTTTACTTTGAATCGCAGAAACCTTTTGTGAGCAGGAAATATAGGGACATGCAGATATGCATCCCTGATGTCGATGGACACCAGAAATTCTCTTCCTTGTAGGATGGAGACCACTAACCTGATCGACTCCATGCAAAAGGAGCAGATTTTCAGGAACCGATTTAGATTCTTTAGATCTAGAATGGGTCTGGCATCCACATTTGGTTTTTGGTACCGTAAACAGGTTTGAATAAAACCCCAAACCTTGCTCTTCTGTGGGGATCTGTATGATCACCCCCTGAGCCAATAATCGGTCTAATGCTTGAAACAGGGATCCTTGGGAACGTTTGACCTCAGAAAACGAGACAGTGGAAACTCCCGAAATTCTAGTTTGTATCCTAGAGACACTGTGGAGAGAACCCATCTGTCCTGAATTTCTTTTTGCCAGACTTCTGAGTAATGCAGAGGTCTTCCCCCCACTCTGGTGAGGGGGGACGCCTCTTCATGATGAGGCTTTAGTATTCTGCTTTGCAGCTGTCCGGCCCCAGGTCTTCTTTTGAGCCTGTGCCTGACCCTGAGGTTTTCCTCTAGAGTCTGACAATGGAGGCTATCGTCACTGCCTAGAGGCGAATGCCCCTGGCGCAGGAGAAGTCAGTTTAAATGAAGGACTTTTATACTTTCTTTTGACTGGCAAAAGAGTACGCTTTCCACTAGAAATCGTTTGGATGTATTTATCCAAATTATCACCAAATAATCTCACCCCACGAAAGGGGAAACTAGTCAGAAGCTTCTTGGCTGACCAATTTTTTAACCAAAGTGTCCTACGCCTGTGTACTAGCATAAGGGCAAGGCAGGACGCCTGGTGAAAAGAATCCTTCATAGCGTCTATGGCAAAACATAATGCTTTTGGTAGTTCGGCCAACTCACGGGCCTGTTGTGCAGGGAGCTCTTTAAGAGCCTTTGTGAATTGGTCCTTTAAGGACTGACAGATGCCTATTGCTGCGACTGTAGGCTAACAGTCCCTGCCAAGGCAAAAGAGGATTTTAACAGGAATTCCAACTTTTTATCTGTTGGATCTTTAAACATGTGTGCATTGTCTACTGGACAAGTTAAACTTTTATTCACACTGGAAATGGCAGCGTCAACTGCTGGAACCTTCCATTTTTTAGTGAATTTTTCCTCAATGGGATAGAGAACTGAGAATCTCTTTGGAGGGAGAAAATGGTGATCCCATTCATAATAAAGCTTTTCTAGTAATGCATGGACAAGAAACGCATGCAAAGGCTGTAAAGGTTTTAAAGAACCCAAGGAAGAAATCAGACTTTCAGCTAACTCTGTTAGGGGTAGCATGAAAGCGGAGCGACCCATTTCTGTAAGGATTTGTACCTCAGATTGTGAAGCTGAATCATTAACTATTGTTTCCTCCGCAGAGGAATAATGGGCTTGTTTTTCCTGAGGGTAATACCTCATCCTGTCCCCATTGTTCCCTTGGTAAAGGGTCTGAAGTGGGGGAGGGGGATCTAGCACGCTTCCTATCCACTTGGATAGAGGATGCAATTAAAACCGCTAATCTTCCTTCTAAGCCCTGCAGGGCAGAGGAAAATGCATCTTCAGTCACGGATACAGGGGCTGAAGTGTGAGAAGCAGTAGCACCACCAATTGCTTCCAATGACTCACCCTGGCTTGCCATGTCTGGTATCTCCTTAGAGGATGACAGTATGGAGACATGACTGGAGTTCCCAGCGCCTTAAGGGTGGAATATTTGGTACTTTGTGGTAGCTCTGGAAGTCATAGTGCTAAGTACAAAAGCAGAGGCACTTTAAGAAAATATATAGTATTTGCTGAACAATAGTTTTAGCAAAAACAATGTCACCATAAAGATCAGCCTTTAATGCTGAGTAACAATTGTATTTACTGTACTGGAAATGCCTGCTTACACCCCTTACGTGCCCAACGCTCTTGTGTCCCTTAGTGTGTCAGGCTTCCTCTCTTCAGCATAAATGAACTGAGAGTGTCTGTGTTTTAAGCCTCAAATGAGAACCTGATTAGGCGTCCTCAGCGTCTTCCGCCCTTAGTGTATGCGCCGTGTGCTCCACGTGGACGTTACATCCCGCACATGGCGCCGCCTATCTCTGAGACCACGCCCCTCTGAAATACCCGCCCCCCTCCTTGTTAAAAAAAACGCTAGTCCGCACGCATGGACGGCCTTCAGGTCTCCAAATGGAGACCCGAAGAGAAGGCGGCGCTGCCGGCCGTCTTAGAGCCTGCAATGCCATCTGAAGCTGCCAGAACGTGCTGCCTGTAATACCAGGCTGCGGTCAATCTTCATTTGGCAATAAACCTGCATGATAGTGTTCAACAAGGGCAAGCCTGATATATTATAAAACTGTGGAAGCCGCCACCGCACCTCTCCAGGAGGGGAGGGGGTATTTTTGTCAGCATTGTTGTTTGGCTCCTAGATAATGTTAGTAGGAGCCGTCTATATACATAAAATATGTGCTTAGAAACTACTGCTGTACCCCCCTTAGATCCCTCAGAAGAGCAACGCCATTTGTTCAACTAAGAACCCCACTCTGGCTGCTGGGACCAAACATGCTGCTATAGCCAGACACAGAGCTGCTGAAAAAGCATCGTACAAGGTAAGTGTAATTTAATTCCCTCTAGTGCAGACATTTTTAAGGCATACAAAGTTTTATATATAAGGAAGAAAAAGGCATAGGTGGAATTTTTACAGTTCCTAGGCTTCTTCCCTTACCTTATCCTCGCTGCAGGATACTGCTGTAATAGCAGATCCAAATATTCACCCATCACGGTGGGTGGCGTTGGTAAACCTTCAAAGACTGGGTCCCTATAATAGGGGTTCCACTCCTTTGGACCTGTATAGCACGATGTACGTACTATCGGACTAAAACAAGGAAGTTCATAGCCAGTAGCTAATAGCTGCCCTAGCGTCGGTTTTTGTCCGTCGGACTAGCATACAGACGAGCGGACTTTTCGACCGGACTCGAGTCCGTCAAAAAGATTTGAAACATGTTTCAATTCTATCTCCGTCAAACTTTTGGGGAAAAAAAGTCAGCTGGAGCCCACACACGATCGAATTGTCCGATGGACTCCGGTTCGCTGGGCCAAGTATGCAGTAAAGTCCGGTCGTGTGTACGCGGCATTACAGGAAGTTGTGGATGGAAAATAAAAAGTCCCATCTGCCACCACAGCATAGTTCTCAATGGAGCAAAAATAGTCCATTGATACTTCCTTCAGCTCTTTAGTTAAAAGGTCTGTACTGAGGGGCTGGAGGAGTAGTCTGCAGAAGCTGGAGCATTGCACCCATGATCCACTGGCTGCAACTGCAGTGCTTTGCAGGCTCAAATGAAAAAAAATGGATTTTTAAAAGAGCTTACCTGTAAAAATCCTTTTCTTTGAAGTACATCAGGGGACACAGAGCCATAGTAATCACTATGTGGTTATAGGCCACTGGCACACCCTAAATTAAGAAGTGCACTCCCCTATATAACCCCTCCCACTACTGGGAGTATTCCGTTTTGTAGCCAAGCAATACATGTGTATACCAAGAAGGGAGGGACCTCTGTGTCCCCTGATGTACTTCAAAGAAAAGGATTTTACAGGTAAGCCATTTTAAAAATCCTGTTTTCTTTTCATACATCAGGGGACACAGAGCCATAGTAATCACTATGTGGGATGTCCCATAGCAATGGCAACTGAAGGGAGGGAGACACAACAATAAAAGGTAGGGCATTAAGAGGCCAGAGGATTTATACTGCAGCCTGCAGTAAACTACACCCAAAGGCAATGTCCTCAAGACCTTTAACATTGATTTGATAGAATCCGGTAAATGTATGGACTGAAGACCAAGTTGCGGCCTTGCAGATCTGAGCCATAAAGGCCTGGTGACGCACCGCCCATGAGGCACTAACAGCCCTGGTGAAATGCGTTTTAACATGAGAAGGAGGAACTTTCTTCCCTAGACCATAAGTTTAAACAATCACTTGACTAATCTATTTGGAAATAGTAGACTTTGATGCTGCTTGTCCACTTTTAGGACCTTCTGGCAATACAAACAAAATATCTGTTTTGTGAATCTGAGCGGTTTCCTAAAAATAGACCTTAACCGCTCTAACTACATCAAGGGAATGTAGTGCCTACTTTTCCATAGATCGAGACTCTGGGGAAAAAAGGCAGAATAATATCCTGGTTCAAATGAGAACCTGTCATCACTTTCTGTAGAAATTTAGGATGAGGCCGCAATACCACCTTATCCTTATGCATGATTAAAAATATGGCTCTTTACAAGACAGAACCGCCAATTCCGATATTCTTCTGGCAGAAGATATGGCAACCAAAAAGATTATTTTTCTTTAACCACTTGCCGACTGCCGCACGACGATGTACGTCGACAGAGCGGCACGGGCAGGCAAAAGGGCTTACCTGTACGTCCTTGCCTGCCCGCGGGTGGGGGGTCCGATCGGCCCCCCCCCGGTGCCTGCGGCGGTCGGCAAATGTCCCCCGGCGATCGGTGGTGAGGGGGAGGCCATCTATTCGTGGCCCCCCCCTCGCGATCGCTCCCAGCCAATGGGATCATTTCCCTGCCTCTGTATTGTACACAGAGGCAGAGGAAATGATGTCATCTCTCCTCGGCTCGGTATTTTCCGTTCCGGCGCCGAGGAGAGAAGACTGTAACGTGAGTTACACAAACACACACACACACACAGTAGAACATGCCAGGCACACATTACACCCCGATCCCCCCCCCCCGATCGCCCTCCGATCACCCCCCCCCCGATCACCCCCCCCCCCCCCCGTCACAAACTGACACCATGCAGGTTTTTTTTTTTTTTTCTGATTACTGCATAGTGTCAGTTTGTGACAGTTAGTGTGTTAGGACAGTGAGTGTTAGGCCCCCTTTAGGTCTAGGATACCCCTCTAACCCCCCCTAATAAAGTTTTAACCCCTTGATCACCCCCCGTCACCAGTGTTGCTAAGCGATCATTTTTCTGATCGCTGTATTAGTGTCGCTGGTGACGCTAGTTAGGGACATAAATATTTAGGTTCGCCGTCAGCGTTTTATAGCGACAGGGACCCCCATATACTACCTAATAACCCTTTCACCACTGATCACCGTATAACCGTTACGGGTGACGCTGGTTAGTTCGTTTATTTTTTATAGTGTCAGGGCACCCGCCGTTTATTACCGAATAAAGGTTTAGCCCCCTGATCGCCCGGCGGTGATATGCGTCGCCCCAGGCAGCGTCAGATTAGCGCCAGTACCGCTAACACCCACGCACGCAGCATACGCCTCCCTTAGTGGTATAGTATCCGTACGAATCAATATCTGATCCAATCAGATCTATACTAGCGTCCCCAGCAGTTTAGGGTTCCCAAAAACGCAGTGTTAGCGGGATCAGCCCAGATACCCGCTAGCACCTGCGTTTTGCCCCTCCGCCCGGCCCGGCCCGGCCCGGCCCACCCAAGTGCAGTATCGATCGATCACTGTCACTTACAAAACACTAAACGCATAACTGCAGCGTTCGCAGAGTCAGGCCTGATCCCTGTGATAGCTAACAGTTTTCTTGGTAGCGTTTTGGTGAACTGGCAAGCACCAGCCCCAAGCAGCGTCAGGTTAGCGCCAGTACCGCTAACACCCACGCACGCAGCATACACCTCCCTTAGTGGTATAGTATCTGATCGGATCAATATCTGATCCGATCAGATCTATACTGGCGTCCCCAGCAGTTTAGGGTTCCCAAACACGCAGTGTTAGCGGGATCAGCCCAGATACCTGTTAGCACCTGCGTTTTGCCCCTCCGCCCGGCCCAGCCCACCCAAGTGCAGTATCGATCGATCACTGACACTTACAAAACACTAAACGCATAACTGCAGCGTTCGCAGAGTCAGGCGCGATCCCTGCGATCGCTAACAGTTTTTTTTGTAGCGTTTTGGTGAACTGGCAAGCACCAGCGGTCTAGTACACCCCGGTCGTAGTCAAACCAGCACTGCAGTAACACTTGGTGACGTGGCGAGTCCCATAAGTGCAGTTCAAGCTGGTGAGGTGGCAAGCAGAAGTAGTGTCCCGCTGCCACCAAAACGACAAACACAGGCCCGTCGTGCCCATAGTGCCCTTCCTGCTGCATTCGCCAATCCTAATTGGGAACCCACCGCTTCTGCAGCGCCCGTACTTCCCCCATTCACATCCCCAACCAAATGCAGTCGGCTGCATGAGAGGCATTTTTTTAATGTCCTCCCGAGTACCCCTACCCAACGAACCCCCCCAAAAAAGATGTCATGTCTACAGCAAGCGCGGATATAGGCGTGACACCCGCTATTATTGTCCCTCCTGTCCTGACAATCCTGGTCTTTGCATTGGTGAATGTTTTGAACGCTACCATACACTAGTTGAGTATTAGCGTAGGGTACAGCATTTCACAGACTAGGACACACTTTCACAGGGTCTCCCAAGATGCCATCGCATTTTGAGAGACCCGAACCTGGAACCAGTTACAGTTATAAAAGTTAGTTACAAAAAAAAGTGTAAAAAAAAAAAAAAACACAAACAAAAATATAAAATAAAAAAAAAATAGTTGGCGTTTTATTGTTCTCTCTCTCTCTATTCTCTCTATTGTTCTGCTCTTTTTTACTGTATTCTATTCTGCAATGTTTTATTGTTATTATGTTTTATCATGTTTGCTTTTCAGGTATGCAATTTTTTATACCTTACCGTTTACTGTGCTTTATTGTTAACCATTTTTTTGTCTTCAGGTACGCCATTCACGACTTTGAGTGGTTATACCAGAATGATGCCTGCAGGTTTAGGTATCATCTTGGTATCATTCTTTTCAGCCAGCGGTCGGCTTTCATGTAAAAGCAATCCTAGCAGCTAATTAGAAACAAGCAGTGGGAGGGAATGCCCCCCCCAACGTCTTCCGTGTTTTTCTCTGGCTCTCCTGTCTCAACAGGGAACCTGAAAATGCAGCCGGTGATTCAGCCAGCTGACCATAGAGCCGATCAGAGACCAGAGTGGCTCCAAACATCTCTATGGCCTAAGAAACCGGAAGCTACGAGCATTTTATGACTTAGATTTCGCCGGATGTAAACAGCGCCATTGGGAAATTGGGAAAGCATTTTATCACACCGATCTTGGTGTGGTCAGATGCTTTGAGGGCAGAGGAGAAATCTAGGGTCTAATAGACCCCAATTTTTGCAAAAAAGAGTACCTGTCACTACCTATTGCTATGATAGGGGATATTTACATTCCCTGAGATAACAATAAAAATGATTTAAAAAAAAAAAAAATGAAAGGAACAGTTTAAATATAAGATAAAAAAATAATAATAATAATGAAAAAAAAAAAAAAAAAAAAAAAAAAAAGCACCCCTGTCCCCCCTGCTCTCGCGCTAAGGCGAACGCAAGCGTCGGTCTGGCGTCAAATGTAAACAGCAATTGCACCATGCATGTGAGGTATCACCGCGAACGTCAGATTGAGGGCAGTAATTTTAGCAGTAGACCTCCTCTGTAAATCTAAAGTGGTAACCTGTAAAGCTTTTAAAGGCTTTTAAAAATGTATTTAGTTTGTCGCCACTGCACGTTTGTGCGCAATTTTAAAGCATGTCATGTTTGGTATCCATGTACTCGGCCTAAGATAATCTTTTTTATTTCACCAAACATTTGGGCAATATAGTGTGTTTTAGTGCATTAAAATGTAAAAAAGTGTGTTTTTTTCCCAAAAAATGCATTTGAAAAATCGCTGCGCAAATACTGTGTGAAAAAAAAAATGAAACACCCACCATTTTAATCTGTAGGGCATCTGCTTTAAAAAAAATATATAATGTTTGGGGGTTCAAAGTAATTTTTAAGTGGTTAGAAGAGTGGGTGATGTGTGACATAAGCTTCTGGATGTTGTGCATAAAATGCCAGGACAGTTCAAAACCCCCCAAAATGACCCCATTTTGGAAAGTAGACACCCCAAGCTGTTTGCTGAGAGTCATGTTGAGTCCATGGAATATTTTATATTGTGACACAAGTTGCGGGAAAGAGACAATTTTTTATTTTTTTTATTTTTTTTTTGCGCAAAGTTGTCACTAAATGATATATTGCTCAAACATGCCATGGGAATATGTGAAATTACACCCCAAAATACATTCTGTTGCTTCTCCTGAGTACGGGGATACCACATGTGAGACTTTTTGGGAGCCTAGCCGCGTACGGGACCCCGAAAACCAAGCACCGCCTTCAGGCTTTCTAAGGCCGTAAATTTTTGATTTCACTCTTCACTGCCTATCACAGTTTCGGAGGCCATGGAATGCCCAGGTGGCAAAAAACCCCCCCAAATGACCCCATTTTGGAAAGTAGACACCCCAAGCTATTTGATGAGAGGTATAGTGAGTATTTTCCCCTGGACAGAAGCTTCTTCCAGGATTGCTCGCCAACCTAGAAGGCTGGCATCCGTTGTTACCATTTTCCAAGATGCTGGTAAAATAGAATTTCCCCTTTTGGAGGTTGCTGATATTAACCACCAATTGAGGCTCAGACGCACCTGGGGGTTAAGAGCATTGGAAAATCCAAAGCCTGAACCTTCTTGTTCCAGACCGACAGAATAGCGTTTTGTAGCAGTCTTGAATGAAACTGCGCATAAGGAACGGCCTCGAAGGAGGCCACCATTTTCCCTAACAATTTCATGCACCTCTGAATGGAAGGATTTCTCTTTGCTTTGACAAGTTGAATCAGTTCTTCAATGGAACCGATTCTTGCCTGGGGTAGGAATACCTTCTTTGTACGGTATCTATGACTAGCCCCAAGTACTGTAATCTCCTTGATGGTTTTAAGGAGGACTTTTCTAGGTTGAGTATCCAACCTAGGCATTCCAGGTAGCTTACAGCAGAGATTAAACTTTGGTTTAGGCCAGAGACTGATTGATCTACTAAAAGCAGATCGTCTAAAATGGTTCGGACCGTTATGCCCTGGGCCCTTAACCTGACTAAGGGAGGTGTCAGGATTTTTGTGAATACCCGTGGTGCAGTGGCTAGACCAAATGGCAGAGCCACAAACTGAAAATGGTGATTTTTTACTTCGAAGCGTAGAAATTTCTGATGAGCGGGAAATATCGGCACGTGGAGATATGCATCTTTGATATCGATTGATGCCAGAAACTTTCCTCCTTGCAAAATGGAGACCACCGATCGGATTGACTCCATGCGAAAGGACCAGATATTTAAGTGCCGCTTCAGATCTTTGAGATCTAAAATGGGTCTTACCTTCCTGTTTGGTTTTGGAACCGTGAAAAGGTTTGAATAAAACCCTGAACCCTGTTCCTCTAAGGGAACCTCTGATATCACCTCTTGAGATAAAAGATGATTCAGAGCTAAAAAAGAGCGACTTCCTTTCCTCTGCATCTCTGGAAACATTCGACTTTAGAAAACAAGGAGACGGAAATTCTGGGGACTCTAGTTTGTAACCTAGAGAACCTGAGGAAGCCACCCATCTGTCCTGACATTGTTCCTGCCAGATTTTTGAAAATCGCAGAAGCCTTCCCCCCACCCGAGCGAGTGGGGAGCTCCTTCATAAGGAGGCCTTAGCATTTTGCTTGGCAGGCTTTCTGCCCCAAGACCTCTTCTGGTCCTGGGACTGCCCCTGAGGTCTACCTCTTGAACTTGACGGTGGAAGCTGTTGAGACTGCCTAGGGGCAGATGCTCCTGGTACAGGAGATTAAGCACGCTAAAAGGAGAAATGTTTGAACTACTTCTTTTACTGGTAAAAGAGAACTTTTCCCATTAGAAATACTTTAGATATATTTATCCAGATTGTCTCCAATAACCGTTCACCATGAAAAGGGAAACTGGCTAGGAGCTTTTTTACATGGTGCTTCGGCTGATCAATTTTCCAGCCACAGGACTCTGTGTGTATGTACTAGTCCCAGCATAAGCCGCGAGGCTTGAATGATATCTTTCATCGCACCCACCGTAAAACATAGTGCATCTGATACGCCAGCCCATTGCTGGGCCTGCTGATCAGGAAGAATCTTAAGTATCTCTACAAACTGATCCTTTATGGACTGAGATACCCCAATTGCCGCAAGAAATCAGCTGAACTACTGAACCTGGCAGAGACATGTTGTTCTTAAACAGAAGTTCCAACTTTTTATCTGTTGGATCCTTTATCATTTGCGCATTGTCTATCGGACAAGTGAGATTTTTATTCACCGAGGCGATTGCAGCATTAATTGCTGGAACCTCCCACTTCTTATAGAATTCTTCCTCCATAGGATATACTTTTTTGGAGGAAAAAACAGCTTATCCGAGTGTTCCCATTCCGAATATATCAGCTTTTTTAGCCATGAATGGATAGGAAAAGTGTCCCCAGACGGGGAAGGTTTTAGTGATTCCAAACCAGAGGTGGGGCTCATCACTAGACTGCGCTACAGGCAGCAAAAAAGGTTGAACGAACCAATCTAGTGAGGGAGTGTACCAGCAAACTGTCTTGTGAGATTACTCCCTCCATACTAGGATCCTCAGAAGAGGATATATTAGTATCTTCCAGGTCTTTCGGAAGACCTTCCGGATCCCCTGCCCCTTGCACCTCAAAATGAGGGTCCTGAGCACTGGATGGGGATCTGCTAGAATTGAACCCACTATGGAAAGTGATCATAGCATCCATCTTCTTTTCCAACTAGAAATGGTAGAAGAAAAAAAAAAAAAAAAAACCTTGTGTGATATATACACAGGGACTGAAGTGTCCAGCGCTGCTGCAACACCAGTCTCCCCTGGCGGCTCATTCTGACCGACCGCATCACTCTCAGAGGAGGATGACATTCTTTTGGACATGGATTTATTGTTTGTAAAATAATCAAACCACTACAACTCATAGCCTAATGCACAAAACAGAAGCACTCCAAAAAGAATGCATACACTGCTAGGCTATAGTCCAGCAATAAAAATGCTGCTATTAATGCCCAGCCTGAAGCAATAATAATAATAATGTGTCAAAGGTAATACCTGTGTCACCAAACCTGAAGAAATGCCACCTCTGTACTTTTGTGTCCCTCCATAGCCAGCAGCAGCACATAATGTGCTTTAAGACTTCCTCCACGTGTATACTGGCGTCGGAAAATGCCTACACCCCGTTAACCCCACCCCCGCGTTGTTTTTTGGCTCCACCCTCCTTTTCAAAAGGACTGGTTTTCCCGCGCGAGCAGCGGGCTATAGGTTCCCTTGACTCCAGAGTAGGTCCGGCGGGGGGTATAAAAGCCGCCATGCGGCCGCAGCGTTTTTTTTTTTAAGTCAAATCCGGGCTTTATTCCCCCGAGGGGGGAATCCCAGCGCAGGGGCTACCAATGGGAGGACAAGTTACACCTTCTTACCAGAGGATCTGCTGTTTTGCCGGAGGAGAAAGGAGGAAGTGTTCGCTCCTGACACAGCGTTGTTTCCAGCATGAGGCGGTGAGTGCTCAATACAGCCCCCAGTGGTGACACATAGGCATGACAACATTATTCATTTAAAGGAGACATTCATAAGAATTTCAAAATATTTCTTAGAAATCTCCACTTACCTTTCCTCGCCGCAGGGTTTTCTGTGGTAAACCATCAGACCCAATCTTCACCCTTCATGGTGGGCTCAGTAAAACTTCAGGAACAGTGGAACCTCGGGTAACCCACAATCCTGGACCTGCAACAGCACCCTACCAGTAAAACTTTATGGCCTTACTACCAAAATGTACTGGATCCCAGGGTCCAGCTCTCTAGAAAGAGAAGCATTCGCAAGCAAAAAAACATGTTTCTTTCGGATACGAGGCCCGGGTACCATTCAATTTGGCCCAGAAAAAGACACTTTGAATGGATCCGTCAGCATGGCTAGCCCCAGCAAGGATTGTTCCAGTGGAGCTCAGCACAGCACATCTTTAATCGTGACCAACACCTTAGACACTGGCGAAAAAACTGAATACTCCCAGTAGTGGGAGGGGTTACTTCTTAATTTAGGGCGTGCCAGTGTGCCAGTGTTCATCACCTAAAGGTGGCCTATAACCCACATAGTGATTACTATGGCTCTGTGTCCCCTGATGTATGAAAAGAAATAATAAATATTTTTTACTTTTTGCAAAATTACTTTTTTCAAAAGCTGGAATTCTTCAATTTGAGATCTTTACTGATAAGATAACATAGAGGAAAGTTCAGGGGCAGCTTAAAAAAACCCCAACTGCTCCTAAACGTCTGTTTACCAGCAGCAGTGTACATGAGGCCTTAAAAATACTCAGGTAGACCTTGTGTTAGGACTAAAAGCAGTTAGTTCCCCCAGAACCTATTAGGTGGTTTCACTGCAATAACATACAATCAACAGCCAACTTTTCTACAATGTGTAAATATTTCAAAAAGCCTAAAAGGTATTGTCATACATACATACATTTATACACACAGGTATCAGGTGCTTGAGTCCCCCTACATAAGCCAGACAGGAAAAGAACAGGATGCTGTAAGGACTTTTTGGCTGGAATTACACCTTTCCATGCTATTTTTCATGCATTATTAACAATCATGTTTTTTCTGACTGCCTCATTCATTACTAGGCCCTATAATACATGTTCATGGATCAAAACAGAAGACCGTTGTTGTGAATTCATGAAGAAATATATTTTATATTTACTGGCAGAAACATGAGAGATGCTTAGGCCTCAAAAAGCAGATGAACTGTGATGTTGCAATAATTGAACTGTTGCCCTTTTGGAGACCTTTAGGACAAAATTGACGTTCTCATGTTTTTCCAAGTTTTTCTACTACTTCAAATATTGAAGACTTTTACAAGCATGTATTGTGAGGAAAACTCATGGAACAATGGCTGCTCTCGTCACAAAACAAGGAGGTATTTACATGGTATTAGTGAATAAACGAAAACTATCCTTATAGCCATAGGATACAAGGTTATACAGACTATTCTCACATAGAAATAACCTCACCTGGCTTAAACCTATTGTGTTCAAGTGAGGGACTGTTTAAATAGCCAACACCTTGGAAAACAAAACCCATTGTGTGAATTTTTAGGAACTGTTTAGACAAACAAGTCATTTCTAAACATCCAGTGGGAATGTTTAACGTCCATCTCAACACGTTAGAAAGAGTTGAATCTTGTGCCAGTCAAAAATATTTTAAAAAGTACCTATATGGGTTATAAGTCATTTCAAACTATCTATGACATTGTAGGTCACAGAGACATATTATAATTTTGGCATCTGCGGACCCAACAACTTTGGTATGTAGAAAATATATATGAAAGTGTGATGTTATAAGTAGAAGTGTTTTAAGAAACGAATTAGTATTAGAAAAACATAATTATGATTATACCTATATAAGACTGTAGCCTATGCTTAGATAAACGAATATTCATTGGAGATACCAGAATTATACAGGTATCCATATAATCATTTTTAGGTAGTATTGATTAATATATATAACAACGTGTGTATTTCATAGATAGACCGGTTTTTATAGACATACATTTATAGAGATACATATATCTAACCAAGTTATTGAATAGTGATTAATCAAGATTATACTGAGTGTGTTTTACATTAGACCAATTACCAGAATATTTAAAGGTATATATTATCCTTACTATTATACACATTATGAAAATAGAACGTATTAACTTAAAAGGATAGACTCAAAACACATGTGAGACACCTGGTGGTTGAAGGTGGTATTATTTGAACTCACTAAATTTCCAGAGAAGGTTAATAATTAAGTCTCTTAAACCAATGGAAAGTGAGCCAAACCTTCTGGGCAGAGCCATTATAATTTTTATGGTCTCATTATCTGAAATGGTATTTAGAGGCAAGTAAGATGCCAAAAAGAAAAGGAGAGAAGGGAGAAAGGAGGAGAGCTCAGGGATCCACCCTGAGGGGGGACACTGGGAGATACACACACTCCCAGACTGACACTCATGCACCATGCATGAATACATATCGTTACATTCATGAAGATTCCTCGACACCTAATACTTAGAACTCGGAGGTCACAAGAAGTAAATCCCCTTTAAGAGTATCCATTTTGAAACTACGGCAGCCATCTTAACTCAGGTAACCAGCCAATAGCAACTGTAGCCATCCTGGAATGGGTAATTATGTCATGTTGATTTTATCTTGTATGTTCTCTCAAATATTGATATGTTCTCTCAAATATTGATGTATTGAATATTATACAATTGATAATCATTCTCCCGAATCAATAACCGCCTTGTAGATTTTTCTCTAAAGATTCAAATTTTTCATCATATTTTTCTTTTTGCATAGTTGCCACATTTATTGACAATACAAACGTCTAATTTATTTCACATTTTTAACCACTTACTTACCTGCAGCATAGTAACGGTTGTACATGTGAAATACAGATGTTCTGTTTAATTGTCAAGTTCACAAGGTTATTGATTCTACCGAGAAGTTATCATAGTGGTATTAGGTCAAAGGGACGGTACGCCCATTTTTGCAAGTGTTTTTATTGATTTTCAAGACGTTCATGTAACGCAATCGGTATCTTAATTTCATGTGATTATTTGTTTTTGTCAACCAATAAATAACTGTTTCGTATGCTCACGTCTCCGTGAATAAGTTTCACATGCACAGATTGTGTCGTATAGATTGATTTTGTGTCTTAAAAATTACTCAATAATAATTATTGTGCGGGAAACCTGTCCTTAAAAAGGCACAACTTATTCTGACTGATTATTCACTACACCGTGCACACCAATAATTTGCACAAATGGGGACCAACATAATTTAAACAATGGCAAACCCACTGAAGTGTATTCAAATACATAGATTCCTTTTTTCTATTGTTATTATGTCAACTATGTAATACTTTGTCCCATGTAGCTAAATGCTTTCTTGCCACCGGCTCTACATTCCTCTTGCCGTTGCTTTTCTGTTCAAATCCAACGTAAGCTGCACATATAAAATCAGCCGTCAAAGCTGTACTTGGATTGGCACTTGCAGGAGTGGAGGGATACAGGTCAGACTACATAACTAGGGTTCAAAAAGCAAATGCTAAGCGACAGACAGGTACGGTGGGTAAAATCTCAAACCTGTTATACTTACCTGCTCTGTGCAATTCTGGGGCAATTCTGCAGGATCACTCCCAAGCTGGGCTCGGTGTGTCTGTGAAGACACAGCATGGAATGGCCTCGCACTTGATATGATTGAAAGCAGCAGGAGCCAATGGCTTTTGCTGCTGCCTCTGAGCCAGTGAGGAGAGAGGGAGAGCGTGCGCAACGATGCAATTGAATGAGATTGGGCTCAGGTAAGTATTTTTTTGTCAGATAACGCCTTAAGTTTAAGAAAAGAAAACCTTTATCCTTTACAACCACTTTAAAGTGACACTAAACAAAACCCTTCTCCAAAAATAATTCATACACATCCATTACTTATTAGCCCTGTAATCCGTTATTCTGTGTCTTCACAACGTTCTCTATAAACATCTGAACCCCCCCCCCCCCCTTTCCTTTGTGCATGGCACTATGCATACCACAAACAAATCCCATATGTGTCAATCTCAGGAGCGAGCAAGAAAAGGGTGGCTCCATTCATACATACAGTGGAACCATGGAGAACAACCGTAGTCACCCTCTAACAAGAATTTGGTCTAGTACAGGGAAAAAAAATTGGAGGTGGCTATAGAGATTGTACTTTTTGAGTTAAATACATACTTGAAAAGAATAGGGGTATAGGTGACCTAACTCTGTGGTGTGCCAAATCCCTAGTCTTTGAATACGAAAATGGGAATTCTCCTATTGTGGGACTTTTTAGGTAGGCACTTCAATCATATAACAAGAAGAATTCATAAAAACAGGTAGTATTAATACATTACTGAGTAAAAGAAACAAGTGTACATGGTATGAACGTCTAAAAAGACACCAACAGATATAAGACGATGATACAGTCTGGGTTCCTCCATCCGACACATTTCAGAGAATATGTATCTCCTTTATCAGGGTGTAAGAGGTATCATTGGTGATAAATCAAATGGTGTTATAGTAAACATTCCATGTTTCATTTAAAAACAGAATCTCAAAGATTTCTGCTTTTCCACCCAACAATTGAAGTAGCATATATTGTCCTAAATGAAAAAAGCCAGTAGTGGAGCGGAGCACCAAAGAGAGCGCTCCACCTAACACAGGGGAACCATGTGGCAAGGAGGCCTTGCAGACTCAGTCTTGCACCTAGAAACCAATTTTGAATCCAGGTGACTCAGTATGAGAGTAGTAAGAAATGGGGCCTCAAATTAGTAGTGACATGCTTGTAAGCTGGCTTTAGACAGTAAGAGAGGAGTGTAGTGTCCTCCAGTGGGGGCGTGTAGCAAGACTCGTGTCACTACTAATTTGAGGCCCCTTTTTTACTTCTCTCATACCGAGTCACCTGGATTCAAAATTGGTTTCTAGGTGCAGGATTGAGTCTGCAAAGCCTTAGTGCCTAAAAAGTCCCCCAATAGGTGTTCCATTTTTGTACTTCAAAAGAATATACATTTTTTAAGCCAGAGTTTAGTGTCACTTTAACCTCTTTCTGCCGTCCGTATGCATATATGCAGCCTTTCAGCAAGTGGGCTTTAACACTGAGAGGCCATATATATGCACCCTAAATGTAAACATTTCTGTTCTGAGAGCACTGCCTTACACGCTCCCAGCACAGTGGTCGATGCATTCTTGCGCTTGGGAGCTTTTCGATCATGTGACTACTGTGATAGCCAATCACAGGGGTCACATGATCCGAATGCCCGCTTCCCGGCATCTAGAAACTCTCAAAGGGCCGGGAGGAGGCGGCAGGAAGGGGTTAATTTCTCTTAATTTAATTAAAGACACTGTTCTTGTTAAAACTTAGCACTGTTCTTTGTCAATTCCCTGAGTCATGACATACATTAATAAAAGTTATGGTAAAATAAAACAAAACCAAAAACACGCCTTTTAAAATGAACTTGTATTCTTTTGGGGGTTTTGTATTTTAAAGTAAATGTTTGACATGTATCAGAATTCTTCTATAAACCATTATATACATAAAAAGTACATACTTAGTTTAGGTTTCACTGAAAACAAAATGTGCAGGGACATTCAGTAGCTTGTGGCAAGTTTTTATTTACCCACTGGTAAAAAATACCAGGCTACAATATAGCAGTTATAACTGCACATTATTCACACTATCTTGGAGAGCAAGGGATACAACTGTACATCTAAACATACATTCATAAAAGCATCACAAAATGATACCCAATTATGTGCTGTAACAAAAAGTAAGACTTGGAAGCAAAGTGGTAAATAGACAAAACTGTTAGTGCTATGCAATGAGAACACACAAAAAAAAATCACTTTGTATAATGTATGCACAATGGCATATTTGGGAATAGGAGAATATCGAACGTAATAATGCATGTACAAGAACCCTCAACAAAGTCTCTAAACTTTTTTATGGAAGTTCTCAACGTAAGCATAAAAATAAACCAAGCAAGTTCAGTACACACAAATCATTGATAATACGGCCTGTACCGAGCCTGATCAGGATGATGTGGTCCAGGAATGGGTGCTTGGGATGGAGGACCCTGCATTCGTGGAGGTGGTGGTGGTCCTCTAGGTGCAGGCCATATACTTGGACTCATGCCCCCAGGTTGTGTGAAAGGTGGGCTAAGAGTTCCTTGCTCTTCATTAAACTGTGGCAAATTGTTAGGATTGTAATGATGTGGAGGAGGGGCATTTACAGGGGGACCACCATGCTGGGGTGGTGGAGGTCCTGGTGGTGGATGATTCATGTATGGTGGCATCTGAGCTATTATATGTCCAGGTGGAGGGGTAATTGGCGGAGGAGCATTCGTCATAGGTGGTGGGGGTCCTTGACTGTATACCATATGAGGTGTACCAGCAGCCTGAGGTGGGTGTTGCATTGGATGACTAATTGGAGGAGGTGGTGGAGGGGGAGGAGCATAATGTTGCTGTGGAGGCATAATATGGTGAGGGTGTGTTACCACAGGTTGACCAGGATACTCAGGATGGTGAAGAGCTGGACCAGGTCCCTGAGGAGCTTCTCTGGCCCCAGAATTGGAATCATCTTGAATAGGTACAGTTATTAAATTGCTGTGTTTTCTAGTATTAATTCGGAAAGCATCTTGACTAACTGGGCGAGGAGGAGGTGGCGCCATAGACATATCTGCCGGGGAAGCACGCATATCTTCATGCTGTTGATTAAAATGCTCATGAGGCACATGCTGAATTGGTGGTGGGGGCATCAGTATGTGCTGCTTAGGAGGCATATGACTCAAATGGTGCTTATCAGGGGGCATTATAAAACGATCAGGCATTTCTGTAGGTGGTGGAGCCATTGGAGGATGGATTGGTTCAGGCTGTGGACGATTTGGTTTTGCTGCTCTCATATGTCGGTGGTTAATATGTGCCTGCAGGTCTCTCTGGGACAAATATGTCCTTTTGCATCCTTGCACAATGCTGCACATGAACAGAGTTCCACGGGCACACTGCTCGATTCGCTGGACAGGATCATTGCAACTGTAAAAAAGGGAACAATAAAATTATATAGCAAACCACTATAAAAGATGTTCACAGTGTTTTGCAGAGATACCCAAGACCTAACAAAAACAAGGATTAACATATATTGCATATGCTTTCTGTGTGCCTTGCATTTTTTTACCCAGTACAAATTTAAGTTAAAGGAAACCTAAACTAAGAAGAATTTAAGATGCTCCTGCTGACTTACTTTTACAACTACTAATAATGTGGCTGCTTCTGACTTAAAGCGGTTGTTAAAGGCTAAAGGTATTTTTACCTTCATGCAGTCTATGCATGAAGGTAAAAAAAACCTGTGTGCTGCTCCCCCCACAGCCCCCCATATGTGCCAGAGACTCGGCTGTCCCGGGTTTCCCTCTCCTCATTGGCTGAGACAGCAGCGGGCGCCATTGGCTTTCACGGCTGTCAATCGCAGCCAGTAAGCCTATGAGAGAGCAGGGGCAGGGCCTGAGCTGCGGCTCTATGTCTTATGGGCGCATAGAGCTGGGCTCGGAAACAAGCACGCACCAGTGCCCCCATAGCAAGTGGCTTAATATGGGGGCACTGGTCCACAGGGAGGAGCCAGGAGTGCTGACGGGGGACCCAAAAAGAGGATCGGGACTGCTCTTTGCAAAACCACTGCACAGAGCAGGCAAGTATACGTTTGTTATATATATATATTTTTTTATAAGCCTTTAACGTCACTTTAAGTACTAAGGTAATGACCTGTGCATGCACGGCTCAGTGTACACTTCCAGAATAGCACTACAGGCAGGTAGGATCATCTATGACAGAAGAGACATACACAGCCTCTCTTCTATAATAATAAAAAAATAAATAAAAAGACACCGCCTGTTGGCACTTTTTTAAAATTTACTTTACTCCTGCTCTAAAAATTAAGTATATCTGGCACAAATGAACAAGTCTGAATGGGTCCTTTAATGCCCAGGTTTCCCTGGCACTGGCCTGTTAACTGTCAAAGAAACTTATAGAAACTTGTAGACCGTATACTGTCTAGGCATTACTAATCAGCTGCCCAAAACAGGATTTCGTAAAGCAAGGTTCTGTAACTAAGATACCCAAACCGAACCATGCAGCTGGTATTTCTCAGTACAACTTGGGAGTTAAGCTGGGCCTTCATATCATGTTGACGGCTGCACTTGGAAATTATTTATTAATTATACACACACACTCACACACTAATTATATATATATATACACACACACACACACACACATATATACACACACATACATATATACACACACACATACATACTCACACACACATATAACACCAAGTGTGTGTATGTTCACAGATATTATAAATGTTAAAGCTAAAATATATTGTACAAATAGAATGCCTTCCATTGTTTCCCCCTCCCCATGTAACTAAATTTGTTTTCAATAAAATAAATTTTGTTTTCAAGAATTACTTTTTTTGCAACTCAGTAACATCATCACTGTGTCTATATTCTGCTCTTTGCTCTGTGTTTGGTGGGAGGGGCTAGCAGGCCCTTGTAAACGTCACAACACCCTGCCTTGGATCTTATTTCAAGAATCCAAGTGTTATATGAAAGAACACATTCCAGGCATCCCTTCAGACATGCATGCTTCTCCCTAAAGGCCCATGGGTGCTGCAGACTAGAGCCGGTTCAGGCTCTGCAGGGATCCCAACAATGTTGGGATCTGCCCAGATACCTAACCGGCAGCTGGCTCAACCTCTCAGCATGCCGCTGTGAACCAGAGCCAGCTGCTCCTGTCCCCTCCACAGTCCAGTGCTCCAGTGAGCACAGAGCAAGTGACTGGCAGTCATTGCTCTGTGCTCAGAGCCAACCTGTCAAAGACTGCAAATCAGCAGACTTTGATCACTCAGTTCTAGGTGTAGAGCCAGAGGTGGACAGATGCAGCATCGGATCTATGTTGCATCCACTTAGGGGAATATGTATGTTTTGTTTTGTTTTTTTTATTACTGCACTTCTCTTTGAATGTTAGGGACATGCAAGCACATATGCCTTCACTTTGTAAAAATAAGATGTTCACCCCAGAGTGACATGTAAAATAGGATTACTATCATATATTCAATTTTCAGGGAAATCCTAATGTAAAATCTGCAAATATGAACTGTATAAGGTACAGTGCACTGAAAGTATTCATACCCCTTGAAATTTTCCACATATTGTCCTGTTACAACCAAAAACGTAAATGCATTTTATTGGGATTTTATCTGATAGACCAACATAAAGAGGCACATACAATGGGGCAAAAAAGTATTTAGTCAGCCACCAATTGTGTAAGTTCTCCCACTTAAAAAGATGAGAAAGACCTGTAATTGTCATCATAGGTATACCTCAACTATGAGAGACAAAATGTGGAAACAAATCCAGACAATCACATTGTCTTATTTTTGAAAGAATTTATTTGCAAATTATGGTGGAAAATAAGAATTTTGTCAATATCATAAGTTCATCTCAATACTTTGTTATATATCCTTTGTTGGCAATGACAGAGGTCAAACGTTTTCTGTAAGTCTTCACAAGGTTGTCACACACTGTTGCTGGTATGTTGGCCCATTCCTCCATGCAGATCTCCTCTAGAGCAGTGATGTTTTGGGGCTTGTCGCTGGGCAACACGGACTTTCAACTCCCGCCAACGGTTTTCTATGGGGTTGAGATCTGGAGATGGGCTAGGCCACTCCAGGACCTTGAAATGCTTCTTACGAAGCCACTCCTTCATTGCCCGGGCGGTGCGTTTGGGATCATTGTCATTCTGAAAGACCCAGCCACGTTTCATCTTCAATGCCATTGCTGATGGGAGGAGGTTTGCACTCAAAATCTCACGATACATGGCCCCATTTATTCTTTCATGTACACGGATCAGTCGTCCTGTTCCCTTTGCAGAGACCGGGCCATTCTAACACATGAATATGCTTTGATGTAAACCATTCCATTGTAGATCTGGCTGTATGTTTAGGGTTGTTGTCCTGCTGGAAGGTGAACCTCTGCCCCAGGCTCAAGTCTTTTGCAGACTTTAACAGGTTTTCTTCTAAGATTGCCCTGTATTTGGCTCCATCCACCTTCCCATCAATTCTGACCAGCTTTCCTGTCCCTGCTGAAGAAAAGTATCCCCACAACATGATGCTGCCACCACCATGTTTCATGGTGGGGATGGGGTGTTCTAGGTGATGTGCAGTGTTAGTTTTCCACCCCACATAGCGTTTTGCTTTTAGGCCAATAAGTTCAATTTTGGTCTCATTTGACCAGAGCACCTTCTTCCACGTTTCAACAATGGCTTTCTTCTTGCCACTCTTCCATAAAGGCCATATTTGTGGAGTGCACAACGAATAATTGTCCTGTGGAAGATTCTCCCACCTGAGCTGTGAATCTCTGCAGCTCCTCCAGAGTTACCATGGGCCTCTTGGCTGCTTCTCTGATTAATGCTCTCCTTGCCCGACCTGTCAGTTTACGTGGACGGCCATGTCTTGGTAGGTTTGCACTTTCCATTTTCAGATGATGGATTAAAAACAGTGCTCCGTGAGATGTTCAAAACTTGGGATTTTTTTTTTAAACCTAACACTGCTTTAAATTTCTTCACAACTTTATCCCAGACCTGTCTGGTGTGTTCCTTGGCCTTCATGATGCTGTTTGTTCACGGAGGTTCTCTAACAAACCTCTGAGGGCTTCATAGAATAGCTGTATTTATAATGGGATTAAATTACACCTAGGTGGACTCTATTTGCTAATTGGGTAACTTCCGAAGGAAATTGGTTCCACAAAATTTTAGTTAGGGGTATCAGCGTAAAGGGGGCTGTATACAAAACACACACCACACTTTTCAGATATTTGTAAAAAAAGAATTTCCTTCCAATACACAATTATGTGCCACATTGTGTTGGTCTATCACATAAAATACATTTACGTATTTGGTTGTAACATGACAAAATGTGAAAAATTTCAAGGGGTATGAATACTTTTTCAAGGCACTGTATTTGACTGAAACTGATTTAACAAAATATGTATTTTAAACCATGTGCATGTGGAAGACTTGGTCTTAGACAAGCATTAAATGTTTTAGCTGTCAAAACGTAAGAATGGTACCAATGCTAATCATGATTACTGCAAAAATCACACTTCATGGTAAGCAATTAAATAACCGGAAAAATATACATTTTATACACATTATAAAATAATTTTCTTAGAGTCCCTTGAAGTACACAGAATATCTTGTTTTGTGCAGGTATACTGCCACCTACAAGAGGTCCGACTTTACACTGGCAAACAAAAAAAATGTAAACCAGCTCAGGATAACCCCTCCTACTCCCAAGCATGCCACAATTTTGTGGTAAAGCACAAAGTACCAAGAGCAGCAGCATCATAAAACACAGATGGGGGGGGGGAGGAAAAATCCTGGATGGCCGCACACAGTTGAAGGCATCTTTATTGAAAGATTAAAATCCAAAAACAGTCATATCTTAGGCATAAAAGACAGGGAAAAACAGCTAACGTGTTTCACATCACAAACAGATGCTTAGTCATAGCTCAGATGGGTGGGACCCGTGTCTCTCCAAGAAAAGGATTTCATGGGGAGTACAAAATCATATTTTCTTTCTTCTTCATTGAAGGACATAGGAAGTCTTATATTGTCAGGATGTCAAAAAGCAGTTTAACAGGCCAAAAAAACCAAACTGGGGACTACCTGTAGCTCAAAGAGACACCTAAAAAGGTCCTTATGCCCAATGCTGGCATCAGAGGAGGCTTGAACATCCATCAGATAATACTTGGAGAATGCGTGAACAGAGGCAAGGCGGCAGCCTAGCAAACCTGGGAAACAGTAGCCAAATGCCAAAGGGCTCAGGAAAAGTAGCACGCCTTGACAGAAAAGGGTGGCTCTCGATGCCAAGGCCATAAGCTTAGATGAAACTCTTTCTGGCCATAAAGAAGTGGTGGAATGAGAAGCTGGTTCACCCATATGGGAACTATCAGGAATGACAGTCAGAATTGTTAGGTACATGTGAAGTTCTGGGCCGCAACACCATCTTACTCACGTGTAAGGCTAGAAGGCATTCTTTACAGTATAAGGCCACCAGCTCAAATTCGCACCTTACTGAGGTGAGAGCATCAAGAAATACAACCTTGTGAGTGAAGGTGAAAAGAGATCCCACAGAGTCACATGGTAGCCATCCTACGGAAAGATCTTGATCAAAGAATGGGAAGCCAGTAGTCTCTGGAACAAGACGGCAAGTGCAGAGACCTGACCCTTGTTTGTGCCGACGGCCAAATACTGGTTCAGATTCATCAAGTAGGGATGATTTTTGGCCTACTCATATTCTACCCACACCCAGCAAATTTGCAGTTTGATGGACTACCGAACAAACTGGCCACATCTGACAAGTTTGTCAGCCCGAATCCCCAGCTGCTAGAATATAAACAAAGCAACAGAAATCTGATGAAATGTCGCTGACCAAATATAGCTACAACTACAAATCTGAATGGCAGGACAGTACAGGTGATATTCCACCCAGCAAATGATGCCAGTGATCAATCCATCAGTGTTTGCACCTTTCACAGTAAAGACCAATGGAAAGCAAGAATCTTGTATTTAGATTTGAGGTAGCTCCTGGTGCTCAGCCTGAACAGCTTAAAGTGGATGTAAACCCGATTCATGAAATTTCACATAGGCACAAATGTCTGTAGTGTTTACTTTGTTTACTTATCTCTCTCCAAAGCCTTAAGTCCTTTGTCTTTCTGCAGTTTCATGCTCTGTTATCAGCATTATAACTGACAAGTTCTTTGAGACGGGAGATAAAACCAGCATGAGATTTGTGTTGGGGTCGGTGCTATAAATAGATTAGCAGAGCTTGTCTTGTGACAGCACAGCTCTGAAAGTATCTTTGTTCTTCTGCGTGCGTGTGCGCGTATGTGTGTGGAGTGCCTTTCCTCCAATCAGCTGTAACACAGTGTAAGCCCAGACACCACTCCTACTGCAGAATAAGGAAGTAAAGAATACATAATACAGCAAGCTGAAGACAGCAGATATACATGTAAAACTTATGTAGGGACACTGGTTTCATCCCAATCACAAAGTCAGTCTTAAAAAACAGGGCAAGTGCAGAGGCAATGTCATGGCTCTGGACCCCAAAAGCACTCCTGTAAAGGCCAACCTTTACCTTTACACAAGGGTCTGGAAAGCGGAACCCAGTACCCACAATGGCTGGTTCAGCACTCCAAAGTCAAGCGGAGGAAAGGCCAATGCAAATAGCTGCATTTATAAGACAAGCTTGGCAGCAATGTAGCAGGAATCTTATTATAAAAAATATCGCTAGCAAAAAAGTTTAGACCTTTTCAGCTGAATAAAAGGCATATTGTCCTAAGATACTAGGAAAAAAAAAAAGAAAAAAACTAATATGAAAACATGCTGGGATTATTAGGGGGTTATCTTGGGCTGGCAATTTTTTTTCTTGCCAATATCCAATCCTCCTGTGGGTGGCATTACAAGACTTCTTGTATCTCTTAAAGGAGAGATTGAGAAAATTATGTTTTAAGAAAGGTTGTCCCGATACTAGTATCGGTACCGATACCAAGTACTCGGGCAAATGCTTCCGATGCTTCACCAGGTACCTGGACAGTCAGCGGTGATCAGTGAGTGGGGGAGTTACAAGTCCCCCCCCCCCTCCGCTTTCAGGTGCTTTAAGTGAAATCTATACAGCAGTGATCGGTGCTTGTAACTCTCCCACACACGATCACACCGCTAACTTTCCTCGTATCGTTCTCCAGTCCCCCTCCATGCCCCCTCCATTCTGCTGTCCCATTCCTTTCTTCTTCTGTGTCCCCCTCTGTTCTGCTGCTGTCCCCCTCCAGTATTCCTCCATGTCCCGCTCCATTCTGCTGTCCCTCTCCATGTCATCCTCCTTCCTTTTCTGTATGAACAAAGTCAGAGATCACTGACTCTGTCCATTCACATAACTGAAACATTGTAACCTGTGATTACAATGTCTCCATTTATGAATGGAGAGGAGCCGCTGTCTTCTCTCCATTCATTTTCAGAGTGCAGTGCATTTGCAGAGAAAGGAACTGGAGAATCTCTAACCTCTGTCTCTTTCTCTGTCTCAAGGGGGAGATTTCAGGGGTCTTTTAAGAACCCTGATATCTCACAAAGTCCCCCAACAGGGCTGATTAAAAAAAGTATTGCAATAAATAATAAAAAAAAAGATTGTAAAAAATAATACATATTAAAATAAAAAAACACACAGACACCATGCACCCCCTCCCTCCCTAAAAAAAAAACAAAAAAAAAAAACACTGTCACGTGACATTAAAAAAAAATATCGGTAATCGGTGAGTACTTTAAAAAAAGTATTGGTACTTGTACTCGGTCTTAAAAAAGTGGTATCGGGACAACCCTAGTTTTAAGTTAAGACAATTAAATGGCATCACATTTTTTTCCTCGATATGCAAACATTTGAAATATTGTTTTTTTCTCTTATATTTTCTGTATTATGTACATTGTTTCTTGCAGAATATAAACAGGAAAATGTATAGTACAGCAGTTTATAGACAATATCTATCTGTCCCATGTGTTGCAGTCTCAACGGGTCAATTTGAAAAGAAACAGATCAGCGAAGAAAGACAGTGCATTGCAGTACAGGTTAACCTGCCACACATTGATAAATAGTGTAATAAAGTTGACCTATGACCAAATGGTAATGTTAATCCAAGATAAGTGCTTGCTGGGATAAATAAATAGTAACACAAGGCTACAATAAACCTTACTAGAGAAATATTAGTCCAAAACCCTCCAATATGGTTAGCTTAACCAAAATTTTCCTGACATGAACTCTGCTGGAGAAAAAAGATCCCCCATTATGAATTCAATTTAGCAGTGTGGGCAGCAATAGAAGGGAGCCGCAAGCAGAATTTTCTCTAGAAATTTCATGCTCTTATATACACCTCTACATAGCCCAACAATACTGCTAACCTGACTTTTATTTCAAACATCTGACTATAGTTCAACCATAAAGTATAAGAGGAAGTTCCTACAAAGTTCCCATACCATTGTGTGGGACTAGCTGACGGATCAGCTGCTATTTGTTGTTTTCTATAGAAGTTAACGAGCTGAACAAGGACATCGGATTAAGAAGCCAGCAGATTAAGGGCCAGTTCACACTACATGCAGTCCAGTGCGTTTTTTTTCTGAATCAAAAAATCATGGAAAGTGGGTTATATAGTTTTCAATGGCATAGTTTACACCAGTGCATGCAGTTCCAGTAAAAAAAAGCAGAACATGCTGCATTTTTTCCTGCACTGGACTGTACTGGAACGCTGTAACACACACGTCCTTATTTAAGGTTAAGAAAAAAAAAAAAAAAAAAAGCACTGGACTGCATCAAAAACACGCATTCAAAAAAGCACCTGGAACACAGCCGGACTGCGTTTCTATGGTGTGAACTGGCACTAAAACAATGTCATGAGCTTTGGAGCAAGGTCTAGTGTGAAGGGTAACTTCATTCCCAGAGTAAACCTTGCAGCCAACTTTTTTTTGCATATCGTGGATCATTAATACATTTTACACAACCTAGTCTGCAGACCCCAAGCCAAAAAACTTTCACAGAACAATTGATAACGGGCATAATCACCACATTTGTTAAATATCCGCATTCTGACAGGGGTGTCCGCTGTCACCGGGGCTGTTTGCCCTGGCGGTGGAGCCCCTGGCGGCCAAAATTCGGGCAGAATCCGGGATCAGGGGGCTTCAAATGGGAGTGGTGGAGGAGAAAATATCCTTGTATGCGGATGACACCATCCTGTATTTGAATGATGTCTCCTCCTCACTCCCAGTGGCTCTGCGGATGGTGGATGAATTTGGGTCCTTCTCGGGAGTTAGGATCAATTGGAGTAAATCTCTGATTTATCCCTTGAGCCCTAACAGACCTAGACCTCCCAGTCAGAGTCAGTTGGTATGGGTAGATAGGTTTAAATATCTGGGGATTCAGATAGGAGGACCAGTGGCCCAGTATTTGGATCTCAACCTAAACCCCTTACTGGCGCAGTTCTCTAAGAAGTGCACTGAATGGAGGTCGCTCCCCCTGACGCCAGTGGGGAGAGTGAATTTAATTAAGATGGTATTCCTCCCAAAATTCCTCTATCTGTTTAGGAACAGCCCAGTACAGATACCGGCCTCCTACTTTGCAAAAATAAAAGCTATAATTACCTCCTTTCTGTGGCTGGGGAAGGTGCCCAGGTTGGCGCTGACCACTCTGCAGCTGACATTGGGACAAGGGGGGTTGGCTCTTCCGGACTTCCAGGCATACTATTGGGCGGCTATATTGGTGACGGCCCGATGGTGGTTCTCCCAGCCCAGAGATAACCCCGCAGTAACCCTAGAGGCTGCGATCCTGGGCTCATATGCCGCTCTCAGCAACCTGGTGTTCCGTGGACCCAAGGCCTATCCGAACTTGACGACCCCAATGCGCATTACCATCGCGGTCTGGCAGAAGGCCAGGGCGTGTTTTCGGTCTGAAGGTAAAATATCCCCTCACACACCTCTATGGGGCAACCCCAATCTTCCTCACTTACGAACGGTGCCGGACCCACAGGTCTGGGCAACTAAAGGCATAGTGAATCTTAGACATCTGGTAACGGGGGGAAGGTTGATGACATTCCAGGAATTAAAAGGGAAATATGGACTGCCCAATTGGATGTTCTTTCGTTTCCTGCAGGTGAGGCACGCATTTCAGCATCAGTTTCCCGGGGGCATCAACCTTGAGTCGGACCCAGTGGAGAAGCTGCTCTCCACAAAAATTTTGGTAGCTCCCCTCTCGACAATATACTTTCATATAACAGCTGCCAGGCCCACAAAACTGGGGAAAATATTCATAAAGTGGAAGGAGGACTTGCCCTCTCTCGAGGAGGAGGAGTGGGAGACGTGTCTCTCTTCATACGTCTCCAACTTGATCTCTGCCAGAGACCGGTTCCTGCAATTAAAATTCCTGCATAGGGCCTATTATACGCCACGCAAATTGGCAATTATTTATCCAGACAGGTCTCCGGCCTGCCCACGATGCAGAGATTTGGACGCCTCTTTCTTGCACATGACGTGGTCATGTCCTGGATTGCGGGGGTATTGGGAGCAGGTCCTGGCGGACGTCAACCAGACAGTGGGGACTACGATTCCACTATGCCCACGTGCATTGTTGCTGAATGTATTGGTGGACTCTGGTGTAGGGAAGTATGCCAAATTGTTTATAGCATTTGCCACATATTACGCCCGAAGGGAGATTCTGTTGAGATGGAAGTTGGGTGAGCCGCCTACCGTCAATGCCTGGAGAAAGACCCTAAATACTGTTTTGCCATTATATAAGATAACATATGTTAACAGGAATTGTCCGTCTAAATTTGATAAGATATGGTCTTCGTGGATTGACTCCTGGGGATCTCTCCCATTGGAGGTCTCTCCACCTAGCCCTGGTTTGGATCCGTAGATCAGACTGGTAGAGATCTAATGCATGCCGATTTACGAAAGGCTATTGCTGGTGGGCTTCCATTCTCCCCTCCCTCTTCCCGGTCCCTCTCCCCCTCCCTTCCCATATGATCCTGCCGGTCTCCTCTCCCCCCCCCTCTCAGATGCTCATTCTGTAATAATTAGTTAGGGTAAGGGGATCTCCCCCTTCGACAAGGAATCACTGCCAGATCTTGAATAGATCAACAGTTGTCTGATCCTTTGGACATATCTACTGGTAATGCAAATACCTATGTGACGATTTCAATGGATGTAATACATTAACGTTCCTTCTTTCCACATGTATGATGCATTGTACACTGACGTGTTTGTTTTGATTGCAATAAAATTTACCTTTGTTAAAAAAAAAAATATCCGCATTCTATGTTTCTAGACTCAGTGGGCTATCTTTGGCTGCAGTAGCCATTAGTATGGCTAGATCCTATTAAGGATCTGTTTTCCCCCCATGTATTATCGGACCTTTTTGCGGCTCCGTTGGCTCCATGTATATTTGAAATCACTTGCCCTCGCTTAAGAATTTGCAAAAATATTTGAAATTCAGTAAGTTCCACTGTTCCTCTAGAAATTTGCTGCACCATATTTTTATTTTGTGAGTACAACTATTAAAATTGGCTTTATTTGTTTTTTCAGTTAAAATTTTCAAAATTCATTGTTCATCTAGATCGTGGGTAAATATAATATTATAATCCAAATAAAGGTACCTTTCTGTTGTTCGTTCTTGACCTCTTTTTCCACAAGTTTTCAAACACGTCTTTTTAAACAAATTTGTCTATGTAATAATCGTGATTTTAATGGCATTGTATCTCATTTCAGACAGAGAAATTTGTTCTCTTATCTGTTTCGTCTTTCAATCTTGGCCATGTCCTGAAGAAGCCCAACGGCGCAACGCGTAGACGCACAAGGGCTCACTGCACTATAAACACAGATGTATATATGCTACGATTTTTTACTCTTTTTTAAGTTTATAGTTTATATTTTTCAATAAACTTGACTGTTTATACCGTTTCCTTCTCCACTGTTTCCTGGCCTTCAAAGTCCGCCTTTTTTGGTAATACCTTTAGTACCCCCCATTGTTCCCTCAATTGATAATGGGCATATGACACCAGTTTTGATCCTTTTGGGAGTGTTTTGAACTTGTTTAGGTACCTTTAAGCTCACCTGCTTACTAGCAACATGAATCTATAACCTAATTCCTCCTTTTGACTTAATATGTTGCTGTAGCAAGGGTTACCTGGGTTTGGTGTGTCATCAGACTCTGGTGCACAACTGTCTATATCTCTGGATTTACTTATTGGTTTTCAAGTGGATTTCATTCACTGTAACCTATGCATTTTTCATCATACCCTTCCAATTGCCAATGTTTGTGACAGTTTTTTTTGTAATAATCACTACTACAATTACATCTTTTTATAGCTGGGAAATGTTTAGAAAAAAAGCAATATTGCTTAAAGTTAACCTGTACTGAGAAGTGCGGGTGGTCTTTGCTGACTTCAATAGAAAATTCTAGTTGTCTTGCTGTAATGCAAATTCTACAGCTTCAATATTTTCTCAGTCTCTACCTTTGAGCAAGTATGCAGACCAGGATTCTGTGCAGGCATAACATACATATTCCCAGTCTAGGCTTCAAGAGGTAGCCAGGCAACTAACATTTTTATAGGGCGAGCACAATAGCTGACTTTATATTTGTATTTGTATTAATCAGTTGATCTGTGGTCATTTTTTAGTTTTTTTTCAAAAAGTAGAACTAAAAAGTCAAAACGTTTTTTTTTATTTAGTTTTGGACAGAGTGGAGAGTAATTAGAACACCTGTCGGGTTTTTATTGTTGTTTGTGCCTCTGTTAGGGAGATTCAGCCTCTCTATCATGTCATATCTTGCCGTGCTTACTGTTATTATTCAGAGTGAAAGTAAAAAAAAAATCCCAAATTGTGGTTTGTCCCCAGAACAGCAATATCTTCTAATGGGGACACCAGATCTGGTGACACAAGTGACTTCTCAATTCTGGTTTTGACAAATGAAGGGAAATCTCCCCAAAGGGACAAATATCGCAAAACAATCCGACAAAGTTATAAACCTCCCATATTCTATCTGAAAAAAAAAAAAAGTTTTGCCTATAGTCCTACTTAAAGTTTTGGATTGAATAGTGAATGGTTAAAGCCACCAAAAGTGACAACCATAGGATGATAGATTTTTCATCACTTGCTGCCCTCGTTGCAATGGTGAACAGTGCAAATAGAGAAACAGAAAACTGCTCAGTGCAGATGCAGAGAGCAATAAAAAACTGACAAGTCTTTTAATCCTTCCACACTATCCAAATTTTTGGCTATACAAACTTAGCATAAAAGTGAACATTAGTCATAGCATTTCATCACATTTGTTAATTTTTTTTACATAACTTGCATAATATTACAACACCCTGATTTCACTTTTAGCATCAACATTTGCATCAAAACAGAATTTCAAGAACATGTTTAATCAGAGCAGGATTTAGCCTTATGCGGCATTTCACAGAGAAGTTTCTGTGGTGGGATATTTCCATAAGAAAATAAACACTTGATTTTTACATGCAAACATGCATGTAGTAACAAGCGATACTAGCAAGACTCAGGGTAACCACAAACTGGTTAAGTTGGTTACCTTCAATATAAAAGAAAAACGTGACAAGCACAAAGGAACTCTTCTATGAGGACAATTCAGTGATATAGGTACAAATCTTTATTAAAGACTATCCAAAAGTAAAATTCCATATATAGATAACTATTAAACTACAACCCTATTCCCAGTACACATTAAAAGACCTAAAGTCTGGAGGAGGAAAAGGTGGCCACCATTTTCTAAATCACCTCATACAACTCTCATTCTCACACACACACACACATACACCAATAAATATTGATTGGTCATACAATCTGTTGGATTGAAGGTAAAGTCATCAGGTGATCAATAGAAATTAGTCAATCATGATAACTGGCATAGTCTTATAGTGACAGACATATCCGATCACCAATAGTTTAACCACAGATGTAACGATCTTATAAATATTGTAAAGTGCAGTTGTGGTGTAGCATTTCCATTTCTTTTCAGTAGTACCAGCTTGTGACAATTGCAGCCTCCGTTTCACACTGTGAATATTGTCTATTCAGAGTAATTCAGTAGTAAATAGCACAGTCACTGAAGCATGACAGCTAGACGATACAAAATAAAATTGAAACTGACTTTACCATATGCTGGAGCTGAACGGCAAGCAGTGTGTCATGAAAAGCAGCAGGGGAATCCGAGTACAGGAACCGGCATTCAGAAGAGATCTGTACGATCTGTTAGTAGCTGTCTCTGATGCTGGAAACAGGGATCCCACTTGCTAGACACAGTGCAGTTTCCTGCTTTCACGGTGCTTGCTGTAATCAGCTGTTTATGTAAATTCAAGGCTTCGTCAGTAGTACACTTAGAGTATCCGCTGTCTGGGCTGCAGATGTCAGGCTCTGATGCTGGCATTTAGTCAGAGGGAAGCGAAGAGGTTTAGAGGCATTTCAGTAGGTGAATAGGTGGTCATCCATGGATCCTCCTCACAGATACCAGATACTGATGCTTACATGTTTCGCTAATTAATTAGCTTCCTCAGAGCATCATACTCTAAGTGTACTACTGACGAGGACTTGAATTTACATAAACAGCTGATTACAGCAAGCACCGTGAAAGCAGGAAGCTGCACTGTGTCTAGCAAGTGTGATACCTGTTTCCAGCATCAGAGACAGCTACTAACAGATCGTACAGATCTCTTCTTAAAGCCGGTTCCTGTACTCGGATTCCCCCGCTGCTTTTCATAACACACTGCTTGCCGTTCAGCTCCAGCATATGGTAAAGTCAGTTTCAATTTCATTTCGTATCGTCTAGCTGTCATGCTTCAGTGACTGTGCTATTTAATACTGAATTACTCTGAATAGACAATATTCACAGTGTGAAACTGAGGCTGCAATTGTCACAAGCTGGTATTACTGAAAAGAAATGGAAATGCTACACCACACCTGCACTTTACAATATTTATAAGATTGTTACATCTGTGGTTAAACTATTGGGGATCGGATATGTCTGTCACTATAAGACTATGCCAGTTATCATGATTGACTAATTTCTATTGATCACCTGATGACTTTACCTTCAATCCAACAGATTGTATGACCAATCAATATCTATTGGTGTATGTGTGTGTGTGAGAATGAGAGTTGTATGAGGTGATTTAGAAAATGGTGGCCACCTTTTCCTCCTCCAGACTTTAGGTCTTTTAATGTGTACTGGGAATAGGGTTGTAGTTTAATAGTTATCTATATATAGAATTTTACTTTTGGATAGTCTTTAATAAAGATTTGTACCTATATCACTGAATTGTCCTCATAGAAGAGTTCCTTTGTGCTTGTCACGTTTTTCTTTTGGATGTAATTATAACTCAGAGGACTACTAAATCCTAGTGTCTCTGGATTGCTATTTATTATCCGAGATACTTGGTTTAGACGGTGGAACCGTTTAGAAATCCCATTACAGGTTCAGGCCAAGATATGGCCAGTATGTTCTAAAGGGGGATTGTCGGATCGGTATTTAGGAGCAGTTGAGAATCCCCTTTTGTTTTTCTTCTTTTTTTCTTTGATTACCTTCAATATAATCTGTCAAAATGCCAACCCATGTATAGGGCAAACACAGATGTCCACTGCTGAAGAATATTCATTCACGATCAATGACGTGGGATGAATAAAATCTGGTTGTAGAATTAATAAAATAACATGCCAAAGCGAGACTGCATCTACTCTGAGTAAACCGTTCTTATGGTATAGTATTTGCCACACATTTTAAAAAAATGCAAAAGTTTCCAACACCAACCCTGTGACCTTAAAAAAAAAAAAAATCACTATTCTATTGAAAACCTACCTCACACGTTTATAGGTGTCAGTACTTTCTTCAACAAGTGTTCTTTTGGGAAGGGGAAAGAGAGACATTACATGACAAAATAAAATAAAAAGAAAATGATACACACATTGGTTAGGAACCACTGTTAAAAGTGGCAGAACAAAAAACAAATGTGGGGCACAGTGCTGAATATAGTAGTAAAGAAACAATTACACCTATGGAGTATATATTTGGGAACGGGATATATATGTCATGACATGCCTAAAGCAACAGAAATAAAATAGGGGGAGATTCTTGACAAAGTTTGAAATTTACTTCAAATAAAAGGGACAATAGATGCTGAACGTGTGATATAAAGACAAATGGCAAACACCTCTATATGATTTCTAAAATCAATGTCAAGACATTAATGTGAGGGAGGTTAATAAATTAAGTGGATCTATTAAAAATATACTGAAGGTTAACAATATATTAAGATGACTTACCCTGGGCACAGCTTATCTGCCTTTTTCTCATGCAGCAGAGCGCAGTCATAGCAGAAAACGTGCTTGCAAGGAATCTGAACATAGGAAAAAATATTTCTGGCATAAGCATTTTTACAAAGTTCACCAATTAAAGTGCCAAAAGGCATATGTAGCTGTTTATCCACATATATTTCATATCTAAATTACAGCAGGCTATGCTATGCATTTCACAAATATCGACTAAACCATTATTTTTTGTAGTTACGCAATGTTCTCATCACCATACTTCCATATGCATTATCTAGAGGTTCACAGCCAGAACCTTAATTTCTAGCCATAAGTGTGATCCGATAAATAAACTATTACTTACCATGCGTCCATATATCTTGATAGGCAAGCCACATTTGTCACAGAAATGAACAGGAGTATCATCCTTTTCTCCAATAAGATTTAGCTGAGAACAGAAGAATTACAAGTTTACCAAAATAGAACCATGTGAAGGCACAGAGGAAATCAAGCAAGGTCTACTTAAAGGGTTTGATTTACTAAAACTGGAGTGTGCAAAATCTGCTGTAGCTGTGCATAGTAGCCAATCAGCTTCTAACTTCATCTTGTTCAATGAAGCTTTGACAAAAAAAAAAAAAAAAACTGGAAGCAGATTGGTTTCTATTCTATGTAGAGCTGCATCAGATTTTGCACTCTCCAATTGTAAATCAAAGCCAAATGGGTTGATTTTTTATGGGCTTCATAACAAATACCACATGCCAATTATCAGTTTTTTATTTCTGAAAAATAGTTTTATGTATATTTTTTTCTAATTTAACTTCACCAACTTAGACTATTGTGTTCAAATCACCAGTGAACTATATAACATCTCCTTCCATGATTCAGAGATTAGGAGGTGTCATGTAGTCCTGCTCTAGGGTGACAATGCTGCTTCTTCACAAATACAGTACAGCAAGTGATTGTTGTCGCCCTAGGACAGAAAGTGTACTCAAAAAAAAAAATCACCAAGTGAAAAGAAAGAAAAACATACTAAATGTAGCCATATTACATAGTACATGTTTTATTGATGGGTTTAAAAAACAAGTGCAAAAACAAAAAAAAACACCCTACAACCCCCTAGTCTCTGCTGCACTTACCTATGTGGGTCCCACAGCCTGGAGATGTAGTCCCGTTCTTTTTCCCCTTCTTTCCTTAGGTCTTGCAGGACGGATCAGAATGATTCAATTTGGTCAAAGTGGTCATATGCCAACATATAACCAATCAGAATTGTTCCGATTCATCCTGGAATCCCCCAGGAAAGAAGGAAGAAGAAAAAAAGGATTTCCCTGGATGTGTGGGCATTGACAGCTAATCACTGAGAGTTAAGTGCAGCGGGGGCCGGGGGTATGGCGGATGCAGGATGTTAGTTCACCTTTTCATTATTTGTGAAAAGGTGAACTTACACTTTAAAGACTTAAATACTCTTACACTTCAGTCACCTATAATGAAATATTTGGTTGCACTGCCATTAGCGATGCACTGAAACTTCGGACGATAACAGGCTTTTTTATCTTTTTAAAAAAAACGTCAATTTCAGTTTTGGCCAAGTGCATCCTAAATGTTCGGTTTCAGTACCAAAATTTTCATTTTGGTGCACCACTAACTGCCATCTATATAAACATGAGCTTAGTTCCAAGGAATTACTTTAAATTCCAAAGCACATTCATTCCTGCATTTAATTTTTTATACATCTTATCCACAGCTGTATGATGCCAAGAGAAAAACAATATCCAAGCCAGTCAAGGAAAAATGTAAATTGAATAGGATGGACAGCCTCATAGGTAAATAGGTAGACACAAAAATGGGCAGGGCACAACCATCCAAGGTTTGATCACAAAATGAATAAGCCCTCCAAGGGCCATGGTGTCATATTTATAAAAGCTACACTTGGAATGACAGATGAAAGAACTTTGCCTTTTTTTCCCCAGGTAATCCAATTTGACAAAGGGAATTTTTTTATTCATTTAGATGTGAGCTGAAACAAAATCAATCCCAACAAATCCCATTTTTACTATTTGGTGCGTGAATAAATAGCTTATAGGAAAACCCAGCCATGGTACTGTGTGTAAGAAATAGTGTTAATATATTCACATCAAATATAAGAAATCATTTCACACTTCTTGAATTACCGGAAAAAGCATTTTAATCACTTACGGACCACCAGCCGTCATTATACGGCGGTACTTTGAAGTGGAATATTCTTGTTATGGCAGCAGATAGCTGCCAAAACCCCGGTATCCACTTCTTCAGCAGGCGATCCGCTTTCAGATAAAAGTGGTCTCTTCGGCGGATTCACCGCGAGAACACTTTAATAGGTGGCAGGAGAGGGGCCTCCCCTCCCACCTCTCTCTGGTGCCCTCTGCCACTTACTGGAGCCCCCGGCAGTGGCAGAGGTGATCGCGTCCTCTTCCGTGTTAGGTATGGAGACAAGTGAGGAGAAGATGGCCCCCGCTCGGCTCCATACAACTGCAGGGCGGAAGCGATGTTAAAAAACGTCACTTCTGCCCATAGCTCTTAAAAAGGACATTTTTAATGCATTTATTTTTTATTGCATTTTAGTGTAAATATGAGATCTGAGGTTTTTTTGACCCCAGATCTCATATTTAGGAGGTCCTGTCACAAGGGATGTTTACATTCCTTGTAATAGGAAAAAAAGTGTCACCATTTTTTTTTTTAAATTATTATAAGAACGGTGTTTAAAAAAAAAAAAAAAAAAAAAAAAAAAAGGTAAAATCACAGTGATCGGTAGAGCGAGAACAATAATTCTAGCCCTAGACCTCCTCTGTGACTCAAAACATGCAACCTGTAGAATTTTTTAAACATCGCATATGGAGATTTTTAAGGATAAAACTTTGTCGACATTCCACGAGCGGGCGCAATTTTGAAGCATGACATGTTGGGTATCAATTTACTCGGTATAACATCATCTTTAACAATATAAAAAATTGGGCTAACTTTACTGTTGTCTAATTTTTTAATTCAAAAAAGTGTATTTTTTCCCAAAAAAGTGCACTTGCAAGACCGCTGCACAAATATGGTGCGACAAAGTATTGCAACGACCGCCATTTTACTCTAGGGTGTTAGAAAAAATATATATATATAAAGTTTGGGGGTTTTAAGTAATTTTCTACCAAATAAAATGATTTTAACTTGTAAACAACAAGTCTAAAAATAGGCCCGGTCTTAAAGTGATTAAAAGTGTTAGTACAGTGATGTGTTCAATTAAGTACTTTGCATAAGCCAAGTTGTTCACAAAACAAATACAGAAATCAGCTGTGACCAAAATAATTCCTTATAACAACCGTTCTACATCGACACTGTACCTTGAAATCCCAAAATAGGTGTGCTGGAAATCTCCGCTGATTGCCAAACATGTCACTTGTTTTATTTTCATATCTTTCTTCTTCATTATAATCAAAACCTTCTTGAGACAAAAAAAATATAGATTTGTTTTACAGTGAAAGAGGGAGTTTACAAAGTACTATCACACACCATGTCACAATTAACAGCAGAAAAATTAAAGCCTAACTCTGGGTTTGATTCCAATTTACAGTGTTTGTTTGGACCGGGCTGGTACAAGCAAACTATTTCCTTCACTAATACACAAGTTTTTATGTAGCATCAGCTACATAAAGTATAAAGCGCCAGCAGCAGTATTGGGATTTCCGGTCCCATTCCCAGAACAAAACTGAGTCAGGCTGAGTGCTATTCACAGGAAGCTTTGTATTTTAACAATGAATACAAAGATTCCTCTGAATTCCTCCATGTGCCTCGTTTGTGTGGATGGAGGAATCTCACCAATAACACCAGTATTGAAGTGTGAACAGGACACATTGTTTTCTATGTGCCCTAGCAGTGACCTGCGTTTGTTCAGTGCAGAAAACACCAATCACTGCACACAGTCTAAACGAGCACCAAATAAAAAAAGAAATATATCCAAATAGAATGTATACTGCAGAAAGGAAACAAATACTAGCCAATAGTACAATATACCTTCTTCACCTTGCTGAGACTTGGCAGGGATCCTGCTCATATTTCTTGGGGGTCGAGGTGAGGGTTTACTTTTATTTGGATGCTTTGAAATGAGCTTAATTGGAATTCGCCGTCTGACATCCAATCCACTCAAGGATCCCATACTGTTTGTACCTTGTAAATCATTGTCTACAAAAAGATAAATGACAAATTAGATACAGGTTTACAAGTACTTCAATAGTGTTTATAATAATACTTCTTTGAAGATTTTTTTTTTTTTTAACCATGTGGTTTATGGTACCATTTACACTTGCAATTTGGGCTATAAACGATCATATGCAGGAACTGCAAGAGGCAGCCCCATTTAAAGCTGCAGCAAATCATGGCCGCTCGCATGTAATCACTCATGGACCAATTATGTGCTAGTGATCAGCCCTCGGTGCAGACTGTTTGCAGCCTCGGCTAATCACTTGCAGGTAATAACTCGCATATGATTGCACACAGACCTATTTGCAAGTGTGAATGGGGCCTTAGTGTTATTGGAATGAAACTGCGCATGTGGTGTAACAATCACTGTGGAGAATTGCGCGGTCATGCAATGCTGTACCCAAACAAAATTTTTTATAATGTTTTTCACACAAATAGAGCTTGTATTTGGTGGTATTTATTCAACGGTTTTTTTTTTTTTGCTTAAGCAAAAAAAAAAATGAAAACAAAAAAAAGCCCGAAAATTTTGAAAAAAAAAACAAACGTTTTTCTCAGTTTCTGTCAGAAAATTTTGTAAATATGTAATTTTATCTCCTTCGCTGATGTGCGGTGATATGTGCGCTGATGAGGCGGCACTTATGGGCACAAATTGGTATCACTGCTGGGGCTACACTGATAATCAGTGCCAGGGACACGGCGGACCAGCGCAACAGCAGTGCCGTCATATGGCATCATCTCAGAATGAGAGGGGATCTCGCCCGCGATCATTTTACTATATAGCGAGCGGGGGTGGTTAAAAAAAAAAGTTGCCACCATGATATTGATATGGCGATAACCCCAGCCTGGAGCCACAAGATGCCTTAGGAACACCCTGGACACCCTATTTGAAGGCAGTCTAAATCCCAAGCTCTGGGGGATGGCCACAGTACTAACACTGGAAAATGGTGTGGGCACTGATTGATGAAAACCGAATGAAGGAGGACTGGGATGAAAAAAGAAGCCTGACTATGGGGAACAGAGTGCAATGACAGCGAATGACCCAAGCAAGGATGGAAGAGTAACAGGGTGGAATTAGGTGTCTAGCTGCACACAGCACTCAGAATGCAATGGTCCAAGCTCTAACAAAGGAAGACTTTGGGACAGAAGATGACCAAGAAGTAAGAAAACCCTGGGACATAAGAACAAAACAGAAGAATAGGAAGGAAGACGGCCAAGATGGAAAAACAAGAAAGGGTAAGAAGATGACTTTGAAGCGGAAGACCACAATGGAAAAACAAGAGGAAAAAACATTTTGGGACGGAAGAAAAACGACCAAGACGGAAGAACGGGAGGAAAAACGACCAAGACGGAAGAACGGGAGGAAAAACGACCAAGACGGAAGAACGGGAGGAAAAACGACCAAGACGGAAGAACGGGAGGAAAAACGACCAAGACGGAAGAACGGGAGGAAAAACGACCAAGACGGAAGAACGGGAAGAAAAACGACCAAGACGGAAGAACGGGAAGAAAAACGACCAAGACGGAAGAACGACCAAGACGGAAGAACGGGAAGAAAAACGACCAAGACGGAAGAACGACCAAGACGGAAGAACGGGAAGAAAAACGACCAAGACGGAAGAACGACCAAGATGGAAGAACGGGAAGAAAAACGACAAAGACGTAGGAACGGGAGGTAAAACAACAAAGACGTAGGAACGGGAGGAAAAACAACAAAGACGTAGGAACGGGAGGAAAAACAACAAAGACGGAAGAACGGGAAGAAAAACGACAAAGACGGAAGAACGGGAGGAAAAACGACAAAGACAGAAGAACGGGAGGAAGAAGACTTTGGGACAAAAGACCAAAATCTGGCTGGGCACAACACTAACAGGGGATGGCCGATGAATGATGGAGGAAGATGAAGACTTGGCCTAACACAGTACAGACAGGAGGAGGGCGGGTGACTGATGGAAGAAGTGTGTCTGGGCACTGCCAGGAACATGTGATCGGTGATAGAGGAAGGCCGGGCACTGTTGCCCTGATAAGGAAGCTGGCGGGGCCAGGCCTCATCCTCCGCCTGAGTATAAGGAGGCAGACACAGCAGCCGTGAGGGCCGCACACCATAGCCGGGACTGGGCAGATTGCGGGGACAGACATGGCGCTATGATACACCCAGCAGGGCCGGCACATAGGGGCGTAGTGAGAAGCCCTGGCCGTCGTCCCCCCGATACTCACCGCTATGGTCCATGATGCGGCGCGGAGCACTCCGGGAGCGGAAGTCGCACAACGTTCACAGGAAAGGGAAGGAGCGCCGCTGTCGGGAGCGCGCGTGAGAGATGTCCAGAACGCGCTTGTCGGCCAGGCGCGTCCCTGTAGGCCGAAAATCGCCGCGCCGGGACATCCGCCAATCACAGCATGGCCGCCCCTCAGTTCAGCTCAGGCCACGTCAAGAGATTCTGAAACTCTCCAACCACAAGATGGCAGCCGCACGTCCCCAGGCCTAAACACCGACCGGAAGTGGAAGTTTTGGATCGCGAGATCGGCCCGGGCTCCCGGAAGCTCCACGTCAGTCAGAGGAGAGATCAGGAGGACCCGGAGACATGGTGAGTGTACCAGAGCCTAGTGTATGCAAAACTAACCCGACTACATTACAGACTCCTGTACACCAGACATTGACTTACCTCTAGACCCAACACAGGGAGGGGACATGGCCCGACACCTCCAGACCCAACACAGGAAGGGGACATGGCCCGACACCTCTAGACCCAACACAAGGAGGGGACATGGCCCGACACCTCCAGACCCAACACAGGAAGGGGACATGGCCCGACACCTCTAGACCCAACACAAGGAGGGGACATGGCCCGACACCTCCAGACCCAACACAAGGAGGGGACATGGCCCGACACCTCTAGACCCAACACAAGGAGGGGACATGGCCCGACACCTCTAGACCCAACACAAGGAGGGGACATGGCCCGACACCTCTAGACCCAACACAAGGAGGGGACATGGCCCGACACCTCTAGACCCAACACAAGGAGGGGACATGGCCCGACACCTCTAGACCCAACACAAGGAGGGGACATGGCCCGACACCTCTAGACCCAACACAAGGAGGGGACATGGCCCGACACCTCTAGACCCAACACAAGGAGGGGACATGGCTGGACACCTCCAGACCCAACACAAGGAGGGGACATGGCCCGACACCTCTAGACCCAACACAAGGAGGGGACATGGCCCGACACCTCTAGACCCAACACAAGGAGGGGACATGGCCCGACACCTCCAGACCCAACACAAGGAGGGGACATGGCCCGACACCTCCAGACCCAACACAGGAAGGGGACATGGCCCGACACCTCTAGACCCAACACAAGGAGGGGACATGGCCCGACACCTCCAGACCCAACACAGGAAGGGGACATGGCCCGACACCTCTAGACCCAACACAAGGAGGGGACATGGCCCGACACCTCTAGACCCAACACAAGGAGGGGACATGGCCCGACACCTCCAGACCCAACACAAGGAGGGGACATGGCCCGACACCTCTAGACCCAACACAAGGAGGGGACATGGCCCGACACCTCTAGACCCAACACAAGGAGGGGACATGGCCCGACACCTCCAGACCCAACACAAGGAGGGGACATGGCCCGACACCTCTAGACCCAACACAAGGAGGGGACATGGCCCGACACCTCTAGACCCAACACAAGGAGGGGACATGGCCCGACACCTCTAGACCCAACACAAGGAGGGGACATGGCCCGACACCTCTAGACCCAACACAAGGAGGGGACATGGCCCGACACCTCCAGACCCAACACAAGGAGGGGACATGGCCCGACACCTCCAGACCCAACACAAGGAGGGGGCATGGCCCGACACCTCCAGACCCAACACAAGGAGGGGGCATGGCCCGACACCTCCAGACCCAACACAAGGAGGGGACATGGCCCGACACCTCCAGACCCAACACAAGGAGGGGACATGGCCCGACACCTCCAGACCCAACACAAGGAGGGGACATGGCCCGACACCTCTAGACCCAACACAAGGAGGGGACATGGCCCGACACCTCTAGACCCAACACAAGGAGGGGACATGGCCCGACACCTCTAGACCCAACACAAGGAGGGGACATGGCCCGACACCTCTAGACCCAACACAAGGAGGGGACATGGCCCGACACCTCTAGACCCAACACAAGGAGGGGACATGGCCCGACACCTCTAGACCCAACACAAGGAGGGGACATGGCCCGACACCTCCAGACCCAACACAAGGAGGGGACATGGCCCGACACCTCCAGACCCAACACAGGAAGGGGACATGGCCCGACACCTCTAGACCCAACACAAGGAGGGGACATGGCCCGACACCTCCAGACCCAACACAGGAAGGGGACATGGCCCGACACCTCTAGACCCAACACAAGGAGGGGACATGGCCCGACACCTCTAGACCCAACACAAGGAGGGGGCATGGCCCGACACCTCCAGACCCAACACAAGGAGGGGACATGGCCCGACACCTCCAGACCCAACACAAGGAGGGGACATGGCCCGACACCTCCAGACCCAACACAGGAAGGGGACATGGCCCGACACCTCTAGACCCAACACAAGGAGGGGACATGGCCCGACACCTCCAGACCCAACACAGGAAGGGGACATGGCCCGACACCTCTAGACCCAACACAAGGAGGGGACATGGCCCGACACCTCTAGACCCAACACAAGGAGGGGGCATGGCCCGACACCTCCAGACCCAACACAAGGAGGGGACATGGCCCGACACCTCCAGACCCAACACAAGGAGGGGACATGGCCCGACACCTCCAGACCCAACACAAGGAGGGGACATGGCCCGACACCTCCAGACCCAACACAAGGAGGGGACATGGCCCGACACCTCCAGACCCAACACAAGGAGGGGACATGGCCCGACACCTCCAGACCCAACACAAGGAGGGGACATGGCCCGACACCTCCAGACCCAACACAAGGAGGGGACATGGCCCGACACCCCCAGACCCAACACAAGGAGGGGACATGGCCCGACACCTCCAGACCCAACACAAGGAGGGGACATGGCCCGACACCTCCAGACCCAACACAAGGAGGGGACATGGCCCGACACCTCCAGACCCAACACAAGGAGGGGACATGGCCCGACACCTCCAGACCCAACACAAGGAGGGGACATGGCCCGACACCTCCAGACCCAACACAAGGATTGGACATGGCCCGACACCTCCAGACCCAACACAAGGAGGGGACATGGCCCGACACCTCCAGACCCAACACAAGGAGGGGACATGGCCCGACACCTCTAGACCCAACACAAGGAGGGGACATGGCCCGACACCTCTAGACCCAACACAAGGAGGGGACATGGCCCGACACCTCCAGACCCAACACAAGGAGGGGACATGGCCCGACACCTCCAGACCCAACACAAGGAGGGGGCATGGCCCGACACCTCCAGACCCAACACAAGGAGGGGACATGGCCCGACACCTCCAGACCCAACACAAGGAGGGGACATGGCCCGACACCTCCAGACCCAACACAAGGAGGGGACATGGCCCGACACCTCCAGACCCAACACAAGGAGGGGACATGGCCCGACACCTCCAGACCCAACACAAGGAGGGGACATGGCCCGACACCTCTAGACCCAACACAAGGAGGGGACATGGCCCGACACCTCCAGACCCAACACAAGGAGGGGACATGGCCCGACACCTCTAGACCCAACACAAGGAGGGGACATGGCTGGACACCTCCAGACCCAACACAGGGAGGGGTCATGGCCCGACGCCTCCAGACCCAACACAGGGAGGGGACATGGAACTCATAGACTGCAGGGTCCCATGGCCTGACATCTCTACAGGGAGGATGATCGGGGGTGTACAAATCATTCGTAAGACCCCATCTGGAATATGCAGTTTAGTTTTTGGCACCAGTTCTCAAAAAACATATCGGGGAACTGGAGAAAGTGCAGAGAAGGGCAACCAAACTGATAAGAGGCATAGAGGAGCTCAGCTATGAGGAAAGATTAGAGGAACTGAATCTACTCCGTCTTGAGAAAAGGAGATTAAAGGAATGAATTCTATGCATTAAGGTGAAAAAAAACTCCTGTGATGCAGCAGCCCCTGTTTTACTTACCTGAACCCGATCGTTCCAGTGACCGGGACGAGCACACCAGCTCCAGCTGCTGTCTCGTGTCCTCATTGGATAGATTGATAGCAGCGTAGCCATTGGACCCCACACGGGTGCTCCGAGGGAGAGTGGCTCTCCAACGGGGCACTCGAGAAGAGGAGAAGCCAGGAGCGCCGCTGGGGAACCCCAGAAAATGGAGGATCAGGGCTGCTCTGTGCAAAACCCTTGCACAGAGCAGGCAAGTATGACATATTTGTTATTTAAAAAAAAAAACCTTTACAATCACTTTAACCACTTCCATACAGGGCATTTTCGCCCCCTTCCTGTCCAGGCCAATTTTCAGTTTTTACTGCTGTCGCATTTTAAATGACAATTGAGCGGTCATGCAATACTGTACCCAGATGAAATTTTTATCATTTTTTTCCCCACACAAATAGAGCTTTTTTTTTGGTGGTATTTGATTACCTCTGTGGTTTTTATTTCTTGCGCTATAAACAAAAGAAGAGGGACAAGTTTGAAAAAAAACAATATTTTTTATTTTTTGCTATAATAAATATCCCAATTTTTAAAAATAAAACAACAATTTTTTTCCTCAGTTTAGGGCGATATGTAGTCTTCTACATATTTTTGGTAAAAAAAAAAAAAAAAAATCACAATAAGCGTATATTGATTGGTTTGCGCAAAAGTTATAGCGTCTACAAAATAGGGGATAGTTTATGGCATTTTTATTATTATTTTTTTACTAGTAATGGCGGTGATCTGCGATTTTTATCGTGACTGTGACATTGCAGCGGACACATTGGACACTTTTGACACCATTCACATTTATACAGCGATCAGTGCTATAAAAATGCACTGATTACTGTATAAATGTCACTGGCAGGGAAGGGGTTAACACTAGGGGGCGATCAAGGGGTTAACTGTGTTACCTAGGGAGTGATTCTAACTGTAGGGGGAGGGGACTCACAAGGGGAGGAGACACCGATCAGTGTTCCTCTGTACTGGGAACACACGATCAGTCTCCTCTCCCCTGACAGGACGTGGATCTGTGTGTTCACACACACAGATCCATGTCCTGGCTCTGTTACCAGCAATCGTAGGTGCCCAGCGGACATCGAGGCCGCCGGGCACGCGCACTGGCTCCCAAGTGATGTGGCGGACGCGCGCACCCCCTAGACGCCAAGGACGTCATATGACGCCCGCCCAGGACGGGAGATCCCTCCTGCGGATGTCATTTGACTATGGGCGGGGTAGGAAGTGGTTAAGGTGGGATATGATCAACATGTATAAATATATAAGGGGTCATGTAGTGAACTTGGTGTTGAGTTATTCACTTTAGGTCATCACAGAGAGGGAACTCTTTACTTATGGAGGAAAAGAGATTTAATCTCCAAATACGGAAAGGTTTCTTCACAGTAAGAGCTGTAAAAATGTGGAATAGACTCCCTCTAGAAGTGGTTCTGGCCAGCTCAGTAGATTACTTTTAAGAAGGCCTGCGTTCTTTCCTAAATGTATATAATATAACTGGGTACTAACATTTATAGGTAAAATTGATCCAGGGAATATCCGATTGCCTCTCCAGGGATCAGGAAAGAATTTTTTCCCCTGCTGGAGTAAATTGGAGTATGCCTTGTTGGGGTTTTTTGCCTTCCCCTGGATCAACTGTGGGTATAGGATTGTGTATATGGGATTGTATAGTTGTGTGATTTTTTTTTTTTGGTTGAACTACTACTATGTAACTAGATAGACTTGTGTCTTTTTTTTTCAACCTAACTATGTAACTATATGTAAACATAAAGTGGTCGCCAAAGACCAGAGCATACCAATATCCTGAGGGGGAGCTGGAGATCATCAGCAAGTACATCATTGTTACCAGCTCAAAGGGCTCTGAGGTGGTGATGGTCAAGGGTGTAGTCTTATCAGGTGGGGCTTTATGCACAGAACAAGATGCACATGTAACTATTAATTGAAGAGGCTTCGCAAAGGATTCTTCATTCAGTCATATTAGGATGGAGTTTGATATATGTTAAGTGAAGTGGGCATGCAGTGTAGAACTAGAAACAAACTATGGTAGTGGAATCACCCGTGCCAGCCTTTATCTAGTCTCCGATCATTCCATCACATTCTTTTCTTCCTGTTTAGAAAATAAACGCTTATTACTTGAGTTATTTATGTATCACATTTTGCAGCACCTTGCAAACAACATTGTAGATAAGGAATGCAGGTTCTTAAAACAGGATAGACCTGGGGCAGGATAAATGTTCCAACCCTGATAGACTACAGCTGCATCTATGGGCTTTGAACCTGCACAGCTATTGTCAGTGCTTATACAGTTCTCTGGCGCCTTATAGCCACAAACTGCACAGGTTGCTCTGCATTGTACCCTAACCCCCACCCTCAATGTGGTAGAACTAGTGAGTGTTATAGAAAATATATATGCTTTACAGGAGTGGACGGTGTTTTATATTACTAACACTTTGTTTTAATTTTTTGTGTATAGCCTCTGCGACTTGACATCAAGAGGAAGCTGACTGCTCGGTCTGACCGAGTGAAAAGTGTTGATTTACATCCAACAGAGCCATGGATGCTGGCCAGTCTGTACAATGGCAGTGTCTGTGTTTGGAATCACGAGACACAGGTAATGCAGTATATAACTTGTCTCTGAATTGTAAATTTCATGTATTGAATGAAACACGTCGTATGTTTGCTGCTATTTAATTAAAGGAAAAATCTTTAAAAAAGAATTCCAGGTATGGTATATTTTTACAGTTACATTGGTTCAGCTTGGAGCAGTGCAACTATGCCTATACCATACCCAGCCTGGCTTGGTGCACATTTATTAACTGCGAAAAAAAAACCAATAACTGCAGGGGCCTTTTAGTGTCTTTCATCTGCTTCAGTAGGCTTAGATTTATACCTTTGCTACCTATTTGGCTTAGAAATATGCCACAACAGGTGGCCACACTTCAGGTTTTTCTATGGCTATATCAGTTGTTGTAGTTATAACCACAAGTTTTTGGTGGTGGGTTAAAGTATTTTGGGAAGTTCTAAAATGGCACTAAGGCAGTAGCAGGCAACCTTAAAGAGATGGCGATCTACATGAACAAAATGAAGTCAGAGATCCCCGGGCACAGTGTCATCGCCTCACACCTGATTTAAACCTCTAGTTGCTGTACTACAGTGTCGCAAACGCGTGCATTGCAAGCCAATCATGGGTTTAAATCAGGTGGTGAGGAGGCAACATATTGCCTCCTCACCACCCATCAAACACACTCGGAATGCTTTTCAGAAGAGCAGCAGTGCCTGCTGCACTTGTGAATGAGCCCTTATTAGCATTCGGCAGCGGCACCCTTAGGGCTCCTTCACACATAAAGTAATACACACGGCGCAGCAGGAATTAAACCCCCTGTTGCTTTTGGTGGGTGCTAGGGCCTGACAATCCTCCATTCAAGTAAACGGGGCCATCTGCAAATGCGCCCAGCACCTGCATGCTTCTACGGGGTCCAAGGGGTTAAAGCAGATGGTGAGAAAGCAACACAACACTGCCTGCTTTAACCCTTTGTTTGCTGTACTGCACAAGGTTGCAAGGCATTTGCAGAGCAGCCTTATCCACTTGAACGGGTCATGCTTGGAAGGTGCTACACCCACCAACCATGACTGGGCGTATAACTCCTGCGGCGACATTTGTATACCTCCAGCCACTGCTGCTAAAGGGGGTGCAGTTGGGACGGGTGGTAAAAACACATCTTAACTATGGGGTTTTTCCACCGCCTAAACTACTAATGTAAATTAACCCTTGATGTTCTGAGCCTCCTATAAGGTTTCTTTCACACTAATGTGCTGCGGTTTACCTGCGCCACGGGTGCAGAACAGTGCATCTGTGACTTGCCTGGGTTAGCTGCTCTTTGCCACAGACTTCTATTATATCCTGCTGGTGTGTTGCACTTTCTGAAAGCGAACCAAAACACCTGCATTCAGAAAGTGCACCAAACCCGCAGGATATAATAGAGGTCTATGGCTAAGTGCAGCAAACCCACAGGAAAGCTGCAGGTGAACTGCACACGCTGTGAGGGTAAACCGCTGCACATCGGTGTGAAAGCAGCCCTATGCTATTATGCCCAGTGTATTGCTTCACACTAACCTGAAGATCTCTTCTTTTCTGCTGCTGGCATCACTCTGGAGATCGCTAGCCGGGATAAGAGGTGGTGTGCAGCTGGTATTACTTGGCATGGGACAGGAGCCAGCACTACAGAGGAGGCATTGCTTATGCGGCTCTTGCGCCCTACTACAGCTCCAGCTTTACAAGTAGTCTCACTGCATTGCACTCTGATACTCTGGGATGGCACGTCAGCAAGCCCAAACCGCGAGCTACCGGTCACCTGGCCGCAATCTACAGGTTGCTGACCCCCGCACTAAGGTATCTGGAGGTGAAATGGTAAAATAAATTCCTTCCATGGCTTGTAAGTTTAGTCCATTAGGTCCCAGCTGCTGGAGCTCCTGTTATTAAGTTGGGTGTTAGAAGATGCGCAGTGAGACGGTGAGGGAGACCAAACAGAGCAGCTAACAGGAATATGTACCCAGAGAAGCTGCCAGCTTCCAATTCTGGTTTATTTTTGGGGTGAAATGACTAGTGGTCGTGGCTGTGATTTTGGAACCCAACTGGGTTGAAGTTAAACTCTTATCTGTCCTTGATGAAAAGTTGAAAATGCAGTACTTTGATGTTTCACTACGTTTGACTTAAAACCTTTATTTGTGCTTTCAGACACTTGTAAAAACTTTTGAAGTATGTGATTTGCCAGTCAGAGCGGCGAAGTTCGTGGCTAGGAAAAACTGGGTCGTCACAGGAGCAGTAAGTTTTGACATAAATACATTTTCACTAAAGCAATACAATGGATTTTTTTTTTGGGGGGGGGATGCCCTAGTCCTGGTGCAGGGTACAAATGAATGAAAAGACAAAAAAAAATTGAATGTGATATTCTAATGTTTATATGCTTGCCATAGCGTATTTTGGTTACCATTTGTATTTATCTTTTAATGGCTAACTGTAAGACCCCTTTCACACTGGCAGCGCCCGGCCGTTGGCGCTAAAGCGCCGCTCGTTTTTGTACAGGCCGTCTGAAATTGGCCAATGAACATCTAAATGATTTAGAAAAGGATTGGGAGAAAGTGCTGAGGTCAGATGAGACCAAAATTGATCTCTGTGGCATTAACTCGACTCGCTGTGTTTGGAGGAAGAAAAATGCTGACTATGACCCTAAGAACACCATCCCTACAGTCAAGCACGGAGGTGGAAACATTATGCTTTGGGGCTGTTTCTCTGCTAAAGGTACAGGCCGACTTTGTCGCATTGAGGTGCAAATGGACGGGGCCATGTATTGTAAAATTTTGGATGAGAACCTTCTTCCCTCAGCCAGAATACTGAAGTTGGGTCGTGGATGGGTCTTCCAACATGACAACGAACCAAAAACATGCTGCCAAAGGTCACGGAGTGGCCCAGCCAGTCTCCAGACCTTAATCCTAAGGAAAATTTATGGAGGGAGCTGAAACTTCGAGTTGCCAAGTGACAGTCAAGAAACCTAAAGGATTTATAGAAGATCTGTAAAGAGTGGACCAAAATCCCTCCCGAGATGTGTGCAAACCTGGTTACCAACTACAATAATCGTCTTACCTCTGTGTTTGCCAACAAGGGTTTCTCCACCAAGTACTGAGTCATATTTTGCTTGGGGATCAAATACTTATTACCTATACTTATCCTGTCTATGGTGATTTGTCATTGAGGAGGGCTGAGAAAAAAGTTTGCTTATTTCTATGTTTTCGCTGCCTTACTGGCTGAACCAGCAAGGCATCACACCATTGCAGGCAAAAGGAAACCTAGTGTTTCACTTCTAATGGAGTAAGGATGAGCTCTGACGTGTTCGCACACTCCACATGCAGAGCCTGCCAGTAAGTCAGTACGGCGCTGCGCTAATCAGAGGCAGTGAGACATTTTCCCGATGTGCGGCTGCAGAGATCGGGAAATGTCTCACTGCCTGTGATTAGCGCAGTGCCGTGACGACTTCCTGGTGGGCTCTTATAATGGAGTGACACTAGAAACAAGTGAGTACATTTTTCTGTGATGTGTGATCTAGGTCTTGTTTTGAAGGCTCAGTATGGACTCTCCATAACTCTCCCATGGCTGGAATACTTCAGTCCAGTTAGGGATTATAGTAAAGTGCTTTGACAAAGTTTCACTGTGGTTCCTGCTCTTTAATGTAGAGGTAGCGCCTGCTAGTTTAAAGGGGAACTACACTGCATCTGAGCAGCACAAACAAAACCTGCTATTTTAATCCTTTTTTTAATATTCAAAGCAAACTCTCCCATTCATCCATATCTCCATGCTTTATTTTGCTGAGAAATCACTTTGAAAAACACCCCCCAGCATTTCTAGCTACCACCATCTTGAGTAAAGGCGGATGATTCATGTTGCATTTTTCTTCCTGGAATCCATCTGCCCTGAGCTCAGGCATACAGTGAGGAGGCCATGCTTAGCTGAGAAAAACCCTTCTTCCCTCCTGAAGGCTCCTTGGATGTATGACATCATTTGCCTAGGCATAGCAATCAGGAAGAAATGTAAATACAAGTTTAAAACAAGTAAATATGATATGCCTTCCTATCTATTTACTAATGGCAGCAGCATAAGAATTACAAATAGTCAATGCTGATTGTGAAAGTGAAGTTGCGCTTTAATTTGCAAAGTGCTCAATAAAAAGGGCATAGGAATAACAATGTTACTTTTGGTTCTAATTGGCAAAGTTTTTTTGTTTTATTTAAATTTAAGTAACATTTGTTAAGATGCGTTCTATGTGAAGATGTAAAGTTCACTGCTTATTTTTCTATTTTTTAGGATGACATGCAGATCAGAGTCTTCAACTACAATACATTGGAGCGGGTTCACATGTTTGAGGCTCATTCAGACTATATCCGTTGTATTGCTGTACACCCCACACAGCCTTTCATTCTCACCAGCAGTGGTAAGTTTATTGAAAATGTTGAAATAAAACGTGTTGTTTTTGTATAGTAACGTTAGCATGAGCAGATAGCTGTTTACAGTTGTGTGAATTATGTCTGTCTGTTTCCTGCAGATGATATGATGATTAAACTTTGGGATTGGGATAAGAAATGGTCTTGCTCTCAGGTGTTTGAAGGTCACACACACTACGTCATGCAGATTGTCATCAACCCCAAAGACAACAACCAGTTTGCAAGTGCCTCACTTGACCGCACTATTAAGGTACATTAAACATGGCTGCTTTGTATGATGGCGGGATAGTTCCTTAAAGTATAACTAAAGGCAAATAGGTTGATTTACTAAGAGCAAGTATACTGTCTACTGCAAGTGCAGTTGCTCTAGATCTGAGGGTAGCTCTGAAATGAGGGGAAGCTCTGCTGATTTCTATCATCCAATTATGTGCAAGCAAAAATGCAGTGTTTTTTTTGTTTTTTTTCCTTGCATGTGGTTGAGTATTCTTTGCAGAGTGACGCTTTACCTAATTTACTAAGCTCTGGAGTAAGTGCAACCACAGTGCATAGTATATGTCCCTTTAGTTAAACCTAATAGTATTTTCTTTTGTTTTGCATAGAGTGGAGAGGGATTAGAACATCTGTCAGGTTTTTGTTGCTGTCTGTGTTTCCATTAGATATTCGGCCTCTCCATTTGTCATGTGTACCATGATCACCGAGAGGGAAAGTGAAAGGAAATCCCAAATTTTAGATTGTCTTCAAAACAAGATTAGAGGGGAGTTGTTTCAATTGGTGACACTAGTTCTGGTGAAAGCCAGGGATTCCTCCACTTTGGTGGGATTTTATTCTCGCTTCCTACTTTGGCTTTGGGACAGAAAGTGACTTGAAGTCTCCCCAATGGGGCACTAATGGCAACAAAACTGATCAGGGTTATAACCCTCCCTTTCCAAAATAGGAAAAAAAACAAGTTTGCCTTTAGTTCTATGTTAATGTTGGGTGTCGTTGTGGCATTTCATTTTATTTCTACTGTCCATGTTTTGCACAGGTTTGGCAGCTTGGCTCCTCTTCCCCTAACTTCACTCTCGAGGGACACGAGAAAGGGGTGAATTGCATTGATTATTATAGTGGAGGTGACAAGCCATACCTCATCTCTGGAGCTGATGACAGACTTGTGAAGATCTGGGACTACCAGGTTAGTGAAAAAAATCGTGGGTTGAGAGAAAAAATGTACGTCTGCAGTTATTGCGCATAGGAAAGTGTGTGGCTGCTATCAATGTGTTGCTGGATTCTGGCCATTTTAAGCGTTAAAGTATTAGTAAACCCACAACAGTAAAAACAGTATATGCAGTAAAGCATGCTTGTTATAGTCACTGTGGAACCTAAGGAGTTAATGCTGTGCATTGTGTAAAAAGGCTGTTTGATCCTGTCTTCTCTAATCCTCCCCTTGTTCCACAGTCCCCAAACCATTTTCTGATAGAACAGAATTTTGGGGGCAAGCTGCACATGCTCAGTTTGGTGTGTATTGAGAGTTTGTTTTTTGTTTTTTCTGGGAGAGTGCATGTTATCAGCACAGGGCCAATTGGCACTGTCCACACAGAGTCAGGGGTCTTGCAGCCTCATTGGACAATCAGTGGAGAATGAAAACTCCTACATGCTTAAACCAGACACTAATAGAAGTCACAAGAAAAGGTATTTAGCAGTTTATATTTACCAAAAGTATTGCATTTCCATCTTTTGTGTACTGTGGGATGCCAGCTATAGTGAATGCAAGGTCCTGGGCTTAGTAACACTTTAACCACTTGCCGAAACCATGAAATTTAGATTTTTTTACTTTTTTTATTGGGTTTGTTTTATAGCAGAAAGTAAAAAATATTGTTTGTTTTTTCCAAAATTGTCAGTCTTTTTTTTGCACAAAAAATAAAAATCCTCGGAGGTAATCACATACCACCAAAAGAAAGCTCTATTTGTGGGGAAAAAAAAGGACATCAATTTTATTTGATGTCCTTTTTTTTTCCCGACTGCGCAATTGTCAGTTGAAGTAATGCAATGCCATATCTCAAAAAATGGCCTGGTCATGAAGGGGGGTAAATCCTTCCGGAGCTGAAGTGGTTAAACCACAGCTACTTGGTTGTAGGAATGTTTGTTAGATTTCCAGTGCGTATTCTTGTCAAGGAAGAACATCAGGATGCAATATTTATAGCTAAACCGTCCCCTTAATCTTGGGTTCTAACCATCTCTGGGATGAAGCATAATTAAAAAATCCAGAATGATAGTATGGCTTCTTCTCCTCATCGTGATGTCATTGTTGGCAGAAGTGAGTCATTCAAAATTATTTGTAGCCCTGCACCTTTGCAACCCTTCCAAGGTGAATGGGCTTTACTTCTCTCCTTTAGCCACTGGAGTGTATTGTGCATGTAGAAATCATATAACATCCGCACTAATAGGTTTAGACTGCTGAAGATGCTAGTGTTTACAAACCTTCCATCCTGCTTTTCACATGAGTCTGGTGTGAGTCATATACAAACAGCTGATTGTTGTCTGGTTTCCCAGATAGGCTGTTTTCATATTTACTACGTGCTCCTGGGAATGTATGTTACATTTTTGAATGAATCTGGAGCCTTCCTTCAACAGCATTCACAGAGTTGATGATTGTTTTCTCCTATATTTATTTGTATAGAACAAAACTTGTGTCCAAACTCTGGAAGGACATGCTCAGAATGTTTCTTGTGTCAGTTTCCATCCCGAGCTCCCCATTATAATCACAGGCTCAGAAGATGGTAAGTCTGAATGATTTCAATGTACATTTTGGTAGAGATGTTAATATGAGTGCAGAAAAAAAAAACATTTTCAACAGGTAATAGTACATGAAGATGTATTTATAACGATAAGACTTCCACCTTTCTCGCTGACCGAGTTTGAGAAGCTATGCCTGGGGAATACCCAGGGCTCCATTCCATCTCGGTGCTCTAGAAAATGCTTTTGGGGGGAGCAACATGATGGGAAGCCTTTTTTTTATATATATATATATATATATATATATATATATATATATATATATATATATATATATATATATATATATATATATAAAGTGAGAGAGAGACCTGCAACTTGTTTTCTCATACACTCAACTTGACCACTTATACAGGTGCATCTCATAAAATTAGAATAATTTATTTCAGTGATTCAGTTCAAAAAGTGAAACTCATATATATATATTTTTTAGAGATACGTTACATATAGAGTGATATAGTACAATTATTTTTTTTACTGTGAATACCCAAAATTCACAGGATCTCAGAAAATTAAAATATTACATAAGACTAATAAAAAAAAGGATTTTTAATACACAAATGTTGGCTTACTGAAAAGTATGTCCATGTACAGTATAGTATGCGCTCAGAACTTGGTTGGGGCCCCTCTTGCATGAATTGCTGCATCAATGCGAGTGGCATGGAGGCAAACAGCCTGTGGCACTGCTGAGGTGTTATGGAAGCCCAGGTTGCTTTGATAGCGGCCTTTAGCTCGTCTGCATTTTTGGGTCTGGTGTCTCATTTTCCCATGGACAATACCCCACAGATTCCCTATGGGGGTTAGGTCAGATGAGTTTGCTGGCCAATCAAGCAAAGTATTACTTATTATGATCATTATTCCAGGTATTGGTACTTTTGGCAGTGTGGGCAAGTGCCAAGTCCTGCTGGAAGATAAAATCAGCAACTTCATAAAGCTGGTCAGCAGAGGGAGGCATGAAATGCTCTACAATGTCCTGTTTAAGGGCTGTGTTGACTTTGGACTTGATAAAACACAGTGGACCAACACCAGAAGATGACATGGCATCACTGACTGTGGAAACTTCACACTGGACCTCGTGCAACTTGGATTCTGTGCCTCTCCACTCTTCCTCCAGACTCTGGGACCTTGATTTCCAAATGAAATGCAAAATGTTCCACAGTCTGTGATGATTTGAGGAGCCATGTCATCTGCTGGTGTTGGTCCATTGTGTTTTATCAAGTCCAAAGTCAACGTAGCCCTCTACCAGGAAGTTCTAGAGCACTTCATGCTTCCCTCTGCTGACCAGCTTTATGAAGTAAAGTATTTTACTGCACCACCTTAATGCAGCACTCTGTCTAATTCCAATATATTGAAAAAAAAAATCCCAGATGCCAAGTCGTGCTGACTGGATTTAGACAGTAAATAACATTGTGGTGGCGGAGGAATGGATGGCCAAGTGCAAGGATTGCTATAGCAAGTTTTACGTGGTCTGGGCTACATGGATTCATTACACATCTGGGGCATGTGGGACACCATCACCCATCCACTGTTAGTGCTGTTTATTCTGTTAGGGTTGGGGGCTTATAGGTTACCGGGAGCTTTACGGCACCATGTTACTTTCCATTTCCTATACACCTAAACCTGTTCCCAACTGCATGTTAACCTATGACCTGGCTAGATTTGCTCCTTAAGCCCACAGTGTATTGATCCATGTTAATGGATCAGTTACAAGTTCCTTTTCTGCGTTGTTGGTTTAGTTTTTTTTTCGTTTTTTTTCGTTTTCTGCCCCCTACAGGGGTTATATACCTTCCTTCATATTCACTGGTTTCATGACTGATAAGTACTCTACCCTGTGAGACTTGGAGAAGAAATATGTCAGGGTCTTAGTGCTTTTTCATGCTGCTATAGCTTGCATTATACCCCTGGTTACTCATGTCATTATGTGAGATTCTCACGTAAAACTGCTACTGAGTCTGATGTTGCTTGTATCATTTTCCCAATTTCCCTGTAATACCTATGTTTCAAAACTAAAAAAGATTACATTAAAAAAGGATAATACTAAGGTGTACAGTAACTAATAGTGGCTAACTAGATTACTACTTCTTTTTTTTTTTTTTTATTGGTTTTAAGGAATAAAAGGTGTTTGGTCTAATGCATAAAAATGTTTTTTTTTTCTTCTAATTTATATCAATAGCAATATATTGTACAAAAGCTGTGATCATTTCAGACATTCGAATGCACACATTTATAGGCTAGAAACATTGCATTGTAAGAAACAGAAAGAAGACTTTAGATAAACATATTTTTGGGGGGCACAGGGTACTCACATTTCATTAAACTTTCTTTCCCAACAGGCACTGTTAGGATTTGGCATTCCAGCACTTACCGACTAGAGAGTACTCTGAACTATGGCATGGAGCGGGTCTGGTGTGTGTGTGGACTCCGGGGCTCCAACAATGTTGCTCTTGGGTATGATGAGGGCAGCATCATTGTTAAGGTAATTTATGGACAGTTACAAGTATCATTCAAGAAAAAGAAAAGGTTCATTTATTTTTTACAGCATTCTAGTGGTCTGCACATAATTGTACATATTACTATTTATCATTGGCGCAGATTTAGTTTCTTCACCCATATGTGCTTGTAGCCCTGTAAAGTTATTTGTTTAAGATAAAATATTAAGGTACCCTTTAAAAAAAGCTACTATATTAACAGATATACAGATGCCTCTGCATTGCTGGTATTGAACTATATGGCTGTTCCCTTTCTAGCTCGGTCGTGAAGAGCCAGCAATGTCTATGGATGCAAATGGCAAAATAATCTGGGCCAAACACTCTGAAGTGCAGCAGGCCAATCTGAAAGCCATGGGTGAAACAGAAATTAAGGATGGAGAAAGGCTCCCTCTCGCTGTGAAGGACATGGGCAGCTGTGAAATCTATCCACAGACCATACAACACAATCCCAATGGCAGGTAAGGGACGGTTTTCTATGTATCGTAGCTAGTGTTTATTATGCAAATGCACTCTACAGCTCACAAGTCACTATTTGATTTTAGGTTTGTGGTAGTGTGTGGAGATGGAGAATACATTATATACACAGCTATGGCGCTGAGAAACAAGAGCTTTGGATCTGCACAAGAATTTGTTTGGGCTCATGACTCCTCTGAGTAAGTGGAATGTTTTATATTTTCTCTACTACAGTAAATAATTCTCTTTAAACTATAACTAAAAACATTTTTTTTCTTTTAGTTTTGGATAGAGTAGAGCAGGAGTAGAATCCTGGATTTTGGTTTGTCCGCAGAAAAGTAATACAGGGGAAATCATCCAATGGGGACACTAGTTATGGTGACCTGGGGAGCCTCAAAAGATTCCCTTAATGTGCAGGGGTTTCCCCTCACTTCTTGTTTTGGCTATGGGACAGGAAGTGAAGGCAAATCTCCCTAGTGGGACACAGATGGCGAAAAAAATGGACAGGGGTTATAACCCTCCTCGCCATCTAAATGGAAAATAAAAGTTTTGCCTATAGTTCTACTTTAATGTTGCTAGTGCAAATCGGGCTTTACAAAGATTTGGGAGTAGTATTAAAAGATCAGTAGTTACAAAGGGCAAGTATAATTTAAACCTTTATAGTGGTTCTGAAGTCAAAACGCATTCCCTGCATTAAGTTAAAACATGCCCCACTATCTGTTCTCTAACTCCCTCGGTTCCTAAACACTAACCTGACTCCTGTCACTGATACAATGCTGTTTCAGCACCCCACTTTCTGGTCTCATAGGAGACCCTGAGAGCAGCGGGAGCCATAGGCACCTGCTTCTGTCAGTCGAACTTCTGTGAGGAAGGAGTGGGGGGTGTGGCTTACCAGCGTTGTGTGTATCTGCACACACCCACGCACACAACCTGGCTTGGGAGCGAGCATGCACTCACGAGAGCCTCCGTAGCACACGGCTTGCTAAGGGGGCACCCAGAGGGTGGAGCCGACAGAGCTGGTGGTGGACTGTCAAAGAGGAGGTAAGGGACCAGACTGTGCAATATCATTGAACAGAGCAGGTAAGTATAATTTCTTTTTTTATTTTAAGCCAAAAAAAATCCTTTAGTATCACATAACGCAAAAAGAAAATATCCCAATAAAGTTTCCCCAAATTTTTTGCAGGTTTTTGCATTTTTAGTCACTGGGGATGCAGTAGGGATGTTTAAAATAATCGATGCATCGCGATGCAGCCTTAAATGATTCTGCGATACGGAGAAGGGCTTGCTTCGCGATTGCATGATGACGTCATCCCGGCGGGACACAGTGCCTTCAGGGTGCTGTCAGGCCCCCGGGACACCCTCCTCTGATGTGGGGCTGTCAGGGCCACTTACCTCTTGGGGCTTGGGCTTGCCGTCCTCCCTGGGCACAATGCGGTGGGCAGGGTACATGCTGAATGGACATTCTACCAGCAGCAGACACTATCTCGCAAGAGCACGGCCGACTGACTGGGCCCGGAATGCTCTCTCATTATCACGGGGCCGGCCTGGCCCTGCCGGGGGAGCAGGTGGAGGAGGACAGAGGAGAGGAAGGTCAGGATGAAAGGCCGGCTGGGAACGATGTCTCGTAGGGCCACTATCGCCGACATAACCCACCTCACCGCCAGCTCATCGGGTCTGACCTCAAGAACCTGCAGAGCAAACTGTCCCCGAACAGGCCCATGGGCTGCCGCCCCCCAATGGACTGCTCAAGCAGGCCCTTCCCGCCCTGCTCTCCGCCTTCACCGTGCATGGCATCCGGTATAAGCCTGGGCTCCAAACGCCCAACATCATGAGGCTCATCACCCGGGAGTCAGGACCTGTCTTAGCCCTACTTAATCTACACCTACCGACCGTTACTTCATCCACAATTGGCTGCAGCTCTGCTTCCTTGTAAGTCGGGGCACTACAAGGCCCAGCATTCCTTCTCACCTGGGCCTGCCACACAACATCTGGGGGGACTACAATTCCTAGCATTCCCCCTCTGTTTTCATCAGGGCCTGCTACACTAACTGGGGGGGGACTACAAGGCTCGGTCTTCCCTATGTTCTAATCAGGTCCTGCCACACCACAGCTGGAGGGACTACAAGGCCCAGCATCCCTCTGTCCTCACCAGGTCCTGCCACACTACAACTGGGAGGGGGGGCTACAAGGCCCAGCATTCCTCCACTCCTGACAAGGGCCTACTGCACTGCAATTGGGGGGGACTACTAGGCCCAGCATTACTTTTGTTTTTACCAGGGCCTACTACACTGCAACTGGGGGACTACAGGTCTCAGCATCACCTCTGTCCTAACCAAGGACTTCTACACTACAGGTCTCAGCATTCCTCTTCTGTCTTCACTAGGACCTGCTGCACTGCAACTGGAGGAACTACAAGGCCCAGTACTCCACTTCTGTTCTTACTAGGGCCCAATACACTACAACTGGTGGGACTAAAGGTCCCAGTAATCATCCTCTCTGAATCAGGGCCTACTACACTGCAACTGAGGGGATTACAATGTTTAGCTTTTCCATCTGTGTTCTAAACTGGGCCTGCTAATGCTATACTACAACTGGGGAGACCACAAAGCCCAGCATTTCTTCTCTGTTCTGACCAAGGCCTATCACACTGCAACTGTGGGGACTACAAGGTCCTGCATTCTCTCTGTCCTAACCAGGGCCTGCTACACCACAGTTGCAGCCTTGAACGATTCTGACTGCTTAAAATTTTTGATGAAAACCATGAGCAGTAATCGTGATGCATCGCAGAATCGAATTGTTGTCTGGATAATCGTAATTGAATCGTGACATAAGTGAAGATGCGCACTTCTAGAATGCAGATCCTCAAAATTATACATGCTCAAACCATGTATGACCCAGGCAAGAAAAAACTCATGGTTAATACATGAGTATGTGAATTTACTTTAGTGCTAATAGTCACCTAAAACGTTTGCTCAGTCACTGGAGAAGATTAACTCAGGATGTACCTCAGAATTCTGGTCAACTCAAAACCATTAATTTTCCACAATACCATGATATTGTAAACAGAGAGAAATAGAATAACCACATTACAGCTGCCATTTCAATTCTTATATCACTTGCAGGTATGCTATTCGTGAAAGCAACAGTGTAGTGAAGATCTTCAAAAACTTCAAAGAGAAGAAAAGTTTTAAGCCTGATTTCGGCGCAGAAGGTTGGTGTCTTCTGAAATGGCATGGATCTTTCATTTCTATAGGGATTTTATTGCAGTTTCTCTTTTTTTTTTTTTTTTTATCTATGTCACTTATCCTATCCTTATAGAACTCTGATAGTACCAAAGCTTGTCTTCCCCTTTCTGTCTCCTATACATTACTATTGGGCCAGTGAAGCAACCTATCATAGTGAACAGTTAGATGTAGCAGGGTGATAACTTCTCCGCAGGATGTGGAAACCTTGCAAAAAGATCTGAACAAATTAATGGGGTGGGCAACTACATGGCAGATGAGGTTCAATGTAGAAAAATGTAAAATAATGCATTTGGGTGGCAAAAATATGAAGGCAATCTATACACTGGGAGGAGAACCTCTGGGGGAATCTAGGATGGAAAAGGACCTGGGGGTCCTAGTAGATGATAGGCTCAGCAATGGCATGCAATGCCAATCTGCTGCTAACAAAGCAAACAGAATATTGGCATGCATTAAAAAGGGGATCAACTCCAGAGATAAAACTATAATTCTCCCACTCTACAAGACTCTGGTCCGGCCGCACCTAGAGTATGCTGTCCAGTTCTGGGCACCTGTCCTCAGGAAGGATGTACTGGAAATGGAGCGAATACAAAGAAGGGCAACAAAGCTAATAAAGGGTCTGGAGGATATTAGTTATGAGGAAAGGTTGCGAGCACTGAACTTATTTTCTCTGGAGAAGAGACGCTTGAGAGGGGATATGATTTCAATATACAAATACCATACTGGTGACCCCACAATAGGGATAAAACTTTTTCGCAGAAGAGAGTTTAACAAGACTCGTGGCCACTCATTAAAATTAGAAGAAAAGAGGTTTAACCTTAAACTACGTAGAGGGTTCTTTACTGTAAGAGCGACAAGGATGTGGAATTCCCTTCCACAGGCGGTGGTCTCAGCAGGGAGCATCGATAGTTTCAAGAAACTATTAGATAAGCACATAAATGAACGCAACATACAGGGATATACAATGTAATACTGACACATAATCACACACAGGTTGGACTTGTGTCTTTTTTCAACCTCGCCTACTATGTAACTATGTGTGCGATTATAAACTTGAGCTTGGGATTTTGAATGTGACATACAGAGATATGATAGAGTTCTAAATGTCATAAATTATTTTATTGTAACACAAGATGCATGCATTTTCAGTTGCATTCTATGATTGCTGGTTACCTTTTATAATTTGTCAACTAAACAAGACAAAATATATTGCACACTCTTCCAGGTATCTATGGCGGCTTTCTTCTTGGTGTCCGCTCTGTTAACGGTTTGGCTTTCTACGACTGGGAGAATACAGAACTTATTCGTAGGATAGAAATCCAACCCAAACACGTGAGTTCACAAAATGCTAAGCAGAAATACAGTGCCTTGAAAAAGTATTCACACCCCTTGAAATTTTCCACATTTTGTCATGTTACAACCAAAAATGTAAATGTATTTTATTGGCATTTTATGTGATAGACCAACACAAAGTGGCACATAATTGTAAAGTGGAAGAACAATAATTAGTTTTAATTTTTTTTTTTTTACAAATAACTATCTAAAAAGTGTGACATGCATTTGTATTCAGCCCCCATTACTCTGATACCCCTAACTAAAATCTAGTGGAACCAATTGCCTTCAGAAGTCACCTAATTAGTAAATAGAGTTCACTTGTGTGTAATTTATTCTCTGCATAAATACAGCTGTTCCTTGAAGCTCTCAGAGGTTTGTTAGAGAACCTTAGTGAATAAACAGCATCATGAAGGCCAAGGAACACACCAGACAGGTCAGTGATAAAGTTGTGGGCAAGTTTAAAGCCAGGTTGGGTTATAAAAAAAATATCCCAAGCTTTGAACATCTCACAGAGCACTGTTCAATCCATCATCCAAAAATGGAAAGAGTATGGCACAACTGCAAACCTACCAAGACAAGGCCGTCCACCTAAACTGACAGGCTGAGCAAGGAGAGCATTAATCAGAGAAGCAGCCAAGAGGCCCATGGTAACTCTGGAGGAGCTGCAGAGAATGGCCCAGTCAAAGTCCAGACCTAAATCCAATTGGGAATCTGTGGGAAGACTTGAAAATTGCTGTTCACAAACAATCCAGTCTCACAGAGCTTTATGTTTTTGGTTGTAACATGACAAAATGTGGAAAATTTCACGGAGTATGAATACTTTTTCAAGGCACTATCATTGCATTTAAAGACATAATATGTTGGTGTTCTAAAAGTTCAGCACAAATGATTCTGGGGCAATTTGTACATTGTAGTCATAGTAAAACAACCATTTTGCATTGTTAACCACTTGCCGACCGGCGTACGCCCATATACGACCTAACTTTGAGGACGGATATCGTTATTGCAGCAGCCCCTCCCGCTGCATTCCGGTGCCCTCCGCCGCTTACCAGAGCCGTCGGCAGCGGCGGAGGCGTTCCTGTACATGGAGACGAGTGAGGGGAAGATGGCCCTCACCCGTCTCTATGACATTGCAGGGCTGAAGCGACGTCAAAATGTCACTTCCGCCCATAGCTCTTAAAGGGCCATTTTTTTTTTAAATCCTTTTTTTTAAATGACACATTTTTTTAATTGCATTTCAGTGTAAACATGAGATCTGAGGTCTTTTTGACCCCAAATCTCATATTTAAGAGGTCCTGTCATGCTTTATTTCTATTACAAGGGATGTTTACATTCCTTGTAATAGGAATAAAAGTGACAAAAATTTTTTTTTTTTTAAAAACAGTGTAAAAAATAAAAGGTAAAATAAATAAGAAAAAAAAATGTTTAAACGCACCCCGTCCCAACGCATGCAGAAGCGAACACATATGTAAGTAGCGCCCGCATATGAAAACGGTGTTCAAACCACACATGTGAGGTATTGCCGCGATCGATAGAGCGAGAGCAATAATTCTAGCCCTAGACCTCCTCTGTAACTCAAAACGTGCAACCTGTATAATTTTTTAAACGTCGCGTATTAAGATTTTTAAGGTAAAAGTTTGTCGCCATTCCATGAGCGGGCGCAATTTTGAAGAGTGACATGTTGGGTATCAATTTACTTGGGGTAACATTATCTTTCACAATATAAAAAAAATTGGGCTAATTTTACTGCTGTCTTATTTTTTAAGTCAAAAAAGTGTATTTTTGCCAAAAAAAGTGCGCTTGTAAGACCGATGCGCAAATACGGTGTGACAGAAATTATTGCAACGACCGCCATTTTATTCTCTAGGGTGTTAGAAAAAAAAATGTATAATGTTTGGGGGTTCCAAGTAATTTTCTAGCAAAAAAAATGTTTTTAACTTGTAAATAACAAATCTCAGAAAGAGGCTTGGTCCTTAATTGGTTAAAAGTCAAAGTTGTGTTTATAAAGCAGTAAATGTGACTTTCACCAAACATTTACTGGTGGTAAATCAATCATTGTCATTTAAAACACATTTACCGAGAGTGAATATCAGATTCACTGCTTTAGCAGTATGCCCCCAAGGTTCCCATATCATACTACATACACTGTGCTATTTATATGTTGCAGATTTTCTGGTCCGATTCAGGAGAGCTGGTCTGCATTGCCACAGAGGATTCATTCTTCATTCTCAAATACTTGTCTGAAAAAGTAGCTGCAGCACAGGAGACACATGAAGGAGTTTCTGAGGATGGAATAGAGGAGGCTTTTGAAGTAAGTAATAATGATGTATGTGCCATCCTGTAGCCAGAGTATACAGTGAGGAGAAAAAAGTTTTTGATCCTTTGCTGATTTTATACGTTTGCTCACTGACAAATGATCAGTCTATAATTTTAATGGTAGGTTTATTTTAACAGTGAGAGACAGAAGAACAACAAATATTCAGAAAACCGCATTTCAAAAAAGTTATTAATTCATTTGCATTTTAATGAGTAAAATAAGTATTTGACCCCTTTGCAAAAACATGACTTGGTACTTGTTGGCAAAACCCTTGTTGGCAATCGGAGGTCAGACGTTTCTTGTAGATGGCCACCAGGTTTGCACACATCTCAGGAGGGATTTTGTCCCACTCCTCTTTACAGATCCTCTCCAAGTCATTAACGTCATTAAAGGCTGACATTTGGTAACTGGAACCTTTAACTCCTTCCACATATTTTCTACGGGATTAAGGTCTGGAGACTGGCTAGGCCACTCCAGGACCTTAATGTGCTTCTTGAGCCACTCCTTTGTTGTCTTGGCCGTGTGTTTTGGGTCATTGTCATGCTGGAATACCCATCCATGACTCATTTTCAATACCCTGGCTGAGGGAAGGAAGTTCTCAACCACTTGACCGTACATGGCCTCATTCTTTTTTCCCTTTTGATGTGGCGAAGTTTTCCTGTCCCCTTAGTAGAAAAACACCACCAAAGCATAATGTTTCCACCTCCATGTTTGACGGTGGGGATGGTGTTCTTGGGGTCATAGGCGGCATTCCTCCTCCTCCAAACACGGCGATTTGAGTTAATGCCAAAGAGCTTGATTTTGGTCTCATCTGACTACAACACTTTCTCCCAGTTCCCCATTGCATCATTCAGATGTTCATTAGCAAAATACAGAAAGGCCTGTACATGTGCTTACCTTGCGAGCGCTGTAGGGTTTCAGTCCTTCATGGCGTAGTATGTTACCAATTGTTTCCTTTTGACTATGGTCCCAGCTGCCTTGAGATCATTGACCAGATTCTCCTGTGTAGTTCTGGGCTGATTCCTCATTGTTCTCCATGGTCATTGAAACTCCACAAGGTGAGATCTTGCATGGAGCCCCAGACCAAGGGCGATTGACAGTTATTTTGTGTTTCTTCCATTTGCGAATAATCGCATCAACTGTTGTCACCCTCTCACCAAGCTGCTTGGAGATGGTCTTGTAGCCCATTCCAGCCTTGTGTAGGTCTACAATCTTGCCCCTGACATCCTTGGACAGCTCTTTGATCTTGATCATGGTGGAGAGATTGAAATCTGATTGCTTCTGTGGACAGGTGTCTTTTATACAGGTAACAAGTTGAGATTAGGAGCACTCCCTTTAAGAGATGCAAACCAGTTTATAACTTTTTTAAATGTGTTTTTCTGGATATTTTTATTTTTATTTTGTCTCACTGTTATAATAAACCTACCATTAAAATTTATAGACTGATCATTTCTTTGTCAGTGGGCAAATGTACAAAATCAGCAGGGGATCAAATCCTTTTTTCCCTCAATGTAGATATTTATGCTGACAGTGTTCTACACTGTCATCTAAGTGGATAATCTACAGTAATAAAGGAAAAGTTTGTAATCTATTGTATAGATGACATTTGTTTTTCTGTGTGTTTTTTTTTTTTTTTCTTTTTTCTTTTTTTTTTTTTTGTGTGTGCGCTAAATGCATGAATCCATAACTTTCCTACCAGGTTTTGGGTGAAATTCAGGAAATAGTAAAGACTGGCTTGTGGGTTGGAGACTGTTTTATCTACACCAGTACAGTGAACAGACTCAACTACTATGTAGGTGGAGAAATTGTTACCATTGCACACTTGGACAGGTAAGTGACTTGAATCTTAGCATACACATACTTGTTACCATTCAGCTGTATAAATGAATAGGATAAAGAAAAGACAATCAGTCCTTGTGCATGATGCCCTAACTTACAGCAGCGAGAGTCTCTTCTTGTGACTGTCTGTCTTGTGACTGTCTGCTGTTGCTTAAAATCGTCTTTTATAGCTGGAAAAACATTAAAGAAGTACAGCCAAAGCTCATTTGGCTGTACTTCTCCTGGGGGTCACAGGAGTGCAGTTCGCTTTGCTCTCCTGTGACCCGTTTTCAGGAGACAGTATGCTGAAGCCCTCTGTTGACGTCACCAAATCGGTCCAGGCTCGAGCTAGATCAGGACAATGAAGTCAGGATCTGCCCACATATCTGGACCGGCGCCCGGCTCACCCTCTCAGCGACAGAGCCTGAGCTGGCTGATCCTGCCCTCTCCACAGCCCAGTTGGGGGGGGGGGGGGGCTGGGGGGTGAGCAGGGAGCTGGTCCCTCTGCTCGGGGAGCCCTGAGAACTGAGCGATCTGCGTTTTGAGCGCTCAGTTCTCAGTGTTGAAGCCGTCGGGGGGGACAGATGCAGCATCAGACTAATGCTGCATCCACCTAGGTAACAGATTTTTTTAAAAATGCCCAAACCCCATACTTCTATTGTAAGATCTGGTCCAAACAGGCTTGTGCTTGTATAAGAGCAGTGTGCCTGTGAACACCAAATATTGAAGCTTTTAAAGAAGCCATCAGCTCCAGTTTGGAAATATTAAACACACGTCCTAATGGTAGTGCTGTCATTTTAACAAGCTGCTAGCAGGCTTTCTACAAGCTTTGAATTGTGCTGAAACTTACTGAAGCCTGCTAGCAACTTGTTTAACCATTTTACTGCCACCGCTGGAAGTCTTATGGCAGTGGCGGGTGGGGGGGGGGGTGTACAAACGTTCCCTGCAGCTCTCCACAAACTTTTTGAGTTTTCTAACGAAAGCTGCTCGATCACTTTTTGTCACGCCCAGAGTGTGCCCTCACCTCAGCATTTTGGGTATCTTATTTGCTCAGTGAAACCTCATCTTTTATATTTTAGAAAAAAATTAGAAAAAGAGATTTCCCAGCACATTTACTGACCAGCCTACAAAACAACCGAATTGGCCCTGTCTAACAGTTTACGTTAAAAACAGAGGGTTTAGTTTGCACAATATATATATGTGAGCCACAGTGCCCATGCCAAGGGACCTCTGTATATACTGTGGTCCTTAAGTGGGGTACGCACTAAGAAAATCGATTTTTTTCACAGCAGATTGGAACCGCTGAACAAAAATACTCATACAACAAAGGCTTCTTTTTTTTGTTGTTTGTTTGTTTGTTTCTGACCATATGCAGTCTTTTCTGATTTTTCTTGTATGAAAATGGTACACATTAAATGAAAATAGTTCGTTCTGTTCCGTTGAGAAAAAATTTGGAGTTTGTCCCGTTGGGAATTTTCTTATGAAAATTCAGAATCAGCTGTCGAAAGTTGTGTACACACTATATGAAAATCGTACGAAAATTCTTTGGACAAAATTGTTCGCCCGATTTTCTTAGTCTGTACAAGCCTTAACTCTAAATTTCCAGAGCCTCCATAGTAGGAGCAGATATATATAGGAATGGAAAGATAAAGGGCGGGTATGCCTGGAGGGAGCCCACACCTCCAAGGCACAGGGACTCTTCTGACGCCCAGCAAGAGCACAGTGGCAGCAAAGGCATTCCTGTGGGTTCCTGCACCCAATTATATACAACTGTACAAAAAAGTGGCAATCATACCAATCTATAACTGGCCTTTGCAGCATAGTGCACATGAAAGGGCAATGTACATGACAAACAAAAGATTTCCCAGCACAGTTACCGAACAGCCTGCGAAATAACCGAATTGGCCCTGTCTAACAGTTTAAACAAATCTTTAGGCTCGGTTCACACTGCAGCGGTGTGGAAACCCTGCAAATCCATTCGCATGTCTCCTGGCAGCAGTTCACACTGCCCTATGCGAACTGTTGGGAGTGTCAATTAAAAGTTAATGACACCCCCAAATCTGTTCGCATATTGCAGTGCGATCTGCAAATTCGGACAGAAATTGGATCGCATGGGTGTAAACACCCATGCGATCCGATTCTGCTGAGGACCAAAAAAAGGCTTCTGTGTGAGTTTGGTCTGAATGCGATGTGAAGTCTGGCTGACTTTGCTTCGCACAGACATCGCATGTGATTTGCACTGCAGTGCGAACCACATGCGATCTTGCACCACGCAGCAGTGTGAACCGGCCCTCAGGCCTAAAAAAAATGCAGAAACTGGTCTGGCAGCGAAAGGATTAAAGTCAGTCATTTCCACTGCGATCTGTGTTTAACATTTCCAAACTCAAGCGATTTGATTCTTTAAAAGCTTTAACAAACCTTGCTGATAGCTCTGCCCATGCTCTGTAAAAGCTTGATGTTCACACTGCTCTTATACAAGCTAAAGCTTGTGTGAGCTAGGTCTTAAGGGCTTAATTTGGAATTTCAGAGACCTGGTTCAACAGCTCTCATGATTGGCTGGCAAACATTCAAGGGTATACCCTATACCGCAAGGATAGAGAGGGTAAAAAAGGGGGAGGGGTATGCCTATATATCAAGAATAATGTACAAGTGAATGTGAGAGATGACATCACTGAGGGGGCTAGGGAGGAGGTGGAATCTTTATGGGTAGAGCTCCAAAGGGATGAAGCTAAGGGGAAAATAATACTGGGAGTATGCTATAGGCCCCCTAACCTGAGGGAGGAAGTGGAGACGGATCTCCTATCACAAATTGGATTAGCAGCAAGGATGGGAAGTGTTATCATAATGGGGGATTTTAATTATCCAGACATAGACTGGGCGGAGGGAACCGCGCATTCATTTAAGGCTCGCCAGTTCCTTAATGTCTTGCAGGACAATTTTATGGGTCAGATGGTAGACGCACCAACTAGAAATAAAACATTACTAGATCTACTGATTACCAACAATACAGACCTGATAACAGATTTGGAAATACGGGGCAATTTAGGTAACAGCGATCACAGGTCAATTAGTTTCAGTATAAATCACACAAATAGGAGACATGAAGGGAACACAAAGACACTGAATTTCAAAAGAGCCAACTTCCCTAAACTACAAACCTTGCTAAAAGGCATAAATTGGGATAAAATATTAGGAACAAAGAATACAGAGGAGAGATGGGTTTGCTTTAAGAGCATATTAAATAAGGGCATTAGCCAATGTATCCCATTGGGTAATAAATTTAAAAGAGCGAACAAACATCCTGGATGGCTTAACTCCAATGTAAAAATGCATATAAAAGCAAAGGAGAAGGCCTTCAAAAAATACAAGGTTGAGGGATCATCCACAGCATTCAGAATTTATAAAGAATGCAATAAGAAATGTAAGGGTGCAATTAGGATGGCTAAGATAGAACATGAAAGACACATAGCGGAGGAGAGCAAAAAAAATCCCAAGAAATTCTTTAAGTATGTAAACAGTAAAAAAGGGAGGACAGACCATATTGGCCCCATAAAGAATGAGGAAGGACATCTGGTTACAAAGGATGGGGAGATGGCAGAGGTATTGAATTTATTCTTCTCCTCAGTCTTCACGAGTGAATCGGGGGGCTTCAGTAACCAAAACTGCAGTGTTTATCCTCATGACACAACACAGGAAGCACCTACATGGTTAACAGAGGACGGAATTAAAATTAGACTTGAGAAACTTAACATTAATAAATCACCGGGACCAGATGGCTTGCATCCAAGGGTACTTAGGGAACTCAGTCAGGTGATTGCCAGACCGTTGTTCCTAATTTTTACAGACAGTCTATTGACTGGAATGGTACCAGCTGATTGGAGAAAAGCCAATGTAGCACCAATATTTAAAAAGGGCCCAAAAAACATCCCTGGGAATTACAGACCAGTTAGCCTAACATCAATAGTATGTAAACTCTTGGAGGTGATGATAAGGGACTATATACAAGATTTTAGTAATAAGAATGATATCATTAGCAGTAATCAGCATGGATTCATGAAGAATCGTTCTTGCCAAACCAATCTATTAACCTTCTATGAGGAGGTGAGTTGCCATCTAGATAAAGGAAGGCCCGTAGACGTGGTGTATCTGGATTTTGCAAAAGCATTTGACACAGTTCCCCATAAACATTTACTGTACAAAATAAGGTCTGTTGGCATGGACCATAGGGTGAGTACATGGATTGAAAACTGGCTACAAGGGCGTGTTCAGAGGGTGGTGATAAATGGGGAGTACTCAGAATGGTCAGGGGTGGGTAGTGGGGTCCCCCAGGGTTCTGTGCTGGGACCAATCCTATTTAATTTGTTCATAAATGACCTGGAGGATGGGATAAACAGTTCCATCTCTGTATTTGCAGACGATACTAAGCTAAGCAGGGCAATAACTTCTCCGCAGGATGTGGAAACCTTGCAAAAAGACCTGAACAAATTAATGGGGTGGGCGACTACATGGCAAATGAGGTTCAATGTAGAAAAATGTAAAATAATGCATTTGGGTGTCAAAAATATGAATGCAATCTATACACTGGGGGGAGAACCTCTGGAGGAATCTAGGATGGAAAAGGACTTGGGGGTCCTAGTGGATGATAGGCTCAGCAACGGCATGCAATGCCAAGCTGCTGCTAATAAAGCAAACAGAATATTGGCATGCATTAAAAGGGGGATCAACTGCAGAGATAAAACGATAATTCTCCCGCTCTACAAGACTCTGGTCCGCCCGCACCTGGAGTATGCTGTCCAGTTCTGGGCACCAGTCCTCAGGAGGGACGTACTGGAAATGGAGCGAGTACAAAGAAGGGCAACAAAGCTAATAAAGGGTCTGGAGGATCTTAGTTATGAGGAAAGGTTGCGAGCACTGAACTTATTCTCTCTGGAGAAGAGACGCTTGAGAGGGGATATGATTTCAATTTACAAATACTGTACTGGTGACCCCACAATAGGGATAAAACTTTTTCGCAGAAGAGAGTTTAATAAGACTCGTGGCCACTCATTACAATTAGAAGAAAAGAGGTTTAACCTTAAACTACGTAGAGGGTTCTTTACTGTAAGAGCGGCAAGGATGTGGAAACCTTGCAAAAAGACCTGAACAAATTAATGGGGTGGGCGACTACATGGCAAATGAGGTTCAATGTAGAAAAATGTAAAATAATGCATTTGGGTGTCAAAAATATGAATGCAATCTATACACTGGGGGGAGAACCTCTGGAGGAATCTAGGATGGAAAAGGACTTGGGGGTCCTAGTGGATGATAGGCTCAGCAACGGCATGCAATGCCAAGCTGCTGCTAATAAAGCAAACAGAATATTGGCATGCATTAAAAGGGGGATCAACTGCAGAGATAAAACGATAATTCTCCCGCTCTACAAGACTCTGGTCCGCCCGCACCTGGAGTATGCTGTCCAGTTCTGGGCACCAGTCCTCAGGAGGGACGTACTGGAAATGGAGCGAGTACAAAGAAGGGCAACAAAGCTAATAAAGGGTCTGGAGGATCTTAGTTATGAGGAAAGGTTGCGAGCACTGAACTTATTCTCTCTGGAGAAGAGACGCTTGAGAGGGGATATGATTTCAATTTACAAATACTGTACTGGTGACCCCACAATAGGGATAAAACTTTTTCGCAGAAGAGAGTTTAATAAGACTCGTGGCCACTCATTACAATTAGAAGAAAAGAGGTTTAACCTTAAACTACGTAGAGGGTTCTTTACTGTAAGAGCGGCAAGGATGTGGAATTCCCTTCCACAGGCGGTGGTCTCAGCGGGGAGCATTGATAGCTTCAAGAAACTATTAGATAATCACCTGAATGACCGCAATATACAGGGATATGTAATGTAATACTGACACATAATCACACACATAGGTTGGACTTGATGGACTTGTGTCTTTTTTCAACCTCACCTACTATGTAACTATGTAACTATATAATTTGTTTTGCGGTGTATTAAAAATGCATGGTTGAGCTGCATTTTTAACTATTGCTGGTATAATGTCTGTGCAGTTTTGTGATGGAAACATTAAAGAGTAATAGATGTGTGCTTTACCCCTCATGTACAACTTGTCTTCCTTTAGGACCATGTATTTGCTGGGTTACATTCCCAAAGATAATCGTTTGTACCTGGGAGACAAAGAGCTGAACATTGTCAGCTATTCTCTGCTGGTGTCAGTTCTGGAGTATCAGACAGCTGTGATGAGAAGAGATTTCAACATGGCTGACAAAGTCATTCCAACCATCCCCAAAGAACAGAGGACACGTGTTGCCCACTTCTTGGAGAAGCAGGTAAATGAATGGCTTCCTATATTTTATAGTCTATTTAAAATTTGCCTTGTGACTTCAATCATTCTAACTGTATTCCCTCTGCAGGGCTTCAAACAACAAGCCTTGGCTGTGTCCACAGACTCAGAGCATCGCTTTGAGCTGGCACTGCAGCTAGGAGAACTAAAGATCGCATATCAGCTGGCAGTAGAAGCAGAGGTAATGTCTGGCCTTGTTCTATTTTTCCTTCCTTTTCTTATTAAAGCTTTAGTGCACACTAAACGTCTACGGTGAAATCTGTAACATCCTATAAGTAATAATATATTGAAATTCAAGGACTTTACTCTGTCAATGCAGAGAATGGGCTGCCACTGTGTTAAAGCGGTTGTATACCCTTTTATTTTTACCTACAGGCAGGCCTATAATAAGGCTTACCTGTAGGTAAAATTAATATCTCCTAAACCTGTACGGTTTAGAAGATATTCACTTTGCATGCAGCCACTGACGTCAGCGGCGCATGCGCTGTGAAGGCCTGGTAGACGCTGCTGGATCCTGCAGGGAAGACTCCCGCGTGCAAGCGCGGGAGTGAAATAAACGCTGCTCCAGCCACTCACAGCGCCGGAGCCGTGAACTTGGAAGAAACGCATAGGGCAAAATGTCAGCTCCCTCGGCGTGGACTGGGATCAGATGCCAGCGCTTCGTTCTAAGGTGAGTATTTCATAATGAGCTAGTATGCACTGCATATATGTCTTTGCCTTGCAGGGTTTTTTTTATTTTTTTCTGTGTGGGTAAACAACTGCTTTAAGGTATCTATGGACATTAAACCATAGAATAGCCATCCATGCACAACTCCAGTGCCTGTGTAAGCACTTATACTGCTGTATACAGTGACTCTAGAGGAATTTATTAATGCAAAATGTTACATTTATTGATAGGTTTGCATTACATGTTTTTGTTGGCTAATTTAACAAGATGTTTTCCCTTCCTTTTATAGTCTGAACAGAAGTGGAAGCAGCTAGCCGAGTTGGCCATCAGCAAGTGCCAGTTTGGACTTGCTCAGGAGTGTTTACACAATGCTCAGGATTATGGAGGTCTCCTACTATTGGCAACATCTTCAGGAAATACCACCATGGTGAACAAGTTGGCTGAAGGCGCTGAAAGAGATGGAAAGAACAATGTAGCTTTCTTAAGCTACTTTTTACTAGGAAAGTAGGTGAAACGCTTTTTTTTTTTTTTTTTTTTTTAATGGAAAACCCACATACTGTCTTCAATCATTTCATCTTGTGCATGATTTCAGCCATTTTCCAAAGGGCATGCAAAAAAAGCAGCCTCATAAACTTCATAAACTTGAATACATATTGTAATAATCGAAACAGTGTCTGTACTATTTATGAATCATTTGCTTCCTTTGCAGGATGGATACTTGCTTGGAGCTTCTAATTTCCACTGGTCGTCTTCCTGAGGCTGCTTTCTTGGCACGTACTTACCTGCCAAGCCAAGTGTCCAGGTGAGTGGGAACACTTAGATGGTGTGTGTGTGAGTGAGTGTTTTTTTTTTTTTGTTTTTTTTTAATTATCAAGACTTGTTCTATTAAAACAAAAACATAAAGCGGTTTGTGATTTTTACCTACAGGTAAGCCTATAATAAGGCTTACCTGTAGGTAAAATGAATATCTCCTAAATGTACACCATTTTAGGAGATATTCACCCTGCATGCAGCCGCTGACATTAGTGTTGCACGCACTCTGAAGGTCCGGCGCATTGTGCCGGAACTGAGGGCTCCCGCGGGCATGCACGGGAGTGATGTCATCGCGGCTCCTGCCACTCACAGCGCTGGAGTTCGCAGACCTGGAAAGAAAGTGTCAGCCACCCTTAGTGGTGAGAGGGACCGCTGCCGGGCTTCGTTCTAAAATAAGTATTTCATAATGAGCTAGTAAGTGGTGCATACTAGCTCATTATTATGCCTTTTTGTCTTGCAGGGTTTTTTATTTATTTATTTTTTTAGCCACTTAAGGACCGAGCCTGTTTTTCAGACTCAGTGTTTACAAGTTAAAAACAGTTTTTTTGCTAGAAAATTACTTAGAACCCCCAAACATTATACATTTTTTTCTAACACCCTAGGGAATAAAATGGCGGTCATTGCAATGCTTTTTGTCACACCGTATTTGCGCAGCGGTCTTACAAGCGCACTTTTTTTGGGGAAAAAATATCACTTTTTTTAATTAAAAAATAAAACAACAGTAAAGTTAGCCCAAATTTTTTTTATATTGTGAATTATAATGTTACGCCGAGTAAATTGATACCCAACATGTCACGCTTCAAAATTGCACCCGCTTGTGGAATGGCGTCAAACTTTTACCCTTAAAAACCTCCATAGGCGACGTTTAAAAAATTCTACAGGTTGCATGTTTTGAGTTATAGAGGAGGTCTAGTGCTAGAATTATTGCTCTCGCTCGCGGTGATACCTCACATGTGTGGTTTGAACACCGTCTTCATACGCGAGCGCTGCTCACGTATGCGTTTGCTTCTGCGTGTGAGCTCATCACGACGGGCACTTTAAAAAAACATTTTTTTTCTTATTTATTTTACTTTATTTTATTGATTTTAAAAGTGTTTTTTTTTTTTTTTTTAATCGGGTCACTTTATTCCTATTACAAGGAATGTAAACATCCGTTGTAATAGAAAAAAGCATGACAGGACCTCTTAAATATGAGATCTGGGGTCAAAAAGATCCCAGATTTCATATTTGGACTTAAATGCAATAATAAAAAAAAAAATATTGTCATTTGAAAAAATGACAACAAAAAAAATGTCCCTTTAAGAGGTATTGGCAGAAGTGATGTTTTGACTATGGTGTAGAGACGGGTGGGGGCCACCTTGCCTTCACTCGTATCCATACCCAGCTAGGAAGAGGACCCGATGGCCTCTGCCGCTACCGACGGCTCCGGTAAGTGGCGGAGGGTGCGGGAGAGCGGCAGGAGGGGGCCCTCTCCCGCCGCCGATAACGGTGATCTCACCACAGAGACCACCATTATCGTAAACTGGACCGCCCACTGAAGAGATGGATATCTTGGTTATGGCAGCAGCTGCTGCCGTTACCAAGATACCATCTTTAAAGTGCCGACGTGTATATATACAGTGGGCGGTCCGGAAGTGGTTAACGGTTTACAACCGCTTTATGTTTGTCAGCTGGATAAATACTTATACATGCGCACTTTATTAAATGCCAAAGTAGTTTTGTTCAGCCAGTCTCTACACACCTGGGTGAGAATGTTTTTTTCAGTGTTGCATCGTCCCAGTGCTGTCTCTCACCCTCAAACCATTTTCACCAAAAGATGTAAAGGTTAACTAGAAAACATTGGAGTGGTCTTCCTGTGGAGGCAGTGCTTTGCCCATCAGCGCATGTCACTGGACTGGCTGAACAGAATTACAAATTCCTTGGCAAGTTAAACAATTTAAATATATATTAAGCTATTAAAGTGGTTCTAAAGCCTAAACATTTTTTGCATTAATGCATTCTTTGCATTAAGTTAAAAAATGTTTAGGCATCAGGATCACCCCTCACTTCGCCGGAAACTGGAATATCTCTTTTGGACTGAGTTTAACATGAAGTTTACATATTGTTGTTTTTATGAATGAGTGATCAGTTTGTGAAAAACCCCAGTAATGTCTAGCCCATAATAAATATGGATAAAACTTCAATTTCTGTTTCTAGGGTGGTGAAACTATGGAAAGAAAGTCTGTCCAAGATCAATCAGAAGGCAGCTGACTCCTTGGCTGACCCCACTGAGTATGAGAATCTTTTCCCTGGTTTACGGGAAGCCTTCCAGGGGGAAGAGTTTCTAAAGCAGCAGAGCAGTGCCTTGCGACCAGCAAGTGACTATCGCCATGTCACTGTGAGTATCTGTGTGAAAAGCTCATTAGCCTCTTCTTTTATACCTTTTTACTAACCTAGAAGCCGTCTTTATTTGGTACTTCAAGGCAAATTATAACTGAGATAAACTCAGACAAGTAGGCCAAAGTAATGATGCATGTCTCTATTTCCAGTGACCGAATGGGGTTTCCCATTAATGATATGACTCTGAAACTGTTTTTTGTATCGGTACAAAATATAATCCTGGGAGGGCTAGCACTTGTGTATATATATTTACTAATAAGGCTGTGTGAATGATCTGGTCACAATACAGATATTAATATATACAAAAATAATCCTGCGCTGCTCATAAGGAAGAAAAAGCAGCTAACACAACCAACAAAGTATATGTGCAAAAAACAACAAAAAGTGTAGCGCTAAACCTTATCATACATAACCCTAGATGGGTAGGTATACAGTGAAAGGGATCACCAATAGAAAGACCCATACATAGATGGGAAGTCCCGTTGTGGGTGTTTATGGTCAAACAATAAATAACAGTGCTTAGTCCTTAAAATAAACAATTTATATAGATCCAGTATCCCGAAACAGCAGGTCAGCTCACTACCACCGAGAGAAATGAAGGCTTACCAGATATGGTGGACCCGACAGGGCATACGCCGAATTGGGTCAGATAAGGCTTGGGTGGTAGGAGGCTGTGGGTGTCTGTGGTGTCGCAGATTGCTGGATTCCTCCAACTGGTGTCCGGGTCCTGGAAGGTGTGTGGAATCCCAAGAATATGGATGATTCTGTAGATCCCAGGGGGGAGGGGATGAGGTATTCCGTGTGTGGATCCCTCAAACCAACATTCATTGGGTATAGATATTGATATTAATGAGGAAGAAAGAAAAGAAAGGGCCACATAGTGTAAATCCGAGTAAAACATTTAATAAAAACTTAAAGGAAATACACTCACGTATAAGTCCAAGGAATAATACAGCGCTGAGAAAAAGTGGCGACAATGGGATCCTGCAGGACCCCATTGTCGCCACTTTTTCTCAGCGCTGTATTATTCCTTGGACTTATACGTGAGTGTATTTCCTTTAAGATTTTATTAAATGTTTTACTCGGATTTACACTATGTGGCCCTTTCTTTTCTTTCTTCCTCATTAATATCAATATCTATACCCAATGAATGTTGGTTTGAGGGATCCACACACGGAATACCTCATCCCCTCCCCCCTGGGATCTACAGAATCATCCATATTCTTGGGATTCCACACACCTTCCAGGACCCGGACACCAGTTGGAGGAATCCAGCAATCTGCGACACCACAGACATCCACAGCCTCCTACCACCCAAGCCTTATCTGACCCAATTCGGCGTATGCCCTGTCGGGTCCACCATATCTGGTAAGCCTTCATTTCTCTCGGTGGTAGTGAGCTGACCTGCTGTTTCGGGATACTGGATCTATATAAATTGTTTATTTTAAGGACTAAGCACTGTTATTTATTGTTTGACCATAAACACCCACAACGGGACTTCCCATCTATGTATGGGTCTTTCTATTGGTGATCCCTTTCACTGTATACCTACCCATCTAGGGTTATGTATGATAAGGTTTAGCTCTACACTTTTTGTTGTTTTTTGCACAATACAGATATTACCATCAATGGGTTTTCATTTAATGGATATTATCTTCTGTCTTCTAGCCAAATGAAGAAAGAAATGTCTTGGCTGAAGCAAAGGGATTTGTACCTCCTGAAATGGCAAAGGTGAGTTCTGTGACTGGTGTAGCATGAGTGTCAGTAATTTACAGTAGTAATAATATAACCTGCACTTCTTCAAGTGCCAGACTTGTCAGACTCGTGTCAGAAGTGCTTTATGTTGCTATACGGCTGATAGTGGTTGTTATAGTTGAGGGAGCTCAGTGTTTTACAGGGACTGTTGTCTGATGCAGATGACATTCCTGTATCTGCAAAAACAATATCACTGTGCTCCTGTCCAGCAGTGTGACATGTCAGGTGAAGAATGCAGTCTTGATGGAGTGTACGTTTGGGACAAGTGACTGGTGTCCTTACTGACTGAAGATAGAGGTTCCCAGTTCTTACATATATACCTTAGACATTTCTAAGAACTGCTTCTGAAAACTATTATTCTTATACAGGATTTATTGAGTGCCAACAACTTGTGCAGCACTTTACGAGTTAAAGAGAGACAGTACAGTTACAGTACAATTCATTACAAGAGTGTTAGGAGGGCCCTGCTCTTAAAGCGGAGCGCCGCCGAAAGAAAAAATTTTAAAAGTCAGCAGCTACAAATACTGCAGCTGCTGACTTTTAAAACATGGACACTTACCTGTCCAGGGCCCCCGCGATGTAGGCACCCGAGGCCGAAGCGTCTCTCCGTCCTCGGGTGCTGCCGCCTCCATCTTCGGTAAGGGAATCAGGAAATGAAGTCGTGCGGCTTCACTTCCCGGTTCCCTACTGCGCATGCGCGAGTCGCGCCGCGCAATACGAATGCTCCCTGCTGCCTCTGGGACCCGTGTGTGTTTCCCAGCAGGCAGCGGGAGGGAGCAGGAAGTGGCGTAAATAACCGCAGATTCTGCGGCTATTTATGCCGGAAGTGGGTACAGATACCTGTAATATACAGGTATCTGTACCCCCCTCCCCCCTGAAAGGTGCCAACTGTGTCACCGGAGGGGGGGAGGAATCTGATTAGTGGAAGTTCCACTTTTGGGTGGAACTCCACTTTAAGAGCGAATCTAAATAACGTAATTGTAAAGTACAGAACATGGAACTTTATATTCATAGACCATGGGTTATATGCGGCCTACCTTCAGGTGATTGGACACTGGCAAACAACTCCCTCCATACATTCTCACATAACCCCACCCATTCCATGGGACTCCAATCTTTGCTAGTGACAGACTTGTAGAGAAGATTTCCTTCACTTCTCTATTGCCCTGTACACACGATAGGATTTTCCAATGGAAAATGTGTGATAGGACCTTGTTGTCGGAAATTCCGACCGTGTGTGGGCTCCATCACACATTTTCCATCGGAATTTCTGACACACAAAGTTTGAGAGCTTGCTATACAAAACAAAATCGTGTGTACACAAATCCGATGCACAAAGTACCACGCATGCTCAGAATAAATTAAGAAACAAAAGCTATTGGCTACTGCCCCGTTTATAGTCCCGACGTACGTGTTTTACATCGTTCAGAACGATTGGATTTTCCGACAACTTTGTGTGACCGTGTGTATGCAAGACAAGTTTGAGCCAACATCCGTCGGAACAAATCCATGGATTTTGTTGTCGGAATGTCCGATCAATGTCCGACCGTGTGTACTGGGCATAACACTTATAACAAGATACAGCTAACTGTTGCAGGGATCGCTAGCAATTTCCATATGGTGTTTACACTAGCTTAAAAAACAGGCGTTTTTGAAGCAGCATGAATGCCTGTGAAAATGATGTGCATTGCAGCGCCCAGTGTTCACATGATTGCGTTAGCATTGTGTGGTGTCAAAATTAACAAATGTGTCACTTTCTATGCTTGCCGCTTCCCAAACGCGTTTGAGATGCGCTTAGAAAGTGTTACTAGCTGAGATGATAAATCAAAAATCCTTATAACAAAAACAACCAACACAGAGGGGATGTCTGGCAAGCATTTTTTTAACGCCGCTCAAACGCATCAAAGCCTGCTCCGGTAACACATCAGGTGCGTTAATGGGTGCTTTAAATGAGCCCTATCAGTTACCCTTGATGTACATCTTGGGAACCATACCCGGACCCCGCAGCAGTGGAGAACAGCCTATAATGTTTGCTTCAGGCACTGCATCCTATGTTCGGTTCTAGTTACACACATGGTGCTATACAGGTTCAGGGCCATAGTCCATTCCTTGGCACCAAGACCCTGAAGACCCTTATCCCCTCCTGGAACCTGCAGCAAGAATAAGGTAACACAAAGCTCCCTGTCACAGAGAAGCCAGAGGAAAATTGAGGCTGCTGGCCAGAATGTGCAGAACTGACCACACACAAATCACTTAATCACTATGGTACAAAGGTGGTGAAGACATTGCACTTGAATTAATCACTGTTGGTGGAAACGTGGATTGAAAATGGACTGCAATCATAAATGTATTGTTTTTTAATGGTAATTCTTTTTAATAGTATTATTTTAATATATTCATGTTTTTGGACTTTATTTAACCACTTCCGGACCGCCCACCGCACATATTCTGCGGCAGGGCAGCCCGGCTGAGCGAAGCAACCTACCAGTATGTTTCGTGCATGAGATACTGTGGCTGTGCGCCTGCTGCACGTGGGGGGGGCTGGGGGGCACGCGTGCGGGTCCGGCGGACTATATGTCAGCTGGCCACCCGCGATCGCTCCACAGAGAGGCAGATCTCTGTTCTGCCTATGTAAACAAGGGGGATCCCCGTTCTGACGGGACACCACAGAGATCGGCTGTTTCTAGTAATCGGGAACAGCGATCTCTGTGTTGTCCCAGTGAGCCCATCCCCCACACAGTTAGAACACACACTGAGGGAACACAATTAACCCTTTGATCGCCCCTAATGTTACCCCCTTCCCTGCCAGTGTCATTTATACATTGATCAGTGCAATTTTTTTTTTTTAAGCACTGATCACTGTATTGATGTCACTGGTCCCCAAAAAATGTCAATTAGGGTCTGATTTGTCCGCCGCAATGTCGCAGTCCCGCTAAAAATCGCAGATCGCTGTCATTACCAGTAAAAACAATTAAAAAAATGTAAAGTCCCTAAATCTATCCCCTATATTGTAGACGCTATAACTTTTGCGCAAACCAATCAACGCTTATTGGGAGTTTTTTTTTGGTTTTTTTTTACCAAAAATATGTAGAAGAATACATATTGGCCTAAACTGATGACTAAATGTCGTTTTTTTTTTTGTTTTTTTTTTTTTGGATATGTATTATAGCAGAAAGTAAAATTTTTTTTTTATTTTTTTCAAAATAAAAAAATAAAAACCGCAGAGGTGATCAATTACCACCAAAAGAAAGCTCTATTTCTGTGAAAGACGCAGTGCCGTAACGCAAAAAATGGCCTGGTCATTAAGGGGGTAAATCCTTCCGGGGCTGAAGTGGTTAAGGGAGGGTATGGTGCTGTTTTTGTTTTGTTTGTTTTTTGTTTTTTTCGTATACATTTTGGTTTATTACCTGGGGTTGAGAATTTTTTTTCCTAGATGCTTGGGTAGATTTACATTAAAGTGGTTGGAAATCCTTAAATATAACCAGTGAAGTGACTAGCCTCATGTGATACACAGAGATGAAATAAACCCTCCTACATAAGTTGTACCTATTTATCTGCAGTCTTCTCTACATCGGTTCAAAGTGCTGAATGATAAAGCTCGTCTGAGAGCTCAGAAAAAAGGAAGGGGGAAGAGCTGATGTTACACTATGCAGAGTGAGGAGAGCTCTGAGAGCTGATTGGAGAGAAGGGGGACCCTCTTCCTCCTTTCACACAGGAACAGAACTGGAGATCCCTCCCCTATCACCATTTTTCTTTTGGTGTCAGGGAAACTTGCCAGAAGTGATTCATGCTGATAGCAGAGGGATGAGGCAGTAGACAAAAATTACACTTAGTGCTCCTAATTGAGACAAGTACACACTATAGAGGGATATGCTTTTGTTCCTATTTCATGTCTGTGGTTTACAACCACTTTAAGGTAGTAAGGTCAATGCAGCGTGATTGTGTATATCAAGAGCCTCCCTGTTTGCAGCTTTCTTTAAAGGAACCTTCTCTTATCTTACATGGAGACAATGTCCCCATTAGAGAGGATATTATCCTCCCTTTCCTATGTCCTGTCCCTAAGCACATGAAGGAACTGCTTTGGATGTGGACAGAGCAGTTGGTGTCTACCTAGCTGCAACATTTTCATCAGAAAAATCAGGCAGCTCATCTCCAGGGATCATGTCCTCAAGGGAAGGGTTCCACCCTTCTGTTAGGGCCTATTCCACCAGATCTGTTGGTGTTTTTGGGCTTTTAAGCATCAAGCATTCATTTTGCATGTTTGCAAGGCCGCCAACTGGTCTTCTGCTCTTACCTTCCCACAGTTTTACTTGGCTGGACCTCCAGGCCTCTGTTGGTGCTGGCTTCAGTCACATGGTGCTTTAAGTTTCATCTGAGTGTTTTAGGTCTGTTGACCCCTGATTTCTATGGGTCTGTTTGCTGCTGTTTTGCTATGTTGCTTTGGGATATCCCATGGTCTATAAATACAAGTTCTCTGCCACAACTGTACAAATAAGATGGTGGGAATTTTGACTTGCCTATAAATTCCATATCTGGGACTACAGTACAGGACACAGACCCCACCGTACTGCCTTTCCTTCTTGCTTGCTATAAAACTGGTGCCCCACAGAGTGAGTGGGGGTGTTATATGAGGGTGCACAGAGGCGTCCCCAGCATAGCTTTTGTCCAGTCACCTGAAGGTAGCCTTATGGTCTATGAATAAAAGTCCTGGACTGTACTCCAATATTTGAAATATACAGGTAAGTCAAAACTCCCATTTTTTTCTATCCTAAAATTTGGGTCATTTTGACCATAACTTGTTTTCAGTTTCTTAAAGGGGTAAGTTCACCTTTACGTTAAAATATGTAAGGTGAACTTACACTGGACCCCCCTCCTAATCATTCCCGGTCCCACTGACCTGGAGTCCAGTGATCACCCTCTCGAACACATTGGATAGCCGCTTTACCGGTCTGGGGATTAGAAATCCCCTCGGCTTAATCTCCTAAAACGTAAAGGTACGTATAGGAGGCATTCTAATTGGTCAGCACCAACCAATCAGAACCTGCATAGCCCATCCTGTCAGTGCTCAAGGAGAGAAAGCCGCTGGGATTTCAAATCCCCAGGCGGTAAAGCAGCTATCCGATGTGTCAGAGCGGATGATGGCGGGACTCCAGGTCAGCGGGACTGGCTGCTAAGGGCGGGGGGGGTCCAGTGTAAGTTCACATTACAGATTTTCTGTAAAGGTGAGCTTACACTTTAATATGTGTGTCCAAGCGATATCAACATTTAACCCCAAATCTCCCTCTCCCAACATAGTTATTTTTAATTTACCTGGTTTGAGGAAAGAATCTGCTTTTATTACTCATTGTAATGTCATCACCCCAAGGTTGTAAAAGCTCTTTCAGGGGCAGCTACTGGGAGCTTCTATTGATGTAAGCACACCCCAAGAACCAAATCTCAAAAGCCATTTCAGGCCCCACAGTGTTCAGGTCTTTAGAGGCATAGTTACATAGTTCTTAACCCCTTCACGCCAACCGTACGCAAATATACGGTCTCGGCTTGAAGGGGTTGTAACGGGGTGATGCATGCAGCTGCACGCATCACCCCGGTCCTTTTTTTATAGAGCTGATGGCTTTCTTGGGATAACAACATATGCGACTAAGAGGCTCGAGTGACCAGCGGGCACGTCCGCCGGCTGACCGGAGACCCGAACGAAGCTGGAATCGACTTCAGTCGGGTCTTGGATCTAGTTACCTGGAAGCGATGTCATGACATCACTTCCAGTTTACAGAAGACTTAGGCGCCAAATTTTAAAAAAATGACAGTATTCAAAACTGCAAAACTTGGCGTTTTGAATGCTTTTAAGTGCAATGGAGGGATTTGGGGTCTTATAGACCCCAGATCTCTCTATAAAAAGTACCTGTCACTGCCTATTACTGTCAGAAGGGATGTTTACATTCCTTCTGACAGCAATAACAATGATCAGATTTTTTTTTTCAAAGGGACAAAGAAAAAAAAAAGTGCTCGTCCGTGAACACATACGTAAGTCGCGACCGCAAATGTAAGCAGTGTTCAAACCCCGCATGTAAGGTATCATCGCGATCATTGGAGCAAGAGAAATAATTCTAGCACAAGACCACCTCTGTAATTCTAAACGGGTAACAAATAGAAATTTTTAAAGCATCGCCTATGGAGAACTGTAAGTACTGTAGTTTGTTGCCATTTCACGAGTGTGCGCAATTTTAAAGTATGACATGTTAGGTATCTATTTACTTGGCGTAATATCATCTTTCACATTATACAAAAAAAATTGGGCTTACTTTACTGTTTTTTTATTTATTTTTTTTTTTTTTATTTGTGAAAGTGTAATTTTTTCAAAGGAATTGCGTTTGAAAGACCACTGCACAAATACAGAACACAGTGTGACATGAAATACTGCAACAATTGCCATTTTACTCTCTAGGGTCTCTGCTAAAAAGAAAAAATATATATTATATAATGTTTGGGGGTTCTAAGTAATTTTCTAGCAAGAAATACAGATTTTAACTTGTAAGCAACAAATGCCAGAGAAAGGCTTAGGCATGAAGGGGTTAAGGTTAAATAAAGACATCAGTCCATCCAGTTCAACCTGTGTGGGTGTGTGTAAGTATTATGTCCCTGCCATTTCCCATATCCCTGATATGGCAGCAACATTGTTTTTGCTTGGAAAGGAATCAATGTGTGCATGCGGAGTGGGACAGAGGGGACTGGGGATAGACCATTTTGTAGTCCAATAGACAGAGCTGACAATGCCTATAGGGATTCCACCAAAAAATATGTCATTTTTATTAATGAAAAATGCATGTCAAAAAACATTGAAACAATTCCTCCACCTTCCACCATCTAAAATGACAATGTTGTCCAAGTCTAAAAACATCTTCTCAAAAAAGAAAAATTTGGGGTTTATAAATTAAATGCAATAATGCCTAAGGGATTAAATAAGGAACTCAATTTACAAGTGTTCCTAGATGCTACTTAGACCCCTCTCCTTTGTATGGTTCCATCTATCTGTGTGTACATTCCTCTGATTGTACATGGATGTGCAATAGTATTGTATTTTATATTTGAGTTCTTTTTGTAATTTTCTGTTTTTGTTTCTTTGTTAATTCTTTGTGATACTATAAGATGGGACATGCCTCTATTTTTGTTTTTTCTTTTTTTGGGTGACCAGCTTGTCCCTGGGAAATTCTAGTATTCTCCTTTTATTTTGGTTATATTCAATTTAGCAGGGATTTTTGTAGTTGATTGCCGCGTGTGCAATACATTGACAGTTTGTCCATGGGGTTTCTTTAAATGATAAGTTATTGATATGAGCCATATAACACCACTGCTGCATCTATTTGATTGAATATGTACATTGTGCTTTTGGCTTTCCTCGATGAAAAAAGTAGGCTGGATTTGAAGGTTTATTTAAACATGCTACAGCTAGAGGGCGACACATCCTGGCGAAGGTGGGGTTCCCCAGCGAAACGCGTTGACGTCATGCGTCTGACGCTGTCCATTGCATCCCTCTGCTCGCTGTTCAGTATGGCTGTTATGGCGTGGATCTGATTGCTGGAGCGAGGTTTGGAGATAGTAGTGTCCAGGAATACTCAGCAGTGTCTGCCGCAGATGCACTGGAGCGGCTCATAGACACATCTGTTCTGGTGTCTCCTCAAGAAAAATTGGCGGGTCGCCACAAGGAGTTTTCACTTCACTGGCAGCACGTCTGTCTGATTGATGCAGCTCTCCAATCAACTCCTGGATATGTAAATATGCCACTAATCATGCTTTGTCACCTGCCTCTCCAGTATGCATAGGACATTCCCCTACCTTGCCAGTTTATGTGCCTATGGGTCCCATACATCAGATGATGTTTTCCCACTTGGCTTTTGCCACTTGCTATCCATTATCATCATACTCCATGTTTGATACATCCAATTGTTGACAATAGTTACTTGCCATTTCCTTGCAGTATTTATCTATTTTCAACTGACTGTCAGCATGATGCTCATTTGATCCTGCCATTGTTTGCAGCTCTTCAGGCATTCCAGCCTCCAGTTGCCAACATTTGCCATACATTGGCTTTTGAGACTGACAGAGCTATCTCCCCAACCATATACAGCTTCATCTTGCCCCTCCATTTCATAGTGACTTTATATATGATTTGATATGTGATGTGTGGGAGTATGTATGCACGGATGGCCTCTAGAAGTTTTTAGACTTTGACAACATTGTAATTTTAGATGGTGGAAGGTGGAGGAATTGTTTCAATGTTTTTTGACATGAATTTTTTTATAAATAAAATTACATATTTTTTGATGCCGTTCGTTCTTTGAATTTTTGATTACTATTTCCCAGTGGCTCAATCATATGGCTCTTTTGACCGTCCCCTCTCTGGCATAGTCTACATTTTTTATGCTGTTTTATTTGCCGTAGAGCCCCGTGTCCTTTAGACTATGAGTGGATGGGTTTTCAACAGTACTTTGTACTTTATTGGTTCTAGTTGTTGTTTTTTTGTTTTTGTTTTATAGGGATTCCACAGCAGAAAAGATAATTGGGAGGGAGTTTATCTGGAGAAGCTGTGCGTGGCAACCAATTGGCTTCTATCTTTCATTTTTATAAAAACTTCACTGAACAAAAAGATAGACGCTCATTGGTTGCCATGCACAACAAACTGCTCCAGATTCTGTCTGCTCCAGTTGTGTTTTCAGCACAAACAGAAACGTAAGAATACGTTTACCTTTACAGATCAACAGGTTTATGTTTATTCCTTGCAGGTCCTACAGAGGTGCACTCAATATATATTTTTTGCCCAGACATACACTTTATGTAGCACATCCGAAAATATTAAGAATAAACAGCCTCCTGATTTATTACAGGATGCATTTCATAAATAGTCACTCATTATCTCCCCCCCCAAAAATGGTGATCAAAGCCTTTAAGTACTGCATTTGGGATCAAACCCTAATTATTTGTTTTATACTGGTGTGAATTATACATCTTGAGTGTTGTATGTATTACTACATAATTGCTTTTGTGGCACTAAGACTAAAGGAAGCATGAAAATATAAGTTTGATAATCATATAAGTGGTAGGCTCAGGGTTGTATTATTTGTCTGGTAGCTTGCAGTCTAACATGGAACATTTGCTCTATTCATTTGTTACAGGAAGAGGAAACAGAAACAGAGAGAGAAGTAACTCCTCCCCCTGCTGCACCTGAATCCATAGTACCTTCTTCTGCTTCAGCTGCAGCTCACACAGACGAGAAGGTGAGTGATGTATAGATTGGTATCTTTAATATTTTTTATATTAAAAAAATAAAACATGACACCTTACATTTCTTAATGTGGCAGACCTCTGTGGAATTACAGTCCTTTGGCAGGTTGTTTGCCTAGTCAATTGAATTAGAACAAGACTACCACAAAGCAAATTCAAATATACTATCAGCAGGAACTTTGATCTTTACCGCTATGTTAAAAAAATAAATTTTATATATATATATATATATATATATATATATATAAATAATAAATGCACATCTTTTTTGCTGGTAAAAACATGCATTTACTATTTTTTTTACTTGTACCGAGTGCAAATACCGATACTTTTTTTTTCCAAGTATTCGCCATTACTGATACCTTTTTTTTTATGTCATGTGACAGTGGCACTAATATGCAGCACTGATGAGGCGTGAACTGTGTCAGTAGTTTTTTGGGTTTTTTTTATTTATTTTTTTTTTTTTCACTGTATTTTTTAAAACAATGCTTTCTTTTTGTAGGGGGGGGGAATGGACGGTGTCAGTGGTGTTTCTTTTTTTTTTTTTACAATTTTACATTTAACCACTTCAGCCCTGGAAGGTTTTGCCCCCTTAATGACGAGGCCATTTTTTGCGATACGGCACTGCGTTATTTTAACTGACAATTGTGCGGTCATGCGACTCTCTACCCTAATAAAATTGATGTCCTTTTTTTCACATAAATGGCTTTCTTTTGGTGGTATTTGATTACCTGCGTTTTTTATTTTTTGCACTATAAACAAAAAAAGAACAATTAAAAAAAAAAATATATATATTTTTTACTTTTTTTTTTTTTTTTATACATATCCAATAAAAAAATTAAAAAATCTAATTTCTTCATCAATTTAGGCCAATATGTATTCTGCTACATCTTTTTGGTAAATTTTGCGCAAAAGTTATAACGTCTACAAAATAGGGGGATATTTTATGGCATTTTTTATTCTTATTTTTTTTATACTTGTAATGGCGGTGATCAGCAATTTTAGCAGGATTGCGGCGAAGAGATTGGACACCTAGCTGACACTTTTGACACTTTTTTGGGAAGCAGTGTCATTATTACAGAGATCAGTGCTGCAAATATGCACTGACACAGTATAAATTACACTGGCAGGGAAAGGGGTTAACATCAGGGGCACAAGGGCAGTGTGTTTCTAACTGTGTGGGGGGATGGGCTAACTGCATGGACACTCTGATCCGTGTTCCTCATTACCAGGAACACTAGATCAGAGTGTCCATGCCTTTACAGTATGGTGGTATGCTTGTTTACATTGGCAGATCGGCATTCTGTCTCTGTGAAGAGCGATCGTGAGGGTCCGGCAGACATTGCGTCCGCCGGTGCCCGCTGTGGCCAATCAGCGTGCGATTTTGCTTGACGAAATCACATACAGGTACGTGATTTTGCGCAATAGAGCCGCCTTGCCGTAGTATAAGTACGGCAGGCAGTCGGGAAGTGGTTAAATATTTATTACGATTTTTCCTCTTTTTTTTTTTTTTCCTTTTTATATCAACCCTGCTTTGGTGACATCTCCCCTTTGAGACATGGAAAGAGACTGAGGAAACAGATTTCCCAGTCCCTTTCTCTGCAGCCTCAGCTGCACTGAAGCTGAATTCATTCATAAATTGAAGTATCGTAAACACAGGTTATGATGCTCAGTTATGAATGGATGGTGCATTCGTAAAAGGAAGGAGACAGTAAATGATATATTTTACCAGCTCCTTCCTCCGCTGTCCATCCTGATGGATTCGGGGGGGGGGGGGGGGGGGGGACAGGGGACAATCACGGATGATCGGTGCGGCAGTGGGGGCAGTTACAAGCACCGATCTCCCTGACAGCCACGGGAGGAGAGGAGGAGAAGCGGCTATCAGAAAATCTATACAGGGAGATCGGTAACTGCCCCCACCGCCACACCGGCCCCCCTGCTACACTGAGGACGCCGGGTGTACTGACATCCTGGCAGGTATCGTGTCAAACATTGGAGCGTTTGCACGTGCAAGTACTTGTGCAAATGCTCAGTATTGGTGCAGCCATAATATATATTGTGTGTGTATATATACACCCCCACTATTTTCAGATAACTTAAAAGAAATGAATCTAAGGCTCCTTACACGTTTCTAATCAGCTCTGCCTGTCAGTATTTCAGACAGCCCTGATCGGATTCTGCATGCAGTCCTGTGGATAGGCGAATGTAAATGGACTTTTTTACACCCCTTCCAGCTCGAGGTCTGTGCAGGTCTAGGAAAAAAAAAACAACCGCCTGTTTTTCAGAGCTAAATGTGACGGATCAGAGGTAGCCTGATGTAAATGGACTGTGGAGTCACAGCCACAAATGTAAAAATAATTCACATCCTTCCCATTTTGGCTCTGATTGAGCAGGGGATCTGCTCATGGGTCCCCTGCTGAATGGAGCGGACACCACGCCATGTGAAAAGAGCCTTTTAGGTTTCAAAATGAGAGAATTGCTTAAAGCTTGCATTTGAAGTTGATATTTGGTAAAATTAAAGGGATATTAAAGGCAAGTTGTTGTTTCTTTCTTTAAATTACAAACATGTTATACTTGCCTGCCTTGTACAATGGTTTTGCACAGGACAGCCATCTCTTCTCTTCACCCTCCCCCCCCTCATCTCATCGACTCATTGGCTGTGATTGACATTGACTGTCTCAGCCAATGAGGAGGGAGTGTCCCCAGAGAGCTGAGGCTCTCGTGCACAGCGCTGGATCGCAGTGGGGTTCAGGTAAATATTAGGGGGGAGGCTGCTGCACACAGAAGGTTTTTTACCTTCATGCATAGAATACATGAAGGTAAAAAACCTTGAGTCTTTACAACCACTTTAATGACATGCATGCACTTTGATAACAAAAGACCTGTGTGATTACATCTCAATATTTCTGGTAAACTACAAAGATAACTACTTCAAATGGAGCCACCCACCTGTACCACATAATTGAAAACAGGCAAGTAGTAAATGCATCCAAAGCCAAAATGTTTTTTTTTTTGATAGACTGGTTAAACTCCCTGCCAGGTTATTACTACTGCCTGTGTCCCCATTAGCGGAATTTCCCTATTTGTCCTGGTGACGATCACCAGGACTAAAATTGAGGGGAACATTTCAAAGTTAGTCGACACTAAAACTGAAATAAGGGGAAATTATCCAATTGGGACACCTGTTCTTGTGAAATCAGTCTAAGATGGGATTTCCTCTCACCTCCCTGTTGTGTCTACAAAGCAGGAAGTGAAGGGACTTCTCTCAAATTGGACACTGATGGTAGAATAAAATGAAAACCCTGACAGGGATTTAAATACCTTACTTTTAAATTTCCCTCCAACAACATCCCCATTGTTCCCCATTCCTCCAAATGGCAAAATGGTAGTTATGTTTACAATGGTTCAGGTAGGAGGGACATTCTCTTAAGTAATTGTCCAAAATCATACCATGTGAGAATCTTTCACATGTAGGCTCATTATTGGTTACAGATCTCTATCATTTGAGTCTACATTGAATCTATGCATACATATCTATACATTATTTTAAGTCTATTTATTTTCTTTGTTTGTAGGCCTTCCTTGACCTGGAGGAAGATTTGGACAACATGGAATTAGAAGATATTGATACAACAGACATAAACTTAGATGATGAGCTCTCGGATTAGCATGTCATATTTGGGATTTTTAAGTTAAGTGACCAAACCAGTTTGCTCCCTTCATTTGCTGACCATCCTGCACACCAGAGCTCCAAGGTCTCACTAGTCAGAGGTCTGGCCCTTTCTTGTGCAGTGTGGGCACACAGGACCTTTGTATATTTCCTCCTTGTTCCTTCTCCTTCCAGTTTTTCCTGTTTTTGTCTCAAATGAAACATTTGAGTATTGTGCATTAACTAAATAAAGGTTATTGCTAACATCTGTACTCTGCATTCATTTAACACTGCATTCAAGTATTCTTAATCTGGAAAAGATATAGATTTTTATATTTTACACACGGTAGACGCGTATAATGTGACCAATCGGCCAATTCATAGCTGAAGTATTTGAGTCAGTAAATTTCAGGGTACACATAGGTGCTGGATGTAAAAAGGCAGACAAAGCCTAGGTAAAATATCTAGCACTTACTGGTGTAATTTAGGGAATGTACCCATCTAAAGATGATACAAGCCACTGGTGTTTACCACCTGTAGTTTATTAATGGTGTGGAATGTACATGGCAAAGGGAATGAGGTAGTATAGGACAGAGAACATATGGCATGGCACATTGAATGAGGCAATGTGGAATAGGATAGCTTTCATTAACACATTTAACTGGGTGTGTTACAAATGGCCCAAATGACTTCATCAAAGTACACAGGGCATATGTAGGACGTACACAGGGCATATGTAGGACATCCAGTCCTTTTGCCCTGCCGCTTCGGTCCTGCCTCCCACTTGCTGGAAATTCTCAGCTATTGCCATAAGGGCCCATTCACAGTAAAGTACAATGCAATCCGGTGCAGGCATATTGACTGCACTTACAACCTGCATTTGGAGTGTGGTTAACTTTGCACTGACCCCCCCCTCCAGCAGATCGCAAGGGCGGTGCAATTGGAATGCGATGCGGGAAATTGCACAGGAACATGGCTTTCCCACACTGCATTCTAGTGTGAACGGGCCCTAAAATCTGGGACTCATGACTGACTGTTTATCAATGTCGTTCAGGTACAAAATAGACAAATACAAAGTAACGTTGTGTAAAAAAAAAACAGAAAAATGCAGCGCAACCTTACTAATCGTCAACTAACAATAATGGTGGAACCCTCTAATGTATGGTGATCTCAATGAACTTCAATATTACCATAATACAGGTCTCTGTGATAAGTAACTTCACATATAATATATATTAAACTAAGAAAAAAAAAGCATAAAAAAAATGAAACTTAAGATATTTGCCATACAAATTAACTTTCAACTTTGAACTTGTTTCATTTTTTGTTTTATTTTTAGTTTGATAAGTATTATATGTGATGTTACATATCACAGAGACTGTTATTGTGTTAATATTGAAGTTTATTGTGCATACCATACATTAAAGGGGTTCCACCATTATTACGTTATTGATTAGTAAGGTAGCGATGCATTTTTTTTTGGTATGTGTTTGGGAGCACATAACAGTGCTTAGCAGCAAGCCTTTTACTCACAATTTTTTATTTTTACCTCCCAGGACTTCATTGTAAAGTAGCGTGATGATTACTGATTCTACTAAAGTAACATTGTTACTTTTGTATCTACTGTTTCAGATCTGCAGATCAAAGGGATGAGCTTAGCTCTGCAGATGCTTTCAGTCCAAGCAACCCGCCAGGTTAAAATAAAAAAAGAAAATTTATAAAATGTCTCTAACTCCTTATTAAAGAGGAGTTCCACCCAGGGGGGCCGTCAAAAAAAAAAAAATTAAAAGTCAGCAGCTACAAATACTGCAGCTGCTGACTTTTAATTGGACACTTACCTGTCCCTGGGTCCAGCGATGCGGGGGATCGAAGCCCCACTCGTCCCCCCCCTCCGCTCGTCGGCGCCGGAATTTCAACTGTGGGCGCCGGGCTGTGGCTTCACAGCCTGGCACCCACTGCGTATGCGCGAGCGGCGCCGTGTGCCGTGATTGGCCGCTCAATCACCTGGGACCTGTAATGGGTCCCAGATGATTGACAGGAGGGAAGGAGTAGAGCGGAGCCCTTCCTGTGCCGAGGGGGAAGTGATGTCACCAGCCCAGGCAAAGGAACAGGCAGACTACGAGGGACCACCTAGCAACAGGTATTTAGAAGTAAGTGAAAAAAAAAATATCCAAATGTTTTTTTGTTTTTTAGAATTTTTCCAGGTATTTTTGTTTTTTGGGTGGAACCCCACTTTAATCAATGATTTATTCTAATCAGCCCTATTTAACTCTTTCCCCTTTCTCCCATCGACTATTTTTTTTTTTTATTTTTTTTTTTTTTATTTCCAGCTTACTAATCATTAATATCCAAAATTTGTTTGGCAATTTTTTTCAGTGTCACATTTAAAAAAAAGAGCAAAATTGCATAAAAAGCACTTTTCATCTGCAAATACCTTTGCAATGCTTTGTATCAGAATGTGTGTACTTTTAAAAAAGAACAAATTAAATAATAAAATGTGTATCTACAGTAACACTTTTTTTAAAAATTTAACACTGATCAAAAGCTGTTTTTTTTATTGCTTATTTTCTTTGTCTAAAGATTGCATAAAAAAATTCTGACCAGAGCATTTTTTGGTAATCAGCACTACACTAATTTAACTGGTAATTGTGCAGTCATGCTACACTGTACGCAATTGAATTTATGTAATTTACACAAATAGAGCTTTCTTTTGGTGATATTTGATCACCACTGTTTTTTTTCATTATATAAAAGAAAAAAGGCTGACAGTGAAAAAAGAAAAAAAATTCTACTTTTGTTATATATATATATATATAAAAAAAAAAAAAAAAAAATCTTCATAAATTTCGGCCAAAATATATTTTGCTACATGTCTTTGGTAAAAAAAAAAACAGTAAGCGTATATTAATTCGTTTGTGGGGAAGTTATGGTGTATATATACTGGAATTTATGCAGCTATAGACGATATACTGTAATGGCAGTGATCAGCAACTTGTAGTGGGACTGTGATAGGGTGGTGGGCAATCTGGCACTATCTGACACTGACATCGCTAGTGACACTAATACAGTGATCATACTGTACACTGACAATGGCTGGGGAAAGGGTTAACATCTAGGGGCAATAAAGGGGTTAACTGTGTGCCTAACAAGAGTATGTGTGCTGCTTTTACATACTGACCTGGCTATTTTTTCTCCCTGCTTTTCAGGGAGAAGAAACGGCTAGATCGCTGTTCACTGCACACACAGTTCTGTGTGTTTGTAAACACTCTGAACTCTGTGATTGAACACAGCTGATCAGCAGGTTTCAGCCCAAATCATTGGCTGAAATTTGCTGCCAAACTCGTCCATCCATGTGCCCCGAACCTGAAAGACGGGTACATTCTCCAGCCTGCCTGTGCCGCCCATCTGCAGTAAATCTACTGTGGGCAGGCGGCAAGTAGTTACACATTTTTTTTTTTTTTTTTTTATTACCGGTAAACAGGTCCATAGCAGAAATGTAAAAATTGCTCTGTTCTATAGGGGATGTACAGGTTAAGTAATTAAAAGGGGCCAGATTAGGTATTAAATATTAGGTAAATATAAATGATTGCATAGATGTATCTTGTATTCTCAATTTCAGCCAGCAGGTGGAGCTGCATGCTATTTTCATGTTTTCCAAGCTTTCCTTAATCACTTTGCTACTCTGAACAATTATAATTTTACTTTTTAAAAAGAGGTATTTACAGCATCTGCTGTGTTTCAGTTATAATTCTCAAACTACTGTTTGTAGGGTTATAGTGAGAAGAGCAATTTGATGAATCTTACCTGAAAAACACAGTACAATTAGACTAAGCTAATAATGCATCATAAATATTATATAGAACTTGGATATCGGTGTTTAGCGATAATTATAATTGACTAATAGGTACATTTCCAGCCTCCCATAGAGGGGTCTTTTTGCACATTTGGCATTTGCCAAGTATCTTTGTTGAACAGGAGAAATGCAGTAACATTTTAATGAATGCTTATTTAGAAACAGAAGAAACACATGAACAGTTTACTGAATATTTATTTAGAAAATGTGACAAGTTAGTAGGGAAGGCTTATGTGTCCAGCACAGAAATACACATCCAGTGGTAGCTGGGGGCACATTTTGCATGGTAGGAAATGGCTTCATGAAACTGAAGTGTAGAATTCTGGAGAAGTCCAGCAGTGGTGTCATAAAGAGGCTGCACTGCTGGCAGTCGGTGGATATGCTTGTAAAGCCAGTTCTATATTTCCTGGATTCTTTGCTTCCATTTTACCAAATATCTGCAAACATCAAAAGATAAATTTACAGATAAGGAATCACCTGCTTTCCAAAGTTTGAATAGCAAATTAATAGAAATGATTTAATTCAACATTAGCCAGTAGGTAATCAATATTGTAGCACTTACAATCAATAAATGTGTTTCAAATGCTTTTAACACTCGTCCCCCATTTAGTTTTATTCTTTAGCACTGCAACGGAGTACAGTAGATGACCACCTCTTGTAAGAGGAAAATATTGCGGCTCTGGAGCACAGAACATACAATCTCTAATATTATTTTAAACACAGGAAAGCACAGATCATTTATCCAATGACAGCTCAAGGCGTACAACATATTTAAAAAGTATTATTAAACCATGTTATACGTAATAACATGCCATGTCTTTAAAGAAGAACTCCAGGTTTTTACACAATTTGCATGGTTTGTTTGGGCCAAACTGGCCCTCACTAACCCGTAGGGCCGCTGGATGTGCGGTATAAAAACTGTATGTAGCTGCGGCTACATACAGCATGCTGCACTGTGTTGAGGATGTGAGCGGAGACTTCCTGTCTCATACCCGGAACAGAGGAGAATGCACAGCAGCGGCTCTCAGCCATTCAGCGGGAGAAATCTATTCAATCGAATAGCTGAGTCAGAGAGGCGGGCTGATCATGTCACACCTCTGACTTAGCCAATCAGGGGAAGCTTTATATTCATTGATAGAATACATCGCTCCCCTTGAATGGCTGAACGCTGCTGCTGTAGACTCTCCTGTGTTCCAGGTATGAGACAGGAAGTCTCTGCTCACACCCACGCCTCACAGGTTAGTGGGGGACATAATCGGCCCAATCAAACTATGTAAATTGATTGTGTGAAAACCTGGAGTTCTTCTATAAAGGTCTCTTGGCTGAATACGTGTTCTTATATTTAGCAGTTTGAAGTGATATTACACCCCTTCATTTGGGCAATTAAATCCCCTTCCTGCCCAGGACAATTTTCAGCTTTCAGCACTGTCACTCTTTGAATGACAATTGCACAGTCATGCAACACTGTACCCATATGAATTTTTTATCATTCTTCTTCATACAAATAGAGCTTTCTTTTGGTGGTATTTAATCACGGCTGGGTTTTTTTTATTTTGTGCTAAAAAAAAAAAAAAAAAAAAACGAAAAAAAAAAGAGACATTTCGAAAAAAACAAAAATGTTTCATAGTTTGTTATAAACTTTTGGAAACCGGTCATTTTTCTCCTTTATTGATGTTTGCTGGTGGGCACTAATAAGTGGCACTGGTGGGCACTGGTAGGCGACACTAAGGCCACTTTCACAGTGAGGCGCTTTAGCGCTAAAAATAGCGCCTGTAAAAGCGCCTCTCCTAAAAATAGCTCCTTTAGAGCACCTCTCCTGTCACACTGGAGCAGTGCGCTGGCAAGACACTCAAAAAAGTCCTGCAAGCAGCTCTTCTTTGAGGCCCTTTAGGAGCGGTGTATACACCACTCCTAAAGCACACCTGTCCATTGAAATGGGCAGCGGCGCTTTGCAGACACTTTTAACCCTTTTTTGGCCTCTAGTGGGGGTTAAAAGTGCCCCGCTAGAGGCCGAAAAGCGATGCTAAAACAAGGGTAAAGCGCCGCTAAAAATATAGGCACTTTACCATTGATGCCCAGCGTGGCCCAGTGTGAAAGTGCCCTAATAGGCATCACTGATAGGTGGCACTGGTGGGCACTGATAGGCAGCACTTGTGTATGCACTGATAGGTACTGAGGTGGCACTGATTGGCAGCACCGGTAGGCACTGCATAGCAGCAGTGGCTCTCTGTGTGCAAGACCTATGTCCTTCTGACAGAAGCTGGTAATCTGCTTTTTTTTTTTTTTTTTTTTTTCTCGAGCTATCAAAAAAAATAATTAATTACGATCTTCTGTTTACCTCGCATGATCAGCTGTCATTGGCTGACAGCAGGGGTTAGGCAGTCCGGTGAGTGTAAGCACGAGTGGGGGTGCAGTGAAGGACGGGGACAACATCAGTTAATGCTGAGACCACGTTTTCTTCACCAGAAGGAAACACTTTAGTACTTTGATTTTGGACACTTACTTTTCATAGTTTTTTTGTTTTCTTTATACACATTTTTTTCACTTTTCAAAAATTTGGACTTTTTATGCACATATGCTGGGGATTCTTTATTTTTACTTTTATTTTTATTTTTATTTGCTAAAACTGTTTGTATTGCTAAAACTGTTTTGATTGTCATAACTGTTTGTATATTGGATTCCCTGGTTTTTTTTGCCCTTTCTCAACCTGTGGGCACATTCCCCTATACACATATAGATATTTGGTATATATTGAGATATTGGCACATATGCATATATTTTGGGAGCACGTTGCACCTTATTACATTACACCTGCCAGGTGTATTGTTTGCACTGATATACCTCAGCCCTCGCAACACATTGGTTACACGCACAATATTAATAATAGCTTTATTATATAATTTTTTACACGTATGTTCCTGTTCTTTTGCACTTGTACGAATTACCATTTATGCACATATAGCCGGACAGCGCCAATTCCCCTGTTCAAAGCATTTTGCATTTTGGATTTCACCTAGGTGATTTTCATTTTTAGGGGGACAGCAGTCCTTTCTTGTCTCTATCCTCCTAAGCGGGGAATTACCGTCATACATATGTTCTATATATCGCCTGATATTCATCATACTCCAACAGTTCAGGTGTCGATGATAGTGTAGTATTTCAATAAAATATGACCAATAGTACTTAATCACTTCCTTCCTGGCGTATTGTCAAATGACGTCCGCAGATGGGATCTCCCAACCTGGGTGGGCGTCATATGACATCCTCCACTTCCCTCCAGTTTAGGGGGCGCAGGTGGGCCCGCCGCATCACTGAGGAGCCAATGCGCCTAGTATATACACCGATCCGTCTCCTCCCCCAGTCAGTTCTACCCCCCCTCCCCACAGTTAGAACACACAGTGAGGGAACACATTTAACCCCTTGATCGCCCCCTAGTGTTAACCCCTTCCCTGCCAGTGACATTTGTACAGTAATCATTGGCTATTTATAGCACTGATCGCTGTATAAATGTCAATGGTTTAAAAAAAGTGTCCAATCTGTCCGCCGCAATGTCGCAGTCCTGATAAAAATCACAGATCGCCGCCATTACTAGTATAAAAAAAAAATTATAATAAAAATGCCATACATCAAGAACCTATTTTGTAGGCATTATAACATTTGCGCAAACCAATCAATATACGCTTATTGCGATTTGTTTACCAAAAATATGTAGAAGAATACATATCGGCCTAAAAATTGTTGCTATTTTTTTGTTTATAGCGCAAAACAAATAAAAACCGCAGAGGCTTTAATAAAGGGCACTACCATAATTACCCGTCAGCTTAAATAAAGGGCACTACCATAATTACCCTTCAGCTTAAATAAAGGGCACTTCTGTAATTACCCATCAGCTTAAATAAAGGGCACTGCCATAATTACTCGTCAGCCTAAATAAAGAACACTACCGTAAGTACTTGTCAGCTTAAATAAAGGGCACTACTGTAATTACCCGTCAGCTTTAATAAAGTGCACTACCGTCATTACTCGTCAGCTTAAATAAAGGGCACTACCGTAATTACCCATCAGCTTTAGTAAAGGGCACTACCGTAATTACTGTGAGCCTAAATAAACGGCACTCCTGTAATTATTCGTCTGCTTAAATAAATGGCACTACCGTACTTGCCAGTCAGCCTAAATAAAGGGCACTGTTGTAATTACTCAACAGCTTAAATAAATGGCACTACCATAATTATCCGTGAGCTTAAATAAAGGGTACTACCATAATTACCCGTCAGCTTGAGTAAAGGGCACTCCGTAATAACCCATCAGCTTTAATAAAGGGCACTGTCCTAATTATCAGTCAGCCAAAATAAAGTGACCTTTACACAGTAATCAGTGCATTTTTATAGCACTGATCACTGTATAAATGTCAATGGTCCCAAAAAAGTGTGAAAAGTGTCTGATCTGTCTGCTGCAATGTCGCAGTTCCGCTAAAAATCACAATTCTCCGCCATTACTAGTAAAAAAAAAATAATAATAAAAATACCATAAATCTATTCCCTATGTTGTAGATGCTATAGCTTTTGCGGAAACCAATATACGCTTATTGCGTTTTGTTTTTTTTACCAAAAATATGTAGAAGAATACATATTGGCCCAAACTGATAAATAATTTTGTTTAAAAAAAAAAATTGGGGGATATTTATTATAGCAAAAAGTAAAAAAAATATATATTTTTCAAGATTGTCGCTCTTTTTTTGTTTATAAAGCAAAAAATAAAAAACGCAGAGGTGATCAAATAGCACCAAAAGACAGCTCTATTTGTGGGAAAAAAACAAGACATCAATTTTGTTTAGGTACAACATCGCATGACCATGCAATTTAGTTAAAGCGACGCAGTGCCGTATCACATAACAATGGCCTGGCAAACCCTTCCGGAGCTGAAGTGGTTAATAAAAGGCACTACCGCAATTACCCGTCAGCTTTAAAATAAAGGGCAATACTGTAAATACTTGTCAGCTGTATCAAAGGGCACAGCCGTAATTACCTGTCCACTTATAAAATAGGCATTACCATAATTACCTGTCAGCCTAAATAAAGAGCACTACCATAATTGCTCTTCAGCTTAATCGTTAGCCGCCCGCGTAACGTCATATGACATCGCGGACTTTGAACGGTAATATCTGAATAATGCCTGCAGTTACAGGCATCATTCAGATATTGTCTTTTAGAGCCGGCGATTCCCTTTACCATAAGAATGACCATAGCGGCTGTTCAGCCGCTTGATCGTTCTTACAGGCAGCGGGAGTGGATGTCCACCCCTTCCGCTGCCCTCCGGTGCTTCTCCTGGCTCGCCCCTGCCATCGACGAACCGAAGAGGGAACCGACCTGCCCCGGATGCTGAGCATAGAGATTTCCGGCGGGCCAGATGGTCCCCAGGGTCACTTTGATCGTTCGGAGCCGGGCGCTATGTTATGACCTCACGCCCGGCCTCTGCGCTTGCTGGGAAGCCGCGATCTTTATTTATTTTTTTATTTCAGTCTTCCCAGCCTAGAGGTGAGATGTGGGACTTATTAACCCCATATCTCACTGTAAAGAGGACCTGTCACACACACAAGGGATGTTTACATTCCTTGTAATAGGAATAAAAATGATTTAAAAAAATGTAAAAAGAAAGTGTCAAAATAGAAAAATAAAAGTAAAATTAACAATAAAAAAAAAAAAGCGCCCCTGTCCCCGCGTGCTTGCTCGCAGAAGCGAACGCATACATAAGTCGCGCCCACATATGTAAACGACGCTTAAACCTCACGTGAAGTATTGCCGCGATCGTTAGTGTGAGAGCAATAATTCTAGCACTAGACCCCCTCTGTAACTCAAAACATGTAACCTGTAAAAAAAATGTAAAGCGTCACCTATGGGGATTTTTAAGTACCGAAGTTTGGCGCCATTCCACGAGGGTGTGCAATTTTGAAGTGTGACATGTTAGGTATCTGTTAACTTGGCGTAATATCATCTTTGACATTATACAAAAAAATTGGGCTAATTTTACTGTTTTTTTTGTTTTTTAATGCATGAAACTGTTTTTATTTTAAAAAATGCGTTTGAAAAATTGCTGCGCAACTACCGCGCAAGATAAAAAGTTGCAACTACCGCCAGCTTATTCTCTAGGGTCTATGCTAAATAAAAATATATAATGGTTGGGGGTTGTAATTTTCTAGCAAAAAAATTATGATTTTTACATGTAGGAGAGAAATGTCAGAATTGGCCTGGATAGCAAGTGGTTAAATAAAGGGCACTACCGTAATTTCTCGTCAGCTTAAAAAAGGGCATTACCGTAATTACCCATCAGGTTTAATAAAGGAAACTACCGTAATTACCTGTCGCTTAAAAAAAGTGCATTATCGTAATTACTCGTCAGCCTAAATAAAGAGCACTACCGTAATTACTCGTCAGCTTAAAAAAAGGGCACTACTGTAATTTCTCATCAGCTTAAATAAATAAAGGGCATTACTGTAATTAACCATCAGCTTAAATAAAGGGTACTACCGTAATTATCCGTCAGCTTAAATAAAGGGCACTACCCATAATTGCATGTCAGCCTAAATAAAGGGCACTACCCATAATTACATGTCAGCCTAAATAAAGGGCACTACCGTAATTACTTGTCAGCTATAATAAATGGCACTACCGTAATTACCTGTCAGCTTAAATAAAGGGAACTGCTGTAATTTTGTGCTATAAATGAAAAAAGACTGAAAATTTTGTAAAAATATGCATTTTTCTTCGTTTCTGTTATAAAATTTTGCAAATTAGTAATTTTTCTTCATAAATTTTGGACAAAATTTATACTACTACATATCTTTGGTAAAAAATAATCCAAATCTGTGTATATTATTTGATCTTTGTGAAAGTTATAGAGACTACAATCTACGGTGCCAATAATTAAAAATTGATCACACCTGAAGCACTGACAGCCTATCTAATTTCTTGAGACCCTAACAAGCCAGGAAAGTACAAATACCCCTTTTTGGAAACTAGACATCCCAAAGTATTTAGTAAGAGGCATAGTGTGTTTTTTGAAGTTGTAAATTTTTCCCATAATTCTTTGCAAAAGTAAGATTTTTTTTCTCTTTTTTCACAAAATTGTCATATTAACAGATTTTTTCTCACACACAGCGTATGCCTACCACAAATTACACCCCAAACCACATTCTACTATTCCTCCTGAGTATGGCAATACTGTGAGACTTTTACACAGCCTGGCAACATACAGAGGTCCAACATGCAGGGAGCACCTTCGGGCGTTCTAGGAACATAAATTACACATATAATTTCTTGACTACATCTTGCACTTTTGAAGGCCCTGGAGCACCAGGACAATGGAAACGGCCGAAAAATGACCCCATTTTGGAAAGCAAACACCCCAACATATAATCTATGAGGCATAATGAGTCTTTTAAACATGTCATTTTTTTCCACAAGTTTTTGGAAAATGTGGAAAGAAAATGAAAACACATTTTTGTCCATTTATACAATATTTCTAACCCATAGCATGCACATAGCCAAAATTACACCCCCAAATATATTCTGCTACTCCTCCCGAGTATAACGATACCACATGTGTGAGACTTTTACACAGCCTGGCCACATACAGAGGCCCAACATGCAGGGAGCACCATCAGGTGTTCCAGGGACGTAAATTTCAAATCTAATTTGACCACCTATTACACTATTGTGAGGCACTGTAGGAGCATGGATGTGGCACAGATGAGAACTGATGTGGCATGGATGAGATGGGGATGGATGAGCCGAGGATGGGGATGGCTAAGCCATGAATGTGGATGGATGAGCCATGGATGGGGATGGCTGAGCATGGATGGGGATGGCTGAGCAATGAATGGGATGGCTGAGCATGGATAGATGGATGAGGATGGATGGCATGGCTGAGGATGGATGGCATGGCTAAGCATGGATAGATGGCTGAGTATGGATGGCTGTAATTATGGATGGGGCTGAGTATGGATGGATGGATGAGGCAGGAATCGGCACAGAGCACTGTGGGCTGGATCTGTAGTGCTCACAGCGCTGCTGCACCAGATCTCTCCCCCTCTCCTCTCGCACTGTTCCGATCGGTACGGAGAGGGGAGAGATGAACCGGGCATGCGCCAGCTTTTTTACAACTAATCGCTCTGTCATTTGATGGAGCGATCACGTGGTAAAGGGCTGCTGCCTTTGGCCCTATACCGTGATCTGTGATGTGCCGGGTCTCCAGGGCGCGCAGGAGCGTGATTCTTGGAGGACGTTATAGTACGCCCTCCCAGAGTTATTCGATCACCCTGTAGCTGTTTTTTGGCTATGGGCGGTCGGCAAGTGGTTAATAAAAAGCACTAACAGAACTACCTGTCAGTGTAAATAAAGGGCACTACTGTAATTACCAGTCAGCCTAAATAAGGGGCACTACCATAATTACCTGACAGCTTAAATAAAAGGCACTACCATAATTACCCGTCAACTTAAATAAAGGGCACTGGCATAATTACCCTTTAGCTTAAATAAAGGGCACTACCATAATTACTCGTCAGTTTAAAGAGCACTACCGTAATTTCTCGTCAGCTTAAATAAAGGGCACTACTGTAATTACTCGTCAGCTTAACCACCTAAGGATTGCCTACTGCATATATACTGCGGCAGGGTGGCCCTATTGCACAAGACACTGTGCGCACGCGTGCCCGCTGCATAACGGGGGAGCCGATGCACGGGGTCGGCGGGCGCCATGTCTGCCGGCCACCCGCAATCGCTCCTCAGAGGGGCAGAACGGGGATCTGACAATGTAAACAAAGCAGATCCCCGTTCTGACAGGAGAGTATAGATCCTAGTGATCAGGAACAGTGATCTCTGTACTCTCAATCAGTCCACTCCTCCCACAGTTAGAAATACCTCCCTAAGACACACTTAACCCTTTGATCGCCCCTAGTGTTAACCCCTTCCCTGCCTGTATCATTTATACAGTGATATATGTTCTATGTGTGTGCAGTGCACTGTCGGGCGCCGGACTAATAGTCTAAAGTCTATTAGGTCCACCAATGTAAAAACAAGCACATGATTAGAGCCTGAGACTCTAATTTGTTCGTTTAACATTGTGCTCTGCGCCCCAAACCCGCTCACTTTTGACTTTAGTGAATCAAAATTCGCCACGCGTCACTTTCGGTTTCCCAGCCAATCAAGAGGCTGAAGATTGGAAACATGGAAGCCGCCGACCAGGTATCAGGGAAGCCATGACGGCGACGGAGCCCCCATTTTTGGCTCCTCCCAAAAAAACTTTTACCAGCCGCCACTGCTCAGAAGCAAAAGAAGCCTTTAGCGTATCTAAGCCTTTAACGTATGTTTCCCATGCGTTTCTCCAAGTGTTCCCCAGAGCACCCCTTAGTAGACTTGTGCACAACGGAAAAGTTTAGTTTCAGTTCATTGTCATTTGTGAAATACATAATTTCGTTCTGTTATATTCGTTATGTTACATTAATTCGTTTTCGGATAATTTGTTATTTCTGTAGCGTGTCAATATTCGTTATACTGAATCTCGAATCATGTCTAATTCATTCGTTATATCCGCTATAATTTCTTTCGTATTAGTTGAAATTCGATATTTATGTATGTATGTATATATATTCGTGATAATGATTCGTCGTTTGGAAAGTCGTTTGTTTATTGAATCTATTAACACACACAATGACAATATCTCTTCTCCTCTGCTCAAATACAATACAACACCCTTCTCACTCAGTTCTCAGGAATGCACTTTGCCAGTAATCCAACCTCCAGCACAAAATTAGTCAGCTGATTGGACTGTAATGCCGCGTACACACGAGCGAACTTTACGGCAGACTTTGCCCGGCGGACTGGATTTCAGACAATTCGATCGTGTGTGGGCTCCAGCGGACTTTGTTTTCTCAAAAGTTGGATCGACTTAGATTTGAAACATGTTTTAAATCAATCCATCGAAATCGAGTCTGGTCGAAAAGTCCGCTCGTCTGTATGCTAGTTTGACGGACAAAAAGCCACGCTAGGGCAGCTATTGGCTACTGGCTATGAACTTCCTTGTTTTAGTCCGGTCGTACGTCATCACGTACAAATTCGACAGACTTTGGTGGATTGTGTGTAGGCAAGTCCGTTCATTCAGAAAGTCCGTCGTAAAGTCAGTCAAAAAGTCCGCCGGGCAAAGTCTGCCGTAAAGTCCAACTGTGTGTACGCGGCATTAGATTTACTTTGTGTTGACCTTTTGTTTCATTAGATCTTTAACAAATTACCAAATCATGTCGAATTCATTAGTTATATTCGCTATAATTTCTTTTGTATTCGTTGAAATTCGTTATTTTTTTATTCGGATATTCGGATGCAAAACATTAACCCCTTCCCCCTGACCTGGGCAGCCTGGTGCTAACTAGATTTACAGTAGGCCACCTTCCTACACACTGTTCCAAATCCTTTAAAATCAGAAGTGGTAGGAAATTTAGCAAGCTTCCCCTCACGTATTGACATGGTCAAGGCAACAGATTCCCATCACATATTTTTGGCTAAATCTAAGTCATATATCATTATAGTCTATAACGTGTCATTTTGGCGAATCTGACAGTAAGCAGAAACAGAGCGCTGGTATTTTCAGGCTCCAATTTTTGATCATAATTTCACTGTTGTCAGAATTTTTGTACGCATTTTTACTTTGTTTTTCCAGATTATTAACTAGGGAGAAATGTTTATGGGTCTCACAACAAAGGCCAGGGAATTCCATTGAATAGCAGCAACTGTAGAAGACATCATATTGGTTGAAAAGCCTTTGAGCTAGTCTAGATTTATTTGGATCATAACCTACAGTTCATCTGTGTTACCAGTAACTTATTACAGTCTGTTATTTAAATATGCACACTTGTAGGCTTATACATTAAACCATGTGAATGTATGTTGGAATCATTTGATGACTGGATCATTGCTGGCGTCTAACCTGCCTCTAAAGTTTGAGGGCTGCCTAAAACTGGAAACTTTTTTGCTTCTGGAAAGACATCTGAATGTATTTTATAAACTGTGATTATCTGAAGAGCGGAAAAATGCTATACATTCCAAGAGGATAGTTCCTTTGTATCTCCAAGGATAACGCACACAAACTAGAACAGGGTTAGGCAACCTTTTAAGCACAATGTTTTCAAAGAAATTGAGCGTGCCAATTTTATAACAAAAAAATGTCAACTTCACACTCTCAATCACGAAAAGGATTTTTTATAAAGTAAATGCTGTAAACTACTTTAGTAGTGAGAAATAACATCCTGCACTCTCACGCCTCAGATGAGCCCCAATCCCTGCAACTTCACACCTCAGATCACTGTCCCCCTGCACATCTGCCCCACCAATGTACCCCCTGCTCATCTGCCCCACCACTGTAACCCTCTGCACATCTGCCCCACCACTGTACATCTGCCCCACCACTGTACTACCCTGCACATGTGTTCCACCACTGTACCCCCCTGCTCATCTGCCCCACCACTGTACCCCCTGCTCATCTGCCCCACCACTGTAACCCCCTGCACATCTGCCCCACCACTGTACATCTGCCCCACCACTGTACTACCCTGCACATCTGTTCCACCACTGTACCCCCCTGCTCATCTGCCCCACCACTGTACCCCCTGCTCATCTGCCCCACCACTGTACCCCCTGCTCATCTGCCCCACCACTTTACCCCCCACCACTGTACCCCCTGCTCATCTGCCCCACCACTTTACCCCCCTGCTCATCTGCCCCACCACTTTACCCCCCTGCTCATCTGCCCCACCACTAAACCCCCTGCTTGTCTGCCCCACCACTGTACCCGCCTGCTCATCTGCTCCACCACTGTCCCCCTGTTCATCTGCCCCACCACTGTACCCCCTGCTCATCTGCCCCACCACTGTACCTCAACTCTGTTCTCCCTGCTCTCCTGCCCCACCACTGTTCCCCCTGCTCTCCTGCTCCAGCACTTTAACCCCCTGCTCATCTGCCCCACCAAAACACCTCCTTTCACATCTGCCCCACTGCTCTACCCCCCTGTTTTTCTGCCCCAACACTGAACCCCCCTGTTCATCTGGCCCAACACTGTACCCCCTGCTCATCTGCCCCACCACTGTACCTCAACTCTGTTCTCCCTGCTCTCCTGCCCCACCACTGTTCCCCCTGCTCTCCTGCTCCAGCACTGTAACCCCCTGCTCATCTGCCCCACCAAAACACCTCCTTTCACATCTGCCCCACTGCTCTACCCCCCTGTTTTTCTGCCCCAACACTGAACCCCCCTGTTCATCTGGCCCAACACTGTACCCCCTTCTCTTCTGTCCCACTGCTGAACCCCCTTCTCATCTCATCCACCACTATACCTTGCTGCACATCTGCCCCACTGCCAGGGGCGGACTGACAACTCATGGGGCCCCCGGGGAATAGGAGATTATGGGGTCCACAGGCGATCAGAGATTATGGAGCCACATTGTATACTGTGTGTGTGTATACTATCACACAGTATACACACACATGTACACACAGTATACACAGTGTCCCTTGTCCATACTGTCTATTGGCTGTCCCTGGTCCATACTGTCCCTGGTTTTACTGAGGCTGGCAACCCTGATGGGGCCCCCTAGTGGCCCAGGGCCCTCGGGCAGTGCCCAAGTGGCTCAATGGTCAGTCTGCCCCTGCCCACTGCTGTACCCTCCTGCTCTTCTGCCCCACCTCTTAACCCCTCCTGCTTTTTCCCCACCGCTGTACCCTCCTGCTCATCTGCTCCACCGCTGTACCCTCTTCTCATCTATGATATGTGTGATATCCAGAGTGGTGAAAGGAAGCAGAGATGAGACACATCTATCTGTCCTGGCACACTCATCCTGCAGATCCACCTCTCGCATCCAGCCCACGTGCTTGTATGTGATGTATATGATGTATGTGATGTATGGATTGTATGTGATGTCACATACAAGAATCTGGAATGGATGCCCAATGATGAGCTCAGGTCGGGGGCACTTTCTGAAAGCAGTGGGCCTGTGTGCAGGATCATAATTTGGGCCCCCGCAGCTGAGAAAAAGTGGTTGGGTGTGATTTTCATTGCGCTGAATACTGGCTGTGGCTTAAAGGGACACAGAGTGCCCGGGGTTCAGTAGTAAGTGACGCAAAGGTTCAGGAATAATTTCAACAAAGTTCCCAGAAGCTCAACAGTAATTCCACAAACTGTCACCTGATTGTGGTTTTCTCAATCACAGTGAAATCTCTTTTTTCTGAGATTGGTATTGGCAACCAAGCGAGTCATCTTCCTCCAGATGGTGGACGGGGCTAGCAGGACTGTGATTGGCTTTAGCAGTGGCCAAGACAGTCCTTCTCCTCCTGAAAACAGGGACTGCCCCCCTCAGCACAACTGCACCCAATCTCTTCCCATCAAAAAAGCTGACGATCGCAGCTACAGCAAAGTTAGAGAATCGAACCATGTTTCCCATCTTTTACAATGTGTGGGGGCACAGTGCCTCCCCCTCCGTGCTGGTGTGGTGTGGGGAATTCTGAGATTGAAATGTATTAGTGTCTCACTGACACTTCCCTGCGCTGCTCTGCTGATGGGGAGGGAGTTCGAGTGAGAAAGAAAGAAAGAAAGAAAGAAAGAAAGAAAGAAAGAAAGAAAGAAAGAAAGAAAGAAAGAAAGAAAGAAAGAAAGAAAGAAAGAAAGAAAGAAAGAAAGAAAGAAAGAAAGAAAGAAAGAAAGAAAGAAAGAAAGAAAGAAAGAAAGAAAGAAAGAAAGAAAGAAAGAAAGAAAGAAAGAAAGAAAGAAAGAAAGAAAGAAAGAAAGAAAGAAAGAAAGAAAGAAAGAAAGAAAGAAAGAAAGAAAGAAAGAAAGAAAGAAAGAAAGAAAGAAAGAAAGAAAGAAAGAAAGAAAGAAAGAAAGAAAGAAAGAAAGAAAGAAAGAAAGAAAGAAAGAAAGAAAGAAAGAAAGAAAGAAAGAAAGAAAGAAAGAAAGAAAGAAAGAAAGAAAGAACCATTCCACTGCCATCACTGGCATTTTTATCCTTGTTTACTCTGTCCTCAGTTGGTCTTCTTTTCAAACAATGCATGTATTTTCCAATCCTCATTCAGAATCTTTCTGTACAGTAGTTGCTTTTTCACAGGTCATTGTACAAAGCTAGATTAGATGTTTAGATGGATTAAAAAGAAAAAGAAAAATGACCACACAATTCCATCTGTTCTCTACTGTCTAGAGGAGCTAGACACAATTTTCTTAGTACATAATAGTCACAAAAGGGTAAAAGGACATCTAGGCTGAATGGTAGAATCACATCAACTATTTACAAGAATTCCTTGTAGTTCTTCCAAAACACTTTTTTTTTTAAAGGTGCAACTAAAACTCCATGATCAACACGTGTTCGATGTAGACAGTTCAAGGCGTCATTGTTTTTGAAAACTAAAATAGAAATTACACTCTCTCAATCAACATTAACTATTTTTAACCGTTATGCCACTAGCTTTAGTAAATAGATAGGAAGTTGTATTATATTTTCATGTTTTAAACGTTGTTTTTGTTTTTTTACAGTTCCTCAGTTGCTTTCTGGTTGCTGTCCTAGGCTAAAATTATGTCATACACCCCAGGAGCCTTCGCAAATATTTTTTTTTTTCATCTGGAGAGAAGGAGGATGGGCTTTTTCAGCTAAGCACACCCTCCTGCCTTGCATGCCTGAACTAAGGACAGATGGATTCCAGGAAGTAAATGCGACATGGCCAGAAATGCTAGGAAGGTGTTTTTCAAAGTGATTTCTCAGCAAAATAAAGCATGGAGATATGGGTGGATGGGTGGGCTTGCTCTGAATATATAAAAAATTAATTAGATAACATTTTCAATGAGTAGTAGTACTGAAATGTGCATTTGCCAGGCAGTCCAATTACACAGATTGTTTCTCCTCATCCTAACAGAATCCTTTAAAAAGCAGAGTTCCACTTGGTTTTGTGTTTATTAAAACTCAGCAGCTACAAAAAGTGTAGCTGCTGACTTTTAATAAATACACGCTCACCTGTCCCACGGTCCAGCGATGCGGCCGCGCGAAGCCTCGGTTCTCTCCCCCGCCTCTCCCCGGCGTCGACATCACTATTGTGGGCACCCGGTTGTGACAGCTTGCGGCTTCACGGACGGGTGCGCACTGCGAATGCGTGAGTAGCGCTGTGCCTCCTCAATAGCCGGGCAATCTTCTGGGACCTGTGACGTGTCCGAGAAGATTGCAGGAAGGGAGGGGGAGAGGAGTCGCCTAGGTGGTCCGAGCAGAAATGGGAGCTAGGTACCTGCCAAAACTGGATACCCACTCCCCCCAAAAATAATGACATGCGAAATGTGGCATAGAGGTGGGTGAGAAGTCCTTAAAGCGGAACTTCCACTTTTGGGTGGAACTCCACTTTATGTGGGGCAATTAGATCAAATGGTTTGTAACACTATAAATCCTAGTACACACAATGAGATTATTGGATGAATGATCGTCCATTTTTTTTTGCATGCTAGTCTCCATATGGAAATAGGTTATTAGGTCACTAAAGTATGAAAATTCTCGTACGACAGAATAAAAATTTGGAAGTGATGTATTGTATTTGTATTGTATTTTTGGAAAAAAAACTGTACTGATTAAATGAAAATTGTACGATCTGAAAAAAAATTGTGTTTGTCCCTTTGGACGAAAGCTGTGTACTAACAATCATATTACCGTACGATCTATGCGAACGCGGTATTTTTTGTACGATATTCTGATCATATGTAGTAGGCTTAGGCCCCATAACCACTATTAGATTTTTTGCAGATTTTTGTCTTCGGATTTACCAAAACGATGTAGTGCAAGGGCCTGCCTGACTGCATACAAATTGAAACTCCTAAGGTTTGACCTCATATTACAGTATATGGTTTTGGTAAATCTGAAGACAAAAATCTGCAGAAAATATAATAGTCTGTATGGCTATGGCTTAAATTCTAGCCGTCTCCAGAGGAATGCACTCCCACCACTCTACCTTCTCATTTCTAAGTATTGCTCCCGCTGGTTGCTGAAGTACTCCTATGAAATCTGATTACCAGGAACTCTATCTATCTGATTACCAGGAACTCTATCTATCTGATTACCAGGAACTCTATCTATCTATCTATCTATCTATCTATCTATCTATCTATCTATCTATCTATCTATCTATCTATCTATCTATCTATCTATCTATCTATCTATCTATCTATCTATCTATCTATCTATCTATCTATCTATCTATCTAGGAATTATATCTAATATACTTCCTGGCTTCCATTGCTTACTGCAAGCACAACACATTCAGAGTCTTTTTCTTACGCCTTCACACCCCATACATATCCCTAGGTTACTTCTTTGAAGCATACTGCTGCTATCCTGACCACAAAAAATCATGTACACCTATAAGGGGCCCGTTCACACTGGAATGCAGTACAAGAAGGCATGCACTACTATTGGTGTGGTACAGGGCAATTTCAGCCCAATCAAAATTAATAGGGCTGAAATCGCACTGCGCAGAATTGCATGTGAATCACATAGGGATATGCACAGCGTTCCTGTGCGATGCACATGCAGTTCCTAGTGTGAATGGGCCTTAAGGCACCTTTCACACTGGGGCAGTTTGTAGGCGCTATTGCGCTAAGAATAGCGCCTGCAAACCGATCTACAACTGCCGCTGCTGTGTCTCCAGTGTGAAAGCCCGAGGGCTTTCACACTGGAGCAGTGCGCTGGCAGGAGGGAAAAAAACTCCTGCAAACAGCATCTTTGGAGCGCTGAAGGAGCGGTGTATATCAATGTGTAAATCAATGGGGCAGCACGGCTATACCACCGGCATAGCGCCGCTGTAGCGGCTCTTTGCGGACGGTTTTAACACTTTTTCGGCTGCTAGCGGGGGTTAAAACCGCCCCGAATACCGAATACCGCCGCTAAAACGACAGTAAAGCGGCGCTAAAAATACCGCCGTTTTACCGCCGACGCTCCCACCGCCCCTACCGCCCCTACCGCCCCAGTGTGAAAGGGGCCTAAGAGTACTATCAACTGCTTACAACAACTTGTACTTCAAAGCCACAGGGAAAACATCAATGCAAATGTTCTTGTGGGCATTCACTTCTCCATTTTGAAAATCACCTTCTTTGGCTGATTCTTTTTATTATTATAAGATTTATAGAGCACCAACAGTTTGCACAGTACTTTCCAATATGAAGGGAAACAGCACAATAACAATACAATGCAACATAAGAGGGTTAGGATGGCCCTGCTCATGTTAGCTTACAGTCTAATAGAGGACAATATTTTACCACATGTTTGTGCTTTTTATTTTTTTAACCGATTCAGCCCCGGAAGAATTTACCCCCTTCCTGACCAGAGCGTTTTTTGTGATTCGGCACTGCGTCGCTTTAACTGACAATTGCCCGGTCGTGCGACGTTGTACCCAAACTAAAGTGACGTCCTTTTTTTCCCCACAAATAGAGCTTTCTTTTTGTGGTATTTGATCGCCTCTGTGTTTTTTTATTTTTTGCGCTATAAACAAAAAAAGAGCGACAATTTTAAAAAAAATGCAATATTTTTTACTTTTTGCTATAATAAATATCCCCAAAAAATATATAAAAAAAAAACTTTTTTCCCTCAGTTTAGGCCGATACATATTCCTCTACATATTTTTGGTAAAAAAAATAGCAATAAGTGTTTATTGATTGGTTTGCACAAAAGTTATAGCGTCTACAAAATAGGAGATAGTTTTATGGCATTTTTATTAATATTTTTTTTTTTTTACTAGTAATGGCGGCGATCAGCGTTTTTTATCGTGACTGCGACATTATGGCGGACACATCGGACACTTTTGGCGCTATTTTGGGACCATTCACATTTATACAGTGATCAGTGCGATTAAAAATGCACTGTTTACTGTATAAAGGTGACTGGCAGTGAAGGTGTTAACCACTAGGTGGCGCTGTAGGGGTTAAGTGTGTCTTAGGGAGTGATTCTAACCGTGGGGGGGAGGGGCTATGTGTGACACGACACTGATTACCGCTCCCGATTACAGGGATCTGTGATCGGTGTCCTGTCACTAGGCAGAATGGGGAAATGCTTGTTTATATCAGCATTTCCCCATTCTTCCTCTCCGTGAGATGATCGCGGGTATCCCCGCGGACATCAAATCCGTGGGACCCGCAGTTGGACTCACGGTGCTCGCGGCAGGCCTGCTATCAGGACCTTGCGAGATCACGCACATTAACGTGATTTTGCGCAGTGGAGCCAACCTGCTGCAGTAAAACTGTGGCGGCTGGTCCGCAAGTGGTTAAACACACATCCTCAATTTTCCTATCCTAGGAAAATGATTACTATAGAGTTGAAGGGGTTTTTATCAGTAAAAGGAAAAGGCAGCAGACAGTGGAGAAAAATATTTGTTCTAGAATAAAGGCTGCCATTAAAATTTCGACAAAACTCGATTAAAAAAATTAAAGAAGCCAGGTGGAAAACTGTTGGCTGAGCAATGGCTGCAACCAATCGCATACCTCCCAACATTTTGAGATGGGAATGAGGGACACCTACTAGCAAACGCATGTAGGCATAGGACACGCCCCCTGTCACACCCCCTTAAAGGAGAATTAACCAAAAAAAAGGTTAAATAAATCCACAAGGGCTTTTTTTTTACCACTACTATTCCTTTATATTGCCTTTTAAAATTTACAAATGCAGCAATTTAGAATTTGGGGGAAAGGTTTAGCACTGGGAAACACTTTTTGAAAGATAAAAAGTGCATATTTTATACACAACTATATAGATCAGACCAAAATGAGGGACAAATGAGGGGGAAAGAGGGACAGAGGGACATTGCTCCAAATCAGGGACAGTCCCTCCAAATCAGGGACAGTTGGGATCTATGACCAATCAAATGCAGTCACCGTTTCCGTATTCTGACAGCCGCAGCTGTCGGCAGTCAAAATACATTACAGGCATACCCCACTTTTAAGTACACAATGGGACCAGAGCATGTATGTAAAACAAAAATGTACTTAAAGTGAAACAATACCTTTTTTCACTTCTGGGGTGTCAGGGGCTGTAGTGGGGGTTCCAGGGGCTGTAGAGGGGGGTCAGGGACTGTAGTGGGGGGGTCAGGGAGTGTGTTTCTAAGTAGTGGGGAATCTGAACTACCCAGGCAGGAGCTACTCAATTGCAGCTTTAGCTTGAGAGCCACTTTACATACACTCACAGATATGTCCTTACTCGCGAGTGTATGTAAAGTGAGTGTACCTAAAGCGGGGTATGCCTGTAATCAGCAAGGCAGGTTCCGTTGTCCACACTTTAGAGTGGATGGAGGAATATATTAGATTTCTCTCATTGAACCTGCGGACTGAACAAGGGAATATACAGTATATGTATGGTTAGCCTAAGTAAAGATAGTTTATTTTAAGAAAGCAAACTCCGTGAATTAGCTGTTAGCAATATTATGTAGTGAAAATGGTATTAGGTAATTATGCATTTCTTAATGTGTCTTATAAATAAGAAATCACTTTAACTTGATTCCTACAGCTGCAGAAGTGAGAGCAAAGAACTGGGTTATAATAAAGCTCGAGTTCTGTGCACTTCAGCATATTTAAACAGATATGACCGCTATAATTAATCACATGCAGTCTGCCTTTAAATCCAGCTTCCTCCCTCTCCCTGTTTATTTTTCAGTATCCAATCCAACGCTGACATCACCCAGGCTTGGCTGGGTGTTGGGGGAAAAAAAAATCCTTTCTACTCCAAGCTGAATACAAGTTCAGTACATACCATCTGAATGATGCAATGTGACCTGTTAATATAAGTGCACATAGCTCCCTCTGCCATAGAGCAGCACAGACATGCAATATAGACAGTCTGGGACAGAGAGTAAAATGATCAGATAAGTCCTTGTAGTGTTTGTAAAAATACTTCTGGAAATATTTGATCTTTAGAGAGGAAAATATGAAAACCGTTATGAATTTCTGCAGCTACATGATGTAGGTGGGCTAAGAAATCAGATAACATTCCGGGTGTCAACAGAGAGATTAAAAAAAACGTGTAAAGGGGCAGTGAACATATTATGATTGAATATAATAGAAAATTTGTGCAGATACTGTACATATGAAAGAAAAATTAAATTTAGTTTTAGCCAACAAAAAAAAACACTACCTCTCCACTCATTTTATGTCAGTCTCCTATTTACTTTCCTTTTTTTTTTTTGTTTCTAGCACGCACATATACTTATCTTCATTTATGGTACAGTAATCTTCTGCAGAATCAGTTCCAGTGAAGGTGACTAATCAGCTAAAACCGCTCTATAAACAACCACTCCCTGATGCCACCTTTTCTTCAAGTCAAACCCGAACAGTTTAGCAGCACGCGGCAATTTTTTTTTTTTATAGTATAAACTATACATATATTTTGCTATTAAATAACATTTCTAATCATATGAAGTTAAGAACAAGAGTCCCCCTTTACATCAGAGTCCACAGAGTTCCCCTTTTATATCTGAACTCGCAGAGTTCCCTTTCACTGTAAGAGGAGACTCTGCATACTCTGATGTAAGGGAGAACTCTGGGGCCTCTAACATAAGGGATCCTCTGGGAACCCTGATTTATGGGGGAACACTGGGAACTCTGATGTACGGAGATAAATCTGATGTAAGGGGAAACACTGTTGCCTCTGGTGTAAAGGGGAAAACTGATGTAAGGGGTGCTCTGAGAACCTTGATTTGCCTTAGTTCACACCCTCTCTCCTCTCCTGTCTTTGTGTGTGTGTTTTAGGGGATTATTAGTGCTGGCTTTAGGCAGTGGGAAAGAGAGTGTAACAGACACTCTCAGCTTAGACAACTGCAGCCAGCAACCCTGCTGGGAAGCCATAGTCCAGTCTAAATAATGTGTCTGGGTTTCAGGCAGCCTGAAACCCGGACGCATGATTGCAAACCCGAACTGTCCGGGTGAACCCTGGACAGGTGGCAACCCTACCCCCTGACACCAATGTTATCCTGCCTGCACTGTATTCATTGCAGGATCATCTGAAATAATTCTAGCCAAGCAAATGGGCGTCATCCACTAATAAGGATGGGACATGGGTGCTGCAAGAGGAACCCTTCCACTCAGCAGTGCTGAAGACTGGGGGACTGGGGTCCTGGATTAAGGAGGGACTTCACCTTCCCCCACTGTTCATTTTTTCTTCAGTCCCCTTGACTTTGTTTCCTTTGTTATCTTTAATAAACATACTCATAAGCCCAGCAAATTAGGTGTTGTCCTGGTGTAAAATGCCGCTCCGCTGTTGCACACCTGGTCCTGCACCGCCACCTTCTCTTCTTACATCATCAGAAGCTGGCTGTCTCTTTTTTGGTTGTTGCAGCCAGATCCCTGATGACGAGGCACATACACAAGTGTTGTACATTGCACTGATGCATCCTGGGACGCATGACACGAGAATCCCAGGAGGATGTGGGCAGCTGGTAGTACACCATTCTTGCCTAGGCTCCTTACCAAAATAAAGTTATTTGCATAAAAGTTTAATATAAGAGCACAGCCCTAGAGCTGGTCCATGGGTCCAATAATGATTCCACCACAGTCTTCTGACATGTATTCTGCTACTTTGCCGGATGCAAAGTCTGTTTCCCTGGTGGCTCCACCCACTCCTTAAGCAGCACCATCATGGTCTTTGGGTCCTGGTAGAGCCTATGGGAGCATCCACGCATGTGGCAGGGATTTTCCATGTATGCGCAAAGACAACGTTTTCAGACTTCCCTGGTTGCAGTCTTTGCACATGTGCAGATAGACAGGGGGCACAGACCTTGTGGATGTGCAAATGTGCCACCGGGCTCTCTTGGTCGCTAAGCCTTGTGGCACATCTGTCCATGTGCATGGGGTGGGGAGCAATTCTTGCCTAGGTGAGAATTGCCAAAGTGCTTCTTTGCAGAACAAATAACATTGATTAGAAAAAATAGATGTAGCACCCTGATGTTTAGGCAGGGTTGCTAGTAAATTTACCTGCCAGGTGTAGTTGCTTTGGCTAATTGAGAGGAGATCAATTGATTCCACCCTAATTCTGGAATTGCTGCACTTCTCTGACTAGATGGCTGGGTATCTGGTGGCATTAGATAAGATAAGGGCATTGCAAGGACAGATTAGGAATAGATGGGGTGTCTCAGCCAATGGGCAGGGATCTTCTTGGGTCCCTTGGTCTGCTGGGAGAGCCTATTTATTTGGGTGAGGTCAGGTGATCGGGGTTCTGTGCCACCTGGACGGCTGTCTGGGTAGACGTGTGTTGTATTGCCCTGGGCTGCTAGGCCAGAGCCTGAGGCCTATCCCGTGGACATCTGGCTGCTAGGCTGTCTGAGGGCCTATCCAGAAGCAGGAGAGCAGGGTAGGGTTGGGACTGCGGCTTGCAGTCCAACTAGAAATGACGGTTCTGCCGGCCGGAGAACCTGTCGTGGTCGGAGGTAGAGGGGAAACCGTCACCACTAAGGGACCATCCACCTTGTTACCAGGGACCATCATGAGTAGCTGAAGCAAGTACCAGAACAGTATTCTCACCAACTGGGGATGGTTATGAATTGGGAAACTTCAGCAGGTGTCAAGCCAGGGACCCAACCAGCGGAGGTGATGCTTGCAGGGCAGCCTTGTGTGTCAAGCTAGGGACCGAGCAGGCCAGTGGGGTGACGATTGGGGAAGATACTGGGCGAGAAGGTTGGAAGAGCTCAGGAGATCCAGTGTCAGTGGATCAGCAAGTCTAGAGAGAGAGACTGGAAGCTCAGTTGAGTGAAGATCTACAATAGGAGATTGTATAAGAAGTGAAAGAGTTCATTGTGACCTTTGTTAGGAACTGTTCAAGATTGCTGCCATAGGAGACAGCGTGTGTATACATGCAGATGTGGTGTCCAGCTGGGTGCCTTTCCCTGAATGGCTGTCTACCTATAGAAGTCTCGGAGTCTGCCAATTAACATTGCAACTACTAAAAGGGTGTCCTGGCCCTATACCCTCTCTCCCCCAGTTCTGCTTAAGAGACAATAAACCTCTTTGCATTCAAGAAGTGTCTGGTGCCAATGAATTTACCTTGCATTACACCCACCATGCCTCGTAACCCACTCTACATAGAAGGATGTCAGCTATCCCTAACTCTGGAGGTTCTCATTAGACCAAAGGGGACCTAGGACTTGGCTACATAATTATTCCATTTGTAAGAGAGGCAGGGGGAGGAGGCAGGTCAGCCCAACATGCCCCTAAAGCCGGCCATAGATGGTTAAAATCTTGTTTGGTTCCGGAACTGACCAAGATTCGAACCATGTATGGGCAGGCTGTATGTATCCAAGTTGATGGATTGATCAACTTGGGTGCAACCAGCCTGCTGCATTTTACATGCGATTATTGCTAGCAGCTGTTATAACTGCTAGGAATAGTCGCTTCCCCGACCGTCCGCGCCCCCCCCCCCCCCCCCGCTGGGAGAACACAATGGCTCCGTGGGAGGGATTCCCCCATCAATTATGTGGCAATATAGCGGCGCTGCGTCAAAACTGTTGGTGTTGTCAGATTGCATCAACAGTGGGAGGGGTCTAAATGGCCATATGCTTTAATGACTGTGCCACAAGCGAGTATATAACAGACAGTACAAACCTCAGTACACTAATTTTAATAAAATAAAACTGTTCTATTGCATATTTTTTACTACACACAGCTAACATCAGCTTTAAGTGACATTAAAGTCTTGTTTTTTTTTGTTTGTTTTTTTATAACAAACATGTTATACTTACCTGCTCTGTGTAAGGATTTTGCACAGAGCAGCCTGGATCCTCCTCTCCTCGGGTCCCTAGACAGCACCCCTGGCTCCTCCCTCCTACCAGGTGCCCACACAACAAGCGGCTTGCTATGGGGGGTATCCAAACTGGCGCACTCCCACCCATTAAATTCAAAATACTAACCACAACATACAAAGCCATTCACAACTCTGCCCCGAGCTACATCACCAATATTGTCTCCAAATATCACCCAAATCGTCCTCTACACTCTTCTCAAGACCTCCTACTCTCAAGCTCTCTCGTCTCCTCCTCTCATGCTCATCTCCAGGATTTCTCCAGAGCCTCTCCCATCCTCTGGAACTCGCTACCTCCACCTGTCCAGGTATCCCCTACTCTTGCTACCTTTAGGCGATCCCTGAAAACTCATCTCTTCAGGAAAGCCTATAACGTCTCTAACTAATCTTTTACCACTTCCATCAGCTCATTCCCCACAGTTACAACCTTTTGTACCACCTGCCCCACTCTATTATTATTATTATTATTATTATTATTATTATTATTATGATTGTAAGCTCTTCTGAGCAGGGCCCTCTTAAGCCTCTTGTATTTTATTGTATTATAACTGTATTGTCTCCCTTTTATATTGTAAAGCGATGCGTAAACTGTTGGCGCTATATAAATCTTGTATAGTAATAATAATAATTCCGTCCCTTGATTGGCTCACTGGCTGTGATTGACAGCCAATGGCTCCCGCTGCTGCCAAAAGCCAATCAGGAGTGTGAGTCCCCAGAGAGCCAAGGCTCTCGTGAACATCGCTGGATTGAGAGGGGGCTCAGGTAAGTATTAGGTTGGGCTGGAGGGGCTGCTGCACACAGAAGGTTTTTTACCTTCATGCATAGAATGCATGAAGGTAAATAAACCTTGTGCCTTTACAACCCCTTTAACAAAGAATGTGCTGTACTTAGAAGGCAGTAGTCAGGAGTAAGAAAATTAAAACACAGTCAGGGGAATTTATCATAACTGGTCAGAATCTGAGACAGCTGTGCATGGCATCCAATCAGCTTCTATCTTCAGCTTAGTCAGCTTTACAAATGAAATCTGTGAACTAATTGGTTGCCATGCATAGCTGTTCCAAATTCTGTCTGCTCTAGTTTTGATAAATTCCCCTAAGGGCTCATTCAGACAGGCCTTGAGACAGGTCCTGTATGCTGAGTCACTTTTTGCTGCATCTGCATCCACCAGAGAGCTTCACCTATAAAAGTAGGTGCACAGATCTGAATGCAGACACTGTGCATTCGGATACATGCATCCCTTCCTGTCTGTGTGTCAATTTTACATTTATCTCCGAAAAACAAGCCATTTTCTTTATAGCTAAATTTTGACATTTGACTAGGTTCATGCAGCTGCTGCGTCCCAATAGACTTTGACTGAACTGCCTGCACAGGGATGCACAGAACACCAAGTATCCCCATATTGTACATGGCCATCATACTGGAAATATGCTCCATGTGAATGAGGCCTAATTGTCATGTGGGCCAGATAGAAGGAAAGAGATGTCGGATAATTAAAAGAGAAGTATGGGAATTTTTTTTATAATCATACTTACCTAGGTGGATGCTGCATCTGTCCCCCCACCGGCTTTAAGGCTGAGAACCGAATAATCAAACACCACCGATCACATAGTTCTCATTGCTCCCTGAGCAGAGAGCTGGTGACTGTCAGTCTTTGGCTCTCTGCTCTGCCCCTCCCCCCCAAGGTTCACTGAAACATTGGGCTGTGGAGGGGGGCGGGAGCGGCGCCTCAGGCTTTCAGCGGCTCGCTGAGAGGCTGAGCTTGGTGCTGGTCCAGACATGTAGGTGGATTCTGACCATATGGTTGCGATCTTTCCCCAGCCTGGACCAGCTCTGTGATGTGACCAGCTCTGTGATGTTAGCCGACAGCCCGCTGTCAGCTGAAAATGGGTCACAGGAGTGCAAAACATTCTGCATTGCTGTGATCCACAGGAGAAGTACAGCCAAACAACCAATAAATCTATCACATGACCTGTCTCTCTGCTTCTGTTTGGCATTACTTGTGACAATTGATAAATGTCCCCATTTATGTTGTGAACTCACCCTCCAGGGCCCAGGCAGGCTCTTCCTCGGCCCAAGCTTTAGATTTCTCCCTGAAGCTGGCAGGTCCTTCAGGCACCTAGTCCAGGGCCTGCTGCACACAAATCCCTCTCCTTGTCCTAATAAATGCCTTCCAGTACCAGGAAAACTTTCCCATGCTGAAGCAATGCTCTGGGATGCCTTTCTATAGTGCTGGGGGGCGGGAGGAGCAGAGTGATTCAGCGCTAGTGCGCCTGTGCAATCTCCCTCCTTATTGGTTCTCCAGTATTTGGCAAACTATGCTTCAGGCGCTTCCTGTCCATTACACTTGATCGGCGGCAGTGACACCCTTAGAGCAGTGCTATGGCCGGCCTAAGGCTGAAGATCCGCTTTCGGGCCCCTTTCACACTGAGGTGTTTTTCAGCTGCTACAGCGCTAAAAATAGCGCCTGTAAAGCACCTTAGCTGCAAACCCAGTGTGAAAACCCGAGTGCTTTCACACTGGGGCGCTGCGCTGGCAGGGCGTCACAAAAAGTCCTGCCAGGAGCTTCTTTGCAGCGGTGTAGGAGTGGTGAATACACCGCTCCTCCCCATTGAAAACAATGGGGCAGCGCTGCTATACCGCCAGCAAAGCGCAGCTACAGCGGGGGTTAACACCTTTTTGGCCGCTAGCGGGGGTTAAAACCGCCCCGCTAGCAGCCGAATAGCGCTGCTAAAGCGACAGTAAAGCGGCGCTAAAAATAGATCCACTTTACCACTGACGCCCAGGGCGGCCTCAGTGTGAAGGGGGTCTAACAGATTAATGAAACATAGAACAAACAATAGCATAATAAATAAATATTATCATAATTAAAATAATAATACTAAAATACAGACAATAAGTTTGCCCTTGTACAAAGTTTTGCTGCTTTCTAAAATGTGTAAAACAATCCTAACTAGGCCAGGTTTTCATGCTGTCTGTAAATTTCCTGTAGGCTGTAAACCCTGCTGTGACCGTATATAAAGAACTGATTACTCCTGAACCAGTAGCTAACAATCAGCTCTCTATCCTATATGTAACCCTACAGTGGTCAGTGTTGAGTGATTCATCCCATGATATTTAAATTGATGTCATGCTCCCTGACATTGACCGTATCTATTTCTCAAAGAACTCTAATCATCAGAATGAGAGGACATAAAAGCTATGGAAAATGAATAAATGAAAGCTATGGTAACCAGTAAAACAGGAACCATGGTAATTAGTAACACAGAAGTCATGGGAAAGGATATGACATACTGTAACTGTACTGCAAAGTTCAAATAGCTTTTTATTTTTTTTAAAAGACCTAAATAAATATCATCCAATAATAGATAAATCTATTGTTGAAAGGAATACAAAAAAGTAAAAAGTAAAAAATAAGCACTGTCATAACTTGCTTCGATATATAAAAGAGATGCAGATACAAAAGACGCAAACTAATACCTCACATGTGTGGTTTGAACGGCGTTTACATATGTGGGCGGGACTTATGTGTGCGTTCGCTTCTGAGCGTGAGCTACCTGGGACAGGGGCGTTTTATTTTATTTTTTTTACTTTATTTTTTTTATTTTGACACTTTCCTTTACATTTTTTTTTATTACTTTTATTCCTATTACAAGGAATGTAAACATCCCTTGTAATAGGAATGGTTTGTGACAGGTTCTCTTTATGGAGAGATGCGAGGTCAATAAGACCCCACATCTCTCCTCCAGGCTGGAAAGCAAGCGCGGCTTTGTTTACAACCGCGGCCCGGACTTGACGTCATAACGTCGTGCCCGGGCCTCCGACGGTCATAGAGATGACTGGTGACCATCTAGTCATTGGAAATTTTTTATGCTCGTCATCCGGTGGCGGCCGATTCTTTTTCCGGGTCCCCGATGGCACATGAGAGCTCGGAGAAGCACTGGATGGCAGTGGGAGGGGGATGTCCCCTCCTGTCACCTGTAAGAACGATCAAGCGGTGGAACTGCTGCTATGATCATTTTTATGGTGCACAAAATCACCGGCTGAAAATGAGGATATCTGAATGATGCCTGTAGCTGCAGGCATCATTCAGATATTCCCACTGAAAGGGGGACGTCATATGACGTCCTTGGGCTGAAGGTGGTTAAAATGTAACTAAACCCACAACAGTAAAATTAGTCTGTATATGAACTAAAGTATGCTTGTTATACTCACTTTTTAACCTAAGGGGTTAATCCTCCACATTGTGTAAAAAGGCTGTTTGATCCGGTCTTCTCTGACCCTCCCCTTCTTCCAGAGACCCCAAACCATTTCCGGATTGAACAGACCCTTGGGGACAAGCTGCACATGCTCAGTTTGGTGTGTACTGCTGGAGAGTTGTTGTTTTTTTCATGGGAGAGTGCATGTGATGAGCACAGGGCCAATCAGCACTGTTAAGACAGAGGGTCAGGGGTCCTGCAGCCTCATAGGACAATCAAAGTAGAATGAAAACTCCCCCTACAAGCTTTAACCAGACACTGCTAGAAGTCACAAGACTGCTACATACTGCTGATGAGAAAAGGTATTTAACAGTTTGTATTTACTAAAATAATTGCATTTCCATGTTCTGTGTACTGTGGGGGACCAGATATAGTGAATGCAGGGTTCAGGGTTTAGTAACACTTTAAAGCAGAGTTCCACTCGTTTTTATGTTTATTAAAAGTCAGCAGTTACATTAAGTGTAGCTGCTGACTTTTAATAAACACACTCACTTGTCCCAGGATCCAGTGATGCGGCCGCCCGAACCTTCGGTTCTCTCCCTCGCTTCTCACTGTTTTTTTAAAAGCTTTTTTTTTAAAGCTAAAGAAATGAAAGGCAAATGTAAGCACATTAGTTTGTATTTTATTTTTGTACAGTGAAAATAAATATTATTTTAGGTAGAGTGTTGCAAGATGGAGTAGTTGTCAGTCAAACTATTGCAGCACTGAAATATGAAAAAATGGCCTGGTAATGAAGGGGTGGGGTACAGAATATACAAGCTGATACCCCAAGTGATTAAATTGTATATTTACTTATACAGATATGTCCATTAGATGTGAAATAGGGACATGAGAATGATTTGGTTCCATAAGTAGAAGAGTTGGGATCTGTGCAATACTTCTATGTAATGTGTGTAATGACATCCTTGTATATACTCCCCTGCTAGGAAGAGAGTAGAAGGTATACAGGCTCCGGTATTTATGGAGTATATGGAGAAGAATGAACAGAGGGATCCAGCAGAGAGGACAGGCTGTACAGTCCAGCAGTGACACTCCATTCTCTAAGGGTGAGTAATGAGACGTTTGTGTCCCCGCCCCGCCCCTCTCATCACACACTAGTGCTGTATACAGGGCGCTCCTGTCCGGACTACACAACCCCGCCGTCCTTCTGCCGGACCCTCCGCCGTCCTTCTGCCGCACCTTCTTCAGTCCCGGGCTGGACTAGACATGACAGCGAGACAGGTAAAGCCTCTATAGATCTCTCTGTCCCCGCTGTACAGGGAGGACCAGGCTCCGCTGACTTGGAGGGACTTTCCATGTAGTCCCCTGTATTGGTGTGTATGGCGGAGATAAGTGATCCGGGTGGTGTCATGTTGTCTTGTCTCCCCAGGGACAACCCCTGTACCAGAGTCAGACCTCCAGCTCTCAGCACCTCCGGGACCGCCAGAGGTTCTTCGAGGATGTCCTGCAGCACGATGTGGACCTGTACTACCCGCACATGCACCTCATCCCTGAGCGCTGGAGACGTGAGTGCACCATAGGGAGCATGGAGGGAGCACTGGGGGGTATAAATAGGGCTGTATATACACGTTGGGGGGAGGTCCAAGGCGTGGAACCCCTTTTTTAGTAAATATGGGTCGCTCATTCTTCCATCTGCAGTGTCTACCAAGGCATGGCAATATTTGGAGTGCGTCTTTGGTTACTGGCATGACTATCACCCCGCATACACACATTTCTATTTAACAATATAGAGAAGACTTTCCCCAACTTTTTTACCCCAGAGGAACCCTTACAATGATGTTGAGGTCTCAGGGAGATCAATGGGAGAACTGCCCCTTACAATGGTAGTCAGGACCACCCACCTCCACCACCATACAGTGGTAGTTGGGAAATAATGCCCCATACAGTGATAGTCAGGAAATAATGCCCCCCATATAGCGGTAGTCAGGGAAATAATGCCCATACAGTGATAGTCAGGGAATAATGCCCCCCATATAGTGGTAGTCAGGGAATAATGCCCCCATACAGTGGTAGTCAGGGAATAATGCCCCATACAGTGGTAGTCAGGGAATAATGCCCCTATACAGTGGTAGTCAGGGAATAATGCCCCATACAGTGGTAGTCAGGGAATAATGCCCCTATACAGTGGTAGTCAGGGAATAATGCCCCATACAGTGGTAGTCAGGGAATAATGCCCCATACAGTGATAGTCAGGGAATAATGCCCCATACAGTGGTAGTCAGGGAATAATGCCCCCCATACAGTGGTAGTCAGGGGATAATGCCCCATACAGTGATAGTCAGGGAATAATGCCCCTATTCAGTGGTAGTCAGGGAATAATGCCCCCATACAGTGATAGTCAGGGAATAATGCCCCCATACTATGGTAGCCAGGGAATAATGTCCCCATACTATGGTAGCCAGGGATTATTGTCCCCATACAGTGGCATTCCGGGAATAATGCCCCCCATACAGTGGTAGTCATTGAATAATGGCCCCTATACAATGGTAGTCAGGGAATAATGCCCCCCATACAGTGGTAGTCATTGAATAATGGCCCCTATACAATGGTAGTCAGGGAATAATGGCCCCTATACAATGGTAGTCAGGGAATAATGCCCCCATACAGTGGTAGTCAGGGAATAATGGCCCCTATATAATGGTAGTCAGGGAATAATGCCCCCATACAGTGTATTCCGGGAATAATGCCCCCCTACATTGGTAGCCAGGGAATAATGCCCCATACAGTGGTAGTTAGGGAATAATGACCAATTCAATGGTAGTCAGGGAATAATGCCCCATACAGTGATAGTCAGGGAATAATGCCCCATACAATGGTAGTCAGGGAATAATGCCCCCATACAGTGATAGTCAGGGAATAATGCCCCCATACAGTGATAGTCAGGGAATAATGCCCCATACAATGGTATTCCGGGAATAATGCCCCCCATACAATGGTAGTCAGGGAATAATGCCCCCATACAGTGGTAGCCAGGGAATAATGCCCCCATACAGTGGTAGCCAAGGAATAATGCCCCCATACAGTGGTAGTCAGGGAATAATGGCCCCTATACTATGGTGGCCAGGGAGTAATGTGCCCATACAATGGTATTCCGGGAAAAATGCCCCCATACAGTGGTAGCCAGGTAAGAATGCCTCTGTACAGTAGTAGTCACAATGCCCTCCAAACAGGGCTCATTTACACTATTGTAAGCAGCAGTTATCATTCATTCAGGTTTGGCCGGTATACAGGGATGGGTATACAGGGATGGGTATACACAGGTTCTGTGTCAGTGTCCATGCACCCTCCCCTGTACTATGGGCTGGACATGACTCAGTAGAAGATCAGGAAAGTGAACCCAGGGCTCTTCATCCTGCACAGATCTGAGTGTTGTGTGAATGAGCCCCATACTGACATTCTCTCCCAACATCTCTCCCAGCGTCTCCTGTGTCCGTTTTGTGCACACTTGTTTAATAATAAATGGCTATTTTGAGTTACACATGTAAATTATTTGTCAACAAGTCTTTAAAAATACATTTGTTTCCATTTTGGAGATTAATTTAATTAGGACTAGCTTTTCCCATGGGAAAAGGAAATAAAGACATGTTAAAACACGATTTAATATTGCAGCTACACACCAGATCGGGATTGTGCGGATCTCTGCTTGCACGCCACTGTTTTTGAAAAAAGAAGAGCGAAAGAAGTAAAACACCTTCCTGGTAACACTGAATAAATAAGCACATGGCACAGCTGTCAGGAAAAAATCCCCACAAGTACAGGAACATGCCAGTACATTGTAAATAAAACACAGGATATAGGACCATATCCTCCTTCCAGTCACAGGCAGACAAATGATAAGAAGGTTTATGGTGGATCTGTCACATTGTTTCACAGCTGATTTCAACAAGCAAGTTGTCTTAAAGTGTTACTAAACCCAGGACTCAGCATTCACTATATCTGGTCTCCCACAGTACACAGAACATGGAAATGCAATTATTTTAGTAAACATAAATGGCTAAATACCTTTTTCTCATCAGCAGTACATAGCAGTCCTGTGACTTCTATCAGTGTCTGGTTAAAGCTTGTAAGATGAGTTTTTATTCTCCCTTGATTGTCCTATGAGGCTGCAAGACCCCTGACCCTCTGTCCGGACAGTGCTGATTGGCCCTGTGCTGATAACATGCACTCTCCCAAGGAAAAAAAAAACTCTCTAGCATTATATACCAGGGGTCTTCAAACTGCGGCCCTCCAGGTGTTCAGGAACTACAATTCCCATCATGCCTAGTCATGTCTGTGAATGTCAGAATTTTACAATGCCTCATGGGATGTGTAGTTCTGAAACAGCTGGATGCCGTAGTTTGAGGATCCCTGTTATATACCAAACTGAGCATGTGCAGAGTGAATCCAAGGCTCTGTACTATCAGGAGATGGATTGGGGGGGGAGTAAAAGAAGGGGAGGATCAGAGAAGACAGGATCAAACAGCCTTTTTACACAATGCGGGGTTCCACAGTCAGTATAAAAAGCATGCATTACTGCATATACAGACTGATTTTACTTTTGTGGGTTTAGTAACATTTTTTAAACCCAAGAACAAAAATGTAATATATTGCATTGTACAAATCCTTAGCTTATACTGCAGCTTACAAATCCTGCCTCTATGTTAAACTTTGACATAGGATTGTGTTGGTTCCTGGCGCTGCATATGCATCCACTCAAAGGGTGTACGCAGCTTATTGCATTAGGGTGTGCACCCCAAAACTCAAACACACATGTGTGTGGGTATGTGTGTGTATAGGAAGATGATGCAGTGGATCCAGTGCGGCAGATAAATACAGCGGATTACTCGGGGTGTGTAGTGTGTGACAGGGCACAGTGGATTCCCCCTCCCTTGTGCCCGCCTGCTCTGCACTCTTCTGTATACTGGATGATACATTGGATAGCGCTAGTGCAAGGGTTGATTAGAGTGTGCCCAGGCATACTTGGCACCCCCATCCCCCCCCCCTGCGCGCACACACGCCTATGCATCCACTTCTATGGGCTGCCTGCCTGCAGCTGTGAGGTAGATGCACACGCATCTGCCAGTGGCTCTGCACATGGGATGGCACTAATCTGCCGTCTGATGAAACCCTAAAGATTAGGGATGATCAGCCTGTCATTGATTTTAATAGAGAAGTATGGAATTTATAAAAAAAATTATACTCACCTAGGTGGATACGGCAACAGTCCGATGCTACATGTGACCTCGCTGGCTCTAAGACCTGAGAAATCAAACACCACTGATTACTTAGTTCTCAGTCCTCAGCCTGCAGAGAACTTGTGACTGTCATTCAGTGGCTCTCTGCTCTGCCCCTCCAGCGCTCACTGGAGTACTGGACTGTGGAGGAGTTTGGAGAAGCTGGCTCAGGCTCTCATCAGTGAGCTGAGAGGTTGAGGCATCTGCCGATCCAGGCATCTGGGTAGATCCTGACCATATGGCCTGGACAAGCTCTGTGATGTCAGCCAACAGCAGACTTTGGTCCGCTGTCAGCTGAAAACAGGTCACAGGCATGCAGAACGAACTGCACTTCTGTGATCCATAGGAGAATTATAACTATACGAGCTTTGGCTGTACTTCTCCTTTAACTGGCTGGCTGCACGCAGCTGCAAGGACCACCTGTGCTTCCCTGTACACATAAACACAGCCCACTTCATAAGTGTACAGATCCTCGCACCCATGGGAATGAGCCCCATACTTCCTTCCTGTGAGCCACATTTCTCACTGACTGTATTGTATCTATGGAGGAGCAACATTTTCACCCTAGGTTTCTCTCCCAATTTGCCGTACAAACACCTTCCCCTCTCCTGATCTCATTTACTTATGCCGCGTACACGCGGTCTGACTTTTCGGCTACAAAAGTCCGACAGCCCGTCCGACAGACTTTCGACGGACTTTTGGCGGACTTTCTAAGGAACGGACTTGCCTACATACGATCACACAAAAGTACGACGGATTCGTACGTGATGACGTATACCGGACTAAAATAAGGAAGTTGATAGCCAGTAGCCAATAGCTGCCCTAGCGTCGGTTTTTGTCCGTCGGACTAGCATACAGACGAGCGGATTTTTCGACCGGACTCGAGTCCGTCGAAAAGATTTGAAGCATGTTCCAAATCTAGAGTCCGTCAGATATTCGACCGAAAAATTTCGCTGCAGGTCCGATGAAGCACACGGTCGAATTGTCCGCCGGATTTGGTCCGTCGGACCAGTCCGGTCGAAAAGACCGTGTGTACGTGGCATTAGAGAGAGGTGTTCTCTGGTCAGGGCTAAAAATACTGTTTGATATTTCAGTACAGCACAGGCAGAGTACATAGGATGCAAGAAGCTCAATAGATTTCTTGCAGGATTAACAGGTTTTGTCTGCATTTGCAGCATTTTAAGGGCCCATTTAGATTTGTTCATTGTGTTAGGGCACATGCGTTAATGTGCGTCCTGTCACATGTTAATGTGCGTAGCATTAAGCCAGCCTATTGTAATCAATGGGCTTCCGGTGCACCAAAGCGTCCCAAGAATCGCACGTGTCACAAAGCTTTTTGCCACAATGCACCATGATGTGTCGCCATGCACTGCAGCACGTTGCAACACATGTGTTGCCTTAGTGCATTTGGGGTGCTATATAAAATGAACGACACCCCAATGCACCAACGAATGTAATGTGCATTGCGGTAATGTGTATGTTAACAATTGCATTCTCACAATACATACAGTGCCTTCAAAAAGTATTCAAACCCCTTAAAATTTTCGACATTTTGTCATGTTACAACCAAAAATGTAAATGTATTTTATTGGGATTTTATTTGATAGACCAACACAAAGTGGCACATAATTGTGAAGTGGAAGGAAAATGATAAATGGTTTTCAATTTTTTTTTACAAATAAATACATAAAAAGTGTGGCGTACATTTGTATTCAGCCGCCCTGAATCAATACTTTGTAGAACCACCTTTCAATACAATTACAGCTGCAAATCCTTTTGGGGATGTTTCTATCAGCTTTGAACATCTAGAGAGTGACATTTTTGCTCATTCTTCTTTGCAAAATAGCTTAAGCTCTGTCAGATTGGATGGAGAGCTTCTGTGAACAGCAATTTTCAAGTCTTGCCACAGATTCTAAATTGAATTTAGGTCTGGACTTTGACTGGGCCATTCTAACACATGAATATGCTTTGATCTAAACCATTCAATTGTAGGTCTGGCTGTATGTTTAGGGTCGTTGTCCTGCTAGAAGGTGAACCTCCATCCCAGTCTCAAGTATTTTGCAGACTTGGTTTTCTTCTAAGATTGCATTGTATTTTGGCTCCATCAATCTTCCCATCAACTCTGACCAGCTTCTCTGTCCTTGCAGAAGAAAAGCATTCCCACAACATGATGCTGCCACCACCACGTTTCACAGTGGGGATGGTGTGTTCAGGGTGATGTGCAGTGTTAGTTTTCCACCACACACAGCGTTTTGCTTTTAGACCAAAAAGTTCAATTTTGGTCTCATCTCACCAGAGCACCTTCTTTCATGTTTGTGTCCCCCACATGGCTTCTCGCAAACTGCAAACGGACTTCTTATGGCTTTCCTTTAACAATGGCTTTCTTCTTGCCGCTATTCCATAAAGGCCAGATTTGTGGAGTGCACGAATAATAGTTGTCCTGTGGACAGATTCTCCCACCTGAGTTGTGGATCTCTGCAGCTCCTCCAGAGTTACCATGGACCTCTTGGTTGCTTCCTGATTAATGCTCTCCTTGTCTGGCTGGTCAGTTTAGGTGGACGGCCATGTGTTGGTAAGTTTACAGTTGTGCCATCCTCTTTCCATTTTTGGATGATGGATTAAACAGTGCTCCGTGAGATGTTCAAAGCTTGGGATATTTTTTTTATAACCTAACCCTGCTTTAAACTTCTCCACAACTTTATCCCTGACCTGTCTGGTGTGTTCCTTGGCCTTCATGTTGTTGTTTGTTCACTAAGGTTCTCTAACAAACTTCTTATGGCTTCACAGAACAGCTGTATTTATACCAAGAGTAAGTTACACACAGGTGGACTCTCAATTATGTGACTTCTGAAGGCAATTGGTTCCACTAGATTTTAGTAAGCGATTTGAGCGTAAAGGGGGCTGAATACAAATGCCCGCCACACTTTTCACATATTTAAGTGTTAAAAATTTTGAAAACCATTTATTATTTTCCTTCCACTTCACAATTATGTGCCACTTTGTGTTGGTCTATCACATAAAATCCCAATAAAATACATTTACGTTTGTGGTTGTAACATGACAAAATGTGGAAAATTTCAAGGGTTATGAATACTTTCTCAAGGCACTGTAGATGTAGATAGGTCCTAAAATAGAATAAAACAATGGGTAATAGAGAGGTGTTATGAATGTTTTTTTTTTTTTTTTTTTTTGCAATATTTTTGCCCAGACATACATTTAAAGTTTTTTATATAAGTAAAAAAAAAAAAATAATATTTTGTTTTTTTTAAATCAGCACAAAGGATGGTGCCTACGTTCTGCTGGCTAGTCAGTTAGTTGAAATCTGAAGTCCTCTGCCATCCCACATGCCCCCACAGCCATGCTGTCAGGTTTAATACCAGCTCTGGATCCGATCTATGAATAAGGTTCACCTCCTCCATTCACAGAGCACTTTTCATTGATGAAAACTATGGTATAGCTGCTATTAGCACTCTTGGTGAACAGGTCCAGAGCTGGTATTAACTCCCACAGCACCAGAGAAAGATTATGGTTGTGGGGGAATGCAAGGGGAAGGCAGGGAACTTTGGATTTCAACTAACAGCCAGCAGCGCAAGGGACACTTTGCATCGAATGTAAAAAATGAATACATTTAAAAAAAAATTGACCTCACTTAGACTTTAAGGACCTATTCACACTTTCATTTTCATGCAGCAAAACTCATGTATTTAGCTATATGAGCATGCATTACAAGTAGAATTTGCTTACTTTCACATCTTTATGTTGCAGTTAAATGTGAAAGAGAGACAATATGGGCCCATTCACACCTACGTATGTGCGTATCCACACATTATACAACACGAATGGAAGGGTGAGAATCCAGAAAACCTGTTAGTTGTGTGTTATTTCTCTATAGTGTGGGGAATGCAACAGGGAAAAACCCCAGAGTAGGATGGAGAAGTATAAAAAGTCAGTGTGTGTGACTGACTCATCTCACAGATTCCACATATAACCAAAATTTCACTTCTAAGTAGAATTGATCCTTGAAATGTCTGACTTTAGATCAGCTAGCTGCAGGGAGTTTGAAGCCATTGCTGCTTCTCTGCGTAAGCACACTGCAAATGATTGTACAAATGTCTGAGCTCATAATACTGTACACATAAGGTATTCTGAATGCTGACAGACTACAGCCTCGTACACACGATGAGAATATCGGATGAATGATCGTTCCTTTTCTTTTGCATGTTAGTCTCATATGGGAAACCAATAGGTTACTAAAGTTATGAAAGTTCCCAGGCAACAGAATACAATTTCAGAAGTGATTCTGTTATTGTACGAGAAAACTTTTTTTGTTTGTCCCTTCAGATAATTTTACATGAACTGCCCTGATCGGCTCTCAAAGGCTATGTACTAGCAATCAGATTATAGTACAATCGATTCAAAAGCTGTATTTTTCATCCGATCTACTCATTATGTGTACGAGGCATTAACTAAAACACTTTTTACGTAAAGTAACATTAAACCTTCGTTTTTTATTCCCCCATTAAAATAACAAACATGGTATACTTACCTGCTCTGTGCCCTGATCCTCCTTTTCTGGGGTCCCCCACCGGCACTCCAGGCCCCTCCTCTTTAGGGAGTGCTCCCATGGAAAGCCGCTTTAAAGAGGGCACCCGTGCAGACTTTCTCCCAAGTCATACTCTTATGCCCCGTACACACGGTCGGACATTGATCGGACATTCCGGCAACAAAATCCATGGATTTTTTCCGACAGATGTTGGCTCAAACTTGTCTTGCATACACACGGTCGGACAAAGTTGTCGGAAAATCCGATCGTTCTGAATGTGGTGACGTAAAACACGTACGTCGGGACTATAAACGGGGCAGTGGCCAATAGCTTTCATCTCTTTATTTATTCTGAGCATGCGTGGCACTTTGTGCGTCGGATTTGTGTACACACGATCGGAATTTCCGACAACGGATTTTGTTGTTGGAAAATTTTATAGCCTGCTCTCAAACTTTGTGTGTCGGAAATTCCTATGGAAAATGTGTGATGGAGCCTACACACGGTCGGAATTTCCGACAACAAGGTCCTATCACACATTTTCCATCGGAAAATCCTATCGTGTGTACAGGGCATTAGACCGGCAATTCTGCCCTGCCACCCGCTTTTACCCACTCATCACAGCATTTGATTGACAGTAGTGGGAGCCAATGGCTCCCACTGCTATCAATCTGCCCAGTGAGGAAGGAGACAGCGGCAAGAGCCGAAGGGAGGGGACCATGCTCTGTTTCAGTATGTCACAGTACATGTTGGCATTCATGGTTCCCTCAGTGAACTGTAGCTCCCCAGTGCCGGCAGCACTCATGTAGCCCCAGACCATGACACTCCCACCACCATGATTAACTGTAGGCAAAACACACTTGTCTTTGTACTCCTCACCTGGTTGCTGTCACACACACTTGACACCATCTGAACCAAATAAGTGTATCTTGGTCTCATCAGACCACAGGACATGGTTCCAGTAATCCATGTACTTAGTCAACTTATCTTCAGTAAACTGTTTGCAGGCTTTCTTGTACATCATCTTTAGAAGAGGCTTCCTTCTGGGACAACACCCATGCAGAGTAATTTTATGCAGTGTGCAGCGTATGGTCTGAGCACTGACAGGCCAACCCCCCACCCCTTCAACCTCTGCAGCAATGCTGGCAGCACTCATACGTCTATTTCCCAAAGATAACCTCTGGATATGACTCTGAGCACGTGCACTCAACTCCTTTGGACGACCATGGCGAGGCCTGTTCTGAGTGGAACTTGTCCTGTTAAACCACTGTATGGTTTTGGCCACCATGCTGCAGCTCAGTTTCAGGGTCTTGGCAATCTTCCTATAGCCTAGTTCATCTTTATGTAGGGCAACAATTCTTTTTTTCAGATCCTTTTACCATGAGGTGCCATGTTGAGCTTCCAGTGACCAGTATGAGAGGGTGAGAGCGATAATACCAAATTTAACACACCTGCTCCCCATTCACACCTGAGACCTTGTAACACTAACGAGTCACATGACACCGGGGAGGTAAAATGGCTAACTGGGCCAAATTTGGACATTTTCACTTAGGGGTGTACTCACTTCTGTTGCCAGTGGTTTAGACATTAATGGCTGTGTGTTGAGTTATTTTAAGGGGACAGCAAATTTACACTGGTAGACAAGCTGTACACTACTACTTTACATTGTAGCAAAGTGTAATTTCTTTATTGTTGTCACATGAAAAGATATAATAAAATATTTACAAAAATGTGAGGGATGTACTCACTTTTGTGAGATACTGTATATGGGGGGGCTGCAGAACAGTAGTTTTTTTTTCTTTAATGGATTGAATGTATTAAGGTAAACAATCTTGAGGCTTTAGAACCACTTTAATAAAACCGATGCATATCTGAGTACTCTTTTCAAGCAGATATCAGAAATCTTTTAAGTCTTTGAGACTGAAAAGCATTACAAAGGCCATGCTCCTTACAATTGAGCTGATAATGGCCAGGGATTTTCATAGCAGGTACAGCGCTGTAAACTGAGTAAATGTGGGTCTGGCTGCTGTTGTGTCATTCAGTAAGGTGGACTATGGGGGACGCAACACAGGACTCATGCTGGCAGGAACATGCTTTTAATCTTTAAAATACAGGAGTAGGCAGCCAAGTAGGATGAGTGCTTGGATTGGTAGATGTGGCTTTCTTTGCTTTCACTTCTGTAAATCCTTTGTGGTCCTCAGTTTTGTTGGTGAGTCACATATGACTTACAGTCTGTGTGACGTTGTTCATGACGCTTTTATCAGTAGATGTTGAGCACCTGTCTAATGTATACCAGAACATCTCATTGTAAAGTGGCCATCTCAAACCAGCAGTGCCAATCACCATTGCATGTAGAATGATTTAGTTCAAGAAGCAATTAATTTTTGCCTCGCTTTATTGAGGATAGACATGTCAGTGGAATAAGTACTAAGTACCAACTCTTTCCGACATAAGACATAACTGGCATGCTATGTGAAGAAAACTTGTCACAATCTGACTTTTGCAGGAATCTGAATACTCACTTTAATCATAGTAAATTAGGTAGGCTTATTTATAATTAGTTTATATTTTATCCTTTTTAGCCTGGTTTCCTTTTCAATCTTTTTACCCTTAGGAACCCTTGAAATAGTTTTCAGGTAACTCCTGAGAAAACCATTCATTGGTGGTCAGTGGGAAGAATGCCCCCTTTACAGTGATGATCAGAATGCCACCCTTATTGACAGCTAAAATTGGTGACATTCAACTGGCTTTGACAAATGCCGTTAAACATGGAACTATGCAGGTACCATCAAATGGGTGGTCTATCAACCATCACTCAAGGAACCCCTTAAGGTCTCTGAAGGAACCCTGGTTGAGAATGGCTGGTTTAGAGGATTACAACAACACCTGCCTCAAACCACATCTAACCTTATCACTTTGGTTGGATTTGGTGGGGTTGAATCATATATAATGTCTTCCCAACCCTCTTGGAGAGAATAGTGGAGAAGTTGTCCTGCAGAAATATATCTGCCCCTACCCCCCTGTTCTAGGCCATGAAGGTGATGCTCTTTTTCAGCTCTGCTCACCAGTAATTCATTTATACTGCATTATGGAAAATCCATCAGCGAAGCCTGACACCATCATTTAGCTTCATAAGGACTTTAGCAGTGTAACTTTACTAGGAAAGCCGGTCGGGATCTCTTCATCGCAGTCCCTGAGGGATGTAGCAAGTCAGTATGTAATTCCGCTTTCAGACAAGTACTATTTTTGGTACAGGTGACCATTACTGCCCCAGGGAAATGTGGAAATATTTTAACAAAGGATTATGTGTAATGCCACGTACACACGATCGGAATTTCCGTCAGAAAAAACTTGGATGGTTTTTCCGACAGAATTCCATTCAAGCTTGCCTTGCATACACACGGTCACACAAAAGTTCTCTGAGCTTTTGACCGTCAAGAACGCGGTGACATACAACACTACGACAAGCCGAGAAAATTAAGTTCAATGCTTCCGAGCATGCGTCAAATTGTTTCCGAGCATGCGTGATTTTTTGCGCGTCGGAATTGCATACAGACGAATGCATTTTCGGATAGAAACTTTTTCAGACCGAAAAATAGAGAACATGCTTTCAATCTTTTGCTGGCTGGAATTCCGCCAGCAAAAGACCGATGGAGCATACACACGGTTGCATTTTCCGACAAAAAGCTCTCATTGGAGTTTTGCTGGCAGCATTTTTGATCTGGTGTATGCGGCATATGTCATTTTTTAAGGAGTGCTTTTGCATACATTTTCTCTCATAGTTTCCGTGATCCAAAATATTTCACATTATATGTGGGAGCCCATGGCAGCGCCCATTTGGATGGCAGCGTTGATCTCCAGAGTCATCTCAGTGGTAGAATATTAACGCGTTCCATGTACAGTAAAACTGTGCTAAGAGCTCAGTAGTAACCCATAACAACACATCCGATTTCAGATCATTTTTGGGTTACAGTACTCATTATTGCTCATTGCACTGTTTTACTGTTTTACAATATTGAACTCATTATTGTGTGTGTTGTTTTTTTACAACTATAACTGCAAATAATTATGGTGCATGTTTCAATGAGCTGCTAAAAGCGGATAACAAGAAATCAAGCTAAACCAGTTTAGAGTAGAAAAAAACAGCAGTCACTTTAGAGTTACTGTACAGTAATATTTGCCTTCAGTCCACCTAACATTTCAGTTTTTGGTATATGTGGAGCATTAAACCATCTATTGCTCATTGGAACAGGTGTATCCGAGCTACTACCTCCTATGTAATACCTGGACAACCTCATGAACACAGCACTCAGCCTGGGAAGTCTCTGCAAACCTCCATGTGCAATCTATACAAAAAAAGGAAGGAAGGCTGGTGCCATGGAAGTTGGCTAAAACATTGTTTTATTAACCGCTTGTTGACGACCCGATTGCAGTTTTACTGCTACAGGGCAGCAGCTGTATACGTATACAAGATCTGTCTCTTACGGGTAGTGGGCACGAATGCGTGCCGTCGGCGGTTCGCTCCTGCTGTGATTATGCACAGCGCGAGCCCATCAGCAGGTACTGTGGAATTGATGTCCACCAGCATCCGCCAATCATTCTGCAGAGACACAGAACGGCAGTCTGTCTATGTACATAAGGCAGATCCCCGTTCTGACAGGAGGGAAGGCATGGATCCTGTGTCTCTGCAAAGTAGGGACTTGGATCCATTTCTTCCCCTAGTAAAAGCACCTCACACACTAGTAAATCACAGGCTAGGCACACAGTTAACCCTTTGATCGCCCCTGATGTTAATCCTTTCCCAGCCAGTGTCATTAGTACAGTGACAGTGCATATTTTTTAGTACTGATCGCTGTATTAGTGTCACTGGTCCCCAAAAAGTGTCAGTTAGTGTCCGAATATCGCAGCCCCGCTATAAGTCACTGATCGCCGCCATTACTAGTAAAATATAAATAAAAATTAATAAAAATATCCCAGAGTTTGAAGACACTATAACTTTTTCGCAAACCAATCAATATACGCTTATTGGGATTTTGTTTTACCAAAATTATGTAGCAGAATACATATTGGCCTAAATTGATGAAAAAATTAGATTTTTAAAAAAGATTTTATTGGATATATTTTATAGCAGAAAGTAAAAAAATATATATATTTTTCAGAATTGTATGTCTTTTTTTTTTTGTTCATAGCGCAAAAAAAACTGCAGAGGTGTTCAAATACCACACCACCGCTCTATTTGTGGGAAAAAAGGGGATAAATTGTATTTGGGTACAGCATCGCATGACTGCGCAATTGTTAGTAAAAGTAACGCAGTACCGTATCGCAAAAAATAGCCTGGTCAGGAAGGGGGGTAAATCTGCTGGAGCCAAAGTGGTTAATGCAGGTGAACAACAGTCAAAAAAGCCATCTATTGCCTCTATCTCTTGCAGCTGAGATTCCTGCACCCGGGTTCCTGAGTCTGCACACCCGCTATAGCCATTATTAGGGGTGTCCTTGTTGTTGTATTATTTTTTTTTTTTAACATTTTAGAGAATTTAACAGTTGCTTGAAAATGCAGAGGTGGGCTTAAATCCCTAAACTCGCAGATGGACCGGAGCAAAGTTTGAAAATGGCAATGATGTCTTGCAGTATAAGAAGCCAGGGCCTGATTCAGGGTGAAGTGGCCCTTTAAATCTAGCTAGCTACATTAGTGGCTCATAATACAGGTGAACACTGTGCCTGCTATGGTGTTACTGTTAATTCACAACTAGTACGATGATGAGAATGTATAAATGTACACTTTCTGGAACATCACAGATGTATAATATATACGTATTCACTTGCTCAGCATACTTTAAAATGTGAATGTGTACAGAGAATGCCAGAGATGGGCATTCCACTTCTCCATATCTATCATTGCTTACATTTTGTTTTGGGTGTCAGTGTAAATGTCATTATATGTGGATTTCAGTAACAGCAATCCAAAGAAATCCACTCTACATTCTATATCTTCTTTGTTAATCATATTCTTCAGTTATTACATTGAACATTTCACCATTTACAGTACACGGGGGAGCTTACTATTACGGAAGTGAGAAGGTGGCATATCGCCTCTCAGCCCCCTGTCATCTGCCCTTTGAAAAGTGATCCACCACAGAATGTTTTTCAGAAGTTTGACAAGAGCTGTTGCCTGTCTGAACAAGGCTTTAGGGTTTGTTTACATTTTCCACACTGGGGATGTGATCTGTGGGTGTCAATGTATTCCTAACGACACCTCAAATTCAAATGCGTTTGACTGCACCAACACCGCAGTACTACATGATCTGGTTGCTCTGCATGTATAAAAGTAGCGCATGCTCTACTTTTGGTGCGATAGAGTGCAAATGCACTGAAAATCGCACCCAATTGATTCCTGTGCGATTCAGATGTTAACTGGCCCATAGAGCGCAATTAAACCCTGCTTTTTTCACTCTCAATAGATTTTTTTATTGAAAAATTTTAAAGTACAAAACATAGCACAAAAGGACTTTTTGTAATTGTCAAAAAGATGTTAGATAGGTGGAATGTAGCTGCCAAAAATAACATGGACCCCTAGGAGGTTTATGCCATAATGTGCTAGCATGCACTGCATATTTACACATTATAGCAGACTTACCTGTCAGATGACGCCCTCCAGGACTGCACTGTCAGCACTTTAGCTGGGTAGGGGCGCTTCTATCTTCTCCCAGTCTTCCTTCAGGGTCTGCTCAGTTCGGCTGCTTGAATGACCAGGCCCCAATGACATCACTCCCGTGCATGCGCACAGGAGTCACATCATCAAGGCACGGAGTGGTGTCGTAAATGTATATAGAGTAGTGCGGTTCCGTGTGCTGCTGTTGGGGGAAGCAGTTATGACAGAAGAGACCAACACATTGTCTTCTGTCATAAAAAAAAACCCTATCTGTCAGTGGTTTTTAAAAATTTGAGTTGAATTGTGCTTTGAAGCTGATCCCCAGGCAAACATCTGAATATACAGATTAAATATATAAAGCAGAACTGTTTTACCTTCCATATGATTTGTATTTCTGTCCATCCAGTGCTGAGAGAGGAGGAGGCCTGAGTAGTTTCTGCTGCAGTACAGTACATATACAGTTAAAGCAGAAAACAGAAGAGCTCAACCCTCTGTCACCCTGTTCTCTCCTCTTATCAGCATGATCCTTGTACTGTAGTATAACTGATTGGCTGCTTGTGCTGCTTCTCCTTTCCCTAGGCTAAACTCTGCTGTCTACGGACTGTGTCTTTTATAGCTGCCTCAGCTTTAAAATTCACTCTTTGCATGGTTTGGTAGTGTACATGTCAGCATTACCATCTGTCCATGCTGTTGTGGATGGGGGAATCTGTCAGATTATGCTGGCCTTTTCTGCCCAGCTGCTTCATTGATAGAAGCCATTACTACAGCTTCCATGAATAAAACACAAGCTACACTGCTTTGAAAAAATATTCATACCCCTTGACATTTTTCACATTTTGTCATGTTACAACCAAAAACATAAATGTATTTTATTGGGATTTTATGTGATAGACCAACGCAAAGTGGCACATAATTGTCAAGTGGAAGGAAAATGATAAATGGTTTCCAAAGTTTTTTACAAATAAATATGTGAAAAGTGTGGAGTGCATTTGTATTCAGCCCCCCCGAGTCAATACTTTGTAGAACCACCTTTCTCTGCAATTACAGATGCAAGTCTTTTTAGGGATGTCTCTACCAGTTTTGAACATCTAAAGAGTGAAATTTTTGCCCATTCTTCTTTGCAAAATAGCTCAAGCTCTGTCAGATTGGATGGAGAGCTTTTGTGAACAGCAATTTTCAAGTCTTGCCACAGATTCTCAATTGAATTTAGGTCTGGACTTTGACTGGGCCATTCTAACACATGAATATGCTTTGATCTAAACCATTCCATTGTAGCTCTTGCTTTATGTTTAGGGTCATTGTCCTGCTGGAAAGTGAACATCTGCCCCAGTCTCAAGTCTTTTGCAGACTAACAGGTTTTCTTCTAAGATTGCCCTGTATTTGGCTCTATCCATCTTCCCATCAACTCTGACCAGCTTCCCTGTCCCTACTGAAGAAAAGCATCCCCACAACATGATGCTGCCACCACCATGTTTCACGGTGGGGATGGTGTGTTCAGGGTGATGTGCAATGTTAGTTTTCCACCACACTTAGCGTTTTTGCTTTTAGGCCAAAAAGCACCTTCTTCCACATGTTTGCTATGTCTCCCACATGGCTTCTCGATAACTGCAAACTGATTTTTATGGCCTTCCTTCAACAATGGGTTTCGCTGATTAATGCTCTCCTTGCCTGACCTGTCAGTTTAGGTGGATGGCCATGTCTTGGTAGGTTTGCAGTTGTGCCATACGTTTTCCATTTTTGGATGATGGATTGAACAGCGTTCCTTCAGGTGTTCAAAGCTTAGGATATTTTTTTTTTTTTAACCTAACCCTGCTTTAAACTTCTCCACAACTTTATCCCTGACCTGTCTGGTGCGTTCCTTGGCCTTCATGATGCTGTTTGTTCACTAAGGTTCTCTAACGAACCTCTGTGGGCTTCACAGAACAGCTGTATTTATAATGAGAGTAAGTTACACACAGGTGGACTCTATTTACTAATTAGGTGACTTCTGAAGGCAATTGGTTCCACTAGATTTCAGTTAGGGGTTTCAGTTTAAAGGGAGCTGAATACAAAAGCATGCCACACTTTTCAAATAATTATTCGTAAAAAATGTTGAAAACCATTTATTATTTTCCTTCCACTTCACAATTACGTGCCACTTTGTGTTGGTCTATCATATAAAATCTCAAAAAAATACATTTATGTTTGTGGTTGTAACATGACAAAATGTGGAAAATTTCAAAGGGTGTGAATACTTTTTCAAGGCACTGTATGAATTGAGGATGGGTGGGTGGTTGATGGGTCCTCCTCCTCCATTAATAGATCCCTATAAAAATGGCTTCTGTGAATAGAGGAGCTGGGCAGAAAGGGCAGGCATAGTCAGGTGCTCATGATGAGAGCCTGGCACAGCCTCTTAAGAATTTCCTTTAGCTATACCTTCAGCTATGTAATGCAAGGTCCTGTCTGCTTGCATACAAATTGAAAATGTTTAGGTTTGACCTCATATTATATTGTTTTGGTAAATCTAAAGGAAAATTCTACAATAAAATTGTACAATGCATGGCCAGTCTTAGTTATATTAATCCCCAATGCGAAGGATTGCAGTGGAGTGGGTGTGGGGGTATTAAAAGAGGAAGATCTAATTGAATGGAGGACACGGGAGCACAAGGGACACATGTCACTTGTAATGTCCCTTGTGCTGATTGTTTTATTTTTGTTACAGGTACACTTAGACTGAACTGCCTGAACTGACTCACAAATTCTTAAATATCCTATATTGCTTTCTGGCACAATGGTTGTTCTTTTTATTATTATTTCTTCATTGAAATATAAAACACAGTTTCAGAATACTCCTCAATAATAAATAACACTAGTGGCAGCAGCCTTTAGCAACCACAAAAGGGAAGAGGATGTTGCAGCTGAAATCATCACAAGTAGGCTGGATAGGAATCTAAAATGAGTAATTCAGAACTGAAAGCAAAAGAAATAGTCATGTTCAGATATTAGTAAAGATGGCGTGACTTGAGCAGGTGCAGGAAAATATTGCACATATTTCAACAGTGTATTTCTCTGTTTTGCAGCTCCTCTGGACAGTGTGTCATCAATGGAGGTGAATATTGATTCTTTGGAGTTGTCAGAACCACTGGACATTACTGAGCTGGAACCAAGTGATGCTTTTCAGCAGTGTGAGGATCCACTAAGCCCTCTGGTCACTCCTGGTTAGTAGAGATTGGAATGTGCTGTGGAGTCATGTTAAAGGAGATGGAAAACATCACAGTCTTATAATTAATATTAAAAGGCATGTGGGGGAAAAAAAATCTTGATTCTTAAAGCTGAAGTTTAGGTATGAATTTTACTGCATAGTTACTTATGTAATTACCGTATGTAAATATACGTTGGACCCAGAAGATTGTGGCCATCTTTGTAGCAGCTTCCACAACAATCACTCAGGTATGAGATAGGCATACTTACATTGGTCCGTTGTAATGCAATAAATGAATATGTAAACTTCAGCTTTAAAGCAGAACTTGAGTCTAAGAAGGTCTTTTTAACGTGGCCCTCCTCTCCCTTGCGGAAAAATGAAATAAATAATAGAGAAACTCCTGTGGCGGTAATATGACTCACAAATTCTTAAATATCCTATATTGCTTTCTGGCACAATGGTTGTTCTTTTTATTATTATTTCTTCATTGTAATAGTTACTTTCCCAAGTCATCTTTCTTGCGTCCATGGAGAATATCGCATAGTACAAATCTCCCTATAAAACAATCCTGCACTGTGCTGCATCTTCTCATGATATATGGTGTGCTTAGCATTCTCCAGGAACTCTTCAGCAGGATTATGATGTCACCCCTGTACCATGGGTTTTTTTTAGTGCTTCAGAGAGAGAGGGGGGTCACATCAAACCTTGTATGGAGTTCCAGGTCCACTTTAAAGCTGAAGTTTAATGAAAAAACAGGGATGGTACTTAACATGAATGAAGAGTGTCCCGTGTACTTATGGATGCTGTGTTCGGATGAAATCCTCCTTCCCTAAACCCCCCTTAGCGGTGATCTTGCAGGCTGTGGGGGTTTTTATGAGTGGCTGCAGCTTTGACAGGCAATCATCAACTGCCAGCTATGCTCACCCTTTCTGTCCCTATTCTCCATTGACTGAAGCCTTACTATTGTTTCCAACAATTAAAAACGCTCTATGAATGGAGGACAGGTGGATGAATGAATTGTCAGCCACCTCCAATTATGGATTCTTTTCATTCTGGCCACCCTCATCAACCAGAATTGAGGTGCAGGGGCTAAGGACCAGAGGAAGCAACCTTTAGAGGCAGTCACTGCTGTACATGAGAGCACATGGTATGTGTAAGTTCCTGGGGTGCTTTGTGACCCATATACAAAAAACTTGGAGTGCCGCTAAAAGTACTACAAAACTTCTCCATGCTGTCCAAAGCACAGATCTGGTGCCGACATTCAAACTATCTGAATCAGATGAAAAGACAGAAGGTAGAAATGCCGCACATCGAAGCCCAGCCACTATAAAGTTAAAGATACGGCTTCAGCCTAAACTCCTCCTGGCTATGTAACATGATTTGCCCCACCTGCAGGGATTATTCATAGGTATTAAGCTCCATAGACAGGGCGAAACATGTCAGAGGAGCATAACCAGGAGGAGTTCAGGCTGAAGCCATATCTTTAACTCTCTATGTAGTGGTTGGGTTCAGGTGTGCGGCGTTTCTACCTTATGTCTTCCCATCTGTTCCTGGGGTGCTTTGCTAAAAGTCCAAAAACACAGGTACCAGGAGCTAGAACCTAAACCGTGTGTTACATTTGTACATTATGGCAGTAGATTTGATTAATGCTGGCCATACACTGTACGAAAATATGGCCAAACTCATTCAGTGGACATAAATGAATCAATTTTTGTTTGTTTTTTTTTACATATACCTAGTGCAAACAGTTCAGACGGGAAAGACATTAAAACTTTCCAAACTTGTCCTTCGTTTTTTCGCCTCAAAAACGTCCCGATTACTGATTTTGTGCCCATTAACTTGCCGAAAAACGAACAAACTGGCCAAATAACCAAATTTTGGCCGATTTTTCGTATAGTGTATGGCCAGCATAAGTAAAAACAATCCCTGTAGTGGAGTGCTTTCCCAGCCCACATGGCCACTGATAGTTGCCCAATTAAAATGTGTGCTAAAGGAGGATAAATAGGGAGGTTTAATATGTGTAATTTAGCAGTTCTGCTTGCACAAGAGGCACGGAGAGTGTAGAATGTAGACCTCAGTGGCCTATCTGTCCTCATACACAAGTGACGAGAAGAATCTCCAGGAAAATAGGGAGCACAAACCTGATACTTTTAGTGTACAATGCAAGGTTTACTTTCAAATACAGTAGACAGGACCAGTCTAGATTCACTCACACATCCTCATATTTCTATATTTCTTTCAGCTGACCTCCAGGGAATTGACTACTTCAGGCTTCACTTCCCCTTCTCCACGGCGCCTGGCCAAGAGCATCCAGCACATGATGGTGACACAACATGCAGACAGGAGGAAGCTGCAGATGTCCAGGCCAAAGAACACAGCTCTACCACAGATTCTGCACATCATGGTCCCAACAAGACCCCCTTGTCTGAAACACAATGACCTGCCAGTTTCCTCTGAATAGACTATGGTACTAGCCAGTGTCTTGTGGGACTCCATTCACTGGTCCCTTTAATATACAAAATATGGCTCATGTGGACATACTAAGCTGTCAGCGATATCAGACTTGTAATTCAGTTTACATTGCACCATTATTGTCAGTTGAATGGAGTCTGCCACACAAAGCTGGGCATTCAACAGAAAATGCTTTTTATGTATGGGGAGAATTTTAATGCATTCCAGTGTTTTTACAAAGCACATTTGTGGGTTGAAGCTTTGTATGACGAGTAAGGTCAGTCTGCCCTTTTCAGAGGCCTCTGTACTATTAATAATCATTTTCTAGGAAGAGCATGTTGGTTGGAACAAAAGTGTAACTTCCTTCTATTTCCGTCTGCACCACATGAAATCAGACAAGGGGGTAATATGATGATAATCCCATAGCAAATTACATAATGGATAAAAATGTATCTGTGGCTCCCTCTAGTGGATTGCTGATGGAATATAGTAATGTAGCACACAGTGAAGCTGTATACACTGTTCAATAGGATTTTTTGCTTTGTGATAGCTCTAGTGTATATGATTTATTGTGATATTCTGAATCAACGAATGACTGTTTGGAAAAATACAGTGCGGGTGAGTCAATAAAGTTATGACACTTTTCTGGTGGTATGGCCCTTTTAAAATGTCCTGCTCTTAATTCATGAAGTTCAGATTCAAGTATTTCCTATTTTTGCCATATTTAAAAATCTGATGAAAGCTATGGACCCCCGCCCCAGAAATATTCACAAACAAAACTTTACATGCAATGAATATACCGTATGTACTTTATGTTATTGCCTCATACATATACAACATGAAGTTTAAATAAAGTAAATAATCTTAAAGGCTACATTCATCTTTATATATATATATATATATATACTCTGCAGCCTGTAAGGCAATGCATCTATGATCAGCAGATCACGGGTGCATTGCCAGGATCCTGCATATACTCAGCACAGCTGTCTGCCCATACCTCGTAGAGGCAGACAGTTACTGAATGGCAGGAAAAATCAATGAACTATGAGGATGCTCACCAGCGCCCTCGTAGTTTATTGAGAACTAGCCGATGGTACTTGTAGTTCATTCATTCACAGAACTCTGTGAATGAATGACGCGATCATGTCGGCGGAGCCTCGCACAGCTGCACAGTTTTGAAATTGTGACAGCATTTGCGGGGAGAAGATCCCCCCCCTCACTGTCACAGGGAAGGGGGGAAGAGAGGAGGCAGGAGCTAGAACGTGTTACAGGTTTGACCGTAAATACGGGTGGAACATGTACCATGTTCCAAAGATGAGCTTATCCTTTAACAAAAATGAAATGCAATCGTCTTGTGCAAATTAAACAAAACTATTTTAATTCTGCTCAAATCTACAACTACTACTAGAAAATGAGAATTAGCACTTGCTTTTATGGAGTGGCACAAGATGATGGTTGTGCAGAAAACGATGATACAGATTCAAATGATAAACATGGGCCAACGTCGTATCAACAGATGCTTAGCGGTTGGCACTTTAAGCAGTGGCTTACAATAGTTATGTACACACCAGAACACAGTGGTGCATTGCATTCCAGAGCTGTGTGATATTATACGTGTTTGCATTATATCGCACTGCTCTGTGTGGTCCTGCATGTCACCGCACAGCAAGAGCAGTGCACCACACTGGTATACAGTGACATGAATGAAGTGTCTGCACCAGTGGCGGCTGGTGGGTTCTTATTTTGGGGGGCAGCAAACAAACATCCCTCCCAGTGGCTTGGCACAGCACTGAAACACCCCCCCACGGATAGACCGCCACTTATCCGCGGGCCTGTAGTGTCCTCTCCTAGAGTGGGGGCAGCAGCTTCGGTGTCCGCTCCTCCAGAGGCTTCCTCCGTCATGTGTCTCCTCTTCCGCCAAAGCGATAGGCATCCAATAGGATCGCCTGATGTGCTGCTGATCTGTAGATTAGGGGGCCGGACGCATGCACTGGTCTGCACATTTCATATAAACTTCTATAACAATAAAGAAAAAAAAAGGACTCCATGTGATGCAATAAAATGTGCATCACACCACCCCCTGCCACGCGACTCAGCAGTCCAAAACACTGTGTAGACAGCAGCGTTTTGAGCTACAGGGCAGTATGAACAGGCCCTTAAACTCATCTGACTAAAGCAGCCACTTGAATGGTGTGTATTATTTAGTAACACGGTTCAGTGCCAGCAGGAGTTGACTAATCAGGATGGAAATGAGCAGGAGTGAAGAGCCGGAATTGAACTTCCTCTACATGTGCCAGATAATACCAAGGGAATATTTTGCTGGATATTTTTACATCTACAGTTGGATGTTTTTCATGAAGTTAAGGCAGTGTTGCCTTGGAAAGTATTGTTCACTACTGAAGCGACTCCCGAGTTCCTTTATTTTCAACTCAGAACAAAACCATTCACTTTGTGTGTTAGTTTCCCATACAATTCTTAAAGAAAAGGTCTCAGTAAAAGCACAGTGGTTGTTTTTAAATATGAAAAATTTCCTACAGGAAAGTAAACATCCAGGTACATATAAATTAATAGCTTCAGTAGGGGTAGGTGTGTAAACGTGTCCTCAGTAATTGTATTAAAACACATCTACATTCAAGAAATATAGTTTAACCAACATACTGAAAATTGTATCTAAGGCCTGGTTCACACCTATTTAAACGCATTTTTTAGTGCGTTTTCAGTTTTGCAGAAACACACTACAGTCCATTTAATCCAGTCCAGTACATGGTTTCCTATGGATGAAGTTTACATCTGTGCATTTTATGGAAAGGGCCAAGGACTGTTCCATAGATATCAATGGATCAAAAGCGTGTATTGAAAAATGCAAAATGTGCATGGAATATGCAAACTGCAACCTGCATAGGTGTGAACCAGGCCTTAACCCACAACCAAAAATGTAATACATTACATATTACTAGTCCTTGGTTATGTGGCTGCATTTTCTCAAGCTTCTTTTCCTTTTTTTTCACTTGGTAATCCTGGCAAAAAACAAAACAAAACATACTCTCTGTTCCTTGGTAGTTACCCCACCCCTCCACTGTGTCTATGGAGGGAGCCATGGTTGTCACCGTTGGCTGCTTTCCTGATACGGACTCCAAACAATTCCATATTTCCTTAGCTCCATTGCATGGAAATTGCTAGTTTACAGAAGATAGCTAGGAAGCAGGGCCGGATTAACATAGGGGCTGATGGAGCTGCAGCTCCAGGCCCTTGCCTTAAAATCGGCCCTCACAGCCAGCAATATAAGCCTGGTTTCTCCTGTTCATAAACTTCTATGGGACAGGAGAAGCTGTGTGTAAATGTAGGGGTGTCTGGCTGCATCTGTGTTGGCTCACTGTGTTTATTACAGTGTCACAGTGCACAGTTCCCCCCTACACAAATGGCTCTGCCTTCCCCCTCCTCTCTCTCCTCTCTCTGTGTGCACTGAAGGAGCCGTGTGGGCTGGGAAATTATGAACAGAGCAACTGCAGCCGGCAGATAGAAGGTGAACACATATGTGAGTGATGAGCTTCCAACCATCCAAGTGTGAGCTCAGTGACTGGACTCTTATCTCGCTTCTCTCCCCCTCTTTTACCTTTATCTTCAGCAATGGCTGTTATAACTGCAGTCAATATGTAGACTTGGCTCCTTGTGCTTTTAGGTGGGTTCACACTCATTTGCTGTGTTTTGGCCCATTGCTGGTGTATCCGCAGTTTTCCTGCGTGTTACCCACAGTCCTATTGATTTCTATTAGGTTGCATGTTTTTTCTGAAAGCGCACCAAAATCAATAGGACTGCAAGCTAAAACTGCAGATACACAAGCAGTGCGCCCAAACTGCAGCAAACCAGTGTGAGCCCAAAGGCTATACACACAACCCTCTATAGAACTTGGTCTGATCAATACTCCTGGCATTCATTTTACACACAGCCATACCATCCCAGATCAGGAGGGGTGGGGGCTTCAGGGATTTGTTTGACTATGCTGGCCCTGTCCCTTCTCTACCCATCCTGGAGGGAGTGGCAGGCTGCTGGTGGCAGTTGGCACACTGTATCTGGTGGCAGGCTGCAGGTGACAAGTGGCACACTGTATCAGGTGACAAGTGGCACACTGTATCTGGTGGCAGGCTGCTAGTGGCAAGTGGCACACTGTATCTGGTGACAGGCTGCAGGTGACAAGTGGCACACTGTATCAGGTGACAAGTGGCACACTGTATCTGGTGGCAGGCTGCTAGTGGCAAGTGGCACACTGTATCTGGTGGCAGGCTGCTAGTGGCAAGTGGCACACTGTATCTGGTGGCATACTGCTAGTGGCAAGTGGCACACTGTATCTGGTGGCAGGCTGCTAGTGGCAAGTGGCACACTGTATCTGGTGGCAGGCTGCTGGTGGCAAGTAGAACACTGTATCTGGTGGCAGGCTGCTGGTGGCAAGTGGCACACTGTATCTGGTGGCAGGCTGCTGGTGGCAAGTGACACGCTGTATCTGGTGACAGGCTGTCAGTGGCAAGTGGCACACTGTATCTGGTGGCCGGCTGCTGGTTGGCAAGTGGCACACTGTATCTGGTGGCAGGCTGCTAGTGGCAAGTGGCACACTGTATCTGGTGGCAGGCTGCTGGTTGGCAAGTGGCACACTGTATCTGGTGGCAGGCTGCTAGTGGCAAGTGGCACACTGTATCTGGTGACAGGCTGCTAGTGGCATGTGGCACACTGTATCTGGTGACAGGCTGCAGGTGACAAGTGGCACACTGTATCTGGTGGCAGGCTTCTAGTGGCAAGTGGCACACTGTATCTGGTGGCAGGCTGCTGGTGGCAAGTGGCACACTGTATCTGGTGACAGGCTGCTAGTGGCATGTGGCACACTGTATCTGGTGACAGGCTGCAGGTGACAAGTGGCACACTGTATCTGGTGGCAGGCTTCTAGTGGCAAGTGGTACACTGTATCTGGTGGCAGGCTGCTGGTGGCAAGTGGCACACTGTATCTGGTGGTAGGCTGTGGTTGGCAAAAAGCACACTGTATCTGGTGGCAAGTGGCACACTGTATCTGGTGGCAGGCTGCTGGTGGCAAGTGACACACTATCTGGTGGAAGGCTGCTGGTGGTAAGTGACACACTGTATCTGGTGGTAGGCTGTGGTTGGCAAGTGGCACACTGTATCTGGTGGCAGGCTGCCGGTGGCAAGTGGCACACTGTATCTGGTGGTAGGCTGTGGTTGGCAAGTGGCACAATGTATCTGGTGGTAGGCTGCTGGTGGCAAGTGGCACACTGTATCTGATGGCAGGCTGCTGGTGGCAAGTGGCACACTATCTGGTGAAAGGCTGCTGGTGGTAAGTGACACACTGTATCTGGTGGTAGGCTGTGGTTGGCAAGTGGCACACTGTATCTGATGGAAGGCTGCTGGTGGCAAGTGGCACACTGTATCTGGTGGCAGGGAGCTGGTGGCAAGTGGCACACTGTATCTGGTGGCAAGTGGCACAATGTATCTGGTGGCAGGCTGCTGGTGGCAAGTGGTACACTGTATCTGGTGGCAAGTGGCACAATGTATCTGGTGACAGGCTGCTGGTGGCAAGTGACACACTGTATCTGGTGGCAGGCTGCTGGTGGCAAGTGGCACACTGTATCTGGTGGCAAGTGGCACAATGTATCTGGTGGCAAGTGGCACACTGTATCTAGTGGCAGGCTGCTGGTGGCAAGTGGCACACTGTATCTGGTGACAGGCTGTCGGTAGCAAGTGGCACACTGTATCTGGTGACAGGCTGTGGTTGGCAGTGGCGCACTGTATCTGGTGAAAGGCTGCTGTTGGCAAGTGGTACACTGTATCTGGTGGCTGGCTGCTAGTGGCAAGTGGCACACTGTATCTGGTGACAGGCTGCTAGTGGCATGTGGCACACTGTATCTGGTGACAGGCTGCAGGTGACAAGTGGCACACTGTATCTGGTGGCAGGCTTCTAGTGGCAAGTGGCACACTGTATCTGGTGGCAGGCTGCTGGTGGCAAGTGGCACACTGTATCTGGTGACAGGCTGCTAGTGGCATGTGGCACACTGTATCTGGTGACAGGCTGCAGGTGACAAGTGGCACACTGTATCTGGTGGCAGGCTTCTAGTGGCAAGTGGCACACTGTATCTGGTGGCAGGCTGCTGGTAGCAAGTGGCACACTGTATCTGGTGGTAGGCTGTGGTTGGCAAGTAGCACACTGTATCTGGTGGCAAGTGGCACACTGTATCTGGTGGTAGGCTGTGGTTGGCAAGTGGCACAATGTATCTGGTGGTAGGCTGCTGGTGGCAAGTGGCACACTGTATCTGATGGCAGGCTGCTGGTGGCAAGTGGCACACTATCTGGTGAAAGGCTGCTGGTGGTAAGTGACACACTGTATCTGGTGGTAGGCTGTGGTTGGCAAGTGGCACACTGTATCTGATGGAAAGCTGCTGGTGGCAAGTGGCACACTGTATCTGGTGGCAGGGAGCTGGTGGCAAGTGGCACACTGTATCTGGTGGCAAGTGGCACAATGTATCTGGTGGCAGGCTGCTGGTGGCAAGTGGTACACTGTATCTGGTGGCAAGTGGCACAATGTATCTGGTGACAGGCTGCTGGTGGCAAGTGACACACTGTATCTGGTGGCAGGCTGCTGGTGGCAAGTGGCACACTGTATCTGGTGGCAAGTGGCACAATGTATCTGGCGGCAAGTGGCACACTGTATCTAGTGGCAGGCTGCTGGTGGCAAGTGGCACACTGTATCTGGTGACAGGCTGTCGGTAGCAAGTGGCACACTGTATCTGGTGACAGGCTGTGGTTGGCAAGTGGCGCACTGTATCTGGTGAAAGGCTGCTGTTGGCAAGTGGCACACTGTATCTGGTGGCTGGCTGCTAGTGGCAAGTGGCACACTGTATCTAGTGGCAGGCTGCTGGTGGCAATTGGCACATTGTATCTGGTGGCAGGCTGTGGGTAGCAAGTGGCACACTGTATCTGGTTGCAAGTGGCACACTGTATCTGGTGGCAAGTGGCACACTGTATCTGGTGGCAGGCTGCTGGTGGCAAGTGACATGCTGCATCTAGCGGCAGGCAACTGTGGAAAGTGATACGCTACATCTGGTGGCAGGCTATGGGTGGCAAGTGACAAGCTGCATCTGGTGGCAAGTGACAAGTTCAGGTCCCACTGATTCTGCACGATGGTGAGTTGAACTATTTCACTATATATTACAATGTAGTAACTCAGCACCAGGCCCATGATGCTCTTAATCTGGCCCTGCTAGGAAGGAAGATATTTATTGGTGCAGATCACAGGAAGTGACAAGGACATTGCCTTTCTGGCAATATCAACATGTATTTTATGGTACTTGCTTAAAGAGATTGTAAAGGTCTTTTTTTTTAAATAACAAACATGTTATATTTGTAGAAAGGAAAAGAGAAAAAACAGGCACCTCTGAGTGTAGACTGCATATAATATTTAATAAGATAAAAGGAGTGAAACTCACAGGAGAATAGTAAAAAGAAGGGACACCTCTTTACAATCTGGTGTGTGGAAGCTCTGCTGTTTCGTCTGGTTGGTTGCCGCCGACACTCAAGCTGGCTGTCCTGACCAGCAGGAAGCTGTCCCGATGGTTACAAATGGAGAGCGGGGACAGGATGAATCGCAGCACTGCTCAGAATGACATCACCGGTGCGCTTGTTCGCGATGCATTTCGGAGGAGACCAACTAGCACGCCGGTGACGTGATTCTGAGCAGCGCTGTGATTCAGCCTGTCCTGGCTTGTGGCCCAGACCCTGCTCTCCATTTGCAATAATCGGAACAGCTTCCTGTTGGTCAGGACAGTCGGCGTGAGTGTCGGCAGCAACCAGACCTACAGCAGAGCAACCACACACTGGATTGTAAAGATGTGCCTACTTTTTACTATTATCATGTGAATTTCAGTCCTTTTATCTTATTAAATGTTACATGCAGTCTAACCTTAGAGGCGTCTGTTTTTCTCTTTTCCTTTCTACATGTTTTGGAGATTGCTTCTGCTCCCCCTCAAGGCTAGCCCTGAAATACTGCAAAACCCTTACACTCTAATACAGAGTCAGAAAATCCACAGGACTATTAATGGACGTTGCATGAACTTTAATGCTTAACAGCATGCGCCTCTACCATTGTATTTGAACATGTTATACTCCTCTTCTCGGGTCCCCCACTGGTGCTCCTGGCCTCTCTTCTCTGTCCAGTGACCCCGTGAGAAGCCACTTCCTATGGGGGCACATGTGCGTTCTCACTCCCAAGCGCCACTGCTGCGTCCATTGACACAGGCAGCGGGACTCAGCCCTGCCCTCGCCACTGGCTTTGATTGACAGCAGTGGGAGCCTCAGGAAAGCCAGGAGGGGAGAGAAGAGTCACAGACGTGCACAGCGCCAGATCAAATGAGATCTGAGGTAAGCAAAGGGAGGGGGGGGGGTGCCTAAACATTTTTTACCTTAATGCAAGGAAAGCATTAAGGTTAAAAATGTTCAGGCCTCAGAACCACTTTAAAGTGGTTCTAAAGGTAAACTTTTTTTACCCTAATGCTTTAAGTTAAAAAACCTTATCTGTGCAGCTTCCTCCCCGATCCTTGTTATACTTACCTGAACCTGACCTTGATCCAGAGCTATGGAAACAGTGGCTCTCTCAGCTCTCTTACACAGCACTGGACAGAGAGACAGCAGCTGAGCCATTGGCTCCTGCTGCTGTCAACCACAGCCAGTGAGTAGAGAGCAGAGGGTGGGGGCCAAGCTGTGCTCTGTGTGTCAATGGACATATAGAGTGCAGCTTGGAATCAAGCCCGCACGAGTGCCCCCATACCAAGCAGCTTGCTATGGGGGGCACTTCAGGACGGAGGAATGGAGATCGCCGGTAGAGGACCCCAGAAGAGGAGCAGGGCAGCTCTGTGCAAAACCACTGCACAGGGCAGGTAAGTTTGTTTATTTTTTTTTTAATGTACCCTTTAGAATCCTTTTATAGTGGCAGCCACCACATATAAGCACTGTAAGCTTCAATTTATTAAATTTGTGTTCTTGGGTTAAGTTTTTCTTTAGCTTTAATTGAAATAAGTTAGGAGTGTTTCTATTATATATATATTTCTTATGTGTCACATCGGTTTGTATTAAATACAGCTGGATTCTGAAGGACTTCCATTAGTAAATAAAAGGATTACTTTCCTCTGCTTTTCCTACAATAGAATCTCTATGGCTCAAAGATTGGGACTAAATTCCAGCTTCTCAAGAGCAGAAAACCAAACGGGTTATCACTATATAATAGAAAATGATTAGATATGCATATCTCTGTGTTTGGGTATGCAATGGGTCAGAGTATTGCAATCAATGTGACATCACACCTTTACTTATCACCCTCTTAAACAATGTCCCTGAAATTTACATAAAAGTCTTGTGGATGGAACTCCTGCTTATTAAATATTAACCCCCATGATGCAGTGTAACCCAATTCAGTTAATACCTGGTGGAAGATTGATGCCACAATCCAGAAAAAAAAAAGAATTCTGCATGGAATTCATTACTTACAAAATGCAATGTGGAGGATCTCTACTTTATAACTAATTCAGTACACCAGAATTATTTTCTACTCAGCGTCTGTTTTTGTTGTTGTCTTGGAATGATTTAAAATGCTACAGCTATTGCTTGTGAAATTATTGGAGATAGAAGGCAGCATAAACATTTAAATAACACCGATCCTTCCAACCATTTAAGGAAATGTAGTTCAAATCCCTGGTCCTTAACTTCTTCTTTCTTGGTATAAATCATCCTTTCTGGGCGTCCTTTTGGAGAAAAGCTGGTGACTGGAATTTACTGACTACTTTTTTTTTTTTACGTGTTAACATTTTCCAAGGAAGAACAAAATAGAGTAATAGCAATATATTTATAACTAGGGCTGCAACTAACAATTATTTTCATAATCGATTAGTTGGCCGATTTTTTTTTCAATTAATAGATTAATCGGTTAATAACCTTAAAAGTGTGGTGTATAATTTAGTTAATATGTAAAGTTTATTAAAAAAAGGGAATGTATTCCTAAATATCTCTATGCAATGGTAAATATAAATAACCAACTATATGGTTAGAGAGCAAAATCTCTAATCCACTCTGAGTGTAACAGACAGAAGAGATAGATATACTGTATATACTATTAGATGAGATATATACTATTAGAGCTTGAATCTGGTAAATATCATCAGACTCAGATCTTTATTTAAAGAAAAAAAAAGTTATGCCCCGTACAGTCGGACTTTGTTCGGACATTCCAACAACAAAATCCATGGATTTTTTCCGACAGATGTTGGCTCAAACTTGTCTTGCATACACACGGTCACACAAAGTTGTCGGAAAATCTGATCGTTCTAAACGCGGTGACGTAAAACACGTACGTCGGGACAATAAATGGGGCAGTGGCCAATAGCTTTCATCGCTTTATTTATTCTGAGCATGCGTGGCACTTTGTCCGTCAGATTTGTGTACACACGATCGGAATTTCCGACAACGGATTTTGTTGTCGGAAAATTTTATATCCTGCTCTTAAACTTTGTGTGTCGGAAAATCCGATGGAAAATGTGTGATGGAGCCTACACATGGTCGGAATTTCTGACAACAAGGTCCTATCACACATTTTCTATCGGAAAATCCGACCGTGTGTACGGGGCATTAGACTGTTTTGCAGATTTTCAAACAGAACAGAACTATTATATGCTGGCCATACAAAAACAATGTCTTCCTTAAAAAAAAAAAAATGTATTTTAAGAGTGCTCGTTCGATTATCAAATCGTTAGTGGGGTCAAAACGTTGTTCGTGTTCAACCACAGTGACAGGAAAATTTAGAAATAATAGAAAACTACTTGTTCAAAGGAATTTTCAGACAGCGTATGTGGTTTTTGTTCAGAAATTACATTTGTTTTAAAACAGAATGTTAAAAGCAAGTGAAAATTTCAAACGACATTCTTTCATTCAGTGAATGTACAAAGATTTTTCCTATGAATATTCTCATCTGAAAATTGATCCGTGTGGCCAGCATAAGACTCTGTACACACCTATGCAGTTTGCTTTTGATCTTTTTCTACAGTGCTTTTTTTCTGTGTGTTAAGTACAGTATAGAGTGCCCCAATAGCAGGGTAAAGAAAACTTCTGCCTTTAGAACCACTCACTTCCTGTCCAGGACTACATGTCCCATGAGGCATTGCTCCTCACACAGTCACAAGTTCTCAGGCACTTACTGACATGTATAGGCGGAGTACTGAGCTGTATGTGTGCTGGCCAACTAATCGGCTGGCCAATTAAATCGATTATAAAAATAGTAATTGATTAATTTCATAATCAATTAGTTGTCGATTAATGGATTAGTTGTTTCAGCCCTATTTATAACTAAATGTTTGTACTACTTATTAGGCCCCTTTCACATGTCTATCCTTTGTCTTCCATCCGTCAACGGACGACAATGCATTCCTATAGGCAAACGGATGACCATCCGTTACCATCCGTTAACCTCCACTTCAGTTTTTATCCGTTTTTTAAGCGTTCAAGGCTACGTCCAGATCTGTCAAAATGGATATTAACTGACAATGTCCATCAACGTTTGATTAGTTAAGATCCGTTTTGAAGAAATAATTCAAAGTTCATACTTTGACAAATAAAAAAACAGTTAAAGCGGGGGTCCACCTATCTATCGTTTTTTTTTTTTTTTTGAGTTCATTCACAAACTTTTCTTCTCAGCATTACATACTCACATATTGTGTGTAATATGTCCGCCTGTGTCAGATTTCGTCGGAAAGAATAACTTATATTATTCACTGCAGGCGGTTTCCATCTTCATTGTGGGCATTTGAAGCCCACAAGCATTTATTTCCTGGATGTGGTGAATGCTGTGCTCCCAGCATTCACCGCTCGTTCCCGCACATGCTCAGTGGCATCCTGGGAAGCCTGAGACTAGCTCCCAGGAGTCTGGGAGAGGCTAGAAACATGCCTACTCCCACGGGAGGAGAACCAGGAAGTGCAAAGAAGAATAGAAAAATAAAAGGTAATTACGGCGATTTAAATTTTTTTAAATGGCATGTCAGCATCTAGGCAAGGAAGAGAATACATACAGATATTGTTCAAAATTTGGGTGGAACCCCGCTTTAAGTGAAAAAAAACCTTTATTTTAAACGGGTTATGCAGAATAATAAAACTAAAACTGTTTTGAACATATCATGTGCTTTCATGTCTGTTTATGCTATCAAAACACAATGAAATAACCAAATTAATTAATTAGTCGGCAAATTGTTCAAGCATGTCAATGTAGGATGGGAGGAGCAATGCTTTCTGGGTAATTTCCTTAAAGGCACAGAAACTGCTGTAAACGGATGAAAACGGAATACAGAAACGGATGAAAAAACAAATGTAAACATGTACATTAACGGATGAAAACAGATATTAACGGAACAGAAGACGAATGAAAACGGAGATTAATGAAACAGAAGACGGATAAAGACGGATGAAGCAACGGATAAGAACTGATACGTTTTTAACGTGGCTAAACTGATGGTTCTCGTGTGAAAAGGGCCTTACTCTTTCTGGACAACTTTCAGTTTTTGACTTGTAAACAAGATATTTAATCACAAGCAGCTCCAGAGTGAAATTCATCCTCTTCCGAGTAAACCATGTACCAGAATAGATATGGATATAAGAAATGCTAAGAATAAGCAGTAGTACTCGTCCACATAAACTCAAGCTATGTGCTTTAACTACTTGTCTACCAGGGCAATTTTTTCAGTTTTTGCACACTTTCAGATCTTATTTTTTTACTACAAATTAGTGTACCCCCCCTCAAGTATGTATTTTCTGAAATATTCTGATTCTGGAAAATCAAATGGTGGTAGTTGCAATTTTTTTATGTTGCATGATTTGTGGTTATTTATCAAATACATATTTTCACGAGAAAATACACTAAAATGAATTTTAATGCAAACAAAATGGAAAATTGAATATCAAATACTTACCGCAATTTTCCTTTCCTGAAGCACCATGTCAGCACACACATGGAAAATAACTAGAAAAGATACAGGGTGGGTATGCTTAAAGAACAATTTTAATCAACGTGCCATAGAGCCCATGACTCTGCGCCCAACTCAACCATAGTTAAGGCAGCTGGCTCAATACAATAGTGAGTAAGGAAGGTATGTCTTGATGACCAAGTGGCTGCCTCACAGGTACTTTCCATGGACACACCCTTTGCTGCTGCCCAGTATGTAGAAATACTGCAAGTAGCATGCTCCCTGATGTCATCAGGCAATGCCACCCTTCTCATTATAGGCCAAGGTTATAGCTTAACTATTCAGGAAGTGGTTAGCCTGCTGAATGCTTTGAGCCCTTGCTTGATCCTGTTGGAAACACAAAGAGGTGAACTGAAGACTTTAGGGAGGATGTGACCTCTATAGAAGTCGGGTTGGCTATCTTGGACCGAGAAGAATGTCGGCAGAACGATTTCCTGGTTAGATGGAATACAGTAGGCACCTTCGGCATGAATCCCAGCAGTGGAACTAGGACCACTCTATCCGCATAAAAGGTTGTGAATGGCTCCTTGCAGCCCAGGGCTGCCATCTCTGAAACTCTCCTGAAGGTTTGGATGCCAAACCTTTAGAGAATTTATCTGAAGCCAGAAAGCCCAGGACGACGGGTAGGTCCCACTTAGGAAAGCAAAGTTTTCTTGGAGGCTTTAACCTCAGGACCATATTGAAAATGTAACTACAAAACTATTGGCAGCCCACTGAATCCCTGTGAAGGCAGACAGGGCAGAAGCATGACCCTTAAGAGTACTAAGACTTCATATTCATATCTAGGCCTTTTTGAAGAAAGTCCAAAATATTACTTATTTGGGGAGAGGAAGGGGAAAAGCCTTGGGTGGAAGCAAAGTCCTGGAACTTGATCTGCACTTTGTTGTAAGTTGCATTAGTGCTCGGTTTCCTAGATTTTAGCAGGGTACCAAATACAGCATTTGAACAGCCTGCCTTGATCAGCCTCTGCCTTTTAAAACCCAAGCCTGCAACCGCAGCCTCTGAGGAGATGGATGAAGCACTGGACCCTGAAACAGCAGACCCAGGGTTAGTGGAATTGACTTTGGTGGCTTCAAACTCAGTAAACACAGAAGTGGAAACCACAGACGTTTGGGCCAGTTGGGTATTACTGCCAGAACTGTGACTTTCCCTTTTATCAGTCTTCTGAGAAAGTTGAAGATTAGCTGTGTCATTGGAAAGGCATATGCAGACTGAAAAGACCACACTGCTGTCAGAGCATCTGTCGCTGCTACCTGTGGGCAAGATAGACGGATTTAAAATATTGGCAGTTTGCTGGGGATGCCAATAGGTTCACAGTATCAACATTTGACAGGTTTGTGGGTTCAGAAACCACTTCTTCATTGTCTAACTGGTGTCTTGATAAATAATCTGCCTCGAGATCGGAGGGACCTGGAATGTAGGCTGCCCGCAGATGGAGAATAATTGACTGAACATCCCTGAATTGTAACTTGAAAGGCAAAAAAGGGCTTGAAAGGCAGCTCCTATCTCCAGGATGTTGTACACTATATTGTTCACTTGGCAGGGTCACTTGCCTCGGGCTACTCTCCCCTGGCAGGTAGCTCTCCAGCCTAGAGTATTGGCATTGGTTGTGGCTACTATCCAGGCAATCGGCAAAAGGGAGTGACCGGACAAAAGATTCTAGGTGTCTAGCCACCAGCTTAGAACCTTCTTTACCTGTGATGAGGTTCGAATTGATTGGCTCGTGTTCTCTGACTTCCACTGGGACAGGAACCTGAATTGTAAATCTCGGGTCTTCCACTGAGCCCATCTGACCATGGGTATTGCAGACACCATCGTCCCCACTACCCATTGGCACTGTTTGGCTGCGAGAAAGTTGGCTGTCAGTGCAGAACATAATCTCTGATGAATCGCTGGAATCTTCTACTCTAGAGTGGACACTGTGCCTTGATACATGTCTATACATACTCCCAGGTATATGAGGCATTGAGTAGGTGTAAGATTACTTTTTTTTTATGAAGTCGATCAGCCAACCGAAGTCCTGAAGAACTGACCGCACTAGCGTCTGGTGTGAAAGAAGAGTTTCCCAATTCTGGGCTGGCGAAAGCAGATCGCCTAGGCAATGGTAAAATTGAGCTATTCTCCACCGTAAAAGGACAACCAGGGAGAGAAGAACCTTGGAAAACACCCTTGGAGAGGTTGTAAGCCTGAAGGGCAAACGAACGAACTGAAGGTGTAGAGGCCCAAAGGCGAAACTGAGATATTTTGGCAGTTTTGATGTATTGGAATATGAAAATAAGAACCTTAGATCCACGGATAGCCATCAATCTCCTGGTTAAACAACTTAAAGTATGGATTGACGTGATTCCATCTTGAAGTGTTCTTTCCTTATATATCTGTTCCATCACGTTAGGTCTATAACAGGCCTCCATCCTCCTGATTTTTATCCAGGTACCAAAAAATATTGGAGAACACACGCCCGGAAAGTGATCCTGATAAGGCCCTGGGATGATTGCTTCCTGGAACAGCAATGTGCTTATATAGGAGGGAAGAGTCTCCCTCTTCACGGCCCAAAATCGGCATCTTCGTTGGAGCGAATTCGTACGTGATGACGTACGACCGGACTAAAACAAGGAAGTTCATAGCCAGTAGCCAATAGCTGCCCTAGCGTGGCTTTTTGTCCGTTGAACTAGCATACAGACGAGCAGACTTTTCGACAGAACTCGATTTCGATGGATTAATTTAAAACATGTTTCAAATCTAAATCCGTCCAACTTTTGAGAAAACAAAGTCCGCTGGAGCCCACACACGATCGAATTGTCCGACCAAATCCCGTCCGCCGGGCAAAGTCTGCCGTAAAGTCCGCTCGTGTGTACGCGGCATTAAACATCCTATGGCCCGTACCCATGTGTGTGCTGACATGGAGCTGTCAGGAAACACAATATTATACCCAATATTTTGGTAAATTATAAACGATAGTGTAGCGTTGAGCAAATAGATACTAAACATGTCAAGGCCTTAAAGTTGCATACACCCATGGAATCACAAAAAACTATGGTACCTGAAAATCTCCATAGGTGATACTTTAAAAGTCTTTACAAATAAATCACACACACAATCAGATTGTTGGCCAACAAAGTGTCAGACTTTTGTCCGAAGGTCGTCTGCCAAGAACTTGTCTTGCATACAAAAGGTACACAATTGTCGGCCAACAAAAACAAACGTAGTGACGTACTACAAGGAATTTCAGCTCTTGAGTGCCACCCTTTGGGCACATTCTGCTAATGTGTTTGGTGAGCATTGATTCTGAGCATGCCTGTTTGTACTTTCAACTTTTGTGTGATGGACTTGTGTACACAAGATACGAAAATCTGACAACAGACCGTTGCCTGCCGAAAATTTACTAGCCTGCCATCCAACATTTGTTGGGGGAAAGTTGGACAATTGTCTGATGGAGCGTACTAATGGTCGGATTTTAGGCAGTCTGTCATCACACAATTCCCTGCCGAAAATCCAATCGCGTGTACGAGGCTTTACTTTGACATTCACAATGAAACCTCACATGTGCTTGCCCTATGCTGCTTTTTATATGGGGTGTGTGCAGGGGTGCTTTTAATTTGTATTGTATTTTTACTTTATTGCTATCACAAGGGGGATAACAAGCTCCCTATGTGATAGTATGGGCGGGTGACAGGCACTCTTTATGGACACATTGGGGGGGTCTATTAAACCCCCAATGTCTCTCTTTTGCTACACTGCAGCTATTCAAACATATCGTGTTTGAACACCTGCATCCTCAGCTACACTAGCTGAAACATGACAATCGTGACTCCAAAAGTGACGTAATACACATCGCATTTTGGGTCATTAGTCGCAGGAGGTTTCGGAGAATGAATGTTCGCCAAGTTCCTCCTGCTTACTCCGAGGAAGGGGTTTCCAGTGGTCCCGGGCTCCCCAGTGGAATGAGAGAGCCGGCAAAACACAGCGGGTACACGGCAAGGTTGCAGCTGCTGCTGCAGTTAAAAGCTTGATTCAACTACTTATCTACTGTAAGGTTTTTAAAATGTACCCTGGTAGACAAGTGATTAAACTGCAGCAGCAACCACACTTCTCAGATAAGAGTGCTACCATCAATAGCAGAATATACTTGTTGCATAATATAAAGTGCAAAACGGGACTTCACTGAATGCTGTTAATGGAGTATGTAATTAAAGTGATTGTAAAGGTTTGGTTTTTAAACAAAAAAATAAACATGTTATACTTATCTACAATAAACCTAGAAGTAAATAAATTACTAATCCAGCGCTCATGGAAATTAAGTTGACATATATGAACATATGAGCTGCTACGATAACATAAAAAATCAAGATCTCATATGCTTTAAAACAATCAAGTTATTAAAATCAATAAAGGAATTTGCTTTATTGATTTTAATAACTCTTGATCATTTTAAAGCATATAAGATCTTGATGTTATACTTACCTGCTCTGTGCAATGGTTTTGCACAGAGCGGCCCCGATCCTCCTTTTCTGGGGTCCCCCGGCGGCGCTCCTGGTTCCTCTTCAGCATCGAGTGCTCCCACAGAGAACCACATTCAATGGGGGGCACTTGTGTGGGCATGCTCCCGTGTCCTGCTGCTGCGTCCATTGACACATATGGCAGGAATTGACCCTGCCCCCCCCCCCCGTGTTACTGGATTTGATTGACAGCAGCAGAAACCAATGGCTCCTGCTGCTATCAACCTATCCAATGAGGACCCAAGACAGCAGCTGGAGCTTCTGGGCTCATTCTCATTGCTGGAAAGATCAGGTTCACGCAAGTAAAAGGGGGGCTCTGAGGGGCAGCTGCACCACAAAAGGTTTTTCACCTTAATGCATTAAAGTAAAAAACCTCAAGACTTTACAACTCCTTTAAGGGATAATAACCCGTGAGGTTTTTTTTTTTTTTTTGTCTGTGTCCCCATTAGGAAGAGTCACTTAATTTGTCCTAGTGACCATTCATTGGAAATAAAGCTGAGGAAAAATCCAGTATTTTGAGTTTTCATCAGAACTGAAATAGAGGAGAACTCTTCTAATGGGAACATTTGCTCCAGTGACAATTAAGGGAGCATTTACCTCAGTTCCTGTTGTGTGTATGGAACACAAATTGATAGGACTTCCTTGACTTGTAGTTGCGGCATGGTATTTCAATCGAAAATCCCCCTTCGGTTGAAGAAAAAAAAAAAAGTAGCAGGAGGCTGCAGTATTGCCTCTTGAATGTCTTGCAGCCCCTGTTATACTGCCCTCTGAAAAGCAATTAACCACATATCACTTTTCAGAGAGACAGTAGCGCATCCTGCTCATGTAAAGAAGCACATATAGTGCATAAACAGAGTACAGCTACAAGTGTGAAAGCCTCAAAATATATCTTACCTGTAATAAGGGAGGCAGGGAGATGGAACATTGTGAAAATTATTCAGTCTGCTAGTATCTATCTATAACGGAACAGCTTTTTCTAGACTTTCCATAGATTGGTACATTTTAATATATTAAGGGTCTATTAATGAAAAAACTTTGTATTTTGGGATCTATATGCAGTAAATGTACTGACAGACTCTCCTATATGATTTTCTTATTTCACAAGCCTTTATTTATAATGTTCTCATGCACTTACAAGCAGATCAAGCTGTCAAACAAAAGTGACAGGGGATAGGACAAAGCACAACACTACCAGGGGTGCTTGATCTACTGCACATAGACGCAGGGATATGCAATTAGTGGACCTCCAGCTGTTGCAAAACTACAAGTCCCATCATCCCTCTGGGTGTCATGCTTGTAGCTGTCAGAGTCTTGCTGGAGGTCCGCTAATTGCATATCCCTGACAGAGTATAAACGATTATGCATGAAATTTGACAAAAGGCAGCTTTTAAAGTGACTGTCACTAAAAGCAAATTGTCAATTAGCAGCCCTTGATTTATCTATGGTTGTATATGCTCCAATATGGAGATTCTCAAAAATTAGAGTTAGGACAGCATTTCACAGAGGTGCCTGGATACAACAGTGTGGCTCCCACATAGATCTGCAAATGTGCAACCAGAACCATTGTTATTAAAGCAAATTGTTAGACACGGTCATTTTTTTTTTTTTCAGGCTAGCTTGTAAGTGTGCTAGGAAAACTTTTGTTTATGCTCTGCCAAACCCTTCCATGTGCTCTTTATTTTAAAAGTTTTAAGAAATTCAGGTGTAACCTGTAAGGTTAAATACAATATTTTCTAGTCCTAAAAAAAAAAAAAAAAAAAAAAATCATTTGAACATAAGCTTAATTTTCTCTCTCTTAAACTGGTTGTATACACTTTTTTTGTATTTGTACCTACAGGTAGGCCTATAATAAGGCTTACCTGTAGGTAAAATGAATATCAACTAAACCTGTACGGTTTAGGGGATATTCACTTTACATGCAGACACTGACGTCAGTGGCACACGCTCTGTGAAGGTCCAGCAGATGCTGCCGGACCTTGCTGGAAAGAGTTCTCCTGCGTGCATGGGCGGGAGTGACATCACGGCTCCAGCCACTCACAGCGCCAGAGCCGCGAACCCGGAAGACACGCCAAGGGGAAATGTCAGCTCCCTCAGTGGTGACCAGGATCAGCTGCTGACACCTCATTCTAAAAAGGTAAGTATTTCATAATGAGCTAGTATGCGCTGCATATTAGCTGATTATGCCTTTTGCCTTACAGGTTTCAAAAAAAATTATATATATAAAATTTTGTGCAGGTATACAACTGCTTTAAGAAAGCTGCTGTCATCTTTATTTAGGCACTGCAAAGTCAGCATCTGGGATCCATGGTCTCAGATGTGACAATAATGCAAACTGGGATTTTACATGTCTAGGTTCATGGCTTATGTGAACACATGATGCCTGCCACAGGTCACCCCCTATCCTTCAATCTATCCATCTTAGTGCTGCATGCATTTTACTATAACAGCCCCAGTGTAATTATTTGCAGTGTAGAGATGTAGGAAATGCTTTCTTCACCCAGATTGAAACAAACTTCCCTCAAGGTGATCCTCATAGCTTAAGTGGATCTCAAAGACTACATTATAATAAAAGAAATAAGAAAGGATTGTTGTTTTTTGTTTGTTTACCTAAACTGTAGCTAGAGACTGACATATCAAACTTTCTTATGTAGAAAATTACCACAAATTCCTCTTTTAGGCTCGGTTCACACCTAAACCAGCCGCGGATCGCACAGCAACACTGTCTGTTCCCGTTCCCTGTTTGAGGGTAGAATCTCTGTGCAGTACGCTCCACAGCTGCCCCGGAGATATGTGAACCGGCTCCATAGAGACAGTCATATTCTCCTGCTATGCAAATTAATTTGCATAGGTGTGAACTTAGCCTAAGAAGTGGATGTACATCAACCATACAAAAAAGGATCACCTCTTTATAAACCATCTCAATGTATGAGGGTACCTTAATCTGCCTTTTATTTACTTCTGGCCTTTGAAAAGAGGGATATATAATCAACCCAAACTCAGTTTAGCTGTGAAAATCTCATGTTAGTAGAAGAAAGAAAAAAAAAATAGGTAGGCACACACAACCCATCAGCTTCCTGTACAACTTAAAAAAAATTAACCACACACATCATCAATGAAAACATAATAGCCAGTATCTAAATACAAGAAGTAGCTTGGTTTTGATGTCTGATATCAGAATGTCCATGTTCAGGTGAACAGTTTAAATGACAAAATTCAGCATTGTAGAAGGAATTATGTAAAAATATTTTTATAGGCGGGAAAGACTATTATACACAATAAAATACATCAATAACTTCTGCAAGTAGAGTCCAAAGAATGAAGGGGCAAAAGGTGAGCACTAGAGATGGCCAGCACAAGCTACAGATAAGTGGATGTAGTCCATCTTTACAAGAGATTTCCCTCTTTAGTACTGGAAGCTTCTCTTTGTCTGAATATCATCCAAGATCTGCTGCAACTCCTCATCCTCGAATCGTCCTTCAAGACTGCAGAAAGAAGAACAAGGTTTTAAAAGGAATCCACATAATGGGCAAAAAAACAAACAAACACTAAATTAGGCTTAGTTTACACTAGTGACTGGGGGGGGGGGGGGGGGGGAGTAATTTTTTTTTTTTTTTTTAACAAAGGGAAGGACCACCTCCTGAATAAAGAATAATGCACATCAGATTTTCCCTGGAAGCCAAATGCAGGTATAAACAAGCCCTTATATAACAAAGGGAGACAAAATTAGAAGGGGGGGGGATTCCTCATCTCACAGTCCGCAGATCAAAATATATATCTTCAGGTAACTCTGCCACCTCCGTCCCTCACCAGCATTGCTTTCAACCAGTGGATCCAGCACTTCAGTCTGTGCCCACACCAACAAATCACCTTTTCATGTCATACTGTGCAGCCATTAGGAAGTGCTCATGTCATGCAGGCCTGTTCTAATCAGTTACACACACAGACAGAGCTCAACCCAGGTCATCTTTGAGATTTTAGTCAGGGCCTTTGCATTCATATCACTATGCAGAGGAGTCTTCCTATTCTCTGGAGTAAGAAAGCCATGTTGTATTGATATATACCAGCTATTGAAAAAGGACACCGTGCTCCTTTACCCACGTTAGCTTTAGCGAAGAGAACAACTAACTCAGAGAAAACTAAAAATTGAAAAAAAAAAAAAAAAAAAAAAAAAAAAAAGATCTGCACCTACAAGATTAAATACGATCAAAATGTAAATAAAAGCAGCAAATTGGGACTTTAAATGAAGCATGTTCAATGTGGCCAGAACATTAGTCAATAATAAAAATATATATATGTATTTATTATCTGGAAAGTGAAAAACTGTCTCATATTGAATACAGCCAGGGTGGATATAAAATCAATGATTTTTTTTTTAACAAAAAAAAAAAATTATATTATATATTTAATTCAATTTTAATAAAATGCTTTTGGAGTAAATATAGTTTTCTATTTAAGATACATTAACAATAAAGTTTATTCAGCATGAATTGGAGCTTTGTTATGTAGCATGAGGCTGTATATTCTGCAATATTTACATTTTGGTAAACTTATTCAATGAATGCAAGCTGAGATAATATGCATTTGCATCGATGCGTTCACACAATTTCACAGTAACCATGAGATAAACCAAAGTTCAGGAATATTCCTTTATCCCATTGTTTTGCAAATCTGTGTACACCACAAAACTGTATGATCAAATCGGTTCTGATATCACTGTTTTACACAGCTTATTATTCCAAACAAGAAACCTTCATTTTGTTTGCAAATATTAAATATTCCAACTACCAGCAAGAATAAGTCCTTACATTTAAAAAGCACCTGTCATTTCAGATCCATCATGGCAGCGCCTGTTAGCCAGCAATCACTCACCTGCTGCTGCCACGTCCCTCACCGGCCGTCCCATTAAAGTGAATGGGACTGTTGGCGAGTCAACAGCAGATTAGAGGAGCCCCTGCCAGATAGAAATGACAATTGCTCTTTAAAAAAGGCTTGATTTAAATCATAATTTTTAAACTAGTTGAGATTTAAATCATGGATCAAATTGACCATCTATATAAAGGACATGAGAAGCATCCAGATATGCCCGACATGTTTCATGGCTAAAAACCACTTCCTCAGGGGCAGGTGCATCTAAATAAATGGAGAAATATAAATAAGCCAGTATAATAAAGTGTTGACAGGGAAAGTTAATAAACTATCCCCACATATCAACGAAACCTGGAACCTGCCTATAGTCTCCATACTGGGAACGAGATTGGACCCACCAGGGAGTCACATACACATACACACACACATTTTAGATGTGCAATGGGGAATGAGATATTGGGAAAGACCCAATTTGGGCTCAATTTCTGTGAAGTTCAAAAATTTACAAACAATCAACTATAAGTAAATACTCAAAGAGCATACTACTTACTAAAAAAGCAGGGGAAAGAAAAGGAATGGAGCCCAACCCCCAAAAAATACTAAACGAATAAAAGGAAAATTACCTATTGCCACAACAGGTTAGACCGAAATCCAATAGCAGATACAAGGTGTGAGAGGTGCTGCCATATGGACACTAAAATTGGACCCATCAGGGAGTCAAGCACACGCACACACGGTCCCACACTAATTGATGTACAAGGGGGGAGGTTCAGGTGTTGGAAAAAACCCAATTGGTAGATTTTTGTATTTCACAGAAATAAAGCCCAAACAATCAATTATAAGTAAATACTATTAATAAAGATTATACTACTTTCTAGAAATAAGGGGAAGAGAAAAAGGAATGGAGCTCAACCCCCCCAAAAAATACTAGACATATGGATAAAGGAAAATTACCTATTGACAAAACAGGGAAAACCAAATACAAGGTGTGAGAGAAAGGTGCTGCCATACAGACGGACCAAACCCAAAAGGAGATTTAACCCCTTCCCGCCGAGGGTACGCATATATGCGACTTCAGCTTTAGTGTGTTATACCAGGATGATGCCCGCAGCTGCAGGCATCATCCGGTACCATTTTTTAGAGCGGGCGGTCGGCTTTCCAGGGATAACAACCAATGCGGACATCCCCCCCCTCCCGCCGCTCTTACCGGGCCTCTCGTCCCACCGGGAGACCGATGCTCGATCCGCCACTTCCGGAGGCTAGAGACAGACTGGCACAAAGCCGGGAACTGCTTCGGTCCAGTCTTCTCTCTGTAAACACGGAAGTGACGTCACAACGTCACTTCTGGTTTACTCGGCTGCCAATGGCGCCGGTTTTTAAAAAATATATAGTATTCAGAATCGCCGTTTTCGGCGATCTGAATACTTTGATGTGCAAAGGAGGGATTTGGGGTCTTTTAGAGTAGGAAGTCGTGCCCGCATATGTAAACAGTGTTCGAATCACACATGTGAGGTTTCGTCACGATCAGAGCGAGAGCAATAATTCTAGCACTAGACCTCCTCTGTAACTCTAACCTGGTAACCGTTATTTTTTATTTTATTTTTTTTAACGTCGCCTATGGAGATTTTTTAGGGGTACCGTAGTTTGTCACCATTCCACGAGTGTTCGCAATTTTAAAGTGTGACATGTTTGGCATCTATTTATTCGGTGTAACAATCTTTCACATTATACAAAAAATTGGGCTAACTTTACTGTTTTAATTCATGAAAGGGTCTTTTTCCCCAAAAAGTTGCGTTTAAAAGACCGCTGCACAAATAACATGTGACATAAAATACTGCAACAATCGCCATTTTTTTCTCTAGATTCTCTGCTAAAAAAATATACATAACGTTTGGAGGTTCTAAGCAAAGTTCTAGCAAAAAATACAGATTTTAACTTGTAAACACCAAATGTCAGAAATAGGCTTAGTCATGAAAGGGTTAATATGAGCTTTAGCTACCCAGGGGCTCCTATTCCAGCGCCACGTGGCCATGACACAACATGTGGGGTACGCACACCTGAGCGGCAGAACCGCCCATCCGTGTTCACCAACTATTTTTATCAAATATGTTCATAGATCCTAGTCCCCCTTGTTGCTGCACATTATGTTCTGCCCCTCATGGAGCGAGACCTACTTTAGCCGTTTGCGATCATCACCTGGATGGCCTTTTCATTGTCCTATGCCCTGGAGCTGCATCGCGTTCTGGGTGCCCTCCCCCTCGGCAGAATGTAGGGTGATCGGGCAGGCTTGTCCCATTATGTTTCAGCGCCACGCCCCCATGCCCCACGCATGACACCCTTTTGGATGTTTCTGCACTGGCATGTGTGTTGTGGGATCTTGGCTGACCTATGAGGAGGTGAACACAGATGCGCGGTTCTGCCGCTCAGGTGTGCACACTCACTCCTGTTGTGTCATGCCCACGTGACGCTGGTATAGGGCCCCCTGGGTAGCTCAAGCGCATATTAAATCTCCTTTTGGTGTTAGTCCGTCTGTACGGTAGCACCTCTCTCACACACCTTGTATCTGATATTGGTATTTGGTTTTCCCTGTTGTCAATAGGTAATTTTCCTTTATCCATATGTCTAGTATTTTTTTGGGTTAGGCTGCATTCCTTTTCTCCCCCCCCCCCCTTTTTCTAGAAAGTAGTATAATCTTTATTAATAGTATTTAATGGTTTAATAGTTGATTTTTATATTTCACAGAAATAAAGCCCAAACAATCTACCAATTGGTTTTTTTACAATACCTGAACCTCCCCCTTGTACATCAATTAGTGTGGGACAGTGTGTGTGCCTGACTCCCTGCTGGGTCCAATTAGGGCCTCCTGGATAGTTCAAGCATATAACATCTCCATTTGGTGTCAGTTTGCCCGTATGGCAGCACCTCTCTCACACGCCTTGTATCTGCTATTGGATTGCAGTCTTCCCTGTTGTGGCAATAGGTAATTTTCCTTCGTCCATATGTTCAGTATTTTTGGGGTTGGGCTCCATTCCATTTTGAACTCCACAGAAATGGAGCCCAAATAATTTACCAATTGGGTCTTTTCCCAACATCTCATTGTCCCTTGCACATCAAACAGTGTGGGACCGTGTGTGTGTGCTTGACTCCCTGGTGGGTCCAATCTACCACAGCTCCCGGTATGGACACTAAAGGCAGCCTCCAGGTTTGGGTCTTGTAGGTTCCAGGCTTCGTTCATATGCAAGCATATGTGGGGATAGTTTATTAAAATTTTCCCCGTCTACACTTTATTATACTGGCTTATTTATATTTCTCTATTAATTTAGATGCACCTGCCCCTGAGGAGGTGTTTTTTAGCCACGAAACATGTCGGGCATATCTGGATGCATCTCATGTCTTATATAGATGGTCTATTTGATTTTAGCTCAGTTGGTTTTGCTATCATTATACCACTCTGTTCAAAAGTCTTATAAACATGGACGGTATTTTAGGCCACATTGTGTAGTGTACTTTTATGCTATTATCCATTTCTAGGACAATGGTCTCTAATGTATATTTTTTTATGCTCATCAATTGTTGCATTCAATATGACAGTTTTTCACTGTCCAGATGATACATATACATTTTTATTATTGACTAATTTTCTGGCCACATTGAACATGCTTCATTTAAAGTCTCAATTTGATGCTTGTTTACATTTTATTAGGGATGGAGACGTAGGTGTTCCTGAGTCTCATTTAAAGGCTCACATTTTCCCATTCCCCCTCCCCCCACCCCTTTTTCCATTAACTAAAATCACGTTTTTATTAATGCTGTGGATGTTTACCAAATGTAATAAAGAATATGTAATGTTTCAAGTTCAATCTGCAGCCAGCTATGATTTTTTTTGTACAGTCAGTAAAAACTTTTCTTGGGAGTACACTGAGGGACACAAAGTCTTAAACCTTTGGATTATACTGTAGCCTACAGCAGTACTGAACAATGGCAAAATAACAAAAACAAACAAAACACCTGTAGCCCAGCATAACCCATCACCAGCATACTATTGTTTTTTAGAAAAGTAGCACCAAGAGCAGGATCATAAACACTGAGGGGTGGAACCTGTCACTCTATGGGCACAAAGATAGGATTTTACAGTCAGATTTTCTCATTCACTGAGTAACAGAGGGAGTCCTAAACCTTCGGGATGTCTAAAAGCCGTCCAATTAAAGGATGGGCAAAACAGGAAAGAAAACTTGCTAATACAATGCTGGTGATAGGATGGGTTATCCTGGGCTGGGCTACAGGTGTGTTTTTTGTTTTTGCCATTGTTCCGTACTGACGTAGGCTGCAGTATAAGACAAAGGTTTAAGACTTCGTGTCCCTCAGTGGACTCCCAAGAAGTGGTTTTTACTGACGGTACAAAAATAATTATTTTTTTTAACCGTAAAAAAAACAAATAGCCTTTGAAATTACTTTAAGTTTCTGAAGTGATAGAACTAGGATTCAGATTTCAGTAATAGGGAAACAGACAGCGGGAAGCTACATGAGACACACCTGTACAAAAAGGTGTGAGAGACCAACAATCTCTTAAAAAGAACAAAATGTGTAAAAACTTGACTTTTGATAGTGCTGAGAGCCAGATGCTGGTCCAGACCCTTCTGCAGAAGAGGATTCATCCCAATGAGAAACTCGAGGGGTGGAAGCCAAGAGACACACACCAAGTGAAGTATGCCTTCCATGTCCTTGTGAGAAGTAGATTTTATTATTGTAGGAATTACAGACTCAGTGATGCCCCTGTCCCTCAGAACTTGGGCTTCAACAGCTATGTAAGTGAGGCCAGTGACTGAAGAAGGGTTACAAAAGGAGTCTTTGGGACAAACGATCCTGGTGATGTGGTAGAACCCACATGTCTTCTAGGAGTCTTAGCAGGTTGGCGCACAAAATCCACCTGGGCCAGACTGGAACAATGAGAATCGCTGGAATGCCATATTGTACAATCCTAGAAAGCTTCAGGGGAGGAAAGGCATAGGTCAGGATATACTGATCCCACAGAACCACTACTTCCATTAGAGGATTGCTGCAAGTTTGTTAAAACCCAGAGTCCAGGACTTCCACATCCACCATACCCAACCTGCCGCACAGGTCCTGGAACACCACTAGGTGTAGGGACCACTCCTTCCAATCCAGATGCTGGTGGCTGAGAAAGTCTGACTGCCCCTTGAATGTACATGGCTGACAAGTTTGGAATGTGATGTTCTGACGGATGATGTATACCACCATCAGGTCATTGGCAGACAGAATATGGATAGGATGACCTCCGGTATGATGGTTCAACACTGTAAAGTTCTAGAGGATTCTCAAGAGACCATGACTCCTACCCAGTCTGTCATGAGGTTCCTTCCTAAGATGGGAAGGGAGGACTTTGACTCCAGAAACAGAATCGTGGTTCTCAGTGATGGACAAATCGGTCTGTACAGACACCATATGGACTTTTCCCATGATGAAAGAATGATGCATTGTAGAAATCTAAAGTCAAATATGACTGCCTCAAATAAGGCTACCCTCAGGCCTGCAATTCTCATTCAAAAGCAAAGAGTTAAAAGGCTCCTGGACTAGACAGTTCAAATCGAAGACCCAAATAAGTTTATTTACTAAAGCTGGAGTGTGCAAAATCAGGCTCACTTCTGCATAGAAACCAATCAGCTTCCAGATTTTATTGACAAAGCTGAGGTTAGAAGCAGATTGGGAAAAATGGATGAATGGCTGCACACTCCAGAAGGATGCCAAAATCTTTATTAGGGTAAACAACAAATAAAAGCATATACAGCCTGGCTGTTCTCTGCGTGAAATGTGTTAACATTTTTATCCCATGGTGCTCAGTGTGCTGTATATGCTTTTATTTGTTGATCACCCTAATAAGGATTTTGGCATCCTTCGAGAGCAGCACCTCTCTCTATGCTCTCTCTCCTCACAGTGCAGACAATGGCTCCTGCTGCTGTCAATCAAATCCTGATATGAGGGACAAGGGGCGGGGCCAAGCCACACTGTGTCACTGGTCACAGACAGTGCAGCTCAGGATCGAGCCCGCAGGTGTGCCACTAGAGGATGCGGCTTCCTATGGTGGCACACTGAGAACAGGAGGAGCCAGGAGCTCCAGTGGGCAACCCAAGATGAGGAGAATTCTCTCATTTACAATCAATTCAAGAACAGGACTAACAGATCTGGAAAGCACTTTGCAGCTGACTTTTACCAGAACAGGGTCTGGAAAGCACCTTATGCAGAAACTCATTCCCTGAAAGCCACTTCCTGACTATACCAACAATTTCAGTCCAGTGCTCCAAAGGCCAGGCTAAAAATAACCACACCAGATGGCTGTCGAAGACACAAAGCTTCTGCAGCAATATAGAGCAGACGCTACCAAAAGAACTAAAGCACGCTGGTAGTGAGTGGGGCTATCCTGGATTATTACCCTGCTCCTATTACTGACTCACCACCCCTTTTTCAGTCTGGATACCATGAAGACATATTACAAGTAACACGATAACGATTGATCTCTTTAGGGTATCTGCACAAAGTTTCGTTTTGGGTAACCTTTGCACGCCCAGTGACATGCAGCACTGTTTGTGTAATTATAGTAGGCGCCGAATTCTTTACTTAACATGTTGGAAGTGCCTAATCATCTGAGCCGACCTCTTTCCCATTTCCCAGCACAATCTGATGATGAGGAGCATTTCAAGATATACATGCTAATGTGACTGTGCCTTCTGCTTCTGTCAATAACAGAGGAGGATGGTGAATAAACACTCATCGTACTAGGGGAGAGAAAGTGAACTTCATTGTAAATATTCTTCAAGGTTACACCTTAGGAAAGATGGGAGACATTAGGGCTGGGTTCACCCTTTTGCGAATTGGATGATTTTGACCGGCCATCTATGGTTCACATATCTCCGCTGTGGCTCCAGTGTGAATCTACACAGGAACCCTGTGCATCTTTTGGTCTGTTTCAGGTCCGAATTCAGCCAAAAATTTGTGCGGAAATCGGACCTGAAATGGTGAACGGGGATGCACCGAACCAATGCTGTGAGCCACATGTGAACATAGTGTAAACCCAGTCTAAAAGAAAATGCAACTGCACATGCCCCCTTTATAGAATGTATATTACAGAAGGCTAGAGGCAATAGGACTGTGAAATGGTTGTGAGCTATGAGAGAGACAGTCTAGTATTTTTACAAAGATACATACCTGGGAATCAGTGCTTTTGCCTCATCTGCTGTTTCTGGACACAAATTGGCTAAACAAGCCAACTCAAATCTGTGTAGCTTTTTCTGTAACAGCAAACTGTGTGGGGAAAGAAAATGACATGTCACAACACTAAATCAGTTAGTCCTATAATGGTGTTCAAAACATATATTAGTTCTACACATATTTTTATCAAACACATAAAAAAGACAATGAATACAGGTGTACTGGCAAGCAGTCAACATTTGAATGTTCAATTCTACAATGAAAGCACTTTGAAATAGGCAGACTCTAATCTAAAATCACATCTTCAGATTTACAACATACATAGATTTTAAGCATCTGTTCCTTGATGCATAGAAGATGTAAGTCAACACGGATCTAATAAATGCATGAACCATGCTATCAGCGATTCTGGGCATTATGATAGATTACCAAAGTAATCTGTTAGCCAGAACATCTGTTCAAACTTAGTTTACTTTACTGAACCACAAAGGCTACAAACGAACCTATCTCATTTAAAAGCATGATTTCTACAAAACAAAAATGGTTTAGGAGTGCAATAATGACTGAGGACTACCTTTTGTAAACAAGATATACAATCTGTATAACAAAGCATTGTGCACTTCACAAAAAAGATGGTTTAAACGTTAATGGGCCCATTAGGTATTAGATGCTTACTAGAGCTGCGCGATTAATCATTATCGCAATTTTTTTCTCCCGTTGCGATCTTGACAAAGAATTTCCTGATTTCTATGCAGAGAATTCTCTCTGCTGAAGCCAACAGCAAAAGGGAAAAAAAAAAAAAAAAAAAACGAGAAGTCTGCCAAGAATCACAACATCCTTTAGCAGTGGAACTTAAGTCACACTGTATTTGCGCAGCAGTCGTTCAAATGCATTTTTTTTGGAAACAAATTACACTTTAATGAATTAAAAAAAAAAAAAAAAAAAAAAAAAAACCACACACACACACACACAACACTAAACTAGTAAAGTTAGCCCAATTTTTTTTTGGATAATGTGAAACATTTTGTCATGAGAATCCTGATCTTTTTATTCTAAGCAAAAAAATTATGATTCTCATTTTGGCCAGAATCATGCAGCTCTAATGCTTACCAACTTATGCAATGGTCTAATGTATACAGAGCAATCTATCCACTAGGCTCATTGTGAGGAATAGCAATTGGAAAGCTCTGAAAACATGTCATATTGTTAGTGGCTTCTCTGATAAACCAGCACCAGATGTGTGTCAACAGTGCCTTAATGCATTGGCCAACATAAGAGGGGGAATTAAAGAGTGGCAAAAGCATAAATCCTGCCCCATTCTTCTAAAAGGTTACCAAGAGGATCACCCCAAATAACCAGGTCCAATCTTGCAATCTTCCATGCTGAAAACTCCTGCAATCCATTTCACTCTAAAACAGAAACTGACATGGGTGGCCCAGAAAGAACTGAATCAGGTCCATCTGCTTTGTTAACGTGGTGCCTGTGGCTCGTGCCAGTTTCCTGGGCCATTGTAATGGCCACTATAAAGCTTTGCCAATTTCCCCAAGGGGTTGGTTGATGCAGTCATTTGTTTGTAGGATTTGCTGCTTAGCACAGATGCCTGAGGGCAGTTCAATCATCCTTTAGTGTCTACATTCAGCTTTACATTTTTATATTCCCATCACAGGCTCAACTAGACTCCAAAACCACTACAGAGGACAAACTACCAGGATATTCTGGATTGGTATGGGTGTGTATGGGGTAGGTTTAAAAACATATTTTGCATGTACCTTCTGACACTGGCAATGGTTTCTCTATTCTTGAATCGACTAAACCTTGCTGTGTAGTTGAGAGTTTTCATAAATACTTCGGACAACTCTTGTTCCTCTTCTGCGCTCTCATTTTGTTGTTTTCGATGCTCCAACAACATGTGCACTTCTGAATTCAGCAGTGTTTCTGCACTCTCAAACTCTGCAGGGGAAAAACAAAAATGGACAGGCATGAGTCACATAAAAAGTGGACCACTTTGATGTGCCGGCTGATGCAGCCATACCTAGGACAGTTCAATTTTTTCTCATCCACACACAAATCCTCTCTTCTACCCACATTCACATACACCTGGTAAAATTCTAAAACAATCATTTCAAAAGAAAAACGAAAGCAAAATCATTTTTTTTTTTTAAACCTAACACACACACACACACACAGCCAAGTACTGTGGTTCCTCTCGTCAGCTGCCACATTACTAAAGGGCACCGTAGTGCCATAGCATCAGAAACTAGGTAACACAGTGCCCAGGGGGGACATGCTATAAGATAGTGAAGTTAAAGAGAGCTGATAGCTGCTATTGTGAATGTGCGCTTGTTTGCAGCCACTTACTGCCCTGCTGTTATAGATAAAGCTGTAGCAGCAAAGATGTTACAGTAGAAGGCAATGCAATAACTAATCAGTTAAATGTTGCTTCTCCTTGGCTCAGACTTGCCCTGCATACATTCTTGTTGTCTTTCTATGTGGTCGCGTGACTGCAAAGCTCTGGCTCTTTTCTGTAAAAGAGTGCATCTAACAATGGTGCTGTATATCAGGGAGCTGTGACGTATTCCCGCCAGTGCCCATGGCTCCCAGAGTTGACAAGCGTCAACTGGGAGAAGAGTGCCCTGCCACCATTTAATTTGAAAGTTATTGTCATGCCTTTCCTTCTGATTTAATAGGAAGTTTGGCAAGGTCTACCCCCATCCCATGACCCAGTGAGAGCCCACGCAGTTCTCCCATTTACCCCTACAGCTCCAGGGTCACTATGATGAGGCACCTGGCTCCAAATGGACTGGAAACAGTTGCCAATGGAAAGCATCAAACAGAAGAAAGTCAGCAACGGCAGTCCTTGTATTTACATCACATTGATTTTAACCACCTCAGCTCCAGAAGGTTTTACCCCCTTGATGACCAGGCCATTTTATGCTATTCAGCATTGTGCTACTTTAACTGGTAATTGCGTGGTCGTGCAACACTGTACACAAATGAAATTTATATCACATCTTTTCACACAAATACAGCTTTATTTGGTGGTATCACCACTTTTTTTATTATTATTATTATACAAACAGAAAAAGACCAAAACTTTCAGAGGAAAAGATAAATAAATTTTACTTTCTGCTATAAAGCATGTCCATTTGCCGTTTACTGTGCAACATTACAACCTTTCAGCCACTAGCATCCTAACAACTAATTACGCCATTGGTTGATTAAAAAAAAAAAAAAAAAAAAAAGGACATTGGGTGTCTGCACAGCATCCATGTTTGTGCCCCCCCCCCCACCTCAGCACTGGGGTCACATTAGCTGAGTGAGGGAGAGAAGAAACACTGGAGTACTAGTCAGTACCAGAGTGCAAAGGTGTTTTTGGTTTGGTAAAAAAAAAAAAAAATCATGTTAGATATACTACATGTGTGGATTTTGCGGCAATATGTAAACTATTAGTTTAATTTTGTACATTTATGAAAATCCCTGGCCATTATCGGCTCAACTGTAAGGAGCATGGCCTTTGTAATGCTTTTCAGTCTCAAAGACTTAAAAGATTTCTGATATCTGCTTGAAAAGAGTACTCAGATATGCATCAGTTTTATTAAATTGGTTCTAAAGCCTCAAGGTTGTTTACCTTAATACATTCAATGCATTAAAGTAAAAAAAAAAAAAAAAAAAAAAAAAAAACACTACTGTGCTGCAGCCCCCCATATACAGTATCTCACAATAGTGAGTACACCCCTCACATTTTTGTAAATATTTTATTATATCTTTTCATGTGACAACACTGAAGAAATGACACTTTATTACAATGTACAGTAGTGAGTGTACAGCTTGTATAACAGTTTACATTTGCTGTCCCCTCAAAATAACAACACAGCCATTAAGGTTTAAACCACTGGCAACAAAAGTGAGTACACCCCTAAGTAAAAAATGTCCAAATTGGGCCCAAAGTGTCAAGATTTTGTGTGGCCACCATTATTTTCCAGCACTGCCTTAACCCTCTTGGGCATGGAGTTCACCAGAGCTTCACAGGTTGCCACTGGAGTCCTCTTCCACTCCTCCATGACGACATCACAGAGCTAGTGGATGTTAGAGACCTTGCGCTCCTCCACCTTCCGTTTGAGGATGCCCCTCAGATGCTCAATAGGGTTTCGGTCTGGAGACATGCTTGGCCAGTCCATCACCTTTACCCTCAGCTTCTTTAGCAAGGCAGTGGTCATATTGGAGGTGTGTTTGGGGTCGTTATGTTGGAATACTGCCCTGGGGTGAGTGTTATATGCCGATAAATAAGGTAAGTTTACCTTGGTCTCATCAGACCACAGGACATGGTTCCAGTAATCCATGTCTTTAGTCTGCTTGTTTTTAGCAAACAGTTTGCAGGCTTTCTTGTGCATCATCTTTAGAAGAGGCTTTCTTCTGGGAAGACAGCCATGCAGACCAATTTGATGCAGTGTGCGGCATATGGTCTGAGCACTGACAGGCTGACCCCCCACCCCTTCGATCTCTGCAGCGATGCTGGCAGCACTCATACCTCTATTTCCCAAAGACAACCTCTGGATATGATGCTGAGCATGTGCACTGAACTTTTGGTCGACCATGGCTAGGTCTGTTCTGAGTGGATCCGGTCTTGTTAAACTGCTGCATGGTCTTGGCCACTGTGCTGCAGCTCAGTTTCAGGGTCTTGGAAATCTTCTTATAGCCTAGGCCAGTGATGGCGAACCTTGGTACTCCAGATGTTTTGAAACTACATTTCCCATGATGCTCAACTACAATTCAGAGTGCAAGAGCATCATGGGAAATGTAATTCCAAAACATCTGGGGTGCCAAGGTTCGCCGTCACTGGCCTAGGCTATCTTTATGTAGAGAAACAATTCTTTTTTTTCAGATCCTCAAGAGAGAGTTTTTTGCCATGTTGAACTTCCAGTGACCAGTATGAGAGAGTGAGAGCGATAACACCACATCAAACACACCTGCTCCCCATTCACACCTGGGACCTTGTAACACTAACAAGTCACATGACAGCGGGGAGGGAAAATGGCTAATTGGGCCCAATTTGGACATTTTCACTTAGGGATGTACTCACTGTAATCTGATTGTACCATCTCTACCAACTACTATGCAGTGTTTCTCAACCTTTCAGTCAAGGCACCTTTTAAAAAATTCCACACAATCTTAAGGCACCCCATTCTAAAATTTAAAAACAACAAAACTAATAGTTACATAGTAGGCAAGGTTGTAAAAAAGACAAGTCCAACCTATGTGTGTGATTTTATGTCAGTATTACATTGTATATCCCTGTATGTTGTGGTCGTTCAGGTGCATATCTAATCGTTTTTTAAAACTATCGATGCCCCCCGCTGGGACCACCGCCTGTGGAAGGGAATTCTACATCCTAACTGCTCTTACAGTAAAGATCCCTCTACGCAGTTTAAGGTTAAACCGCTTTTCTTCTAATTTTAGTGACTGGCCACGTGTCTTATTAAATTCCCTTTCGCGGAAAGTTTTATATATAAAATAATATGCAAAGTGGTTGGAGGGAAGCTTCAGATTGGCAAAGATGGTTTTATTACAGATTATGTGAGCAGACTGCAGTTCCTCTTTAAGTGGTTAAACTAAATATTGGGCGTGGCTTAAAGGGGGTATGGTTAGAGTCTGAGATGAAAGGAGGGGTGGAGGGAGAAGAAAGAGAGGGATAGAGGGAGAGAGAAAAAGAAAGAAGAAAGATAGGGAGGGAAAGAGAGAGAAGGAAGGAAAGAAAAGGGGGATGGAGGGACAGCAGGCCCAGATCCTACACTGCAATATGTGTATGCCAGAAAGTTTAAAAATCAGCAGATACATTGAAATCATATCCCCTCTCAAGCATCTCCTCTCCAGAGAGAACAAGTTCAGTGCTCCTAAATAATATCCTCCAGTCCCTTTATGAGCTTTGTTGCCCTTCTTTGTACTCGCTCCATTTCCAGTACATCCTTCCTGAGGACTGGTGCCCAGAACTGGACAGCATACTCTAGGTGCAGCCGGACCAGAGTCTTGTAGACTTCTTGTAGAGAATTATCGTTTTATCTCTGGAGTTAATCCCCTTTCTAATGCATGCAGATATTCTGTTTGCTTTGTTAGCAGCAGCTTGGTATTGCATGCTATTGCTGAGCCTATCATCTACTAGGACCCCCAGGTCCTTTTCCACCCTAGATTCCCCCAGAGGTTCACCCCCTAGTGAATAGATTGCATTTATATTTTTGCCCCACAAATAAATTATTTTACATCTTTCTACATTAAACCTCATTTGCCATGTATTTGCCCACCCCATTAGTTTGTTCAAATAGTTTTGCATATTATAGCAAGACATCCACGTGCGTAGGACACATTAGCGGTGATTTATTCTTCTATAACAAAAATACATCTTTGCACACTGGTACTAATTAGTATTCCAATGTTTCTCTTCTCCCTGGTTTCTCTCCCTCACTCAGCTAATGTGACCTTGGTGCTGAAGAGGGGCAGGTGCCCAACATCCTCCTATCAACCAATCACATCGGGGCAGGTGCCCAACATCCTCCTATCAACCAATCACATCATTGGTTTTTAGGACAATAGCAGCTGGAAGGCTGGAATGGTGCACAGCCTTGTGTAACTAACAGGCAGGCGTGATCCACCCACTGGATTATATACGTTTTTTGGGTAATTTGTAGGTATTTTGCCAAGGTACCCCTGAAGACACCCTAGTTGAAAAATGCTGATGTAGTGCATGGGTCTGCCTAATTGGATAGATGAGCTAAGCCTTCGTGCTACATAGCTTTGGTAAATCTAAAGCTGTACAAAGAATGTAATGTGTACGGGGACCCTAACATGAGGTGGTGTTCTGGTGGCAGTATGGAGGGGAATCCTGAATCTGCTGACTACACACATTACAATCAGATTGTTTATAAAAGAAGAGTTTTGTACAATCTATTCCGTTTATCTGTAGGCAGTCAGGTAAGCCTCCTTTGTATACAGCTGTTGGTATCTCTATAAAAGATCGCACAATTAGGTTGCACGGGGATGAGATGAGGATGTGGCGAGTCCAGGAACACGCACTACCGAGAACAACACAACAAGGCGCCATTTATACAGGAGCTGCCTGCCTCCTAGCACACAGAGCCAGCACTCCTTCTACCCCAACACATCTTCCTGTGACCTCACCGTCACCTCTCACCTTTGGGGAACAGTAACTGAGATGCGTCCTCCTCCACATCAGCCGAACGAACTTCCACTCCACCGGCCGCCATGCTGGATTTCCCGGCTGTAGAGTCCAGAGGAAACGGAAGTAAGTAATATACCATAGAGCCGTCTTCCCGGAAAGCGCATACCCCACCTTCCTCTTTTTGGCCGCTCCACCCCCTCCTGTGTCCTCTCTATGGTTGGCAGAAGTCTGAGCTGTGCTGCTCTGGCATGAAAAATACCAAAGGCACCACACAATGTGATGTTTAAATAATACATTTTATTAGATATCCACAGATGAACACAACAATATAAATACATATAGAGGCATGAACAATCTAGTCAAAGCACAACCTCTATCCATATAACCTCCATCCATCACCATTTACATCAATTGATTATGTCTGAATCGTGTATGATTATGTTTATATACAGCAGTGGACTCCAAAATGCGGCACACCAGCCACACGCGGCTCTTGAGGCACAATTCCCTTCACTGACACCAATTGGAGCCCTGTTTTCCCCACTGACACCAATGAGGGTACATTATTTCTCACACTGATATAAACAATGAGGCAGTATTACTTCTATTAATGCCAGCAATGGGGCATAATGCCTCCCACTGATATGAGTCACTATTCTTTCCACTGGTACCAACGACGAGGCACCATTCCTACCACTTAACACTAACTGTAGAACACTGTTTCTCCCACCGACACCAATGAGGGCACATTATTTTTCCTACTGCATAGTTGCCAACATTGTCAAAAAATGTATAGGGACACTTTTTTTTGTCTTAAGGCGGAGGCTTGTTAGAATTAGGGGGTGTGGTATTCGTTTGTAGGCATCGCATAGCATGGAGGCGGAAAAACTTGAGAAAAAAGAAAGCTCTATTTGTGGGGAAAAAAAGACATCAATTTTATTTGGGTACAGCATCACACCCCCGTGCAATTGTCAGTTAAAGTAACGCAGTGCCGTATCGCAAAAAATGGCCTGGTTAATAGGGGGTAAATCCTTCCGGGCCTTAAAGTGGAACTTCAGTCATTTTTTCTTCTTTCCATCTAATAAATCTTCTGCTCTTGTTGTTTTAACTTTGGATAGTAAAACATTTTTTTCTGTCAGTAAATACCTTATACAAACCACTTCCTGTTTCTTGTCTGGTAAAAAGTCTAGGCTATTGACATCATGCACAGCTCTCTCACTCCTGTGAGAGTTTGCCAGGAGGGGGGGGGGAGTAATCAGAGGGCCAAAGAGAGCTGCAGAGCTGGAGGTGTGCCTCTGTGTGTCTGTGTAAATCCAGGAAGTGAACAGGCAGCAGCTTCAGCTACCCACAGTTAAAATGGATGCAGCCAGACTCAGTGGAGGGAGATTTATGCAGCATATTTGAGAAGTACAGAATCACCGTGTATATAAAATAATATGCAAAGTGGTTGGAGGGAAGCTTCAGAATGGCAAAGATGTTTTTATTACAGATTATGTGAGCAGACTGCAGTTCTTCTTTAGGTGGTTAAACTAAATATTGGGCGTGGCTTAAAGGGGGTGTGGTTAGAGTCTGAGATGAAAGAGGGGTGGAGGGAAAAGGAAGAGGGGGATAGAGGGAGAGAGAAAGAAGAAAGAGAAAGAGATAGGGAGGGAAGGAGAGAGAAGGAAGAAAAGAAAAGAGAAATGGAGGGACAGCAGGCCCAGATCCTACACTGCAATAGTAATATGTATATGCCAGAAAGTTTAACAATCAGCTGATAAAGATACTCCAAACACCTGGTGTTAGCGCTTCAATCATCATGGCATCATGGTTGATATGGAAACAGGATGATTGAAGCGCATTATTTCTATTACATTGTAATATAAAATGAAATAGTTCATCTCACAATAATCCAGAATCAGTGGGAGCCCTGTGTCACTTGGCACGTCGCCTGCCACCAGATGCACCTTGTCACTTGCCATCGTCGCCTGCCACCAGATGCAGCGCTCTCTTGTCACCAGATGCAGCTTGTTACTTGTCACCAGAGATGCAGCGCTCGCTTATCACGAAGATGCAGCTTGTTACTTGTCACCAGAGATGCAGCGCTCACTTGTCACCAGAGATGCAGCGCTCACTTGTCACCAGAGAGCCATCGCTAGAGGTCCAGGCTCGGCACTGGTGATTTTGTCTCTTCTGCCATTTTTGCAACGAGCAGCTCTCGTGGAGGCTGAGGGGAACAAACAAGAGGCGGAGCCTGGGTGGCATTGAAAGCGGCTGCCAATAGAAATGGAGCTGCAGCCAACCCCCCTCCCCGCGGCCTGGCCCCCAACCCAGGCTCCGCCTCTTGTTTCTTGAGAGCTGTTCTTCGCAAAAATGGCGGCAACCTCAGATCTCTAGTGGCGGCTTTTGGCGATTCATCATGGAACACCAGAACAAAGCCAATTTCCTGCAAATTTTCCCGGTAAGACCAGGATTTAGGTCTGCATACCGTGACTGTCCCGGGAAAATCGGGACTGTTGGCAAGTATGCTACTGATATAAACGATGTTGCAGCACTGCTTCCACTGACTTTAACAATGGGGCATAAGTCCTCCCATTGTCACTGACTATGAGGCACCATTCCTTCCACTGATACAAATGATGGGGCACTGTTCCTACCACTGACACCAATTATGTGGAACTATTCCTTCTCCTTCTGACGACAGGGCCATATAATCATTTTACTTCCACTTTCCACCAATCCTTAGACATTTTCTACTTCCAGTGGACACTGTGCCCCCCCTCCTAAATTATGAAGAACAGTAAACTGGCTCTTTGTGTAGAAAGTTTGGAGACCCCAAGCATAGACCATCCTCCATATCACTGCCAGCTGTACAGAAACAAAGTCGTAAAATGTGCAGACATACACTGAGCAAAATTATAAATGCAACACTTTTGTGTTTGCCCCTATTTATCATGAGCTGAACTTAAAGATCTACGACTTTTACTATGTACACAAAAGGCCCATTTCTCTCAAATATTGTTCACAAATCTGTCTAAATCTGTGTTAGTGAGAACTTCTCCTTTGCCAAGATAATCCATCCACCTCACAGGTGTGGCATATGAAGATGCTGATTAGACAGCATGATTATTCCACAGGTGTGCCTTAGGCTGGCCACAATAAAAGGCCACTCTAAAATGTGCAGTTTTATCACACAGCACGATGCCACAGATGTCGCAAGTTTTGAGGGAGCGTGCAATTGGCATGCTGACTGCAGGGATGTCCACCAGAGCTGTTGCCCTTGAATTGATTGTTCATTTCTCTACCATAAGCCGTCTCCAAAGGCGTTTCAGAGAATTTGGCAGTACATCCAACCGGCCTCACAACCGCAGACCACGTGTAATCACACCAGCCCAGGACCTCCACATCCAGTATCTTCACCTTCAGGATCGTCTGAGACCAGCCACCCGGACATCTGCTGCAACAATCGGTTTGCATAACCAAAGAATTTCTGCACAAACTGTGATGGCATTTTGAATGCACAGAGATACCGTGACGAGATCCTGAGACCCACCGTTGTAAGGATCACGACCATCACCTCATGTTGCAGCATGATAATGCACGGCCCCATGTTGCAAGGATCTGTACAAAATTCCTGGAAGCTGAAAACATCCCAGTTCTTGCATGGTCAGCATACTCACCGGACATGTCACCCATTGAGCATGTTTGGGATGACAGCGTGTTCCAGTTCCTGCCAATATCCAGCAACTTCGCACAGCCATTGAAGAGGAATGGACCAACATTCCATAGGCCACAATCAACAACAACCTGATTAACTCTATGCAAAGGAGATGTGCTGCACTGCGTGAGGCAAATGGTGGTCACAGCAGATACTGACTGGTTTTTGGACCCCCCCAGTACAGTAAAACTGCACATTTAATTGTGGCCAGCCTAAGGCACACCTGTGCAATAATCATGCTGTCTAATCTAATCTTGATATGCCACACCTGTGAGGTCCGTCTCCGCTCACTGTGCAGAGAAGGACATCTCAGATCTCCACTCTCCTCTATGGGGAAATCAGATGGAAACAGACCGCCTGTCGGTTTTAATCCGATCCGATAGACGGATGGAAAGTAGGGTTTCCATCTGTCTGGATTTAGCGGATCGAATGTCAGCAAACATGTCACCGCTGACATCCATCGCTCCATTGAGGTCCGCATGTGTGAAAGGGGCCTAACACAGATTTAGACAGATTTGTAAACAATGTTTGAGAGAAATAGGCCTTTTGTGTACATAGAAAATGTCGTAGATCTTTAAGTTCAGCTCATGATAAATAGGGGCAAACACAAAAGTGTTGCAATTATAATTTTGCTCAGTGTATTTCCGCAGTGAATTGATGTTACACATCTTTATAAATAGTAGGTGGTGGATAGGGGTTATATGAATAGAGGGCAGTGTTTCCAACCGTCAGTATTTTTACTGGCAGCCAGTAAAAAACGGGCATTTTTCTCCTGCCAGTAAATGCCAGTGACATGAAAAGGTTGCCAGTAAAAAATGGCTGTGACAATCATAAGTTTGCATGTGCATATTCAGTCGGAAGCCGGCCGAGACCATTCGGGTGCCTGCTACAGTGTGTACAGGCAGCTACAGTGTGTACAGGCAGCGCAGAGCTGGCGGAAAGCAGGTCTGGCGGAGGTGGTGCCTGGGTGCGTTGTGTGATGTGATGATGCAGTGCAAGGAAGCCAAGGAAGCCAAGTGGTGCCTGCTCATTCTAATTTCTTGCCCTCCTGAGTCCTGACCCTAAACTACTTACTATATCGAAAATAGAATAAGAAATATGTTTTTTGTCTTAATACCTACCTTAAATCACATAATTGCACATTGTACTTGTAAATACTGAAAGATTGTGTTGTGTGGTGGGAGCCTCAAAAGTAAGCTTCAGGTTTTTTTTTTTAATTTTATTCAATGGTATGCTTCAAAATAACACAACATGACAAGATAACATGAATGGGTACAAATAGGCCATGAAGAACAATCCTCATTAACACACATTAACAATAAAAACAGAATACAAGAATCAGAACCTGTGAACATGGCCTGCAAGCTGTCATACTGTTATACTCGCGATATCAACGCAAGTAAACTTCAGTTTTCTTTGATATTCTTTATACATCTTTTGGATGTTGTGACCCTATTTATCCATTGACCCTCATTTACATAAAAGTGATTGTAAAGCATTTTCTTTTAATTAAAATAATAAAGAGGTTTTTACTTACCTGCTCTGTGACATAGCATTACTCCTCTCCTGAGGTCCACCGACGGCGCTTTACACTGCTCCTCTTCTCCGAGTGCCACCTCAGCAAATCAATAGATATGGGGTCACACATGTAGGTGTGCTCCTGAGCCAGGCTGTGTGCATCCATAGACACACAGCAAAGCTCTGCCCTGCCCCCCCCCACTCCCTCCTCACAGGATTTGATTGACAGCAGCAGGAGCCAACAGCAGAGACAGTCAGTGCAATGTTTTTTACTTTATTAGAAATAATGCATTAAAGCATAACCACTTTTGTTGAGAAAAAAACATTCCCCCTGGGTAATCTATGTAGATTATAAGAATTTTAACCTCCCTGGCGGTATGATTATTTCGGATTTTAGGTGCTGAAAGCGGTACAATTATTTTGCATGGAAATTGGCGTTTTATATTGTAGGTCTGTAATTCTTAACAATAACACACTTAAATCTGTCCAAACAAGAGTCTAGTAGATATCCCGGGTATGATGAAGTTTGAAACACAAAAACATAAATTATAATATAATAAATAAATATAAATAATTAAAAAAAAATAATAATAATAAAATCAATTTCCCCACTATTCACTATCGCTCAATTCTGCAAGTGTTCTAATTTACTATCGCTGTTTTCTAGCTGGTCTAAAGCCACTTTTGACGTAAAGGGACACTTTTTAGTTGCTATGGACAATCTCCAGTTTCCAGGCAGAAAGAACAGTATATATAACATAAAACTGCATGCAGGGCATGGGCCAAAGCACTGGGGACAAAAGGGATGTGAAATAATTTCATACAGTACTGTACTGTAATTCTGTGTACAGGACACCTCCCCAGGTTGCCATATTGCATTTTCAGAAAATGACAGAGCTGAAGATTGAAAAGGAAAGGTCATTTTTAATAACATTCAATTACAATATGACTTGTGTTGCAATTGTATAAGCTAAAAAATGCTATTTGCTATTTTTCTCCACCCACTAAAGTGAAGTTACCCTTTAGGCGGGGTTCACACTTATGCTAATTGGATGTGTTTTTTCCCGCATCCAATTCGCATGACCGGTGATTGTGACCAGCTTTCAATGGAGTCGGTTCACAAAGCTCAGGAGCGGTTGCGGTCTACAATGGAAAAGGGTCCTGTGCGTCTTTGGCTCCATTTCAGGTGCGAATTCAGGAAAAATTCCGACCTGATTTGCACCTGAATTGGTGTACAGGGACGCACCGGACCCATGCTGGGACCCATGGCCGCCTCAGTATGAACCACACCGTAAAATTATTGTAAAGTCTGTTTTTTTTTTCTATAAAAATAACAAACATGTTATACTTACCACCTCAGTGCAATGGTTTTGCGAAGGGCAGCCCTGATCCTCCTCCTCTCGGGTCCCTCTTCAGCTCTCCTAGCCCCTCCTATCTGTCGAGTGCCCCCACAGCAAGCAACTTGCTATGGTGGCAACCGAACCGAGCTGCAGCTTAGTGTGGTGTGTCCATTCAGACATGAAGCCCCGGTTCGCCCCCACCCCCTCTCTCCCCTGATTGGCTAACTGACTTTGACAGCAGCAAGAGCCAATGGCGCCGCTGCTGAGTCTCAGCCAATCAGGAGAGTCACGGATGGCCAAGGTAATTGTGGACATTGCTGGGTAGAGAGGGGGCTCTGGTAAGTATTAGGGGGTGCTGGGGCGGCTGCTGCACACAGAAGGCTTTTATCTTAATGCATAGAATGCATTAAGATAAAAAACCTTCTGACTTTACAAACACTTTAGGACAATTTCACACTATTGCGAATAGGATGCGGGATCCTCGCATCCAATTTGCAATTGCAGGAGATTGTGACCCTGCCCTCTATGGATTCGGGCTGAAATCAGACCTGAAACAGTGAACCAGGATGCACAGGATCCCTGCTGGGAGCCGCATCAGCATTTGGTGTGAACCCAGCCTCAAGGTAAGAAACCCCAAGTTTTGGAAATAGTTAAGTTAAAGCGCATCTATGGTTAAAATGTGAAATTATATATTCATGTATCAATTATTTCTAGCCTACTCCTATTAATCTGAACAATTTTACAAGTTTGTAAACTTACTCTACTTCCTAAAATTCACTATGCCCTGTGGGTAGACACTGTTAAGCCTTGTACACACTAAAATATTTTTTCGTTTAACCCAGCGGGTTGAATGAAAAGAAAAAAAAACTGACAGCTCAGGTAGGAGCCGCTGTTCTAACAATCCAATGTTAGTACAGCAATTTCCCTTGCTGTGCTATTGTGTTTTGGCAGGGAGACCCCCAGCAGAAAATTAATAGAAAGATTAATGCAGCATATCAGAAAATACTGGCAGACAATCTGCATTCGTCTGCTCGAAAGCTGTGCATGGGACTCTCTTATGCCCTGTACACACGATAGGATTTTCCGACAACAAAATGTTTTTTTTTCCAACGGATGTTGGCTCAAACTTGTCTTGCATACACACTGTCACAGGAATCTTGTCGGAAATTCCGATTGCCAAGAACGTGGTGACATACAACACGCACAATGAGCCAAGAAAAATTAAGTTCAATAGCCAGTGCGGCTCTTCTGTTTGATTCCGAGCATGCATGGAATTTTGTGCGTCGGAATTGTGTACACACAATCGGAACTTCCGACAATGGATTTTGTTGTCGGAAAATTTGAGATCCAGATCTCAAATTTTGTGTGTCGGAAATTCCAATGGAAAATGTCCGATGGAGCCTACACACAGTCGGAATTTCTGACAACAAGCTCCCATCGAAGATTTTCCATCGGAAAATTCGACCATGTGTACGGGGCATTAAACTTCCCAGCATGACAATGACCCTAATCACAAGGCTAAGTTGACCCTCCAGTTAACAGTACAGGGGGGCAGGAGAGCACAGCACAGTACAGTACAGAGGGGCCAGGAGGGAACAGTATAGGGGCCAGGGGTGAACAGTATAGGGGGGCCAGAAGAGAACAGTATAGGGGAGCCAGGAGGAAAAGGGATAGGGGGTAAGGAGGGAACAGTATAGTACAGGAGAACCAGGAGAGAAAAGTATAGGGGGGCCAGGAGGGAAAAGTATAGGGGGGCCATGATGAACCTGTACAGGGGGGGGGCAGGAGAGAAAAGTATAGGGGAGTCAGTATAGTACAAGAGGGCCAGGACAGGAAAGTATAGGGGGACAGGAGGGAACTGTATAGTACAGGCGGGCAAGGAGGGAACTGTATAATACAGGGGGGCAGGAGATAAAAGTATAGTGGGGCCAGGAAGGAACTGTATAGTACAGGGGGGCAGGAGGAAACTGGAGGACACAAAACTGGGACCTCTAGTGGTTTACTTCATGTAGAATAGTTCAGGGAAGCTGCTGGATCGTGATAGTATCTCGAACACTGATTTCCGTCCTCCTCTCCTGTCCCTCCCGAGAGATGTCCCTTTCACACACACACAGGCTCATGGCATGGACAGGAGGGGAGGGTTGACTGGGATAGGTGCAGGACAGTGATGTCAGTTGTTTTCCTTTGCGCGCTGCAGCCTGTTAGATCTTTGGGAATGTGATCTACCATTTACCTGCTTGTGATGAACGATGGAACTCCGGTTGAGAAACACTGCTCCACTGGTTACAGCAGAAAAGGTGAAGGTTCTGGAGTCTCCTGACATTAATATCGTTGAGCCACTCTGGAGAGATCTCAAACGTGTGGTACATGCAAGATGACCAAAGACTTTGCATGACCTAGAGGCATTTTGCCAAGACGAATTGCCAGCTATACCACCTGAAAGAATTCGGGGCCTCATAAACAACTATTACAAAATACCGCACGCTCTCATTGATGCTAAAGGGGGCAATACACAGTATTAAGAACTAAGGGTATGCAGACTTTTGAACAGGGGGCATTTCATTTGTTTACTTGTTGCCATGTTTTGTTTTATGATTGTGCCATTCTGTTATGACCTACAGTTGGATATTAATTCCATAAGAAATAAAAGAAATGTGTTTTGCCTGGTCACTCATGTTTTCTTTATAAATTGTACATGGTGTATATTACCAATTCCCCAAGGGTATGCAAACTTCTGGGCACAACTGTATATCTCTGGATTGTATGTCATTACAAACACCACAACACTCACACATTTAGACCATTCAGAGAATAAGTCATTCATCACTGCTCTCTGGACCCGTTCATTTAAACAGTTTCCTATCCGTGTACATACCTGTACAATTTCATTAGGTCCAACAGACATTATTTTATAGATTAAACATTTGTATAAACAATTATGCCTTAGCAAAATCTAGATCTGTTACGTTCACTGGACTTCTACCATCCAATTTCTCACTTACATCCTCATAGAATGATGACAAGTTGGTCTGACGAGAATGGTCTTTCATAAATTCATGATGATTGTCACCTACAATACCATTATCACAGAACAATCCTTTTTTTTTTTTTTTTTAACAGAAAAGTTTTTTTTCAAAAATTAGTATTAAAATACAGTCAGCTTCCGACAATCAAATATTTCTTAGCTACAGTATCAGTTTGAGACATCCATTTTCAGATATTAGCATCCTACAAATCCATGGTACCATCATCTCTAACATTTCTGAACCGGTGAAATTACCAAGTAAATTCCCGTCTAAGCCCCGGGGGGAGCTGTCTGGCTGTCAGATGCATAGCAATTTCATTTGTAATAGTCTTTACTTGGTATGGTCGGGTGAAACACGGTGCGAGGGGGGGGGTAAGTAACCACTAGCCGAAAAGGGGGGGGGGCTCCCTCACTTGGTCCTCCCCTCTCCAGCCCGTCATCCACGCGCATCCACCCATGCCGACCACACCTTGTCAAATTTAGCCGGGCATTGTCTACTCTCGTAGGTGAGTTTGTACAAGGGTAATACTGAATCAACCACCTTTTGCCAGGATTTCAGGGTTGGGAGTTTGGCTGACTTCCATTGTATCATTATTTACCTCCTGGCATAGAATAATGAGAAAGTAACGCAGAGTTTTGCATACCTGTCCCCCTCAACCTCCCCCAAGTAGCTCAGAAGGAGCACCATTGGTTCCTTTGGTACAAGTGTCCCCAGCAGTTCGCTCAGTTTCCCTGCTATGTGTTCCCAATAGGCCTGGATTTTAGGGCAGGCCCACACCATATACCAGAATGTGCCTACTTCTGTGTTGCATCTAGGGCATGAGGGGTCTAGGTTTGGGTATATGCTGCCATTCTATGTGGGGTATAGTATGCCCTGTGGATGAACTTCAACTGGATGAATCTGTCTTTGTCCGATATCATAGATGGGATAAAGGTTGATATACAGTCCTCCCATTCATCTTCTCCCAGGGCCGGAATGTCCTCCCTCCATTTGTCCAATGTGTGCGTGGGTTTGGTGTAATAGGCTACCGTCAGGTATAGGTAGAGGGTGGAGAGGGGTTTTCCCGTTATGCTGGATATGAGCAGGGGCTCGATGGAGTCAGACTTGAGTGTCAGTGTCTCCGGGAACTGGGCCTTCATGGAATGTCTTAGTTGCCAGAATCAGAATTCTGAAGTGTTGGGAAATGAATATGTGCGTTTCAGTTCCGTGAAGGGCATATGTTTCTCGTCTCTCATAACATGTTTCAAGGTATTTTCAGCCCAGTATGATGGATCCGGAATATAATTCAAATGGGGTAGTGTGGGGTTACCCTATAGTGGAGTGTGCGGGGACTCACAGTTTGGTTTGCGATAAATTGCTCTGGCCTCTTTCCATGCCCTAAGCGTCGTCTTCATGGGTATTGTCAGGTCGTGTGGAGCTTTGACTCCCCTAAATTTGAGGTTACTCGATGCCACGTAGGATCCTAGTATAGCCGCCTCTAGTCTCACCGCCGGGTTCTGTCTGGGCTGGGAAAACCACCATCTGACTGTGACCAGGACTATATGAGGAAATTGCGCATCGCTAAGCCTCCTGCAGAGAGAGGAAGGTACAGTATACGTTTCTCCACCCTGGGGGGATCCCAGCCCATACGAACAAAGTCATTATGCCCTTGAGGCGTTTGAAAAAGGCTCTGAGAATATGCAAAGGGGTATTACGGAAAAAGTATAAGAATTTCGGGAGATATACCATTTTCAGAAGATTGACTCTACCAACTGGGGTCAGTTGGGACAAGAGAGGCTGGACATTCTGTTCTATGAATGTTTCTGTCATGCTAGTGATTTTAACGCCCAAATATGTAAATTCATCCACCCATTTGAGAGGGGTACCCGTGTCTGATCTAGGGACGGAGGGGTGCAACAGGAACAGGACCGACTTGGCCCAATTTATGCAGATTCCCAAGTACCTTCCGAACTGATCAAATAGCTCCAGAGCCTTCACCAGTGAACCGGAGCCATCTGTAAGGTAAAGCAGGGTGTCATCCGCATAGGGACACCTTCTCCTCTATCGCGCCCACTGTTATTCCTCTTACCCTCCCCTCCGCTCGCAAGGCTATGGATAAGGGTTCTACTGCCAGCGCAAATAGTCCCGGTGATGGGGGGCACCCCTGGCGCGTACCCCGCCCCAGAGGAAAACTGTCCGAAAGACAGCCATTTGTGTGGACTCTGGCCCTCGGATTAGCATACAGCCCCCACAGCCACGTTATGAATCTGGGGTCAACTCCAAACCTGGAAAGAACCTCCCAGAGTTAGCCCCACTCGACCGAGTCAAAAGCTTTCTCCACATCAAGTGAGGCCACCACTCCCACCGATTCTGGATGGGCCCTGGCCATATGTGTAAAAAGTCTCCTAATATTAATGTCCGTGCCCCTCCCTGGCATGAACCCCGTTTGGTCCGGGTGCACCAGTGCTAGTATAACCGTGCTCAAACTGTTAGCCAGAACTTTGGCCAGCAGTTGCGCGTCAACATTTATCAATGAGATCAGGCGGTACGAGGAGCATAGAGAGGGGTCCTTCCGAGGCTTAGGAATTACAACCACCACCGCCTCACTCAAAGAGCTCGGGAGTTCCTCTGTTTTGTGCGCCTCCTGTAGCATGGCAAGTAGTCTGACCATTATGTCCTCAGCGTATTGTTTGTAGAATTCAACTGGTATGCCATCAGGGCCAGGAGTCTTCCCAGATTGGAGTGTTTTTAGGGCCTTCAACAGTTCTTCTACAGAAATAGGTGCGTCAAGCGTGTCATGGTACTTTGCGGTCAGGACCGGGATATCGATAGGTCTGTGCGTATGTCGCCTTACAGCTATTAAGGAGGCGGTAGAAGAAGACAAAGCCCCTATTAATTTCGTCAGGGGTGTGAAGAGGTGCACCATTTTGGTCCTGTATGTAAGACACACATATCCCTCCCACTTACTCCCATAACAGCCAGGCCAACAGTTTCCCCGATCTTTCACCCTGCTCAAAAATACGCTGGGACTGGGCTAGTGAGTGAGTGAGAGACGTGCACACTCTGAGTGAGAGAGGTGCACCGCCTCATCCGACACCCAGAACCTGGAAAGCCGCCACAACGTGGACTCTGGGTCTGAGGATAAGTCCATGGTCAGCAGCAGTGGTGCATGGTCAGATATGCCCCTAGGAAGTATCTTAATGTCTTTTGCCCTAGGGAGGGCAGCTCTCCCCACATAGGCCAAGTCTATCCTAGAGAAGGAATGGTGGGACGCAGATTGGCAGGTGTAGGCTGGGGTCTGAGGGTGCCTCCATCACCATACATCTGTCAGTCCGTACGTCTCCGTCAACTCCACCAGTCCAGGGTGTAATTTGCCACTCGCGGACAATCTGTCCATGGTGGGGTCCGGAACCAGGTTAAAATCCCCCAAGATAATAATACTGTCATTAGCAATATCAGCAATTTTTGAGGTAAGCTGAGTTAGAAGAGTCAGTGATGCGGGTGGAGGCAAGTAGAGGCCTGCTATGACCCACCTCATTGATCCTACCTGAGCGTGAATTAATACATATCTGCCCTCCGAGTCCAGCACCAGAACCAGAAGCCGGAAGGGGATATATTTGTGCACTAATATGCTGACACCCTCATGAAATTGGAGTATGTGGAGTGGTAGTGATGACCGATTCAGGGCTTTTTAAAGGGATATAGTTCTACCGCCCACTAGGTTGGTCTCTTGTAAAATGCATATGTGTGGGTTGTGGGCCTTGATGAACTGGAACACCAGGGACCTCTTAACCGGTGAGTTCAACCCCCTGGTGTTCCAGGAAAAAACGTAAAGGGACGGCATCTTCAAATTGTTGTGCGTGGATATATGGAGTAAACGTGTGTGACCCTTTGGGTTTAGCTAGACTCGAAGGAGGCAATGAAGGCAGAAATTCAGCGCTGACACTTGTAATACATTAGCAGGAATTAGCAATGTGACTGATAATCATAACTAAACATTAAGCAAAAACCACATAACTTCCCCAATGGGGTAACGATCCCCACCCCCCTCCCCACCCAACCCTCTAAAACTGAGGCATCTATCCAACCCTAACAAAATCAGCTCACCGGCTGCAAAAGGGAGGTCCTGTGCAAGTGGCGAACCCCACCCCCCGGACTGAAACTGGGGGGGTCAGTGATAACTGCCGAGGCATCCGCCATTGTATGAAAAATGACTGGTGTGACCCTGGGGTCTGACGAAAGGAAAAATAAAAAAAAATGCAGAACAAACAGTTGTCTCAGCGTTCGTGGAGAAATTGAAAGATCCTTCGGTGCATAAATCTAACCAATATGATCCCCGCAGACCTGAGTGGGAAGTGTAACGATATCAAGTACGGGACATGACAAGCTGTAGCTAGCTGCCATCTTGTGTGGAAGAAGCCATGACAGTTTTGCTAACCATGTAACCTCACAGAGAATTCTGAACTCCGTCTTCCCCACCTTAGGAATTCAAAGCTTTTTAAGTTCAACAGAAAAGGTTATCTCAACAGAGAAAACAGAGCAGGCTAAGTCCGTAGGAAAACATTTGTTGTAAGGGCAGTGTTCAGGCCTGTCGTAAAACTGTCACCCTCCCCGTTCAGAGCCCTAACAGACCTCGGTCGTAAAGTTTTTGAATACACCTCATAAGAATAAGTATGAACTTTCAGCATGTTTCATAACTTCTGACTTAGTAATAGCACAGACATAATCTGGACATATTTAGCTTCCTCAGATAATATGGAACGTTTCAAGTCCAGACACCCCTATGTCAGGTCATATGGGAAACCCCTGGGACCACTTATTCCTCCAAAGCAGGCTATACGGTATAGAGATGGCATGTTTAGACTTGTTTTGAAGGAAATCTCAAGTTGCATAATAATATGGATATTTGGAGTCTGTCAACACTACAGATGCAGATATATGAATATGTATTAAAGAAATCTACCTGGGACATGGTCATGAGTGTAGACACCTCCCAGCAACCAACCCCTAAAACCAGCTGGCCAGATGATTGGTTACTGGTCGCTGTCAACACCCCCTTTGATTTGACAGAAAAGAGGAGATGCCAAGACAATGGTCAGTTCTCCTTTTACCATCCAAGAAGAAACATCTGCCAAGTCGAGAACCGATTACCTAGCTCATCGATTGAACTCTGATCAACCCTCGGACATTAATTGCAAGTATCCTTCCTTCCCAATTCTACCTTATTGCTTTGTGGCTGTATATTGTCTTTATTTTTTGAAACATCTTTTTTCTGTAAATATTTTATTTGCATCAACTTTGACCTTTTCATAATAAACCCTTATGTTGAAAAGTGTTAACCTTGTCTCTAAAGCTCTTAATGCAAGCTATAAACGAACCTGCCTCTTGAAGGGCGCTACTGTTGTAGAGTAAGACTCTGAGCAGACCTGTCTGTAGTGGCAGTGTGTGTGGCAGACGCTTATTCTAAAATTATAATTGGTATTGCTGAAATTACGAGTCTCCCCCGGCTCAGTGTTTTAAACGGGGGTGGTGGCAGTTAAAGGGTTAATTGTGTAATTAGCCCAGTGACAATCACTCTCAGGCTGCTCGCACCTAGATTGTGGTCCCGCAAGCTGGAAAATCTTTGTGCTGGGCGCAGCTGGGAGTGGCATTGTTACGTAAGTGACAGCGGGGTGTGAGGTTGGCCGGTCCTTTGTCGCGAGTTAGCGAGGAGGGCAGGGATCTGACACCCGCGTTCGTCACATATTGGCTGGCAGCGTAGCGGGATAGTTTCGCATTAAGAGCATTCAGTGCATTGTTAGGAATTAGCTCTGCACTGAAGGATTGTAACCTTTGTGGAAACAGTCCTTAGAGACAAGCTGGTGCATATTTTTTGATTTTGATTTTTTCAAGAGAGACATACAGCAACAACTCTTTCCTACACCTTCTTCCTATCTCTTCTTTCTGTTCTATCTCTTCTGCTTGCAAAATGTCTGGGTTATCAGCATATAAAAAGATGAGCAAGAATGAACTGACTGTTGAGTGCACAGAAAGAGGAATTGACGTTGGTGGCAAAAATCGTGAAGGCTTGATACATGCCTTACAGGAGTTTGATATCCGTGCACACCAGAACCTGGGGGAAACTGGACCAGAAAGGGTTTCCACTACTCCAGAGCCCAGTGGTTCAGAGGCAGCCTCACCAGATGGGCAAGCAGAGACTGACACTGGAATACCACGGATTGTTACCTCCAAGCCACCACAAGAGCAGGCTAGCATCAGATTGCCTGAAACCATCATAGACTCTCTTCAAATGCAAGAAACTCTACAAAACCTCAGGGAGACGGATCCTGTGGTGTACCTGCAGTTTCTGGAACGCCAGGCTGAGCGAGAAGAGCGCAGGGCTGAGCGAGAGGCGGCAGAACGCCAGGCTGAGAGGGAGGCTGATCGTCGGCACGAATTGGAGATGGCTAGGCTCCAGCAGCAGCGACAGGCTCAGAACCTCGGATCCCTAGAGCACAGGGATGCCTCTCTGCCAGTGATCCCAGCAGCCAAATTTCCAGTTATGGAAAAGGACAGTGACATTGACGTGTATCTACTGTCGTTTGAAAAAACTTGCCGTCAGTACCATCTGCCCCCAGCACAATGGGCCCGGTACCTGACACCAGGGCTACGAGGCAAGGCCCTGGATGCTTATGTCGAACTGTCAGAAGAACAGTGCGACGATTATGCGGCCCTAAAAGCTGCAATCATCCAAAAGTTTCAGCTAACCCCGGAAGTGTACCGGAAGCGTTTTAGGTCCTTGCAAAAGGGGCCTGGGGACTCATACATGGATGTGGTAGGTCGCTTACGCACCACATTCCGGCAGTGGACTAAAGGCTTGGAAGCCAATTCTTTTGAATCCCTGGAAGATCTTATGATTGCAGATCAACTTTTGCACATCTGTCCTACAGACGTCAGACAGTTTGTGCTGGAGCGAAAGCCAGCCTCTGCCAAAGCAGCAGCAGAACTGGCAGATACCTATATCCACTCTCGGGTATCTGACCATCGCAAGGCTCCTCTGAATGGCTGGAAAGGAGGGAAATCGCACATGGCAACCCCTCCTCTGCCTACCAAACAAGTTCCTCAGCAGCCGGAACCTGCAACTCCTGGAGCCAAGGCCTTCCTAACTGACAAACGCAAATGCTACAACTGTGGGGGAGCCGGACATCTCAGGGCGCAGTGCCCTGAGCAGAAGAAGACGATATCACCTGGCCATCCGGCTAGCAAACCTTCCGCTGTGCTGCTCGTCAGTGGGAAACCTCCCGGAACCAATGCCAACTTGCAGCCAGTCATCGTAGGCCACCGGACTGTAACAGGCTTTCGTGACACCGGAGCCGAAGTCACATTGGTCAGACCAGAGGTTATAGAAGAAACAGACATCATCCCAGAGAAGTTCCTTACCCTCACCGGAGTTGGGGGAACCCGTTCCTGTGTACCCCGTGCCTATGTTTTTATTGATTGGGGTGCCGGAAGTGGGATGAGAGAGGTGGGTGTCTCGGAGGAGATCCCCACTGCAGTGTTGTTGGGTTCTGATTTAGGTACCCTTGTTTCATACTATGCCCCTGCTAAAAGCACCCCAGATGCTCCCACGGATCTCTCTGGACCTCCCAAGGTACTGTTTACAGATGTTGGGGTAATATCTGGGCAACCTGTAGATGGACAGAGGGAAGGGGAGGGTGGAGTGGAAGTGCAAGGTCCTCCTTCTTCAGAGACAGGAGAGAAGGCCCCCTTGCTAGTGAAGGTAACTGATGTATGTTCCAATGATGCTGAACGGATAAAGGTTAAATGTGATGATGATGATGATGATAATGATGATGATGCCTTGCCAGTATTGGTGGTCACTCGCAGTGCTGCAAAGGCAGCCGAGGTGCAGGCCCTGGTCGCAGAACAGCAGGAGGAGGTCTCTGGGCCCTCTCCCTGTTCTGACCCAGTGGACTCCACCTCTGTTGAGCCTCAGCAGCTGTCCATGTTTGCCACAGGACTGCTGGCTGGGACCTGTTGTTCCGCCTTTGAAACAGCACTGCAGACAGATCAAACACTAGCACAGCTCAGGAGTCTAGCTGATCGCCCCCCTGCAGAGAATGACAAACAAAAGGTCTATTGGGACAAAGGTAAACTGTACAGAGAAAATATGCCTGCAGAGGGGAATGAGGCTGACCTAGGTAGCAGGCAGCTGGTTGTACCCAGTCAATTTAGGGGACAGCTGCTAAAAGTGGCTCATGAAATTCCCCTCGCAGGGCACTTGGGGATCACTAAGACCCGAGGGCGGTTGATACATAACTTTTATTGGCCTACAATGCTCGCTGACATAGCTGACTACTGTCGGTCCTGTGTTACCTGCCAGCGAGTTGGCAAGGCAGGGGATGTACACAGGGCTCCGCTAAAACCTTTGCCTGTGATTGACGAACCTTTTAAGAGGGTGGCAGTGGATATCATTGGGCCTTTGGCCATCCCTAGCAGTTCAGGCAAACGTTTTATCCTTACAGTTGTCGACTATGCCACGCGTTATCCAGAGGCGGTGGCTCTCTCCTGCGTCCGGGCAGACAAGGTCGCTGATGCTCTGCTGGGAATCTTCACAAGAGTGGGATTCCCGGCTGAGCTCATCAGCGATCAAGGCCCTCAGTTTGTGTCCGACTTGATGCAGGCTCTCTGTCGGAAAATACAGATGACGCATATCATGGCCAGTCCTTATCACCCACAAACGAACGGTTTGTGCGAGCGTTTCAATGGAACCTTGAAACAAATGTTGTGCACCTTTGTGCACTCCCAGGGTAAGGACTGGGAACGATATCTGCCTCATCTGCTGTTTGCTTACAGAGAGGTGCCTCAGGAGTCCACAGGCTTTTCGCCATTTGAACTTTTGTACGGACGGAGGGTAAGAGGACCCCTGGACCTAATCCGTGAGAACTGGGAGGGCAAGATTGCCGACTCAAAGGTCTCTGTTGTGGATTATGTCCTAAAATTCAGAGATAAAATGGAGACGCTGGTGGAAATTGTGCGGGAGAACATGACCCAGGCCCAGACTAGGCAGAAAGAGTGGTATGACCGTAATGCTAGGGAGCGGACCTATGACATTGGTCAGAAGGTGTATGTTCTGCTTCCCCTGCGGCAGAACAAACTCCAAGCAGCATGGGAAGGCCCGTACACCATCACCCAGCGTCTGAATGATGTCACCTACTTGGTCAGGTTGGGAGAAGGGCGTAGACGGCAGAAGGCCATTCATGTTAACATGATCAAAGCCCATCATGAGCGCACGGCCTATGTCATGCCGGTCTGCAGCAGGCCAGAGCCCGAGGAGGCTGATCCACTTCTGGACCTGCTAGCAGACACCAGGGAGGTAGACTCAGAACTCCTGATAAACTCCAATCTTACCCCCACCCAGGTACCTGGACTGAAGCGAGTGCTGGCAGTACATGGTAGCAGGTTTACGGGAAAACCTGGGAGGACACACCTCACTGTCCACCAGGTGGACACCGGGGCACATCCCCCCATTAAACAGTCGGCCTATCGCGTCTCCCTGGAGGTGCTGGCCGACATGAAAAGGGAGGTGGAGGAAATGCTGCAGCTTGGGGTGATTCAGAAGTCCCACAGTGCCTGGGCGTCCCCAGTAGTCTTGGTCCCCAAAAAGGACCAGACGATCAGGTTCTGTGTGGACTACCGGAAGCTGAATGCCATCACTACTGCAGATGCCTACCCCATGCCCCGGATTGATGAGTTGTTAGATAGGCTGGCGGCCGCCCGTTATATAACAATCATGGATCTGAGCAGGGGGTACTGGCAAATTCCTCTGGCCCCTGAGGCTCGGGAAAAGTCGGCCTTCATCACCCCATTCGGATTGTTCGAGTTTACCGTCATGCCGTTTGGGATGAAGAATGCCCCAGCCACCTTCCAGAGAGTCATGAATGACTTACTGGAGGGGCTGGAAACCTTTGCCGTAGCCTACCTGGATGACATCGCCGTGTTCAGCCCTACCTGGGAAGAACACCTGGTGCACCTGTCACAGGTCCTGGACCAACTGATGGCTGCCAATCTGACTGTAAAACCCAGTAAGTGTCAGATTGGCATGACTGATGTGCAGTACTTGGGACACCAGGTAGGAGGAGGTACCCTGAAACCTGAGACAGGGAAGGTTGAGGCCATCCTGGCCTGGCCTACCCCTCAAACCAAAAAGCAGGTTATGTCTTTCTTGGGGACCGCTGGCTACTATAGGAAATTTGTATGTAACTATAGTAGCCTGGCCAAACCTCTGACTGACCTAACCAAAAAGAAACTGCCCAAGGTGGTGTCTTGGACACCAGAATGTGAGCAGGCATTTCAGGCCTTGAAGGGGGCGCTGGCCAGCGCACCTGTGCTGCAGGCTCCAGACTTCACCCGCCGTTTCCTTGTGCAGACGGATGCCTCTGCCTTTGGATTGGGTGCAGTCCTGAGCCAGGTGGACGAGGCCGGAGAGGAGCATCCCATCCTCTACCTGAGCAGGAAGCTGCTTCCCAGGGAAGTAGCATATGCCACGATCGAAAAGGAGTGTCTTGCGATCATGTGGGCTCTCCAGAAGTTACAAACGTACCTTTATGGACGGCACTTCACTGTGATCACGGATCACAATCCCTTGAGCTGGCTAAATCGTGTTTCTGGGGAGAATGGCAAACTACTTCGGTGGAGCCTAATTCTTCAGCAATACGATTTCACCATCCAGCATAAGAAAGGCAGCGCCCATGGCAATGCTGATGGGCTGTCACGACAAGCCGAGCCCGCAGGAGTCGGTTGCGTCAGGAGGGAAATTGTAGTTCCCTCCCATGCAACCACCTAAGGGGGGAGGTGTAACGATATCAAGTACGGGACATGACAAGCTGTAGCTAGCTGCCATCTTGTGTGGAAGAAGCCATGACAGTTTTGCTAACCATGTAACCTCACAGAGAATTCTGAACTCCGTCTTCCCCACCTTAGGAATTCAAAGCTTTTTAAGTTCAACAGAAAAGGTTATCTCAACAGAGAAAACAGAGCAGGCTAAGTCCGTAGGAAAACATTTGTTGTAAGGGCAGTGTTCAGGCCTGTCGTAAAACTGTCACCCTCCCCGTTCAGAGCCCTAACAGACCTCGGTCGTAAAGTTTCTGAATACACCTCATAAGAATAAGTATGAACTTTCAGCATGTTTCATAACTTCTGACTTAGTAATAGCACAGACATAATCTGGACATATTTAGCTTCCTCAGATAATATGGAACGTTTCAAGTCCAGACACCCCTATGTCAGGTCATATGGGAAACCCCTGGGACCACTTATTCCTCCAAAGCAGGCTATACGGTATAGAGATGGCATGTTTAGACTTGTTTTGAAGGAAATCTCAAGTTGCATAATAATATGGATATTTGGAGTCTGTCAACACTACAGATGCAGATATATGAATATGTATTAAAGAAATCTACCTGGGACATGGTCATGAGTGTAGACACCTCCCAGCAACCAACCCCTAAAACCAGCTGGCCAGATGATTGGTTACTGGTCGCTGTCAACACCCCCTTTGATTTGACAGAAAAGAGGAGATGCCAAGACAATGGTCAGTTCTCCTTTTACCATCCAAGAAGAAACATCTGCCAAGTCGAGAACCGATTACCTAGCTCATCGATTGAACTCTGATCAACCCTCGGACATTAATTGCAAGTATCCTTCCTTCCCAATTCTACCTTATTGCTTTGTGGCTGTATATTGTCTTTATTTTTTGAAACATCTTTTTTCTGTAAATATTTTATTTGCATCAACTTTGACCTTTTCATAATAAACCCTTATGTTGAAAAGTGTTAACCTTGTCTCTAAAGCTCTTAATGCAAGCTATAAACGAACCTGCCTCTTGAAGGGCGCTACTGTTGTAGAGTAAGACTCTGAGCAGACCTGTCTGTAGTGGCAGTGTGTGTGGCAGACGCTTATTCTAAAATTATAATTGGTATTGCTGAAATTACGAGTCTCCCCCGGCTCAGTGTTTTAAACGGGGGTGGTGGCAGTTAAAGGGTTAATTGTGTAATTAGCCCAGTGACAATCACTCTCAGGCTGCTCGCACCTAGATTGTGGTCCCGCAAGCTGGAAAATCTTTGTGCTGGGCGCAGCTGGGAGTGGCATTGTTACGTAAGTGACAGCGGGGTGTGAGGTTGGCCGGTCCTTTGTCGCGAGTTAGCGAGGAGGGCAGGGATCTGACACCCGCGTTCGTCACAGGAAGGAGTATCAATTAGAGGTTGCATAGGATAAGCAGGTCTTAGGGGATCTCCTGGCTTAAAACATGCCAGGGGCACTATCTTGTTTCCACACTAGAGGGGGTGAGAATACCCCCGTCCCTCCAGTGTGTGTGGACCCGGTATTATGAACTTGGTACAACAAGTGCAACTGTAGTCTTCCTCCAAGTAAGGATCACTTCCACTGGGGCCATGCTGGGAAAAGGGTGCCTTGCCTGGGCCCAGACAGGCATCGTTTTCAGGATTATGGCAAATAGGCAAGTGCCATGCCCTGTTCATCCATCTCTGGGTAATGAATCGAGCCAAGCAGAGGCCTCCCTGTGAGAGGTGAAGAAGCGAGTTGTCTCACTATCTTGGACTCTCAGTCGGCAGGGAAGAGGACACTGTAGCAGATACTGCCCTCATGGCTGCTTTGATGTGGTCAAACGACTTTCTGAATAATCAGGGAAGATCATCAACTTATTATTTTGATAACGCAGGTCTCTTAGCCCTCTGGATGCCCTGCGGATCTCATCTCTGTCTCTGAAATTTAGGAGGCGTATGATAAATGTTCGTGGCGGGCTCCCAGTTTGGGGGGAATTCTGTGCGCCCTTTCCACCATTTATTGAGGGGACAACCACACATCTGGAAGTAAGTTGCGCAACATGTCTTCCACAAAACACGTAGGATTTGCACCCTCAGAGCCCTCCGCCAGACCCACTATGCGGAGATTATTACGTCTATTTCTATTCTCTGCATCTTCTGCTCTATATTCCAGGGCCTTTATTTTTGTCTGTAGTGTGTGCAGAGCCGCACGATGTTCAACGACTGTGTCCTCAGTATTGCTAACTCTCTGCTCAGTTTCTGCCACTCTGGTTCTAAGTTTGTCCATGTCCTGCCTCAAGAGCCCTACATCCATCTGTACTGCTTCAATCTTGGCTGTGAGGGTAGACTGGCATGTGGTTATAGCTGCCATCACCTCTGCTAACCAAGGGGGTCTGGCCTCATCTGACTCCATGGGGCTGGTCTGTGAAGCTCTGTGGAGGCTGCGGGTGTCCCTGTTACCTCCTATGGGTCTGTATGTGGCTGGGGACTCCCCTGTGGGGGGTGGGAATTTTAGTTTTTTCCCCTTACCAGCTGCCATCCCTGTCCCCCCTGCAAGGCCTCATGCAGGCAGGGAGCGCCGCGGAGCTCCATGTGGAGATGGCGGAGCGAGTCAAACGGCTCCGTACGCAGTGGATTCCTGGCGGGTCCGGTACCATCGGGTGCTGCCTCGGATTGCCCGTGGTTTGAGCCTGGTCTGCGGGTGCTCGGGAGGGTGGAAAGGCACCTGGGATCCAGATTAATGCTGGTGGATGGCGGAGCTCCATGAAAGGCAGCCGCTCACTTCGCCATCTTGGACACACCCCCCAGAACAATTTCTGTATAGAGGCCCAGAGGTCTTTTAAGCACATGTTAATGCCAGGAGGCGGCTTTGCAATCACAGTGATCACATGATTGGGAGCCTGTCCCATTGACTCCCAATTGCAAACAATGACTAGGAGCTGTCAGTTACACAGAACCTCAGAGCTGCATGGACACATACTGTACATGTGACAATTAGGCATAAAAGTCCAACCGCCGTGCTGCTGCATATATGCATTTTGATGGCGGGATAAAGTTAAAAGGAAGGTAAAAAATAACTGAATAGAAAAACTGAATGTAGATGCCACATTTAAGGACTGCTGAAATATGTTTGTCATTATTATTATTATACAGGATTTGGCCAACAGTTTGCACTGTGCTTTACAGCATGAGGGCAGACAGTACACTTACAATACAGGAGGGATCAGAGGGCCCTGCTCGTTAGAACTTACACTCTAGAAGGGAGGGTCAAGTGGAAACAAAAGGTAATAACTGTGGGGGGTGTGCTGATGGAGAAAATGAAAAAACAGTTGTTAGGTGTGGGTAGGGTAGGCTTCTCTGAAGAGAAGGGTTTTCAGTGATCGTCTAAAAGCTAATAGAGTAAGAGATAAGCGGACAGATTGAGGTAGGGCATTCCATAGGATTGGAGAAGCTTTGGAAAAGTCCTGGAGGCGAGCATGAGAGGAGGTGACGAGGGAGCTAGAGAGCATGAGGTCTTGAGAGGAACGAAGAGAACGAGTAGGTTGGTATTTAGAGACTAGGCTAGTGATGTAGCTGGGGGCTAAACTGAGGATGGATTAGTACGTAGTTGTTAGTATTTTGAACTGAATTCTTTGGCCGAGCGGAAGCCAGTGGAGGGATTGACAGAGAGGGGTAGCCGACACAGAGCGATTGGTAAGGTGGATGAGTCTGGCAGCAGCATTCATGATGGATTGAAGAGGTGATAGACTATGTAGAGGTAAGCCAATGAGAAGGGAGTTGCAGTAGTCGAGGCGAGAGATAACCAGCGAGTGAATTAAGAGCTTTGTGGTGTCATTGGTTAGAAAAGGGCGTATTTTGGAGATGTTGCAGAGGTTGAGGTGGCAGGATTTGGACAATGATTGGATGTGGTGCTTAAAGGAGAGTTCAGAGTCCAGGACTACACCTAGAACTTTGGCATGTGGGGATGGGCTTATAGTTGTGCCATTGTTATTCTTGGGTTTCTATTTTATTCTTTATGTATGGATGCTGCACACTTCCACTTCTCTTATCCTGTATGCTAGGTGTAATTCTCTGTATCTGTTCTTATTCTGTATATTTGGACACTACACAGTATCACGTCTCTTGTCTTGTATTATGGATGTAATCCTCAATATCTGGTCTTGTGCCGTATGTATGAACACAGTACTACTTCTCTGGCCCTGTATGTTAGATGTAATTCTCAATATCTGGTCTTGTTCTGTATGTATGGTCAATGTATAGGCACTCATCTTGTTCTGTATGTGGCGTATAATTCTCAGTATCACTTCTAGTTCTGTATGAATGGACACCGCTCATTACTGTTTCTCTTGTCCTGTATGAAGCATGTAATTCTCAATATCTGTTCATATTCTGTATATATGGACACTGCATAGCGTCACTTCTTTTGTATCTTGGAAGTGATCTTATTTACTTTGGGGGAAGAATTAAGCATTAGTGCTTAGTGGGGGAGGGGGAGAAAAATGCACTGGTGCTCAGTAGAGGGGGAAGAGGTGATAAATCATTGGTAATCATCGGTGTTCAGGGGGTGGGTCGGTGATAAGTGTTTGGTGAGGATTGGAAGGGGGAATGACACATGTCAGGCCCTCCTTCCCCTGAATTCCTTAAATGGAGTATGAAGCACCCTGATATATATATATATATATATATATATATATATATATATATATATATATATATATATATGGCTTCAGAACAATGGGGTTGTTAATCTTCCCTAGGTGAGAATGGTGGTCAGGGAGGGTGGACAAAAATAGAAAAAAAGTACAGTACACATTTTGTCATGTTACAATCAAAAATGTAAATGTATTTTATATGATACATTAACACAAAGTGGCACATAATTGTGAAGTGAAAGGAAAATCTAGTGGAACCAATTACCTTCAGAAGTCACCTAATTAGTAAATAAACTCCACCTGTGTGTAATTTAATCTCAGCATAAATACAGCTGTTCTATGAAGCCCTCAGAAGTTTGTTAGAGAACCTTAGTGAACAAACAGCATCATGAAAGCCAAGGAATACATCTGGTCAGGGATAAAGTTGTGGAGAAGTTTAAAGCAGGGTTAGGTTATAAAAAAATATCCCAGGCTTTGAACATCTCGCGGAGCACTTTTCAATCCATCATCCAAAAATGGAAAGAGTATGGCACAACTGCAAACCTACCAAGACATGGCCGTCCACCTAAACTGACAGGCCGGGCAAGGAGAGCATCAACTCTGAAAAGCAGCCAAGAGACCCATGGTAACTCTGGAGGAGCTGCAGAGATCCACAGCTCAGGTGGGAGAATCTGTCTACAGGACAACTATTAGTCGTGCACTCTACAAAACTGGCCTTTATGGAAGAGTGGCAAGAAGAAAGCCATGTTGAAAGAAAGCCATAAGAAGTCCTGTTTGCAGTTTGCCAGAAGCCATGTGGGGGATACAGCAAACATGTAGAAGAAGATGCTCTGGTCAGATGAGACTAAAATGTAACTTTTTGGCCTAAAAGCAAAACGCTATGTGTGGCGGAAAACTAACACTGCACATCACCCAGAACACACCATCCCCACCGTGAAACATGGTGGTGGTAGCATTATGTTGTGGGAATGCTTTTCTTTAGCAGGGACGGCAAAGATGGACAGAGTTGATGGGAAGATGGATGGAGCCAAATACTGGGCAATCTTAGAAGAAAACCTGTTAAGAATCTGCAAAAGACTTGAGATTGGGGCGGAGGTTCACCTTCCAGCAGGACAATGACCCTAAACATACAGCCAGAGCTACAATGTAATGGTTTAGATCAAAGCATATTCAGGTGTTAGAATGGCCCAGTCAAAGTCCAGACCTAAATCCAATTGAGAATCTGTGGCAAGACTTGAAAATTGCTGTTCACAGACGCTCTCCATCCAATCTGACAGAGCTTAAGCAATTTTCCAAAGAAGAATGGGCAAAAATGACAGTCTCTAGATGTGCAAAGCTGGTAGAGACATACCCAAAAAGACTTGCAGCTGAAAAATGCACGCCACACTTTTCAGAAATGTATTTGTAAAAAAATTTGAAAACCATTTATCATTTTCCTTTCACTTCACAATTATGTGCTATTTTGTGTTGGTGTATCACAAAAAATTAAAATACATTTAAGTTTTTAGTTGTAACATGACAAAATGTGGAAAATTTCAAAGGGTATGAATATGAGTGGGAGGTGCACAAAATGCCCAGTGCATGCAATTGGTAAAGGTTTGCTTTAAGCAAATCTGTACAGAGTACAGATTTAATTTTAACAAGACTTAAAATAGAACTAAACTAATCGATTTATCCATTTCCCAAAACATGTTACATGCAAGGCATGCTGTGAATAATAACTGTCACAGTTGCTCAACCAAACTGTTAAGCCTTGAAATAGCTAGTCTCATAAGTGATCACATGTGCAGCACCATGGCAACTGCATATCAAGCAAAGGTAAGATGGCAGCTTTTTGGCTGCAAAGGAGAGAAGGGTTTAGTTCTGCTTTAACTGTTTCGGCCAAGATCAACCAAAAAGATTAAAGCTTTCTGAATCCAACTATCATTCTCTAGCGCAGGTCGGAAGCTGAATGGTGCCTACAGCACAGTAAGGCTGGCCATACATGGTCGAATTTCGAAAGAATTTTCTTTTGAAAATCAGAAAATGTGTGCGTTTTGTGATCCGATGGTGCCACCATTGTTTTCGAAATTCGGCCAACCAAGCCTTCAATTTCACCTCATGTTGCTACAGAAAAGAATTTTCGTGGCCGGGAATCTTCTTTTCTTTCCGGGAATCTTCTTTTCTTGCACATGCGCATTTCTTTTTCGATTACATTTCTCGCACGATTCTCCCATCATTGATTAGAAAATCATTCATTTTTCAAAAATTTTCAACATGTCCGATTACTCTAATTTGATTGCCGCACAAAAATCGGCTGTTGCTGCAGCCCACTAATGGTGCGAAATACAAACGAAAATTCTTAGATAAGATTTTCCAAAGAAAATTCTTTTGAAATTCGACCCACGTATGGCCTGCCTTAGGTAGGTTTTATTTGGGACCTGTTGATAAATAAGTCTCAAAGGGGGAATTCATAAAGGGTGTCAGAGACAAAATTTTCAATGTTTGCACAAGATTCATGAATTAATATTATACAGGATTTATAAAGCACCAACAGTCTGTGCAATGCTTTACAATATAAATGGAGACAGTATGGTTAAACTAGAATGCAAGAGGGTTAGAAGGGCCCTGCTCATAGAAGCTCACAATCTAATAGGGTGGGGCAAGTGGTACAGAAGGTAATAACTGAGGGATACGTTGATGGAAGAATTAGAATTTCATTAGTTATGTGGAAGCAGGATAGGCTTCCCTGAATAGAGGAGTTTTCTGGGATAGTCTAAAAGTGAGCAAAGGCCACAATTGCTCCTGGTGAGTGGTTATCAACCACGAAACGCGTCGAGCTACGGATGCTATACCCATGCATCCTTTACTCACAGTCACATCCAGATACGTGCAACATTTGCCTATCCATGGCCAGACTAGATACCTACTTTTTGTCCTGATATTTCATGTTTTTTAAGTCACTTACATTTAACCATCATGGTATATTGTGCCTTGCATGTATATATGTGTATATATATATATATATGAATTGATTTTATATGTTTATATGAAATGCATTACAAGACTCATAGTGTTGTGTGTCCTGTTTATATTTATTCATATGTAATAAATTGGATACGAATAATTATTTATTTTATTGTGCATGCTTCATTCAAAGTCCCAACCCTTTATTCAGTTTCTCAAAAGTGAGCAAAGTAGGAGGTAGCTGTATAGATTGAGGTACAGGTTTCCAGAGGATGGAAGAAGCTCTCTAAAAAAGTCCCGAAAACAAACATGGGAGGAGGAGACAAGGGAATTAGAGAGCAGGAGGTCTTGGGAGGAGCGGAGAGGACAGTATGGGTACTTTATGGAGACAAGACTGGTGATGTAGCTTGGGACAGGGTTGCAAATGGCTTGTAATTTGGAAATCAGAAGCCAATGGAGGGATTGGCAGAGAGGTGTGCTGGACACTGATTGATTGGTAAGGTAGACAAGTCTGACAGCAGCATTCACGATAGACTTAAAGGAGAATAGCCTGTGTAGAGGTAGGCCTATGAGAAGGGAGTTGCAATAGTTAAGGCGAGAGGTAACAAGGGAATGATAGAGTAGCTTGGTGGTTTCATTTGTTAAAAAGGGGCATATTTTATATAAAATGAAAGCTAAGGATTGATCGTGTTGTCCTTTCCTCAGGACACAGTTTGTTCCCAGATGGGGCGTATAGGGGCGTATGGAGGCGTTGGACAATTCTCTTCACCCAATGTTCAGCATATAAACCTTGTTTCACGGTTCACCTATACTGATTATGTTGTTATCTGTATTTACACATGTAGTACTAATTACTATGTTTTGTTATATGGCAGTCAATGCACATTTTCCTTGTACCATTGATAATTCTGAATAAAAATGATTGAACTAAAAAGGGGCATATTTTTGAGATGTTACAGAGGTGAAGTCAACAAGACTTGGACAGTGATTGGACTTTGGGCTAAAAGGGGAGGTCAGAGTCCAGGACTATACTGAGTACCCTGGCATGAGGGAGGATCTGATTTGTACAATTGATGGAAAAGCCAGGTAAAAGGGCATGGACAAGGGAGCAATATTACAAGCTAGGTTTTAGAATAATTTAGTTTAAGGAAGTGGTGTGACATCTGTACTGATATGTGGGTTAATAATAATAATAAGAGGAGACTGAAGGAGTGAAGTAAGGAGTAGAGAGGCTTGGTCAGAGTATTCATACTGGACACTCCCTTTCCAGCCACTTAGTCTATCACACAGTCAGGCACATACCTGGGAAGTTTTGTACTGGGGTGGGCAGAGTCTGATAGACAGAAAGACTAGTTTCCCGTCAGGTCTGCCTACCTTTGATTGACAGCACATGGCAGATCCATAACTGCTATTCAGTCCAATAGCAGATTTCAAATCCGTCCACTGCCATACGCTGTCAATCAAAAGCAAGGTGGACTTGATGGGGAACTAGGTTTTTCAAATATCCACAGGCTTCGCCCACCCAACAGGTGCTGCAGCCATGAGACTAGTTCTCTAATAGGTCCACCTCTAATGTGAGTTTTAATTTGCCAAATATGGGCATTGCCATATTTGGGTAATGACATCTCCAGTACTCCACCCTTTTGTTTACATTTAGCTTTCAGCCAAGGAATCTCCCGGTGACAGCTAAACGGGGTCTGGGATGAAACCCTGTGCAGGATGCACATTCATGACAGCTTTCAAGTACAGAAATCCCCCCTCTGAGCACTGGCAGCCCGCTATATCCTAGCTCAGAGCTGGTCCTAATTACTGCCAGTTTCCTAATCCGCAAACTGGCAGTAATTGTTTAGGAATCTTTTTCTGCCATAGCGACAGGCTCTTAAAGTGACAATAGTAAAAACAACTTGAATTTGTTGCCTGTGTCAGTAATGTTACCGAAACCGGCTGGAATGCTTGCCTGAAACAGATGCAGGTAGTTATAAAGGGACCTTCCGTCAGATACAGTGAGGAAAAAAAGATTTGATCCCCTGCTGATTTTGTACGTTTGCCCACTGACAAAGAAATGATCAGTCTATAATTTTAGTGGTAGGTTTATTTTAACAGTGAGAGACAGAATAACAACTAAAATATCCAGAAAAACGCATTTAAAAAAGTTATACATTTGTTTGAATTTTAATGAGTGAAATAAGTATTTGACCCCTTCTCAAAACATGACTTAGTACTTGGTGGCAAAACCCTTGTTGGCAATCACAGAGGTAAGAAGGTTCTTGTAGTTGGCCACCGGGTTTGCACACATCTCAGGAGGGATTTTGTTCCACTCCTCTTTGCAGATCCTCTCCAAGTCAGCTCTCTCCACGTATTTTCTATGGGATTAAGGTCTGGAGACTTGGTAGGCCACTCCAGGACCTTAATGTGCTTCTTCTTGAGCCACTCCTTTGTTGCCTTGGCCTTGTGTTTTGGGTCATTGTCATACTGGAATACCCATTCACGACCCATTTTCAATGCCCTGGCTGAGGGGAGGAGATTCTCACCCAAGATTTGATGGTACATGGCCCTGTCCATCGTCCCTTTGATGTGGTGAAGTTGTCCTGTCCCCTTAGCAGAAAAACACCCCCGAAACATAATGTTTCCACCTCCATGTTTAAGGGTGGGATGGAGTTTTTGGGGTCATAGGCAGCATTTCTCCTCCTCTAAACACGGCGAGTTGAGTTGATGTCAAAGAGCTTGATTTTGGTCTCATCTGACCACAACACTTTTACCCAGTTCTCCTGTGAATCATTCAGATGTTCATTAGCAAACTTCCGATGGGCCTGTACATGTGCTTTTTTTGAGCAGGGGGACCTTGCAAGCGCTGCAGGATTTCAGTCCTTCACGGCGTAGTGTTACCAATTGTTTTTTTGGGGACTATGGTCCCAGCTGCCTTGAGATCATTGACAAGATTCTCCCGTCTAGTTCTGGGCTGATTCCTCACCATTCTCATGATCATTGAAACTCCACGAGGTGAGATCTTGCATGGGCCCCAGACCGAGGGAGATCGACAGTCATTTTATCTTTCTTCCTTTTGCGAATAATCGCACCAACTGTTGTCACCCTCTCACCAAGCTTTTGGCAATGGTCTTGTAGCCCATTCTAGCCTTGTGTAGGTCTACAATCTTGTCCCTCACATCCTTGGACAGCTCTTTGGTCTTGGCCATGGTGGAGAGAATGGAATTTAATTGATTGCTTCTGTGGACAGGTGTCTTTTATACAGGTAACAAGCTGAGATTAGAGGCACTCCCTTTGAGAGAGTGCTCCTTATCTCAGGACACCTGGGAGTCAGAAATCTTGTTGATTGATAGGGGATCAAACACTTATTTCACTCATTAACATGCAAATCAATTTATAACTTTTTTGAAATGCGTTTTTCTGGATATTTTTGTTGTTATTCTCTCTCACACTGTTAAAATAAACCTACCATTACATTAGTAAAAAAAATAAAAATAAAAAAATAAACCTACCATTAAAATTCTAGACCGATCATTTCTTTGTCAGTAGGCAAACATACAAAATCAGCAGGGGATCAAATACTTTTTACCCCCACTATAAGCCCTGGTTCACACTGGTGCGATCTGAAATGCGATTTGACATGTCAAATCGGCAGCAATGGCACCGTCCTAATCGGTGCAATACCGCAATTGCAGCGCCGTACCGATTTCAAAAAGTAGTTTCTGTACTACTTTTTGCGATTTCCATTGACATCTATGCAGAAACCCGCACAGATGTCTGTGAAATCCCCGCCGAAATTAGAACTGACATGCGGGAGTGAAATCGTGCGAGTTCAGCTGAACTCGCACGGCTTCATTCCTGCAGCTCAGTGTGAACCTGGGCTAAGTGACATAAATGCTTCATTGATTCCCCAGAATACGAGTTCTCTTTTGTCTTTGAAAAGAAATGCAAAACTCACACATCAAGCATCAGCTGTCAATGTAAATGAGCCCAGGTGTTGTAAATCAAGACAGGACCATATTCCATTGCCTGATTCAATCAGTTCAATTTATTCTGAGCAGCATGAAAGGAAAAACAATCTTCCGATATTCCTCAGAGGAAGGGAGGGGGGGTTATGCTTTGGGGGGGGGGGTTAACTTATCAGATTTACTGCCGGAGAGGCCAGTAAATTGCTGTCTCATTGCTGGCTCCTCCGGTAGTGAAGACACAGCTTGACATCAAGGAAGTCTGACATTTCATGTGCAAAATCCATCCTCTCTCCCTGTCCCTGCTATACAAGTGCACACTCTTCCCCTGAGCTGCCTCTCCAGTTTTCCAGCAGGCATAACAACTGTCATAAAATATGTCATTATAGACATAGTGTCCATGGAATACAAATGGAACGGTAATGTATAAATGTAACATTTAAAAAAAAAAAAAAAAACTTTAATCTTCAAATAAACTTTACCTTACTGACTAATTTGTTTTAATAAAAGCACGGCAGTGAAATAATTAATCAACTTTGTAACTGGTATAGATTGCCTAACATTTTTGTACCAGCTTTTGAACAATCCATCATGCCTGGTAAGGAACAATAACATTTTATTCACTATCATACAGAGCTGTTGCTGTATCCAGATAATTAGAATTCACGGGGGCCCATAGGCACAGCATTCCATAGACACAGCACTGTCCACAAATCCACACTGCAATCTGCAAAATGTAAACATTTCCTATTGGATATAATGAATAGATTAAAATCCTGTACAACAATAAGGGTAATGCTCAGTGTACACCACCAAGCTGGACAAACCTCAATCTGAAAATCGAAGGAGCTGGGTAGGAAATTCTTGGCTGAATAATTACCGGTAACTGCAGCCAATCAAATGCAGTCACTGTTCAGGTATTCTGACAGCTGCAGAAGCAGCAGCTGTCATAATACAAATGCCAGGTGGACAGATTCTTCCATCCATGCTGTTTAGTGTAGATAGGAGAACCTATTGATACCTCTCCTTTAGTTTGAAGGACTGAACGAGAAAAATCTTACCATGTAAAAAAAAGTTGATTCTTTCACTTCCCTTGCTTTATAGTTTGAAATCTGTCAGAAAGGTAAAACTAGGCTTTAAAGTGGACAGGAGTTTCCATGGGTAATATTCCAGATCTGTGTTTTCTATATATGTTAATGCAGAGATCCCACAAGCACTGCCACCCATGGCAACCAATCATAAAAGAGCTGTCTCGTATGCAGCATAATGTAGTATAAATAAATTCTATGCTTTTATCAGTTGATATGGGCCTGAGTGCATGTGTATACTGCGTGGTATTGAATAGCTCCAATAAATGTTAAGTTGTAGTTGTACCCCTATTATATAAAGAGACTAAAAAGTGCAAAATGGTAGTGCTAAGGGTAAAATATATATTTTTATATATATATGTAACAATAAAAACCACATGGAAACTCACATGCCAGGTAAAAGAAATTTTGTATACTGGATAGTTACTTTGCACCACTCTCGTCTCTCATTAGCAACAAGTGTGGCACAAGATCTGGGTTGGTCTAGCTGTTCCTGATGCAGACCACCACACTAAGTACATGTTACCAATTCAAGGCAAGCGTAATAGGTAAGGGATCCGATTTCATAAGTTAAGGATGTTTCTTGAGGTTAAAAAAAGACAAATATATATAGATATATATATACTTATTTATATAATAAAAAAATTAAGGAGTTAAGAATGTAAAAACCTAAAAGTGCTTTTTTTGTGGGGCAAGTGACCCCTATAAACTGGAGGGGTTGGTGGAGACTGTAACATCCCACGTAGCTCTCCCTCCTTAGTCCCTGGAGAGCGCTGGGGTGAGGTAAGGCTGCATGTGTCTGCGAGTCTCTGGGCACTGCTCCCCCCTCTGGTGAAGCTCATAAGATGGTGCAGTAGTACAGGTAACTGGACCAGGAGGAGGGAGCTGAGGAGGAGTCAGATGTCAGGAGGTCACAGGCATTGCCGGCGAGCGGGGGACAGGGCTGCGGTGGGGGCAGCGCTGTGTCAGGAGTAATGCGTATAATGAGGCGGTGCATGCACAATGCCATTTTGCTGTGCTGGTTGGCGGGAGGCCATGTATTCCGTGTAACTGATTGTCACCTTCTCACTTCGGTACCTGTACCAAAAACACAGTGATACATGAAACGCTTAAACACATAAAAATGTAAGGTGATAAACAGAAACATATGCATGATTTTAGTCAATAAGCATCAAAGCTGACTACATACCTATGGATTAGTCAGTCTGTAGGATACCTGGACTTTGGGAAGACAGATCTATGCATGCATCCCATCGTTTTCATTAAAGTGGAACTCCAGACAAAATAATGTAAACATATTAGGTAAATACCTAATTTATATCATGTCTTACTCTTATAGCTGAAAGCCTTCTCTGTGTGACAGTTTAACACCCTTACCCCTTGAAATTATGAAAATTATGAAATTATGAAAATTGTGCTAGCTTATCTTCTACTGAAGAAGTTCCGCCTTAGGATGCAATGTGTATAGGGGGACAGATCCTGTATTGTGATGTCATTTCACGATCCTCTTACTAGCGGCATTGAGCCAGTCTGTAATACTGCGCTCCTGTTTAGCATTGTTACAGTGCCGTATCCTGTAAGTGGATTTTTATCTTTACATGGGCAGTATTAAAATTTGAAACGTAGAACACTAGTGGCTCTTTTTTTTGCCTTTTTATGAATGTATCCCCATGCTTGGTGGCGAGGAGAGAGGAAAGTTTGAGGACACCAGAGAATTAACCCCTGAAGGAGGCAAATGCTTTTGTGAACTTACTGGTGATTTAAGGGTCATATTTTGGAGTTGAGCAGCCATCAATCACTGTTGGTGGAGGCATGAATGACACTTGAATTTTTGTTTTTACAAAGATATATCACTTTTAAGCATAGTGGTGGATTTGTTTATTACTTTGGACTTTAGTATATGATTACATCTGTGGATTTTGATTTATTTCATAAAATATTTTTTATTCACTACTTTTGTTAGTAACATATACTTGTATTTGGAGATTGTCATTATTCACTAGTTTGATTGTATTTAAAGCTTGCGCTACTCTATTTTCGGATAATATTCGTTTGGAGGGTGTGGCGAAATCATCTTTAGAGTGTTCAGCTTGCAACTTTTGTTCATTTTTGCAATATCTGGTGTTTATTATTTATTTAATATTTATTTATTTTTTAATCGATTGCGCTGATTGATCGGAATATAATATCTGTCAGTACATGTTTAGAAATCTCTGTTAAAGAGATTTTTGTACTTACGTCTCCACTGGAGACTAGATGTGTGCATGTTTGGTGAATGGCATGTAAATTATGTACAAAAACATTTAGAGATACTTTAATTTGTGTGGAAAAAAAGCTATAGCTTTTATATTGCCAATTTAATACCTGTGCAAACTTAATTACAATATTGATTTTCAAAACAGGTGTAGTTGTGCTTTAAGTTCCACCTAATATTTCATACAAATGCCGGAGTCCTAAGCTAAACTCCTTGTTGGGATTTATTTACTAAAGGAATAGAGCAGGTTAACTTTGCAAAGTGAATTTTGACTTTGTGAATTTGATGAAAATTCACTTTGCAAAGAAGACCCAATCACATGCATGGAAACTTGGAAAAAAAATGTATTTTGGTTGCACAGGTTTGTGAATTTCCCTTAAAAAGTAAAAATTCACTTAGCTTAGTGAACAGTCTTAACCCCTTTATTAAATCAAACCCATTGTGAGCAAATACAGTAATATTTAGCCAGCGTACAGGTAATTCTAGAAGACAAAATGGTATTATTGACTTATTAATATTAGGTAATAGGACAATAGCAGAAAAAACTACTGGGACATCTCCCCCATAGAACCTGCTCCCACTCCCAGGTAGTGTAGTGATGAAGGGACAACCAGATTAATAATAGGAATATGAGCTGCATTCAATGACAATGTCCCCTGCACCGCAAAAGGTGTCCAGGATTGCTCCCCTGCCCATAAGGCAGCATCAGAGAGAACCCTATGGGAACCTTTCGTGACTGCAAAGGAAAAAAGTTTCCCTAACTTCATCTCTGGGTTGTAAATTCACCACTCTAAGGGGAGAGAGAGTCTGGTCTTGGAAGTCAGATGCATGGGATGGTCCAGAGACAGCTTGTTTATATTGCCAGATTGTTGAGTTGCATCAGTTTGGAACAAGGGCATTTAGTACTGTCTCAAAAGACCATGAGATCCAGCACTCTCAGGCAGACACATACTGAGCCTTGAGGTTCGATGTGCAAGTGTGCTGGGACAGAAATTTGCTGCAGTGTAATAGGGTGCTGGACAGAGCCGCTTCTAGAATCAGGCCCAGATACTCCAGCCTTGGAGATGGTTGCAATGATGATTTTAGATCCTGTGGAATTTCTGCCAAGATTGCACAGAATGGCAGATGTGGTCCGTGGACAGAGGAGACTGATCCTTCAGCAGAAGATCTAACTAATAACAGTGACTAATTGGTATTGCAGATCATCCATTGCAAAACTCAGATAATAATGGTTTTGCGGAAAAATGGGGGATGTGCAGGTAGGCATCCTTGATATCCATGGGAGCCAGAAAATCCCCCTGAAGAAGGGACACAATGACTAATCTCACATTCTCCATGTGAAACCTCTGTATCGGCAGGAACACGTTGAAACATTTTAAGTTCAGAATTGGACGCAATTCTTCAATGGGCTTTGGGACCATAAAGTGGTTTGAATAAAACATTTGAAAGCATTTTCCTGCTTGAATGAGAGTAACAACCCCTGAGAATAGTTGTTGCATGCCAGCTATTAGTATTGCCTGGACAGCGAATGGGCTTTGTTTGAGAACAAAAAGTAAGGGGGAAGCAAAGTGTGAAATTCTAGCTGGTAGACCTTGGAAAAAATGCTCAGAACCCACAGGTCCAAAATAAGTTTGAACCAGAAAGCCGTCAAAGCTGACAAACGTCTCCCACTCCGAAAAGAGGGGGCTCCCTGTCACTAGCCTTGGCACCTGACTTGGCTAGTTTGGAAGGCTTCATTTTCTTATGGAAAAACATTCCAGTCTTAGCCTTGGTGTTGGAAGTCGTGGAAGAATAAAAGGAACCACTTTCTAACATCTAACAACAAAATTAGCCAAGGCATTTACACAGTATCGTAAGGCTGTATGCAACAATGTTAATCAACTGTGAACAGAAGCATCCCTAATGACCTAGGGTCTCAAGCCATACGTTTTGTCCAGACCACAATTAATCTGACGGACAGTGATGGAAGCAGGCTGCATGGCAGGACTAGCCAGGAAAAATGGCTTTTAAGTGACTCTAAACTCTGGTTTAAAAAAAGAAAATTCTATACAAGCATGTATTATTAACTCAAAAAGTACCTTTTATTGCTCTCAGCCGCCTCCAAATCTCCAATTCCTATTTTTTTTTTTTTTTTGCTGCTGTGATCTGACTTTCCGTTAAAGGGTGGCTAAGTTTGTTCTTTATGAACCCACTATATGTTCAGGAGGTCCAGGAGCTCACAGAGGACAATACAAGGAGGCAGAAAAACACAGCACTTTCATAAAATCCATTACAGGGCCATTGGATGTATATAGATTATTTTTAGATAAAAATATTGTTTGATCTACTGAATCCTTAAACACATGAACATCCTCTACAGGGGCCATGAGGGTCCTATTGGGGCAAGAAGTAACAGGAACCACCACAGGAAAGCCCACTTGCATAAAAAGCTTTCCTCAATAGGATACTATAAAGCTAACTGCTTGGGATGAGAGAACAGCTTCTCAGGGTGAAGCCAGTCCCCATATAGGTTATACTCAATGAGTGAGTGGACTGGAAAAATCTTAGATGGTTTAGGAATTTTATAGATCCCATAATTTACACCCTAGGTGCGCAGATTCAGGCTGCTCTAATTCCAAGCAAGAATGTACTGTGTCTATGAGCGCAGAAATTATTTCTTTCAACTTAGAGACTTCAGCACTGGATGAACCCTCTCAATGTAAGGCCTCTGATGATGAGGGATCCTCCTCTTGTAAATCTCTGGAGCCTCATCAGGTTCAATAGTGAATTCAAAGGCTGAATCTGGAGGGTAGGCAGAAATGGCATGCAGGTGTGCAACTCTTGTTGCCCATGGCCTTAACAAGGCCTGAAATTCTATCCATGAACTCAAAAAAAGAAAGAAAGGGGGCAGCTACCAGAGAGCAAGGAACCAGGCCCACGTACAGCAGTAGTAACACCCCCCCTACAATGAAGCCGTAAACTGAGGCTGAGCTAATAAGACCCTCGGGACCCTTGACTCTATGATCTGCCATACCCTAAAAACCGTGCCCTAGAAGGGGCATGCACAACCACCGCTGTGATGGAGTGGGGAGGATAATGCCTCAGTACATCACCTGTATGTCTCTTCCAAAGCAAGGCCATTCAGGAGCAGTATGCTATACTGGCCAAGCATGTGAAATTGCCACCATTCTGAACAGAGGCCCTAGAGTGCGATAGAGTCAATATCCAAAGGCACAACAGCACTACCAGAAGTGACCTCCAGAATGGTGCCACCCAGGAGGAAAAGGGTGTCAATGCAGTGTTAACACTTGAGCTTTTGAAACCACCACCAGTAAGCATGACCAGAAAAAACAGCCCCCAACAGAGAAATAAATAACAGGGGTACCCTTGGTTCTGAATGTTTAAAAGGCCTCCGCTAGAGCTGCATGATTAATCGTTAAAAAAAATTGCGATCTCGATTCAACCCGCTTGCGATCTTCATCCAGCATTTCCACGATCCTATGCAGAGCTGTTCTCTGCTCAGAAATGAAAAAAAAAAAAAAAGCCAGCAAATGTTTATCAACATTCCTCAGCGCTGGGAGATAAAGAGAAACATTGTAACATTTTGTTCTTTTAGATTAAATGGATGAACTGGGTCTGTAAATGAGGTCAGTTTAACCACTTAAAACAACAAACATTATATACAGTATATATTTTTAGCAGAGACCCTAGAGAATAAAATGGCGGTTGTTGCAATATTTTATGTCACACTGTATTTGCGCAGCGGTCTTTGAAACGCAATTTTTTGCGAAACAATACACTTCAATGAATTTTAAAAAACTAAACAGTAAAGTTAGCCCATTTTTTTTGTATAATGTGAAAGATGATGTTATGCAGTGAGAATCGTGATCTTTATTCTAAGCAAAAAAATTGTGATTCTGATTTTAGCCAGAATCGTGCAGCTCTAGCTTTCGCCCTGACTTACTGGTCAAACAAAGGAATATTGAGAAGTTAACCATTTGCTTACTTTGCTCTCCTGGATGGGCACACCCCTGCAGGGGTCTTTAGAGTCTGGGCTCTGCACCAAGGCTCTGGATGTGTAGAGCATCCTGTGGCTAACTCCATACATTGCACTTGGTGCTAAGGGGGAGTGCCCCAAGCATGATCCAGTGCATAGCACACCATTACAGGCCAGACCTGCGTCTTAATTGCACTGAGGTCTGGGTACAGTCCCAAAGGTGCTGGCTGAGAGACAATATATCTGAAAGCTGCAGTGTCTATGGAGCAGCCAATTTGATAGAGGGTTCAGCAAAGAAAAAAAATCCAGAAAACAAAATCTCCATATTAGAAGCCAAGCTTCTCTCAGCAGAGAGAAGAAGTCCATAACCTAAGGACACTAGCAAAAAACTGAGGCTAGCTGGGAGTGGGAGGGGTCATATGGAGTTTGTCCCATCAGCTTTTTTTTTTTCAGTGTTCAACCAGCTGATGGTAGGTGCATAAAGCCCAGTTATAAAGACTTAGGAGCCTGTGTTCTGTATTGTATGGTCAGGGAAGTACTGTTACATGATAAATAGGGAAATAACGCTAGATGTCTTTAATGTAATGAGAATTTATTTAGTATTGAGTTTTTGTTACAGGTAAACATATAGTACCCTAAAGGAACTTACCTTGTGAGTTTGATGCTTTTCCTATACTCATTAGTAATAGGAGCTTTAAAGCCGCCTTTCCTGAGCAGAGAGTCTATTGTCTGAATCTGATCCCAGTCTGGGAAAACACATATACATATTAAGATATGCAGACACTTCAAAGTAACAAAAGTCATTACAAAACTGACTACAATAGTTTGTTTTATCACTTTCAGCTGTGTGCTCTCTCTTTATGATCCTCAACCAGAAAGAGAAAAGTACACACCAACCACAGGAAACTTGCAGGTGCCCATAGGTCAAGAAACTACCTAGTCCCAGCATGCTTTGCAAACAACAAAATGAATCATATACAGTAGATACTCCTAAGTGTACACTGCAACATCCCACCAATTATTTCAGTACAGTTTTTTTTCTTCTTCCATCTTATTTAGTCCTAGTGGGGGCTTGGTCCATAAACACTAAGCAACAGATCACTTGCCCCGAGTAGCCAACCAGGCTTTACCATGTACTGGGGGAACAAGGCTAGACACAGGTCTACACTAATGTTATATATGTTATACATGTTACATGTTATATAACAGACTCAATTCCCATACTGATATATGACCATGGGTTTATTCATTAAAGTAAAGCTCAGTGGCTGTAAGCATAATATAGCCATTGCTTCTATAGTCAGATCTGTAAAAAGATTCATTCGGATTGGTTGCCTAAAACTTTGCTAGTAGTCTTTACATTTTGCAGATGATGACCTGAATTGAATGTTCACGTGTAAACTTGGAGCGCTGCTCAAAACTGGAGGATAACAGGTGTCCCTGTCGGTATTCAGAAAGTGGGAGCAGGCGTCAGGCATTAATTCAGAAGTGTGGGCATATGTGGGATAGGACGCTGCTCAAACCGAACTAGTGCTTCAGATGTAGCTATGGCTGTGAATGACCTCAGCCAGCGCTGCTCCGGCCACTCCCTCTGAAATCTTTAATTCGCCTGCCAGGGCTTGTCAAGCGTGGCAAAACATGTCAGGGGAGGTGGCTAGAGGCTGAGGCCATTCACAGCCTTAGCCACATCTGAAGCACTGGGCCAGTTTCAGCGGATTCCTATCCCACATATGCCCACACTTCTGAATTGAATGTTAGCAGGATAAGATGAAATGGACTGATGTTAGATATTTAGACTCTTCAACATGCTCACTTCATAAAGTTGAAATTGCTCTCCTTCTTATTGTTATTTAACTTTCTGATTGCGAAAACCGATCAGCCCACTGTAGATTATTCCCTGATCTGCTAGTGAAACAGCAATGGCTTACACGTTTTCTACAGCAGGTAATGGCGTGACAGTCCATAGTCTAGGCTGTTCTTACAATTGCAGTACAACACAGTGTATCGATCTGAATGGCCTTATTAAAGGATAAGTTCACTTTAAAAATAAATAAATAAATAAATAAATACACATTTTTTTGCAGGTAAAAAAATGTGCATTTATTTACTTATTTTTTGGAGCCTGTAAAGCATTGGACCAGTGACCAGCAGATTGCATGTGCCATGCAGGTCTCTTGCAGACCTGTCATGCCGCGTACACACAGGCGGACTTTTAGACCGGACTGGTCCGACTGACTTTCCGACGGACTTCCGAAGGACTTTTGAACGAACGGACTTGCCTACACACGATCACACCAAAGTCCGACGGATTCGTACGTGATGACGTACAACCGGACTAAAATAAGGAAGTTGATAGCCGGTAGCCAATAGCTGCCCTAGCGTGGGTTTTCGTCCGGCGGACTAGCATACAGACGAGCAGATTTTTCGACCAGACTCAAGTCCGTCGGAAAGATTTGAAACATGTTTCAAATCTAAAGTCCCTCAGATTTTTGACCGAAAAAGTCAGCTGCAGGTCCGATGGAGCCCACACATGGTCGGATTGTCCGCCAGATTCGGTCCGTCGGACCAGTCAGGTCGAAAAGTCTGCCCGTGTGTACACGGCATCAGTGTATCTGTGTGCCCGTACATCCCTAAAAATAAGTGAAACATATAACATGTTCCCAAAGGTGAACTTCTGCTTTAAAGAAAATTTGCATGAAAGCCATACATCAACGCACACTAAAAGCGCAGGTTAATGCATGGGCAAAAAATATGCAAACATTCAAATTATAAGTACGCATTACTATATCTTGTCTTTGTGTAAGAATGAACCAGGAAAAAATATATGCAAAAGGTAGAGACACTGAAATAGAGACACCTTGTTCCTTGGCTACTTCTGGCAGGTAGGTGGCTGTGCGTTTTACTCCTTTTTCATTTAGGAACTCAATTCGGATTCCATGGACTCCAACCTGAATGGGAAAGTTAAAAGAACTAGACAGAGTTGAACCCTTTTGAGTGGAAACATTTAATAAATGATTGTGAAGACTTTGGGAATGAACTGTCATAAAATAAAAATAAACATTGCTATACACAGGAGAAAATGTACTGTATATATTTGTCCACTGACAGACCATAGAATTTTGTTACTTGTAATGAACATTCACTGCTCAGAGGACACATTTATCAGCATGTTTATTTCTGCATATCTACTAGGAGGGAACAATGGTGAATTTGCTAAAGCTCTACAATCTGCTGAATTGCCTTCCTGTGCGAATACAGTATCCCCAGATGTGCTCAGTGGGCAGAACATGTGCTGCTTGGTCGCAAACAATAAATTAAAATCTATTTTTGTGAAAATTGCATTTTAAAGTATTTAATTTACAAAAATTTACAAAAATTAATAAATATCTGTATCAGCTGATCATAAAAAATTCAAAAAAAGGTATAGGCAAAACTGGATCAGCTAATAACATATCTGGAGTAGATTGGTGTAAAGCCAGCAGGCATTTTTAAAGTGGAACATCAGGCAGATAAAAAAATGCAGTGATGCCCATTCTCTTTGACTGATTTGACATAGCTGTGCTGCTGTGGAAATTTTTTACATGGCCGCATGTTGTGCTAGTGATGCATGAATCACAAGACTGACTGCAGAAATCCTTTATCAGGCAAAACAGCTCTCTTCTTTGTACTTAGCTGTTTGCTGAGAGTTCAGTGAACCAGTATTCTGTATAAACTAGCTAAAGTAAGCGTTCTGCTGTGTAGAAAGCACTTTTTTTAGCAACAGGTATGGGTCACGCGTAAATGCTCCACTATCTCCCACAAAGCAGCATTCGGTGCCTGCTCACACAGCAAAATAATGTTAAGTGGGTAATGTGCTGCCAAGCCCTATAAAAACAAATACATTCAGAAAGTCAATGTTTGTATGGGATTTTCAGTGGATTCCCAGGATGACACGTGCATCTAATGGTACTGAAAAGGGTAGGCATTGAACACTTACTTTAGCTAGTGAATAGGAAGTACATGTTTACACTAAAGGTAAAATTAAGCTTATATTGTGTTTGCTGGCCCAAAAAAGTGCCCATACTAGCCCTATGCATTCAGGGATCTGCGTTCCAGGCATTCATCCCTGAATGCATAGGGCCCTAAAAGGGTAGAGAGCAGAGGGGGGCAGGTCAAACTTCATCACTACAATTTAGGAAGCTCCTAGCTACACAGGAAATTACTACAAAATACTACATTGTACTTGTCCCACAGGGGGCAGAACAGTGTAAACAAAATGATAGCACTTCTTTGAAAACCTCAATAAAAATGTATTGAAATAGAGTAGATATAAAAACATCATCTAAAAAAAAGTTCTGAATCAAAACAAAAAAAGGTAAAAGAAAGTTGACCTACAACCTTTATAGATTCTTTTTAAAATTACTAAATCACCTCCCAATCCAGAAAGTCGCCTACATCTTCAAAGTTGGTGAGCAGAGACACGGAGCATGTCAGCTTGGGCAGCTCCTCGCGGGTTAGTGGAGGAAAGCGGCTGTCCTTAAGGGCACTGCAGAATGAAAAACTAACGTAATAGAAATCATTTTTATACTTGTAGTATGCCTAGTAGATGTTAAACATTTGGATCGGTAAGCCAAGTATGCTGACAAAAGTAATTTATGCATTTCACTATATCCTGCATTTAAGGTTTCTGGTTTTACCCTGCTTTTTTGAAAGCTAAGAACAATCATTTTATCAACATAGCATGTATTGGTTGAGAAGTTTATTGCCAGCCATATCAGAGTACTTTATTTCTAGCTAGATCATGCTGGCTGCCATTTGAAACCTGGGACACATTTGTTTAATGGCAAATGCAGTACAACCAGGAAAAGTTATTTTGTTGCTGTACATAAGGAATTAAAAGCATTTCAATAAAACAGGCACATATGAGATGCCAATTGGGTTCAGGCAGATGCACACTAGCCAACTGCTCTGAAGGGAAAAAGGACTGGATGAGTGAGAAACCTTGTTTTCCATTAAGCCCTAATATAGGAAGCACTGGCAGCTTCTGAATGCACCATATTTCTCCTCCTCTTTCCACTCACTTCAATAACTTAACACTTAGCCAAGATGCAAAAAACAATAACAAAAAAAAATCAATAGAAGTAAAATAAGTACAAGATAAATAGACACATTGTCCTTTGCAAACAGAATAATATTTATTTTCTATTTTGCACTAAAAAAAACAAAAAAAAAACACCTGAAAGCATAACGCCTGCTATAAATAATCTATTCTTCGCTTTCCTCCAGTTTTTGGAAAATCCATTTCCAATAGTTTAACCACTTACAGCAAGTAGGGATGTTGCTGGCAAAGTCCAATTTCAGTTTACTGATTAATTAGCCATATACAGTCCATCTGGAAAAAATTCACAGCGCTTCACTTTTTCCACATTTTGTTATGTTGCAGCCTTATTCCAAAATGGATTAAATTCATTCTTTTCCTCAAAATTCTACAAACAATACCCCATTCTTTCAACGTGAAAGAAGTTTGTTTGAAATCTTTGAAAATTTATTAAAAATAAAAAAAATAAAAAAATCACATGTACATAAGTATTCCCAGCCTTTGCCATGACACCCAAAATTGAGCTTAGGTGCATCCTGTTTCCACTGATTATCCTTGAGAAGTTTCTACGAGACAGGATTGTATCGAGGCACAGATCTGGGGAAGGGTACAGAAACATTTCTGCAGCATTGAATGAGCACAGTGGCCTCCATCAACCGTAAATGGAAGAAGTTTGGAACCATCAGGACTCTTCCTAGAGCGGGCTGCCCGTCCAAACTGAGCGATCAGGGGAGAAGGGCCTTAGTCAGGGAGGTGACCAAGAACCCGATGGTCAGTCTGACAGAGCTCCAGCGTTTCTCTGTGGAGAACCTTCCAGAAGAACAACTATCTCTGCAAAACTTCACCAATCAGACCTGTATGGTAGAGTTGCCAGACGGAAGCCACTCCTCAGTAAAAGGCACATGACAGCCCACCTGGAGTTTGTCAAAAGCCACCTGAAGGACTCTCAGACCATGAGAAACAAAATTCTATGGTCTGATGAATTTAGGATTGAACTCTTTGGCCCGAATGGCAACCGTCATGTCTGGAGAAAAACGGGCACCCGTCATCACCCGTCCAATACCATCTCTACAGTAAAGCATGGTGGTGGTAGCATAATGTTGTGGGGATGTTTTTCAGCGTCAGGAACTGGGAGACTAGTCAGAATCGAGGGAAAGATGAATGCAGAAATGTACAGAGACATCCTTGATGAAAACCTGCTCAAGAGTGTTCTGGACCTCAGATTGGGGTGAAGGTTTATCTTTCAACGGAACAACGACCCTAAGCACACAGCCAAGATAACAATAGAGTGGCTACAGGACAACTTTGTGAATATCCTTGAGTGGCCCAGCCTTGAACCCAATTGAACTTCCTTGGAGAGATCTGAAAATGGCTGTGCACCGACGCTCCCCATCTAACCTGATGGAACTTGAGAGGTCCTGCAAAGAAGAATGGGGAAAAACTGCCCAAAAATAGGTGTGACAAGCTTGTAGCATCATATTTAAAAAGACTTGAGGCTGTAATTTATGCCAAACGTGCTTCAACAATGTATTGAGCAAAGGCTGTGAATACTTATGTATATGTAATTTTTTAATTTTTAATAAATTTGCAAAGATTTCAAACAATTCTTTCACGTTGTCATTATGGGGTATTGTTTGTAGAATTTTGAACAAAATGAATTTAATCAATTTTTAAATAAGCTTGTAACATAACAAAATGTGGAAAAAGTGAAGCACTGTGAATACTTTTCGGATGTACTGTAGTAGCCTTATATGAGGTGGATGATAAAAAGTATCCCTAAACTTAACCTAAATATTTCCCTAAAATAAATGGCCACTTGATAAATCTAATCTGTTTTGGTGTTGGTACCTGGTTAAGGTGTATTCCCTGAGACCTGAGTGTAGATTCATGGCTGAAAAGGTGCCGATACAGCCACGAAGACGCTTATCACGTCCAGCCTTCCAGGTAACAAACAACGGACTGGAAATAAGAGAAATGAACAAAAGTACACTGCAAATTATCCACAAAGTAAATATAGGAAAAGCATGAAATTACATAAGAAAAAGGTTAATGTATTATACCTGCATAAATAAAAGTGTATTATATATAGTGTCTCACGGACATCTAGACTAACTGGCCAGAAAAGTTAAAGACCTGTTCAGTACCTTGCTGAATCCTCTAGACAACAACACCATAACTGTGACTCCACAGGAGACCTGTAGCATCCCAGAATAAAAGCATCCACAAAGACATCAGTGGATGGTGAGAGTGGATGGCGAGAGGGGACTCCATCCCACAGGTATTGCATCCAAAGAGTGTTAAGCTGCATCCTGAGTTTCCAGCAACTGCAACAGGGATTCACATAACTAAAAGACACTTTTCTAAAAACTTATGCTAGCCAGAAATGGATCAAAAATTTGGCTGGTTCAGCAGGGACCTGGCAAATTTCAATCCATCTATGGCCGGTCTCATTCGCGAAAAGTCAATCTAATGATTAACTTCTCACGAATGAGCTTGTTGGAAACATTTGTATTCAATCAGAGCTCCAGCTAATTGGCTACGGTGCTGATTAGTTTATTCTGACAGCGGAGGAGTCCCGCTGTCACAATACAAAAACACAGCAGGGAGGATTCCTCTATCTAACTCATCTTTGTGGATAGGAGAATCCGTTCAGTTTTTTTTTTAAATCAGCCTGTTTTCTGATTGAAAAAACTGACCCATGTATGCCCAGCTTTATGCTGTTATTACTGCACTAATTGCAAATGCTTCAGGTAATTTACCCTGGACAAGAGTTTTACTGCATGTTCAGATATTAGCCACACAGGGAGTACATTCAAGGAGTCAACCGACTCATAAAATTGCACTGTAAGAAAATGCAGTAATGCAAACCATTGTGAAGCACTAAAAAACAGAAAGCAGGGCCTGCAGATGTTAAGAGCAAATATGGCTTCCCCCCATGGAAACATACAGCATAAGTATGCACAGCATATGCAATATATACATAGAAACGCATTTCAAACTTTAACACATAATCTCATTTGCATTAAAACATTATACATTTAATTTAAAGGAAATATTTTGACTAAAAAGACAAACACTATAATTATAAAAAATCTCAGATGTTGCTAGCCCCAATATGGGAGCTTTATGTATAATGTATGTATGTAGAAATTTTCTTTCCTGCTTAGGTAATTGGCTCATTTAGATGCTTGCACCGAGTTACAGGTCAAATAACAGGTATCCACTGCAGCAAACCTTTAATATTTGCTGAGATGCTTTCTAAAGCTCATGCACACCTAATGGGGTGTAGAAATTGTATCTTTTCTGGTTATGATATTGAGATTGCTCTTCTACTTATAATGTAGACAGTCCTTTCCATTCAGCAAAAAATAATTTAAAAAATAATCTACATTGTTCACCTGGAGGAAAGCTGAAATCCAATCAGATACTCTAAAAACAATAACTAATGTTACTATGTTTCATTCAGAGTGATACATAGTGGTGAGTGAGTGCATGACTGCCCATATATTGCCCAGTAAACAGACTGGGGGTGGGTTCTGCACCAAGCTGCAGTTTCCATGCACTGGAGGACAAGGGTCTTAGCTCTGGTGTCCAACAAGGGTGACTGGATTACAAAATTGGCTAAACAGAATTACAAAACTTTTGGCAGATAAGACAGTTCACATATAATAACTTCAACTATGTATGTAGCTGCTTGCCTGTAAAGCAGCTTTACAGCGGTATTAAACCCAAAATGCAATATACTGTAGCTTATCATTAGGTGTGCTGGCTGCATCAGTTTTCTTTTCTTATGCCGCGTACACACGAGCGGATTTTACAACGGAAAAAACCTGGATGGTTTTTCCAACGGAATTCCACTCAAGCTTGCATACACACGGTCACACAAAAGTTCTCTGAACTTTCGACCGTCAAGAACGTGGTGACGTACAACACTACGACGAGCCGAGAAAATTAAGTTCAATGCTTCCGAGCATTCGTCAAATTGTTTCCAAGCATGCGTAGGAATTTTACGCGTTGGAATTTGTACAGGCGATCGCATTTTCAAATAGGAACTTTTTCCGACCAAAAAATTGAGAACCTGCTTTCAATCTTTTGCTGGCTGGAATTCCGCCAACAAAAGTCTGATGGAGCATACACGCGGTCGCATTTTCCAACCAAAAGCTCTCATCAGTCTTTTGCTGGCCGAATTTCCGATCGTGCGTAGGCAGCATTAGGCTTTTGTCCCCTCTGTTTTCACCTTGTGATCTGGCCAGTAACATACCTCCTGTATTAGAGTGCCTCCCCTCTGGGTGAATGAGAACAGGGGGCACCTTTTGGACAGCAGCATTGTCAGTATGGCAGTATGGTGGGAGGGACGTGTTAGATGTAATAGCAGATTTAAATTCATTAACATACTGAAGCAAAACACTAGCTAATACTTTATAAGCAGCTACACCAAACAGTTTTTATTTGGGATAAAGGTTTTACATAAATATACAAAATCTTATCATTGTAAGCACCCCTGTCAATGGTATATGGTGTTTATCTTTTCTCTGCAACTGATACATTCTTTTAAAAAACAACATACTTGCTGGTTGGATCACCAGGTGAAAATAAAGAAAAAAATAAAGAAAGCCTGAAAAAAAAAAAAAGCAGTCATCATATTTAAGAAATGGTAGCTGTAATATAATTAAAGCGGAGCTCCAGTCACCATAATCAATTTTTTTTTAAATGCTCCGCTGGGATTGTTAGAGCTTCTACTTTAAGATTTGCATAATGTTATTAATTTGTTCCTTCTCCTTTCTTTTATATCAATAAAATCTTACCTTATCTCGAAAGCAGGCAGGGTCCATTGAGGTTGTGGGCATCTGAAGCCAGCTTGTGTTTATTTCTGGGATTTGGTGCAGCTGGCTACCCAGCATTCATGTCCTGATCTAGCGCTCTGCGCAGTAATGACACTGCACGGTGCAGTTTCTTCATTAGGTGATTCCCATGTACGCCTGGGATAGATGACATTGGTATCCCAGGAGCCCTTGGGAATCGCCTTATGACGACATCGCCTAGGTAACCGGACCAAAAGCGCTGCACACACTTATCTAAATAAGGTATTTAGACATTAAAAAAAATATATTATCCATTTAGAAATGCACTGTAGATGGCCATGTGGATGAAAGTAAATTTATAAAATGGGTGGAACTCCGCTTTAATGTTTGCTTTTGGATTTAATACCACTTAAAGCCCACTCTCAGTGCAAAGCAAGTAACAAAATTGAGTTACAGCTGCAGGTCTTGGTTAAAGTAATTTCAGATATAAAAAAATATGTGACGAGTCTCCTCTGGTTTAGGGACAGCTTTAACCTAGTAGTAGTCACTTTTAACTTGACTTGTTCTGTAATGTTGAAGAATCTTTTTTTTTTTACTTAACAATCAAGGTATTTTTTTGGTATCATACAGGGTAGGAACAGTATGCGGATTGACATAAAACAAAGCAGAATGCTTTGACAATAGGCAAAGAAACAAGTAAATATAGCATGACAAGCAGTATACATAGTGACTCATAATGTACAATTGAGGGATGGCTGTAAAATAAAAAGAAGGTCAAAACAATCAAAAAGTGTTATTCCAGAAGAATCCATAGTAAATTGAGAGCCTCGGGTAGAGGTCCTAGGAGCCCATACTTTATCATATTTACACGGACAAACTCTATTTATGTATGTGATCCTATACAAGGGCAGGCTGCATCTATCAGTGCTTCCCAGGAGGAAAAGGGCCGGGGCAGACGACGAAATCCATTTCAGGAGAATCTCCTGTTGAAGAACCTTTAGATCTAAGAAGTGGCCTGGATAAACTACGAATCTTCTTCAACATTACAGAACAAGTCCAGTTGAATAGGACTACTGCTACTACTATATACATTGCTTGCAAAAGTATTCAGCCCCCTTGGTATTTTTCGTGTTTTGTTGCCTCACAACCTGGAATTAACATGGGTTGTTTGAGGATTTGCATCATTTAATTTACAGAACATTCCCACAACTTTGAATTTTTTTTTTTAATATTGTGAAGCAAACAACAAATAGGACAAAATAACAGAAAAAGTCAATGTGCATAATTATTCACCCCCCTAAAGTCAATACTTTGTAGAGCCACCTTTTGCGGCTATCACAGCTCCAAGTCGCTTTGGATAAGTCTCTATGAGCTTGCCACATCTTACCACTGGGATTTTTGCCCATTACTCCTTGCAAAACTGCTCCAGCTCCTTCAAGTTGGATGGTTTGTGCTTGTGAACAGCAATCTTTAAGTCTGACCACAGATTTTCTATTGGATTGAGGTCTGGGCTTTGACTAGGCCATTCCAACACATTTACATGTTTCCCCATAAATCACACAGTGTTGCTTTAGCAGTGTGCTTGGGGTCATTGTCCTGCTGGAAGGTGAACCTCCGTCCTAGCCTCAAATCACACACAGAGTGGTACAGGTTTTGATCAAGAATATCCCTGTATTTAGCACCATCCATCTTTCCCTCAACTCTGACCAGTTTCCCAGTCCTGACTGCTGAAAAACATCGCCACAGCATGATGTTGCCACCAGCATGTTTCACTGTGGGGATGGTGTTTTTTGGGTGATGTGATGTGTTGGGTTTGCGCCAGACATAGCGTTTTCTTTGACGGCCAAAAAGTTCAATTCTAGTCTCATCAGACCAGAGCACCTTCTTCCATACATTTTGGGAGTCTCCCACATGCCTTTTCGCAAACTCAAAAGTGCCATTTTGTTTTTTGCTGAAAGTAATGGCTTTTTTCTGGCCACTCTGCCATAAAGCCCAACTCTATGGAGTTGACGGCTTATTGTTGTTATATGTACAGATTCTCCAGTCTCTGCTATGGAACTCTGCAGCTCCTCCAGGCTTATCTTAGGTCTCTGTGCTGCCTCTCTGTTTAATGCCCTCTATGCCAGGTCCGTGAGTTTTGGTGTGCGGCCGTATCTTGGCAGGTTTGCTATTGTGCCATGTTCGTTCCATTTGGTTATTATAGATTTGATGGTGCTCCTAGGGATCATCAAAGATTTGGATATTTTTGAATAACCTAACCCTGACTTGTACTTCTCAACAACATTGTCCCTTACTTGTTTGGAAAGTTCCTTGGTCTTCATGACAGTGTTTGGTTAGTGGTGCCTCTTGCTTAGGTGTTGCAGCCTCTGGGGCCTTTCAAAAAAGTATGTATATGTAATGACAGATCATGTGACACTTAGATTGCACACAGGTGGACATTATTTCACTAATTATGTGACTTATGAAGGTAATTGGTTGCACCAGAGCTTTATATGGGCTTCATAACAAAGGAGGTGAATACTTACGCACATGCCAATTATCAGTATTTATTTCTGAAAAATAGTTTTATGTATATCCTTCTAATTTTACTTCACCAGCTTCTTGTGTTCTGATCCATCACATATAATTCAGATTAAAAAAAACAATGAACTAAAGGCTGTAATGTAACAAAATAGGTAAAAAGCCAAGGGGAGTGAATACTTTTGCAAGGCACTGTATACCACAACTTGGATAAACTTGAAAACAACTTGGAAAGCAGACAATATGTCTTTTTAGCTTCCACCATTAGTTTCACTCTAATGTCACCTTGTGGGATAATGCTCTTGCCAGACACTGGGAATAGTAGTGATGGTTCAGATACTGTGGTCAGGTTGCTTAGTGCTCACAGACATAAAGGGCCGTTTATACTTTGGTGGGGTAATACTACTGGGGTGGTAAAAATAGATGGATGAGAAAAAATTCTACCCCTTGTATTCAGCAGGCAGGACAGCCATAGAACCTATTTCAAGTGCATAAGGCTGACCATCGTAACTGCCCTGCAACAATGTGCAGGCTTTGAGGTGTTAAAACAGGGGTAAGAAAGAAAAATATCACCTCCTCAACGGTTCTATAAGGTAGCGATCATCTAACGCCTGTGTACACCTCAAGATGGCTGCCATAAAACAAAATATAAACACTTTATAAAATTAAATCGTTTAATTCTTACTATTAAAATTCACTAAATAAAGAAAATACATTTAATTCCTTTTTCTGAAATGTAACAAATCCACAAACAAAAAGCAGACACGTAAGTATTGAGTCTCATAGTTCAAAGACTACTGGGTTTGGTCTGAAGTTATTTTTGAAGTGGTTTTGCATTTTCAAAAAAACCCCAACCTATATTTTTGAGCTGGATCTACATAGGGCAAAAGAAACTGAGCATCTCTGAGGTTTATTTTCTCCATACTGGAGTCAGACATCTAGAGTTTCTGGATAGGAAGTCTCCTGCTAGTCAGCATCTCCAGCCAACGAGGACATTTATTTTCTTTCTAAAAGCGATCAACTCTTTCCATTTCTACCTTTATGCTGCTCATACATTATACAATTTTCTTATTCAATTTCCTTTATGTTTACCTTGACCTCATATTATATGGTTTTGGTAAATCTAAATGAAAATTGTATAATGCATGGCCAGCCTAACTCTTGAGTCATGTCATTGGTGTGTGTTTACCTTTTCATCCAACCAGAAGCCAATTCTGTATTGTTCATATTGTCAACACATAGAAATATACAGTATGGAAAAGAAATAAAACAAGTGATGGTTACACTGTTTGTATTAGAGGTCACTGGTAATAGAAGCTATAGATAGACTTACTAGGGGTCATTAGTGAAACGTGGCAGACGAGGCTGTGGGAAGCCATGTAGGTGACAATACAGAACATCAAAGCAGTAGCAGCCCATTTCAGCTGACACCACCAACTGCTCCCTGCCGCTTGTGGTCCCGTTGGGACGGGAGAGTGGGGTGAGGGCACCTGGGCCCACCGTCTTGTCCTCAGGGGGCTGGCAGTTATGAGGAGCTGGGGGCTGCTGGGCACTGCCTGCTGGAGAAGGGCACAGTTTGGGTTTCTTCACTCCGCAGCAGCCTGAAGATGGCTTGTTCTCTGCAGTCGATACACAGCGTCTCTTCCCCATGCTGTGACACACCCTGTCCATGACACCAAGAGAATACATCAACATACATACTGGAATCTATCAATAATGGGCTACACATATAAAAGCACAGAAAAGAGACAATTTTCACCCTCAGCAAACAGATTTCCCCTTTATGGTTCTAGAGAAATGTGGAAATCTGGTGGCTGTGGGCAACAAGAACTGTTCTTCTATCAAACACTTATATACATGAAGCTCACAGTGAACAGTGATATGAGGCATGGTACATGCCAATCCTTATCCCTACAAAAAGAAAACCAAATAATAATAATATTAAAATAGAACAAAAGGCATACCTTTTTTTTATTTCATTTTTGTAATGGAATAAGGGAAGATTATAGCCTCTGGCATTTTTTTGCTATCTGTGTCCCACTGGGGAGATTTCCCTTCACTTCCTGTCCCATAGGCAAAACAGGAAGTGAGAGAAAATCCCTTCAAAGTGAGGCTTTTTCATGGTAACAACAGCTGAACACACCTGCACAATTTGTGTCAATATGGTGGCTTATAGTCTCTGTTGAAAGTTCATATGACAGGGTGAATAGCAATTGAGGGGCCAAGGCAGAGCATTGTCACATGAGAGGAAGTGCCTTAACAAGGATCTTCATAACAAGATCATCGGGTATTGTATTAATTGCAGCTGCAGATTTGAAAACATTGAAAATGACTATTGATTTTCCATTAACATATAACGATTTTATTGAATTTTAATTATTGAGCTTAGATCTACTTTAATAAGAATTATTTGGATTGTTTATCAAACATTGCAAAGAACAAACCACACAGTGCAAAGTGAAGTAATCAATAGCAATCAATAGGAATTTACCTTACCGAAGTCTAATACATGATTTATGCTTATTGGTTGCGAAGGACAACTACACATTGCTCTTTGCACTACTGAAAAATACTGTATGTACATCAATCATTTTGAATATTTATACATCAATACAATATCATGCATCTTTTTCATTTCCCAAAAGAGCTTACATTCTGCGGTCCATAACACAGACACTGACATACACACTTTAGGGCCATTAATGTCAAAAGCTGAATAACCAACCAGCACACGAAGGGGGTAACCTAAACAACCATGTAGGACTCTGCAGGGGACTGAGGGGGGCAACTGAACCCAAGACCCCACTGCACAAGACAGTTTTCTTTTGCCTATTGCAGAATAATCTGTATGAATATGCTCTCTGCCCATGTCTGGCATTTGTTGTAAAAGGCTTTCAGAATGCTGTGAGTAATTCAAGACTGTTCTCATCAACCCAACCCACAGAAAACAATGTACGGTGTGTTACAAATTAAAGTGGTTGTAAACCCCAGACAAGAAATATGAACAGAGCATATTCTTCTATAGCATGGGTGCTCAACCTGTGGCTGTCCAGCTGTTGCAGAACTAAAAGTCCCATCATGCCTCTGCCTTTGGGAGTAATGCTTGTAACTGTCAGCCTTGCAATGCCTCATGGGATTTGTAGTTCCGCAACAGCTGGAAGGCCACAGGTTTAGCAGCCATGCTCTAGCAGGGATGTCCAATCTGTGGCCCTCCAGATGTTGCAGGACTGGGAGTTCGGGAGATTAGTATCTCCCATACTCCCTTGCCAGCCTCTTAGCTGACTGAGTATTATTGGAGATGTAGTCCTGCAACATCTGGAGGGCCGTAAGTTGGACAACTCTGCTCTATTGTGTGTACTTGTCTCAATTAAGAGTACTAAGTGTCATTTCTGTCTGTTAAGCATGAATCACTTCTCAGGGGAGGGAGCTCCAGCAGATTGACAGCCTCAGCTCTGTTCCTATATGCTGTGTGAAGGGGTGTGTCCCTTCCCTCCAATCAGCTATCAGAGCTCTCCTCACTGAGCTCTGCAGAGTGAAATTACCACTCTCCGCTCATTTTTATTTTTTGAATGTTCAGATGAGCTTTACCAATTGTAAACTTTGAACAGATGTAGAGAAGAGAAGGCTGCAGATAAACGGGTACAATTTATGCAGAAAGATTTGTTTCATCTTTGTGTATTACCTGAGGCCAGTCACTTCACTGGGTTTATGTAAGGGTTTACAACCACTTTAAAGTGGAAGTAAACTTCCATCATTAATGCCCTGTACACACGACTGGTTTTGCCATCAGAATAAACTCTAAAGGTTTTTCCGACGGAATTCCACTCAAGCTGTCTTGCATACACATGGTCGTACCAAATTCCGACTGTCAAGAACGCAGTGACGTACAACGTCTCGTACTTGCTTCAGAGCATGCGTCATTTTTGGTACGTCAGAACAGCATACAGACGAGGGGTTTTCCCGACAGGAATTTGTTCCGTCGGAAAGATATAGAACATGTTCTCTATCTAGGTCCATCTGAATTTTCGATGTAAAAAGTCCGATGGGGCATACACATGAAGGGAATATACGATAAAAAGCTCCCATTGGACTTTGTCGGAAATTCCGACCGTGTATACGGGGCATGACTTTTACCTATGGGTAAGCCTATAATAAGGCATAAACGGTGCCCTGTACATGCAGCCAGTGATATCACTGGCGTATGCGCTCTGAAAGGACGGTCATCCGTGCCATTCCTTCAGAGCCCTGTGCCATAAACGGTGGCTCCCGCGTGAGTGACGTCATTGCAGCTCCAGCCAGACACAGTGCCGGAGTCTGCAGACCCGGAAGCAAGATGGGTACAGATGGGAGCACCAGCAGCTCTGATATCTTGGTGCTGGAAGAGCTTAGTTTTAAGGTAAGTTTAACATAATATGCTAGTATGCGATGCATACTAGCACATTATGACATTACCTTGCAGGGTAAGAAAAAAAATAAAAAACATCCAGCGGTTTACAACTGCCTTAAGGCAGTTATATATAGATATAGAAGGAAATGTTGAACCAACTGGATAAAATAGAATTGAGGCGTCAGCAAATAATGTAACGGCCAGCAGTGTCTAAAATATATATTTTGGATAAGTTGATTTTAACATTGTAAAACGAATGATACTCACATTACTGGAAGTAGAAACTATAGGGGCACCTTCATCTAACAAATTGGCGAACCATGGTACAAACTGGGAAAATTCTAAATCCTTGCATCTAACAGGGGCTACATGCATGTTCTGCGAGAAGCTAAGGATCAGTATAACATAACACAGTAAACTTGCACACATTGGCATGAGTAATATTCAATTATACTGTTTATGTACTGTAACTACAAAACTTAAAATTATTGCATTATAGGCACTAAATAAAATAATTCTGTAAAACATAGTGTATGTCCTGCTAATTATTGTTCTCTTTTTCACTAAATTGGAGCCTTTTACCACAATGAATCTGGCTGGAGCAATGCCCAGATTGAGAACGCTCACTATATTTTCAACAGAAGCCAAAAATGTTACTATGAAACATTTTAACCAAATACATGAATATAATAAATGGGATATGCTGTATCTGTAATACTGTATCTGTAATACTGTATCTGTAATGCTGGGTGGAATAACTGCTTTCTGTTAGTTTCTCAACCAGGACATTCTCTAACTATAACTAGATCTCCACCGAGACGGTTTTTAATATGACTGGCATTCTTATAAATAAGAATGACTCTCTACCAGGGCAGTCTTTATCTATGATTGGCTCTCCATCAGGCAGTCTATAAATAAGAGTGTGTCTCTATCAAAACAAACAAACAAAACAAAACTCTAAATGTGACTGGTTGTCTACCGGGACAATCCCTACATGTAATTGGTTCTCTACCAGAGCAGTCTGAAAATATAACTGCCTCTCCCAGGGAAGTTGCTAAAAATGTCTGGTTCTCTATCAGCGCAGCTTCTAAATATGACTGCATCTCCACCAGGCTGGTTCTTAATATGACTTGCTCTCCATCAGGGCAGACTCTAAATATGAATTGCTCTCTACCAGGGCAGTCTTTAAATATGATTGGCTCCCCATAAGGCCAACTCTAAGTATGACTGGCTCTCTACTAGTGAAGTCTCCAAATATAACTGGCTCTCTACTAGTGAAGTCTCCAAATATAACTGGCTCTCTACTAGTGAAGTCTCCAAATATAACTGGCTCTTTACCAGGACGACCCCTAAATATAACTGGCTCTCTACAAGAGCAGGCCCTTAAATATGACTGGCTCTCTACCAGGGCCATCTCAAAATGCGACTGTCTTCCCGCCAGGGTAACCTCTAAATTTGTCTGGTTCTCTACCAAAATAAGTCTCCAAATAGGATTGGCTTACCAACAGGGTGGTTTACAAGTATGACTGGCTCTCTACCAGGGCTTTCCCTAAATAATACAGTGGATAAAAAAGTCTACACACCCCTGTTAAAATGTCAGGTTTTAGTGAGGTAAAAAAAATGAGACAAAGATAAATCATTTCAGAACTTTTTCCACCTTTAATGTGACCTATAAACTGTACAACTCAATTGAAAAACAAACTGAAATCTTTTAAAGGGGGGAGTTAAAAATAAAATAATGTGGTTGCATAAGTGTGCACACCCACTTATAACCGGGGATGTAGCTGTGTTCAGAATTAAGCAATCACATTCAAACTCATGTTAAATAGGAGTCAGTACATGCCTGCCATCATTTAAAGTGCCTCTGATTAACCCCAAATAAATTTCAGCTGTTCTAGTAGGTCTTACCTGACATTGTCTTAGTCGCATCCTACAGCAAAAGCCATGGTCGACAGAGAGCTTCCAAAGCATCAGAGGGATCTCATTGTTAAAATGTATCAGTCAGGAGAAGGGTGCAAAAGAATTTTCAAAGCATTATATATACCATGGAACACAGTGAAGACATTCATCATCAAGTGGAGAAAATATGGCAAAAAAGTGACATTACCAAGAACTGGAAGTCCCTCCAAAATTGATGAAAAGACGAGAAGAAAACTGGTCAGTGAGGCTGCCAAGAGACCTAAGGCAACATTAAAGGAGCTGCAGGAATCTGGCAAGTACTGACTGTGTGGTATATGTGACAACAATCTCCCGTATTCTTCATATGTTTGGGCTATGGGGTAGAGTGGCAAGATGGAAGCCTTTTCTTACGAAGAAAAAACTTCCAAGCCCAGCTAAATTTTGCAGAAACACATCCAAAGTCTCACAAAAGCATGTGTCATGATCTGATGAAACCAAGGTTGAACTTTTTGGCCATAATTCCAAAAGATGTTTGGCGCACAAACAACACTGCACATCACCAAAAGAACACCATACCCACAGTGAAGCATGGTGGTGGCAGCATCATGCTTTGGGGCCGTTTTTCTTCAGCTGGAACAGGGGTCTTAGTCAAGGTAAAGGGAATTATGAACAGTTCCAAATATTAGTCAATATTGGCACAAAACCTTCAGGCTTCTGCTAGAAAGCTTAACATGAAGAGGAACTTCATCTTTCAGCATGACAACGACCCAAAGCATACATACAAATCAACAAAGGAATGGCTTCACCAGAAGATTAAAGTTTTGGAATGGCCCAGCCAGAGCCCAGACCTGAATCCGATTGAAAATCTGTGAGGTGATCTGAAGAGGGCTGTGCACAGGAGATGCCCTCGCAATCTGACAGATTTGGAGTGTTTTTGCAAAGAAGAGTAGGCAAATATTGCCAAGTCAAGATGTGCCATGCTGATAGACTCATACCTAAAAAGGCTGAGTGCTGTAATACAATCAAATGGTGGTAATACAAAGTATTCGTTTAAGGGTGTGCACACTTATGCAACTATATTATTTTATTTTATTTTTTTACCCCCCCAAAAAAGATTTCAGTTTGTCGTTCAATTGAGTTGTATAGTTTATAGGTCACATTAAAGGTGGAAAAAGTTCTGAAATTATTTACCTTTGTCTCATTTTTTTACAACACAAACCTGACATTTTAACCACTTCAGCCCCGGACCATTTGGCTGCCCAAAGACCGGAGCACTTTTTGCGATTCGGCACTGCGTCGCTTTAACTGACAATTGCAAGGGCATGCGACGTGGCTCCCAAACAAAATTGACAGCCTTTTTTTTTCCACAAATAGAGCTTTCTTTTGGTGGTAGTTGATCACCTCTGCGGTTTTTATTTTTTGCACTATAAACAAAATTTTGAAAAAAAAGCAATATTTTGTACTTTTTGCTATAATAAATATCCCCCAAAAATATATAAAAAAATAATTTTTTCCTCAGTTTAGGTCGATATGTATTCTTCTATATATTTTTGGTAAAAAAAAATGCAATAAGCGTATATTGATTGGTTTGCGCAAAAGTTATAGCATCTACAAAATAGGAGATAGTTTTATGGCTTTTTTATTAATTTTATTTTTACTAGTAATGGCGGCGATCTTCGATTTTTATCAGGACTGCGACATTATGGCAGATACGTCAGACAATTTTGACACATTTTTTGGACCATTGTCATTTTTACAGCGATCAGTGCTATAAAATTGCATTGATTACTGTAAAAATGTCACTAGCAGCAAAGGGGTTAACCACCAGAGGGCAGTGAAGGGGTTAAGTGTGTCCTATTGTGTGTTCTAACTGAACGAGGATGGGACTGTGCAGGGGATATGACAGATCGCTGTTCATACTCTGTCATAATCTGTCTGTTCTCCCCTCAGAGAACTGGAAACTGTGTGTTTACACACACAGATCCCGGTTCTCCGTGTGCCCCGAGCAAAAACGGGAGCCTGGCGGTAATCGCGACCGCCGTCACTCGATTGGCTCCATGGGTGAGAGCGCGCGTCCCCCCTATTGGCCGTCCATAGTACCGACGTACCATGACGTCGATTTGCGCAGCCGAACCATGTTGCCACAGTATAACTGCGGCGGCTGGTCGGCATGCGGTTAACAGAGGTATGTAGACTTTTTATATCCTGTACCTGGCGCCCGGTAGGGCAGTCTCTAAATAGGACTGGATCTCAACTAGAGCAGCCTCTAAATATGACTGCCTCCCAACTAAAGCAGTATCGAAATATAACTATCTATCCACCAAGACAATGCCTAAATATAACTGGTTTTCTAACAGAGCAGTCTGAAAATATAACTGGTTCTCCAACACCAGGGAAGTCTCTCAATTTGGCTGGTTCTCTATCAGGGTAGCTTTTAAATATGACTGGTTCCACACCAGGGCAGTTTTTAAATTTGATTGGATCTTCACCAGGGTGGTTCTATATATGACTGACTCAACACCAGGGCAGTCTCCAAATATGACTGGCTCCATCAGGATAATCCCTAAGTATAACTGTCTCTCTACAACAGCAGACCCCTAAATATGACTGGCTCTCTACCAGCATAACCCCTAAATATAACTGGCTCCAGTGGAAGTTGGTGCTCAACATTTTGGGGGGGGGGGGATGGAGGCGGTGGCAAACTTACCTCCTCACTCGCACCACCGCTGCCACCACCCCGTGGGAGATGGACAGGGGGCCCTACCTAAGGAAGCAGATGACTAGGATCCGGGGTAAGGCTGCTGCTCCAGCTTGCCAAGGGAAGAGCCGGGGCACCTCCTCCTGGCCAAAAAGGAAGTGGGTCCTGAGACCCAATTTGGATGGAAGCCCTAAGACTCTCTGGACAATCGGGTCTCAGGACCGGCTTCCTGATTGGCCAGGAGGAGAATCAGGAAGACAATAGTGAATATTAATTGACTATTGGCGTTCTGTGCCCCGAGCTCACCCTTTTTTGAAGCCAATTAGATCCTCAGGCTCTAATCATGTCCTTAAACCCCCCCCCCATTGGAATCTATGTGTCCAGCACCCTACATGGAGATTAGGGGCAGGGTGCATGGATTGACGGACCGCCACTGACTGGCTGTCTACAAGAGCAGTCCGCTTAATATGACTGACTCTCTACCAGGGCCATCTCAAAATGTGACTGGCTTCCCACAAGGGTAGTCTCTAAATTTGACTAGTTCTCTACCAGGGCAGTCTCTAAATATGACTGGCTCACCAACAGGGTGGTTTCCAAATATGACTGTCTCTCTACTAAGGTGGCCTCTAAACAAGATTTGCTCTCTACCAGGGCTTTCTCTAAATATAACTGGCTCCCTCTGCAGGACAGTCTCTAAATATATATTTTATTTTACCAAGGCAGTCTCTAAATATGACTGATTCTCTATTAAGGCAGTTCTCTGTATGTTAAATTTCATGTACTATACATCTTTATTTTATATCTTTACGTTCAGCAATGCTTGTAAATGCCATCAAATCGCAGACATTCAATTAAAAGTTGGTTTAGAGATTTCGTTTTTGGGTGAGGCTCGTGGGTCAACATTGTCTGGAAATATGAGGCTCAAGTGAAAAAAAGTTTGACAAGAAAAGAGAAACTCATCTAAAGTAATTAAAATATAAAATCATGATTTTATATTTTAATTACTTTAGATGAGTTTCTCTTTTCTTCTACACCCCTGAAGGACTATATTACTGTATATCCCGAAACGCGTTGGGTGTGAAAAGAGCGTCTGTAAAAACCCACCATTTGGTGATAATACTGAACCTATTCATTATGTAAATGTTTTGTTGAATTTCATGTACATAATATTTTAACATATGTTGTTTTCAAATAAATAAACTTTTCTACTTTTTATATATTGCTATATCTTTTTACTATCTATAATCTCTTACAAGTGCCGTTAAAGTCCACTTAGGGGAATTTTTTCTTTATATGTATCTGCATATTGGATGTGGCACTGCCTTTCAAACCTAGGGGAGCGAGTCACCCCTTATTTCCTTTCGTTAAAGAAAGCTTATTTAATGGACAAAGAGGAACATCAAAAGGTCAGCAGTACACTTTGCTTTATTATAAACAATATAGTGTAAAACCCTTTTTTTAAAATAAATTATTATTTATGAAACAATTCTAATAAGTGCACACAGCTGATGCAATAAGGGCTCATTTACATTTGCTTCAACACACATTAACGGCTAGTTTACACTTGCTTCAAAACAAGGCTTTGGACAGGCTTTGTTAAAGCTCTCTGAACGCCAGTCAAAGCCCCTGTCACTAAATAAAATGGTTAGCTTACAGTCCTGTTTACACCTTGCATTTGCTTTGCTTCTCTTAAAAAATGATACCCCATGTAGCTTGAGTGGTGCTTCAAAATGTCTTCAAAGCCTCCATAGAAGTCAATGGCAAAGCTCGCTTGAAGCCCCACTGAAGCCTCATTGAAGCCCCACGAAGCTCCACCGAAGCCTCAAGGAAGCCCCACCGAAGCCTCATGTCAGCACCAAGCAAAAGTAAAGTGTAAACAGGACTGTAAGCTAACAATTTTATTTAGTGACAGGGGCTTTGACTGGCGTTCAGAGAGCTTTAACAAAGCATTTCCGAAGCCATGTTTTGAAGCAAGTGTAAACTATCACTTAAAGTCAAAAAGAAAAAGGTATACACAATAACATGCATTTAAAAAGTACATATAGGGTTGGATTTACTAATACCTAGAGAGTGCAAAATCTGGTGCAACTGTGCATGGTAGCCAATCTAACTTCAGCTTGTTCAGTTAAAGCAATTGTAAAGGTAAATAAAAATAAATAAATAAATAACAAACAAACATGTCTATACTTACCTGCTCTGTGCAAGGAAATTTTACAGAGTGGCCGCAAACCACCTCTTCTCAGGTTCCCCACCAGCGCTCCTGGCCCCTCCTCTCTGTCCAGTGCCCCCATGGAAAGCGGCTTCCCATGGGGGCACCCATGTGTGCTCGCTCCTCCGCCCCACTGCTGCGCCCATTGAAACAGACAGCGGGACTCGTCCCCGCCCCCAGCTCCCTCATCACTAGCTTTGGTTTACAGCACTGGGAGCCAATGGTTCCTGGTGCTCCAGCAAAGCCAGCAAGACCAGGAGGTGAGGGGAGAGAAAAGCTGCAGACATGCACAGCACTGAATCAAATGCGGGCTTAGGTAGGTAAAAGGGGGGGTGTGAGGGGGGATGCTGATACCTAAACTTTTTTTTTTACCTTAAAGCGTTACTGAACCCACAGTAAGAATGCAGTAAAGCATTCTTGTTATACTCACCGTGGAACCTAAGGGGTTAAACCTCTTGTGTAAAAAGGCTGTTTGATCTTGTCTTCTCTGATTCTCCCCTTCTTCCACTGTCCCCAATATATCTCCAGAGTTACTCTGCACATGTTCAGTTTGGTGTGTATTGCTAGAGAGTTTTTTTTTCTTGGGAGGGTGCATGTGATCAGCACAGAGCGGATCAGCACTGTCCAGACAGAGGGTCAGGAGTCATGCAGCCTCATAGGACAGACAGAGGAGAATGAAAACTCCTCCTACAAGTTTTAAATAAACACTAATAGAAGTCTAAAGAATGCTATATACTGCTGATTGGAAAAGGTATTTAGCAGTTTATATTTACTAAAATAATTGCATTTCCATGTTCTGTGTACTGTGGGAGACCAGATATAGTGAATGCAGGGTTCTGGGTTTAGTAACACATTAAAGCAAGGAATGCGTTAGGCCCCTTTCACACATGCTGTTCGTTTTTCATCTATCCATTGATGGATGAACAACGGACATCAATGCATCTCTATGGAAAAACTGATGTAAATGAATGATCATCCATTTACATCAGTTTACATCAGCATCCGTCATCATCCGTCTTTTGAAGCTGATCAAAGCTCTATTTTTCTCCCAGATCAAACGAAAAACGGATGTGAACTGAAAAATGGTCAGTTTTTCACATGTTTTTGCATTGGTAGTGGATGTAAAAACACGGATGAAAAACTGATGAGCACTGATGAAAAAAGGATGAAAAACTAATACTTCATCCTAGGGTCCTTTCACATATATCGACCGTTCATTTCATCAGTTCAGTCGCGTTAAAAAGGATGAAGTATTCATCAGTTTTTCATCAGTTCAGTTCATCAGTTTTTTTTTAAAAATCCACTACCCACGCAAAAACGGATGAAAAACTGACCATTTGTCAGTTTACATCCGTTCTTCGTCCGATCCGTTTTTTTTACGGATGAAAAATAGGGCTTTCATCTGTTGAAAAAAACATATGTTAATGGTAGCGGATGAAATTGGATGAAAACAGATGATCCTCCAGTGTCGTCCGTTTTTCCACAGGAATGAATTGAAAAACAGACGAACAGTCCGTATGTGTGAAAGGGGCCTTAGAGTGCCGGTTCACACTTGTGTGCTCTGCGATATCGCATGTGATTCGTACCGCACTGCAGTGCAAATCACATGCGATGTCCATGCGATGTGATTTCAGCCATACAGATAGTATGGCTGATATCGCATTCGGACCAAACTCGCACAGGACCTTTTTTTGGTCAGCACCAGAGTCAGATCGCATGGGTGTTCACACACATGCAATTTGATTCATGTCCGAACTGTCAGTTTGCAGTGAGACATGCGAGCTGAAATGGGGGTGTCATTAACATTGTATTGACATGACACTCCCAGCAGTTCGCATATGGCAGTGTGAACTGCTGTGCGAATCGTGTGTGATACGGGAACTCGCAGTGGATTTGCAGTGTTCCCGCATCGCACAAGTGTTAACCGAGCCAGAGCCACTTTAAGCTTTGACAAAAAAAAACCTGGAAGCTGATTGGTTTCTATGCAGAGCTGCACCAGATTTTGCACTCTCCAGTTTTAGTAAATCAACCTCTTACTGTATTTTCATATCATCGATCTAATTAAGTGTCTCTTAATTAGGTATCCAGGTTTTGTCTTCATGCCATATAATCAAGCACACCAGACATTTTCTTGTAATATATTGAAAATGAATGAGAGATAGATGGTGGGGGCATAGAAGGTCCTAAACTTTTTAAAATAAATATATGCACAACAATTTGCTTCTCATACCTGTATTTACAGGTGTAAGATGACCTCTAAATAGACTTGCTCTCAATTTAATCTTTGCTAGTCCCAGTGTTGTTAGAGTAGGAACTACACTTTGCAGAGACACCATGGCATGGTAGTGGTGTGGTTTCCACATACTGTATATTTGCAGATGTAGAAAGAACTTTTCTATAAGCTACTAGAAACAGAGAACCTGTTAGGACAGGAATGTGGGAGCTACCTTTCCTGACTTGTTGTAATGGCTCAAGCCTATGTTCATTTAGGCACTGCCAACCTCTGCCAAGCGCCTTCCAGCTGTCAAGCCTGAAAAAGTGTACAGTACATAATTAATTTTAGCAACGATTCTCATCTATTATACTCAACATTTGGGTAGATATTGGTCTAGCTGCTGAACCTACTACCACTCAACTTGCCATAGCTGGCTGAATGTGCAGACCACATGGGTTGGATGTTTTGTAGCCAGACCAATTAACAGTGGAATAAAAAGCATACATTAAAGTGGGAGTAAACTCCCATCTCTGAATTTTACCTATAGGTAAGCCTATAATAAGTAGTGTAAGCTTTAAAGTAAAAATCATATCAAAGAGCACACATGAGCTGGTAACATTATCGGTATTGTGACATGCGTCAACGAGCACGTCTTTACTTTTGTAGCAAGCATTACCAAGAACATGTTCATAAACACCAGAGGGTTGGGCCTTGTTTCCCTAAAAGGAATTATATTTTCTTTCTCCTTAACTGAGGATCACAGAAGTCATTAACTGTTGGTACATCCAAAAGCAGTTTAACTAATGGGTGGGCAACACACCCAACATAAACAAAAACTGGGGACTGCCTGCAGCTGAAGAGCCACCTGAAAGACCAACACCTGAATCTGACAGTGGATGAGGGAGAACCTCTCCAACTGGTGACGGCAAAGTGGCAAGGTTAGAAAAGAAGGATGAGGACCAAGAATAACTAGTGAGGAATGAGAACACAGCACAAAGCTGGTGAACCTGATCCAACCAGAATGGTGGAACAAATCATTTCCCTACAGGAAAAAACCAGTATCGGACAATGGAATCTATAACTGTCCTGGTAGAAGGAAGACCAGAGCCTGTCTAGGTGGGAAATTCCTAAGCTTCAACTCACCTTACCCTAGAGGAACAAGAAACTTCAAACCTTAAATGACTGACAGAACAGACATTTACCCTGCCAAGGCAAGAACTACAGGAAAGAATTCTTAGATATACTTCAGTCAGAGGAACCAAGGAGCGTAAAAGTAAATCTTGAGTGATCGAGATCAAGAAGTGAATCAAAGGTACCAAGAATTCACTCCAATGAAGTCAGCATGTTCAACAGAATATGGTACATAGAAAGTACCCACTCAAGAATAGGCAGGGGATGGAAGGTAGCTATCCTTATAGTAAGAAGAACTATAAACCTGATAGAGTTTATGGTTAACTCAACACACACCCATCAGCAAGAAGGAGGCAGGCACCCTTGTAGCTAAACATTAAAGAAAAAAGCCTCTGCCTTCCTATTGTAGGACCTTGAAGAGACACAAGGCTAGAGATGCTCCGGACTCTCCAGATCTAATGATGCATCAGTATTCATAGAGCAACTGTCAGGAGTTCTCTCAAGATGCAGAAATACTTTTACCTGAGTTATATCAGAGGAAGAATGATTGCCAGAAAGGCCTACCCCTTTACTCTGCAAAGCAAATGAGGAAGAAAGATCCAAACCGGGTGTATAGATCCCATGGAACCAGTGGAACATGCCCTGTGATTGCCAAAGTATTCCTCAAGCAGAAAACTAGCACACAGACAGCCCAGGGTATCATGGAACCTCTCAATGACATCCTCCACCTGCAACGGATGGGTGAGACTGAAGAGTTAGAGCCCCAAGGAGGATGGTAATCAATTTTTATGCCGCTTAACTGACCACGCAAGTCAGAGAGTGTCCCTCTTGAAAAGCACAGGGATGGTAGATCTGATGGACACCATGAAAAACTGTAGAACCTACAAATCCTGAAAAGTACTGTGTGAGAGAGAACCTAGGACAGCTCCTAAGGCTGGGCTGGCACAGGAGCTGGAACAAGGATTTTTAGATCCAGGAGACCCCAATAGGACAAAGATAGGTCTGCTATAGGCAAAGGAAGGTGAGGAGCCGAAGAGAGTGCTGATTGCGAAGGTTCAGTCTGTAATCCTGAGAAGGCATTCTCTGCACCTAAATGCTTAAAGGTAAAACTACCCAAGAGCTCACTAGAATTACCAAACGTTCCCCAAGTTAGGCAAGTTTTAGGGCACCTTAATGCTAATAAAGGTTTGCCTGAGGGTTTAGCAGACTTCTTTCTACTGACCACGTGGGTAGCAAGGGAACCAGGCTTAGAAGACCAGAGTGAACCTACTCCAGGAGTAGGTAAAGGAAAGGAAGGGGACCTTTTTCTAAATTTCTTACACTGAGGCAGATGGATGCTCTGGTTTTCAATGATGTCCTTGATATTAATGTCAAGAGAAAGTCCAAACATTGCATCCAAAAGACTGGTCAGGTGCTTCTTGGATGCAATGTCTGCATCCTAGCACTAAAACCAGAATCCTCTGCACATTTTTACAGACAACAAACCCATACCAGAGACAAACTGAGATGCTTCCAGCAGATCATTACAGTTGAAACATAAGTACCAGGCCACCAGACATCAGCTTCACATACTAAACCAGGAAAGGATTCACTGCTACTGTGTTCTGTCAAAAGTTTCTGAAATTAGGATTTCAGCCAAAATAAAGACAAGGCCTGCCAGCGAGAACTGAGTTTTAAATGAGAATTATAACAGTTGTTTGGTAGAATTCCTAAATATGAGGATGTCCCCTACTTAATACTTTCTCTATTAAGCTGGGTCATTGGCAAATCCAGAGTGGATGTTTCCCAAGTGGGAATAAAATTAATCAAACGCTCAGGGGGCAACAAGATCCCATAAGGATGCTTCTAATTCACATAGAGCGGATGTAATGGAAAGGCATTTGTGGCCCTAGCAGCTCTGAAAGACCTGAGGGTGGAGACAACAGACTGATCCTCTAGCTGCAGGGTAGTATGTATGTCAGACTAAGATAACCCAGGATCAGAGTCAGAAGTGCTCACTGCTTCATTTGATTTTATAACCGTTAGTGAGGTCAAATCAACCTTTCGTTTCTGACTACAGTGATGAGAAAATTTGTGAATATCTCAAACAAATTTCTAAGAGTGAATGTGGTTTTCATATGGTCAAGTCCATTGTTAACCACTTTCCCTCGTCAGGTCATTTATAAATGGCCTAAGGTCAAAATGGTTATACTGGGATCATGGTTGAGGCTACAACCATGATCCCGGTATAGTTTTTTTCAGCCAGCGATTCCCTACAATGTAAAAGTGATCCGAGCAGCTATAGAGTGGCTGGGTCACTTTTACAGATGGCGGAATAGGCTCCCCCCCACTCCCGCTGCCACATTTACCAGGCTCTCACATCCAATTGGGGAGTCATGTAAGAATGCAACTGGCGGCATCCGCTTCCTGAGACACAGTGAGAGGAACTGATGATGTTCCTCCCATTGTATGCTGTCAGAAACCGGAAACGATGATGATTTTGTCACTTCCAATTTCCGTCTCAAGTAAACAAGCTGTTACCGGATTGTGAAGGCATCTGATCAAACTGATCTTGGTTTGATCAGATGCTTTTCAGTCCAGAGGAGAGATTTGGGCTCTAATACAGTGGTCATCAACCCTGTCCTCAGGACCACTAACAAGCCAGGTTTTATGTATTACCTTGAGGAGATGCAGACTAGAATACTGCAATCACTGAGCAGCAAATGACATCACCTGTGATATATTTCAGTTATCTTGCAAACCTGGCCTGTTATTGGGTCCTTAGGACAGGGTTGATGACCACTGGTCTAATAGACCCCAGATTTCTCTAAAAAAAAAGGACCTGTCATGGACCATTCTATCACAAGGGATGTTGTTCATTGCTTGTGATAGCAACAAAGTTGATCCAAACAAAAAAAAATTAAGGGAACAGTGTAAAAAAAATGTAAATAAAATAATAGAATAAAAAAACTCAAAGCACCCCTCATGTTTAAATGCGAACACGCATGTAGGTCCCACACACGTATGTAAATAATGATGGCACCACACATGTGAAGTGTCGCCACGATCAGTGCAAGAGCCATGATTCTAGCACCAGACCTCCCGTGTAACTCCAATCTGGTAACCTGTAAAGGCTTTTAAAGTGATGCCTATGGAGATTTTTAGGTACCGTCGTTTGGCGTTTTCCATGGAATTCCACGCAATTTTAAAGCATCATGACATGTTAGGTATCTATTTACTCGGAGTAACATCATCTTTTAGATTTTTACCAAATAATAGGGTATTATATTGTGTTTTTGTGCATTAAAATTAATTAACCACTTGACCTCCGGAAGATTTATCCCCCTTCCTAACAAGGCAATTTTTTATGATACGGCACTGCGTTACTTTGACTGACAATTGCTCGGTTGTTGTGACACTGTACCCAAATAAAATTTATGTCCATTTTTTCCCACAAACAGAGCTTTCTTTTGGTGGTATTTGATAACCTCTGCATTTTTATATTTTGCACTATAAACAAAAAAAGACCAACAATTCAGCAAAAAAAACAAAAAAAAAACAATATTTTTTACTTTCTGCTATAAAACATATCAAATAAATTTAAAAAAAAATCCAATTTCTTCATTAATTTAGGCCAATATGTATTCTGCTACATATTTTTGGTAAAAAATGCCAATAAGTGTATATTGATTGTGCAAAAGTTATAGCGTCTACAAACTATGGAATATTTTTATTTATTTATTTTTTACTAGTAATGGCGGCAATCAGCGATTTATAGTAGGACTGCGATATTATGGCGGACAAATCAGACACTAACTGACATTTTTTGGGGACCAGTGACACTAATACAGTGATCAGTGAACACAGGACCAATACCTTCCCTACTGACAGAACGGCAATCCGCCTTTTTGCCTGTGTGCTGTACATTCAGCAGTGACTGGTGGACACCCGGAAGTGTCAAGGTGCGTGATCTGGCACAGAGTGGCCGCCCTGCCGCAGTATATCTGCAGTGGGCAGTCGGAACTGTTTGAAGTGTATTTTTTTCAAAAAATCTGCTTTTGAAAAATAAAAATTTGCAACACCCACCATTTTATTCTCTAGGGCCTCTGCTTAAAAAAAAAAAATATATATATATATATATATAAGGTTTGGGGGTGCTAAGTAGTTTCTAGCAAAAATTGCTGATTTTTACATGTAGGACAGAAATGTCAGAATTGCCCCGGACTGGAACTGGTTAGAAGCAAACTGAGAATTATCGTTCAAATGTTCCTATGGACGTTCATTTAAAAATCTACTAGTGTATGTTCAGCTTTAGACATTGTACTTTTGCTAAGTGAGTAGTCTTTTTTTCTTTAGTAAATGGACCCTTATGAATCGGTTGACTTTTTGAATATAACACACTACCTCCTGTCGACCGCCCACAGTATATTTACGTCATTACTCTGACGTTAAATACCATTGTTATGACAGCAGCTAGCTGCCTGTATTGAATTTCTTTTTTTTTTTTTTGCATTTAAAGGGGTTGTAAAGGTAAAAATTTTTTCACCTTAATGCATTCTATGCATTAAGGTGAAAAAACTTTTGACAATACCGCCGCCCCCAGCCCCCCCCGTTTTACTTACCTGATGCCTCGAATCTTCGCTGCTCGTTCTCGTCATCTCCATTGCAGCTCAGCCTGGTCGCTGATTGGCTGCAGTGGATGGATTGAAAGCAGCGCAGCCATTGGCTCGCGCTGCTGTCAATCACATCCGATGACGCGGCGCGCCGGGGGGCGGGGCCGAGTGATACAGCGAGCGGCTATAGCCGCCGGCTGTATCACGGGAGTGCGCCCGCAAGCACTCACCACCATGCGAGGGAGCTCGCATTAAGGTGGTTAATGCTTGCGGGGAGGAGCTGAAACAGCCGCCGAGGGACCCCAGAAGACCAGGTTCAGGGCCACTGAAGGTAAGTATAACATGTTTGTTATTTTTTTTTTTTTTTTAAATTTAACTTTACAACCCCTTTAAGGGTAAATGAGAGAGATTTTTCTCAATAAAGAGGACCTGTCATGCTTATTTATATTACAAGGGATGTTTACATCCCTTGTAATAGGAATAAAAGTTATAAAAAAATAAAAGGAACAGTATAAAATAAATAAGAAAAAATAAATACATTGAAAGCACCCCGTACCTCCATGCTCGCGCAGAAGCGGACGCATGCGTAAGTCACGCCCGCATATGTAAACAGTGTTAAAACCACACATGTGAGGTATTGCCATGATCATTACAGCAAGAGCAATAACTATAGCACTAGACCTCCTCTGCAACTCTAAACTGGTAAACTGTAAAAAAATGGAAAGCGTTGCCTATGGAGATTTTTCAGTACCGTCATTTGGTGCCATTCCACAAGTGTGCGCAATTTTAAAGCATGACATGTTAGCTATCTATTTACTCAGCGGAACATCCTTCACATTTTACAAAAAAAATAGGCTAACTTTAGTGTTTTTTTAACCACTTCAGCCCCGGAAGGATTTACCCCTTCCTGACCAGAGCAAATTTTGCGATTCAGCACTGCGTCGCTTTAACTGACAATTGCACGGTCGTGCGATGTTGTACCCAAACAAAATTGACATCCTTTTTTTCCCACAAATAGAGCTTTCTTTTGGTGGTATTTGATCACCTCTGCGGTTTTTATTTTTTGCGCTATAAACAAAATAAGAGCAACAATTTTGAAAAAAACTCAATATTTTTTACTTTTTGCTATGATAAATATCCCCCAAAAATATTTAAAAAAAACTATTTTTTTCCTCATTTTAGGCCGATATGTATTCTTCTACATATTTTTGGTAAAAAAAATCACAATAAGCGTATATTGATTGGTTTGCGCAAAAGTTATAGCATCTACAAAATAGGAGATAGTTTTATGGCATTTTTTATTTATTTTTTTTATTAGTAATGGTGGCGATCTGTGATTTTTATCAGGACTGCGACATTATGGCAGACACATCGGACATTTTGACACTATTTTGGGACTATTGTCATTTATACAGCTATCAGTGCTATAAAAATGCATTGATTACTGTGTAAATGACACTGGCAGTGAAGGGGTTAACCACTAGGGGGCGATGAAGGGGTTAAGTGTGTCCTAGGGAGTGATTCTAACTGTGGGGGGGAGGGGCTTCAACACACATGACAGCGATCACTGCTCTCGATGACAGAGAGCAGTGATCTCTATCCTGTCACTAGGCAGAACGGGGAAATACTTTGTTTACAAAAGCTTAGCCCTGTTCTACCTCTCCGTGATACGATTGCAGGCACCCGGCGGACATCAAGTCCGCGGGACCCACGTTCACGAAGAACGCGGCGGGCATGCCCAGTTTCTTAAAGGGGACGTACCTGTACGCCCTTTTGCCCACCAGCGCCATTCTGCCGACGTATATCGGTGTGCGCTGGTCGGGAAGCGGTTAATTAATTAAAGTGTATTTTTTTTAAAAAAATTGCGTTTGAAAGACTGCTGCGCAATTACAGTGTTACATAAATTATTGCAATGATTGCCTTTTTATTCTCTAGGGTCTCTGCTAAAAAAATATATATAATGATTGGGGGTTCTAAGAATTTTTCTAGCAAAAAATACTAATTTAAAGCGGAGGTTCACACAAAAATTGAACCTCCGCTTTTCGGAACCCTCCCCCCCTCCGGTGTCACATTTGGCACCTTTCAAGGGGGAGGGGGGTGCAGATACCTGTCTAAGACAGGTATTTGCACCCACTTCCGGCATAGACTCCCATGGGAGTCTATGCCTCTTCCCGTCCCCACCGCGCTGTCTGGTGGGACACACACGGGTCCCAGAGACAGCAGGGACCAGTTAGGAAGCGCAACGCGACTCGCGCATGTGCAGTAGGGAACCGGGAAGTGAAGCCGCAACGTTTCACTTCCTGAATCCCTTACAGAGAATGGCGGCGGCAGCACCGAGGACCGAGGGACGTTTGGTCTCGGGGGCCGACATCGCTGGACCCTGGGACAGGTCTGTGTCCTTATTTTAAAAGTCAGCAGCTGCAGTATTTGTGGCTGCTGACTTTTACATTTTTTTTCCCGCGGGACTCCCTCTTTAAACTTACTAGTTCTTGCGTGTTGGCAGTACGTGTAGCTCATGCGTGTTGGCAGTACGTGTAGTTCATGTGTGTTGGCAGTACGTGTAGTTCATGTGTGTTGGCAGTACGTGTAGCTCATGCGTGTTGGCAGTACGTGTAGCTCATGCGTGTTGGCAGTACGTGTAGTTCATGCGTGTTGGCAGTACGTGTAGTTCATGCGTGTTGGCAGTACGTGTAGTTCATGTGTGTTGGCAGTACATGTAGTTCATGTGTGTTGGCAGTACGTGTAGCTCATGCGTGTTTGCAGTACGTATAGTTCATGCGTGTTGGCAGTACGTGTAGTTCATGCGTGTTGGCAGTACGTGTAGTTCATACGTGTTGGCAGTACGTGTAGTTCATGTGTGTTGGCAGTACGTGTAGTTCATGTGAAAGGTGTGGCGTGCATTTGTATTCAGCCCCCCTAAATCAATATTTTGTAGAACCACCTTTTTCTGCAATTACAGCTGCAAGTCTTTTTGGGGATATCTCTACCAGCTTTGCACATCTAGAGAGTGAGATTTTTGTCCATTCTTCTTTGCAAAATAGCTCAAGCTCTGTCAGATTGGATGGAGAGTGTCTATGAACAGCAATTTCCAAGTCTTGCCACAGATTCTCAATTGTATTTAGGTCTGGACTTTGACTGGGCCATTCTAACACATGAATATGCTTTGATCTAAACTATTCCATCGTAGCTCTGGCTGTATGTTTAGGGTCATTGTCCTGCTGGAAGGTGAACCCTCCGCCATAGTCTCAAGTCTTTTGCTGAATCTTATGCTGCGTACAGACGATCGGACATTCCGACAACAAAACTGTGGATTTTTTTTCTGACAGATGTTGGCTCAAACTTGTCTTGCATTTGTGTGTGTCTTGCATTTACACGGTCACACAAATGTTGTCGGAAATTCCAAACTTTAAGAACGCGGTGACGTACAACACATACGACGAGCCAAGAAAAATGAAGTTCAATAGCCAGTGCGGCTCTTCTGCTTAATTCCGAGCATGTGTGAACTTTTGTGCATCTAAATTGTCTACACACACACACTCGGAATTTACGACAACCGATTTTGTTGTTGTAAAATTTGAGAACCAGCTCTCAAATTTTGTTTGTCGGAAATTCCGACAAAAAAATGTCCGATGGAGCCTACACGCGGTGGGAATTTCCGACAAGTTTACATCGAACATTTGTTGTCAGAAATTCCGATCCACTGTATGTGGCATAACAGGTTTTTTTCTAAGATTGCCGTTTATTTGGCTCCTTCCCTCTTCCCATCAACTCTGACGAGCTTCCCTGTCCCTGCTGAAGAAAAGCATCCCCACAACATGATGCTTCCACCACCATGTTTCATGGTAGTGATGATGTGTTCAGGGCGATGTGCAGTGTTAGTTTTCCACCACACTTAGCGTTTTGCTTTTAGGCCAAAAAGTTCAATTTTGCTCTCATCTGACCAGAACACCTTCTTTAACGTGTTTGCTCTGTCTCCCACATGGCTTCTGGCAAACTGCAAACAGGACTACTTTTGGCTTTCTTTCAACAATGGCTTTCTTCTTGCCACTTTTCCATAAATACCAGATTTGTGGAGTGCATGACTAAGGCCCCTTTCAGACGTGCGGACCGTATGTCCGTATTTCATCCATCCTTTTTCGGATGAAATACGGACATACATGCATCCCAATGGGATAGCGGGTGTCAGCGGATGTACATCCGCTAACACCCGATGTTGTCCGGCTCCGCTCTCGTCCGATTCTGCGGACGGAAGAAAATCCTATTTTTCTATCCGTCTGCAGAGCGGATCGGATGAACACGGACAGACGGTCCGTGTTCCTCCGATCCCCCATAGGGGAGAGCGGAGATCTGACAGGGCGGTCCCTGCACAGTGTGCGGGTCCCGCCCTGTCATCTGCCTGCTCAGCTGGGGAAAGCGGAGCGATCCCCGCTGAGCAGCGGATAAACACGGGGCAGATCAACACGGATCCGTCCCGTGTGAAAGGGGCCTAATAGTTGTCCTGTGGACAGATTCTCCCACCTGAGCTGTGGATCTCTGCAGCTCCTCCAGAGTTACCATGGACCTCTTGGTTGCTTCTCTGATTAATGTTCTCCTTGCCTGGCCTAACAGTTTAGGTGGACGGCCATGTCTTGGTAGGTTTCCAGTTGTGTCATACTCTTTCCATTTTCAGATGATAGATTGAACAGTGCTCCGTGAGATGTTCAAAGCTTGGGTTATTTTTTTATAACCTAACCCTGCTTTAAACTTCTCCACAACTTTATCCCTGACCTGTCTGGTGTGTTCCTTGGCCTTCATGATGCTGTTTGTTCACTAAGGTTCTCTAACAAACCTCTGAGGGCTTCACAGAATAGCTGTTTTTATACTGAGATTAAATTACACACAGGTGGACTCGATTTACTAATTAAGTGACTTCTGAAGGCAATTGGTTCCACTAGATTTTAGTTAGGGGTATCAGAGTAAAGGGGGCTGAATACGAATGCACGCCACACTTTTCAGATATTTATAAAATTGGAAAACCATTTATCAGTTTTCTTCCACGTCACAATTATGTGCCACTTTGTGTTGGTCTATCACATAAAATCCCAATAAAATACATTTACATTTTTGGTCGTAACATGACAAAATGTGGAAAATTTCAATAGGTATGAATACTTTTTCATGGCATTGTATATAGGTTGCAATTTATTGTGGATGACACCGTATCACACATATTCAGTAAGAAAAACACATATGCTACAGCAAACGGTAATACAGTGTGCTGCGCTGTCAAAATCTTGAGGGCGTGTTTTTAATGCATACAGGAGTGTCGAGAGCTCATTCAAAATGACTAGGCAACAATAATGATTAGTGACAAGATTGGTGTGACAGATGATCAGTATCACAATTGGCATGACAGATGCTTGCTTGTCAGAATTGGCATGACAGATTATCGGTGTTAGGATTAGTGACAGATGATCAGTGTCAGAATTGGTATAACAGATGACTGGTGTCAGGATTGGTATAACAGATGACTGGTGTCAGGATTGGTATAACAGATGACTGGTGTCAGGATTGGTATAACAGATGACTGGAGTCAGGATTGGTATAACAGATGACTGGTGTCAGGATTGGTATAACAGATGACTGGAGTCAGGATTGGTATAACAGATGACTGGTGTCAGGATTGGTATAACAGATGACTGGAGTCAGGATTGGTATTACAGATGACTGGTGTCAGGATTGGTATAACAGATGACTGGAGTCAGGATTGGTATAACAGATGACTGGTGTCAGGATTGGTATAACAGATGACTGGTGTCAGGATTGGTATAACAGATGACTGGTGTCAGGATTGGTATAACAGATGACTGGAGTCAGGATTGGTATAACAGATGACTGGTGTCAGGATTGGTATAACAGATGACTGGTGTCAGGATTGGTATAACAGATGACTGGTGTCAGAATTAGTGTGATAGGTGATCAGTGAGAGGAAAGGAGTGACAAATAATCACAGAGGGAAAGATCAGATTCAGGAAAGGTGTTCACTGACAAACAAAGGTGTCAACATGATTGGTATCAGGAAGTATGACAGATGGTTAGTGACAGGAAAGAAATAACAGGTGATCGGTGACAGTAAAGCTGTGACAAATAACAGATGATCGGTGTCAGGGTGGTATGATGGATGATCGGTGTCAGGGTGGTATGATGGATGGCCAATGTCAGGGTTGGTATGATGGATGATCAGTGTCAGGGTTGGTATGATGGATGATCAGTGTCAGGGTTGGTATGATGGATGGTCAATGTCAGGGTTGGTATGATGGATGGTCAATGTCAGGGTTGGTATGATGGATGGTCGGTGTCAGGGTTGGTATGATGGATGGTCGGTGTCAGGGTTGGTATGATGGATGGTCGGTGTCAGGGTTGGTATGATGGATGGTCGGTGTCAGGGTTGGTATGATGGATGGTCGGTGTCAGGGTTGGAATGATGGATGATCGGTGTCAGGGTGGTATGATGGATGGCCAATGTCAGGGTTGGTATGATGGATGATCGGTGTCAGGGTGGTATGATGGATGGCCAATGTCAGGGTTGGTATGATGGATGATCAGTGTCAGGGTTGGTATGATGGATGATCAGTGTCAGCGTTGGTATAATGGATGATCAGTGTCAGGGTTGGTATGATGGATGGTCAATGTCAGGGTTGGTATGATGGATGGTCGGTGTCAGGGTTGGTATGATGGATGGTCGGTGTCAGGGTTGGTATGATGGATGGTCGGTGTCAGGGTTGCTATGATGGATGGTCGGTGTCAGGGTTGGTATGATGGATGGTCGGTGTCAGGGTTGGTATGATGGATGGTCGGTGTCAGGGTTGGTATGATGGATGGTCGGTGTCAGGGTTGGTATGATGGATGGTCGGTGTCAGGGTTGGTATGATGGATGGTCGGTGTCAGGGTTGGTATGATGGATGGTCGGTGTCAGGGTTGGTATGATGGATGATCGGTGTCAGGGTGGTATGATGGATGGCCAATGTCAGGGTTGGTATGATGGATGATCAGTGTCAGGGTTGGTATGATGGATGATCAGTGTCAGGGTTGGTATGATGGATGATCAGTGTCAGGGTTGGTATGATGGATGGTCAATGTCAGGGTTGGTATGATGGATGGTCGGTGTCAGGGTTGGTATGATGGATGGTCGGTGTCAGGGTTGCTATGATGGATGGTCGGTGTCAGGGTTGCTATGATGGATGGTCGGTGTCAGGGTTGGTATGATGGATGGTCGGTGTCAGGGTTGGTATGATGGATGGTCGGTGTCAGGGTTGCTATGATGGATGGTCGGTGTCAGGGTTGCTATGATGGATGGTCGGTGTCAGGGTTGGTATGATGGATGGTCGGTGTCAGGGTTGGTATGATGGATGGTCGGTGTCAGGGTTGGTATGATGGATGGTCGGTGTCAGGGTTGGTATGATGGATGGTCGGTGTCAGGGTTGGTATGATGGATGGTCGGTGTCAGGGTTGGTATGATGGATGGTCGGTGTCAGGGTTGGTATGATGGATGGTCGGTGTCAGGGTTGGTATGATGGATGGTCGGTGTCAGGGTTGCTATGATGGATGGTCGGTGTCAGGGTTGCTATGATGGATGGTCGGTGTCAGGGTTGGTATGATGGATGGTCGGTGTCAGGGTTGCTATGATGGATGGTCGGTGTCAGGGTTGCTATGATGGATGGTCGGTGTCAGGGTTGCTATGATGGATGGTCGGTGTCAGGGTTGCTATGATGGATGGTCGGTGTCAGGGTTGCTATGATGGATGGTCGGTGTCAGGGTTGCTATGATGGATGGTCGGTGTCAGGGTTGCTATGATGGATGGTCGGTGTCAGGGTTGCTATGATGGATGGTCGGTGTCAGGGTTGCTATGATGGATGGTCGGTGTCAGGGTTGCTATGATGGATGGTCGGTGTCAGGGTTGCTATGATGGATGGTCGGTGTCAGGGTTGCTATGATGGATGGTCGGTGTCAGGGTTGCTATGATGGATGGTCGGTGTCAGGGTTGCTATGATGGATGGTCGGTGTCAGGGTTGCTATGATGGATGGTCGGTGTCAGGGTTGGTATGATGGCTGGTCGGTGTCAGGGTTGGTATGATGGATGGTCGGTGTCAGGGTTGGTATGATGGCTGGTCGGTGTCAGGGTTGGTATGATGGCTGGTCGGTGTCAGGGTTGGTATGATGGCTGGTCGGTGTCAGGGTTGGTATGATGGATGGTCGGTGTCAGGGTTGGTATGATGGCTGGTCGGTGTCAGGGTTGGTATGATGGCTGGTCGGTGTCAGGGTTGGTATGATGGCTGGTCGGTGTCAGGGTTGGTATGATGGCTGGTCGGTGTCAGGGTTGGTATGATGGCTGGTCGGTGTCAGGGTTGGTATGAGAGATGATAGCTGTTGGGATTGGTGTGGCATATGATCAGTGTTATGCCGCGTACACACGGTCGGACTTTTCAGCTACAAAAGTCCAACGGACGCTGACGGACTAAAGCTGGCTGGTAATCCGATCGTGTGTGGGCTTCTCCGGACTTTCAACGTACTTTTTTAGCCTCAAATCCGACGGACTTTAGATTTGAAACATGCTTCAAATCTTTACGTCGTAACTACGACGGACCCCGAAGTCCGCTCGTCTGTATGCTAGTCCTACGGACAAAAACCCACGCTAGGGCAGCTATTGGCTACTGGCTATCAACTTCCTTATTTTAGTCCGGTGTACGTCATCACGTACGAATCCGTCGGACTTTTGTGTGGTCGTGTGTAGGCAAGTCTGTTCGTTAGAAAGTCCGCCGCAAGTCCGCCGAAAGTCTGTCGGACAGGCTGTCGGACTTTTGTAGATGAAAAGTCCGACCGTGTGTACGCGGCATTAGAGTTAGTAGGAGAGATGATCAGTTTTCCTGTCAGGACTGGTATGAAAGATGATCTTTGTCAGGGTTAGTATGATGGATGATCAGTTTTAGGATTGGCAAGACAGATGATCAGTGTCAGGACTGGTATGACAGAGGATCAGTGTCAGGATTGATATGACAGAGGATCAGTGTCAGGACTGATATGACAGAGGATCAGTGTCAGGACTGATATGACAGAGGATCAGTGTTAGGACTGATATGACAGAGGATCAGTGTCAGGACTGGTATGACAGATGATCAGTGTCAGGACTGGTATGACAGAGGATCAGTGTCAGGACTGATATGACAGAGGATCAGTGTCAGGACTGATATGACAGAGGATCAGTGTCAGGACTGGTATGACAGAGGATCAGTGTCAGGACTGGTATGACAGAGGATCAGTGTCAGGATTGATATGACAGAGGATCAGTGTCAGGACTGATATGACAGAGGATCAGTGTCAGGACTGGTATGACAGAGGATCAGTGTCAGGACTGATATGACAGAGGATCAGTGTCAGGACTGATATGACAGAGGATCAGTGTCAGGACTGATATGACAGAGGATCAGTGTCAGGATTGATAGGACAGAGGATCAGTGTCAGGACTGATAGGACAGAGGATCAGTGTCAGGACTGATATGACAGAGGATCAGTGTCAGGACTGATAGGACACAGGATCAGTGTCAGGACTGATAGGACACAGGATCAGTGTCAGGACTGATAGGACAGAGGATCAGTGTCAGGATTGATATGACAGAGGATCAGTGTCAGGACTGATAGGACAGAGGATCAGTGTCAGGATTGATAGGACAGAGGATCAGTGTCAGGATTGATATGACAGAGGATCAGTGTCAGGACTGATAGGACAGAGGATCAGTGTCAGGATTGATATGACAGAGGATCAGTGTCAGGACTGATAGGACAGAGGATCAGTGTCGAGACTGATAGGACAGAGGATCAGTGTCAGGACTGGTATGACAGAGGATCAGTGTCAGGACTGATATGACAGAGGATCAGTGTCAGGACTGATATGACAGAGGATCAGTGTCAGAACTGATATGACAGAGGATCAGTGTCAGGACTGATATGACAGAGGATCAGTGTCAGGACTGATAGGACAGAGGATCAGTGTCAGGACTGATAGGACAGAGGATCAGTGTCAGGATTGATATGACAGAGGATCAGTGTCAGGATTGATAGGACAGAGGATCAGTGTCAGGACTGATAGGACAGAGGATCAGTGTCAGGACTGATAGGACAGAGGATCAGTGTCAGGACTGATATGACAGAGGATCAGTGTCAGGACTGATATGACAGAGGATCAGTGTCAGGATTGATAGGACAGAGGATCAGTGTCAGGACTGATAGGACAGAGGATCAGTGTCAGGATTGATATGACAGAGGATCAGTGTCAGGACTGATAGGACAGAGGATCAGTGTCGAGACTGATAGGACAGAGGATCAGTGTCAGGACTGGTATGACAGAGGATCAGTGTCAGGACTGGTATGACAGAGGATCAGTGTCAGGACTGATATGACAGAGGATCAGTGTCAGGACTGATAGGACAGAGGATCAGTGTCAGGACTGATAGGACAGAGGATCAGTGTCAGGACTGACAGGACAGAGGATCAGTGTCAGGACTGATATGACAGAGGATCAGTGTCAGGATTGATATGACAGAGGATCAGTGTCAGGATTGATAGGACAGAGGATCAGTGTCAGGATTGATAGGACAGAGGATCAGTGTCAGGATTGATATGACAGAGGATCAGTGTCAGGACTGATATGACAGAGGATCAGTGTCAGGATTGATATGACAGAGGATCAGTGTCAGGATTGATAGGACAGAGGATCAGTGTCAGGACTGATAGGACAGGGGATCAGTGTCAGGACTGGTATGACAGAGGATCAGTGTCAGGACTGGTATGACAGAGGATCAGTGTCAGGACTGGTATGACAGAGGATCAGTGTCAGGTTTGATATGACAGAGGATCAGTGTCAGGACTGATATGACAGAGGATCAGTGTCAGAACTGATAGGACAGAGGATCAGTGTCAGGATTGATATGACAGAGGATCAGTGTCAGGACTGATAGGACAGAGGATCAGTGTCGAGACTGATAGGACAGAGGATCAGTGTCAGGACTGGAATGACAGAGGATCAGTGTCAGGACTGATATGACAGAGGATCAGTGTCAGGACTGATATGACAGAGGATCAGTGTCAGAACTGATATGACAGAGGATCAGTGTCAGGACTGATATGACAGAGGATCAGTGTCAGGACTGATAGGACAGAGGATCAGTGTCAGGACTGATAGGACAGAGGATCAGTGTCAGGATTGATATGACAGAGGATCAGTGTCAGGATTGATAGGACAGAGGATCAGTGTCAGGACTGATAGGACAGAGGATCAGTGTCAGGACTGATATGACAGAGGATCAGTGTCAGGACTGATATGACAGAGGATCAGTGTCAGGATTGATAGGACAGAGGATCAGTGTCAGGACTGATAGGACAGAGGATCAGTGTCAGGATTGATATGACAGAGGATCAGTGTCAGGACTGATATGACAGAGGATCAGTGTCAGGACTGATATGACAGAGGATCAGTGTCAGAACTGATAGGACAGAGGATCAGTGTCAGGATTGATATGACAGAGGATCAGTGTCAGGACTGATATGACAGAGGATCAGTGTCAGAACTGATAGGACAGAGGATCAGTGTCAGGATTGATATGACAGAGGATCAGTGTCAGGACTGATATGACAGAGGATCAGTGTCAGAACTGATAGGACAGAGGATCAGTGTCAGGATTGATATGACAGAGGATCAGTGTCAGGACTGGTATGACAGAGGATCAGTGTCAGGACTGATATGACAGAGGATCAGTGTCAGGACTGATATGACAGAGGATCAGTGTCAGAACTGATATGACAGAGGATCAGTGTCAGGACTGATATGACAGAGGATCAGTGTCGAGACTGATAGGACAGAGGATCAGTGTCAGGACTGGTATGACAGAGGATCAGTGTCAGGACTGATATGACAGAGGATCAGTGTCAGGACTGATATGACAGAGGATCAGTGTCAGGACTGATATGACAGAGGATCAGTGTCAGGACTGATATGACAGAGGATCAGTGTCAGGATTGATAGGACAGAGGATCAGTGTCAGGACTGATATGACAGAGGATCAGTGTCAGGACTGATATGACAGAGGATCAGTGTCAGGACTGATAGGACACAGGATCAGTGTCAGGACTGATAGGACAGAGGATCAGTGTCAGGACTGGTATGACAGAGGATCAGTGTCAGGACTGATATGACAGAGGATCAGTGTCAGGACTGATATGACAGAGGATCAGTGTCAGGACTGATATGACAGAGGATCAGTGTCAGGATTGATATGACAGAGGATCAGTGTCAGGACTGATAGGACAGAGGATCAGTGTCAGGATTGATAGGACAGAGGATCAGTGTCAGGATTGATATGACAGAGGATCAGTGTCAGGACTGATATGACAGAGGATCAGTGTCAGAACTGATAGGACAGAGGATCAGTGTCAGGATTGATATGACAGAGGATCAGTGTCAGGACTGATATGACAGAGGATCAGTGTCAGAACTGATAGGACAGAGGATCAGTGTCAGGATTGATATGACAGAGGATCAGTGTCAGGACTGGTATGACAGAGGATCAGTGTCAGGACTGATATGACAGAGGATCAGTGTCAGGACTGATATGACAGAGGATCAGTGTCAGAACTGATATGACAGAGGATCAGTGTCAGGACTGATATGACAGAGGATCAGTGTCGAGACTGATAGGACAGAGGATCAGTGTCAGGACTGGTATGACAGAGGATCAGTGTCAGGACTGATATGACAGAGGATCAGTGTCAGGACTGATATGACAGAGGATCAGTGTCAGGACTGATATGACAGAGGATCAGTGTCAGGACTGATATGACAGAGGATCAGTGTCAGGATTGATAGGACAGAGGATCAGTGTCAGGACTGATATGACAGAGGATCAGTGTCAGGACTGATATGACAGAGGATCAGTGTCAGGACTGATAGGACACAGGATCAGTGTCAGGACTGATAGGACAGAGGATCAGTGTCAGGACTGGTATGACAGAGGATCAGTGTCAGGACTGATATGACAGAGGATCAGTGTCAGGACTGATATGACAGAGGATCAGTGTCAGGACTGATATGACAGAGGATCAGTGTCAGGATTGATATGACAGAGGATCAGTGTCAGGACTGATAGGACAGAGGATCAGTGTCAGGATTGATAGGACAGAGGATCAGTGTCAGGATTGATATGACAGAGGATCAGTGTCAGGACTGATAGGACAGAGGATCAGTGTCAGGACTGATAGGACAGAGGATCAGTGTCAGGACTGATAGGACAGAGGATCAGTGTCGAGACTGATAGGACAGAGGATCAGTGTCAGGACTGGTATGACAGAGGATCAGTGTCAGGACTGATATGACAGAGGATCAGTGTCAGGACTGATATGACAGAGGATCAGTGTCAGAACTGATATGACAGAGGATCAGTGTCAGAACTGATATGACAGAGGATCAGTGTCAGGACTGATATGACAGAGGATCAGTGTCAGGACTGATAGGACAGAGGATCAGTGTCAGGACTGATAGGACAGAGGATCAGTGTCAGGATTGATATGACAGAGGATCAGTGTCAGGATTGATAGGACAGAGGATCAGTGTCAGGACTGATAGGACAGAGGATCAGTGTCAGGACTGATATGACAGAGGATCAGTGTCAGGACTGATATGACAGAGGATCAGTGTCAGGACTGATATGACAGAGGATCAGTGTCAGGATTGATAGGACAGAGGATCAGTGTCAGGACTGATAGGACAGAGGATCAGTGTCAGGATTGATATGACAGAGGATCAGTGTCAGGACTGATAGGACAGAGGATCAGTGTCGAGACTGATAGGACAGAGGATCAGTGTCAGGACTGGTATGACAGAGGATCAGTGTCAGGACTGGTATGACAGAGGATCAGTGTCAGGACTGATAGGACAGAGGATCAGTGTCAGGACTGATAGGACAGAGGATCAGTGTCAGGACTGATAGGACAGAGGATCAGTGTCAGGACTGATAGGACAGAGGATCAGTGTCAGGACTGATATGACAGAGGATCAGTGTCAGGATTGATATGACAGAGGATCAGTGTCAGGATTGATAGGACAGAGGATCAGTGTCAGGACTGATAGGACAGAGGATCAGTGTCAGGATTGATATGACAGAGGATCAGTGTCAGGATTGATATGACAGAGGATCAGTGTCAGGATTGATAGGACAGAGGATCAGTGTCAGGACTGATAGGACAGAGGATCAGTGTCAGGACTGATATGACAGAGGATCAGTGTCAGGACTGATAAGACAGAGGATCAGTGTCAGGATTGATAGGACAGAGGATCAGTGTCAGGATTGATAGGACAGAGGATCAGTGTCAGGACTGATAGGACAGAGGATCAGTGTCAGGACTGATAGGACAGAGGAACAGTGTCAGGACTGATATGACAGAGGAACAGTGTCAGGACTGATATGACAGAGGATCAGTGTCAGGATTGATATGACAGAGGATCAGTGTCAGGATTGATAGGACACAGGATCAGTGTCAGGATTGATAGGACACAGGATCAGTGTCAGAATTGATATGACAGAGGATCAGTGTCAGGACTGATATGACAGAGGATCAGTGTCAGGATTGATATGACAGAGGATCAGTGTCAGGACTGATAGGACAGAGGATCAGTGTCAGGACTGATAGGACAGAGGATCAGTGTCAGGACTGATAGGACAGAGGATCAGTGTCAGGACTGATAGGACAGAGGATCAGTGTCAGGACTGATAGGACAGAGGATCAGTGTCAGGATTGATATGACAGAGGATCAGTGTCAGGATTGATAGGACAGAGGATCAGTGTCAGGATTGATAGGACAGAGGATCAGTGTCAGGATTGATATGACAGAGGATCAGTGTCAGGACTGATATGACAGAGGATCAGTGTCAGGACTGATATGACAGAGGATCAGTGTCAGGATTGATATGACAGAGGATCAGTGTCAGGATTGATAGGACAGAGGATCAGTGTCAGGACTGATAGGACAGAGGATCAGTGTCAGGACTGGTATGACAGAGGATCAGTGTCAGGACTGGTATGACAGAGGATCAGTGTCAGGACTGGTATGACAGAGGATCAGTGTCAGGTTTGATATGACAGAGGATCAGTGTCAGGTTTGATATGACAGAGGATCAGTGTCAGGTTTGATATGACAGAGGATCAGTGTCAGAACTGATATGACAGAGGATCAGTGTCAGGATAGATATGACAGAAAAAAGTACAAAAAAATAGTCAGTGACAGGAAAGTTATGACAGATGATCAGATTCAGGAAAGGTGTTCAGTAAGTAGCACATAATTCAGTGTCAGGATAGGGGTGACAGGTGACAACAATGGTGGGAGATGATTGATGTGGAGGGTATATAAGCTCCAAGGTGTAGTAGGAACACACATTCCTGTTTTTTTTCTTTTTGCACACAATGCTCATTCTTTTGAACAGGATGCCCTATGCACAACGCATGCACCAAAGAAACTCATGCATCCTTTCAGGTGGTGACCTTCACACATTTTGTACATCTCCTAGCTGTATTTAGGGGGCCATTAATGACACTGCGAGTGTGATGTGTACTTTGTGTGCGTTCCACTGAACACAGAGGTGTGAATGGGACCTCAGAGAAGATGCTGATTAGGGGAGGTGCAGTGGATATGATAGAGATGATAGGACTGGGATGAGCAGGATATGATTTGGGGGGAGATTTTGTGAATGGAGGATGAAATAATGGCAGCTGTTGACTTTTAATAATCGGACACTTACCTGTCCTGGAGTCCCGCGATGTTGGCACTGATGTTTCCATCCACGATCAGGTGCATGCTGCCTCCTTTGAGAGTAAAGGAACCTGGCAGTGTAGCCTTATGGCTTCAGGCCGGGAACCCTACTGCGCATGCGCGAGGCTCTGCTCCTCTCTCCTACTGGTCCAGTGGCCGGGGAAGGAGGAGGGAGCCCCAGCGATGATGCAAATACCCGCGGCTGAGGCTCCCGGAAGTGGGGACAGGATACCTGTAAAAGACAGGTATCCTGCCCCCCCCTCCCCCCGAAAGGTGCCAAATGTGGCCCCGAAAGAGGGGGGGAAATGAGCGGAAGTTCCACTTTTGGGTGGAACTCCTCTTTAATCACACATAGTTAGAGAATTACTCAAATTCTTTTATTTTATTAAAACAGTAACATTGCTAGTGCATTCTCAGTTTGCAGAACTTGGATTCATTGAATGAGTTTACCAAAAATGTAAATATTGCAGAATATACAGCCTCATGCTACATAACTAAGCTCCAATTCATGCTGAATAAACTAAATTAAATTATCATTGTATCTTAAATAGAAAACTATCTTTAGATAGGTTTTTACTACAAAATCATTTTATTAAAATACATTTGATAAAAATCTGATTTAAATAAAATTTTAAAAATCTGATTTTTTAAACAAATCATCGATTTTTATCCACCCTGTATGATGGGGGGATTTGTGAATGGAGGATGAGATGGGGGGGATTTGTGAATGGAGGATGAAATGAGGGGGGGTGAATGGAGGATGAAATGAGGGGGGTGAATGGAGGATGAAATGGGGGGGGGGGGGGATTTGTGAATGGAGGATGAAATGGGGGGGGGGATTTGTGAATGGAGGATGAAATGGGGGGGGGATTTGTGAATGGAGGATGAAATGGGGGGGGGGATTTGTGAATGGAGGTTGAAATGAGGGGGGGTGAATGGAGGATCAGATGAGAGGGGGATTTGTGAATGGAGGCTGACATGAATGGGGGGATTTGTGAATGGAGGATGACATGAGGGGGGGGGATTTGTGAATGGAGGATGACATGAGGGGGGGATTTGTGAATGGAGGATGAAATGAGGGGGGGGGATTTGTGAATGGAGGCTGACATGAGGGGGGGGATTGTGAATGGAGGATGAAATGAGGGGGGGGGGGGATTTGTGAATGGAGGCTGACATGAGGGGGGGGGATTGTGAATGGAGGATGAAATGGGGGGGGGGGATTTGTGAATGGAGGATGACATGAAGGGGGATGAATGGAGGATGAGATAAGGGGGGGATTTATGAATGGAGGATGAGATGAGGGGGGGATTTGTGAATGGAGGATGAGATGAGGGGGGGATTTGTGAATGGAGGATGAAATGAGGGGGGGATTTGTGAATGGAGGATCAAATGAGGGGGGGGGGAATTGTGAATGGAGGCTGACATGAAGGAGGGGGTGGAGTAGTGAAAGGAGGATGAAATGAGGGGGTGGGGGGAATTTGTGAATGGAGGATGCAATGAGGGGGGGGGGGATTGTGAATGGAGGTTGAAATCAGGGGGGGATTGTGAATGGAGGATGAAATGAGGGGGGTGAATGGAGGATGAAATGAGGGGGGGTGAATGGAGGATGAAATGAGGGGGGGGATTTGTGAATGGAGGATGAGATGGGGGGGATTTGTGAATGGAGGATGAGATGAGGGGGGGGATTTGTGAATGGAGGCTGACATGAGGGGGCGGGGATTTGTGAATGGAGGGTGACATGAGGGGGCGGGGATTTGTGAATGGAGGGTGAAATTAGGGGGGGGGTTGTGAATGGAGGATGACATGAGGGGGGGGGAGTTGTGAATGGAGTCTGACATGAAGGGGGGGTTGTGAATGGAGGGTGACATGAGGGGGGGGGTAGTTGTGAATGGAGGGTGACATGAAGGGGGGGATAGTGAATAGAGGGTGACATGAGGGGGGGGGGAGTTGTGAATGGAGAATGACATGGGGGGGGGGGGAGTTGTGAATGGAGGATGACATGAGGGGGGGGGGAGTTGTGAATGGGGGATGACATGGGGGGGGAGTTGTGAATGGAGGGTGACATGAGGGGGGGGGTAGTTGTGAATGGAGGATGACATGGGGGGGGAGTTGTGAATGGAGGGTGACATGAGGGGGGGGGAGTTGTGAATGGAGGGTGACATGAGGGGGGGGGAGTTGTGAATGGAGGGTGACATGAGGGGGGGGGGTAGTTGTGAATGGAGGGTGACATGAACGGGGGGATTGTGAATGGAGGCTGACATGAAGGGGGGGTTGTGAATGGAGGGTGACATGAGGGGGGGGGGGAGTTGTGAATGGAGGGTGAAATTAGGGGGGGGTTGTGAATGGAGGATGACATGAGGGGGGGGGGAGTTGTGAATGGAGGGTGACATGAGGGGGGGGTAGTTGTGAATGGAGGATGACATGGGGGGGGGGAGTTGTGAATGGAGGGTGACATGAGGGGGGTGGAGTTGTGAATGGAGGGTGACATGAGGGGGGGGGAGTTGTGAATGGAGGATGACATGGGGGGGGGAGTTGTGAATGGAGGGTGACATGAGGGGGGGGGGGAGTTGTGAATGGAGGGTGACATGAGGGGGGGGGAGTTGTGAATGGAGGGTGACATGAGGGGGGGGTAGTTGTGAATGGAGGGTGACATGAGGGGGGGGGTAGTTGTGAATGGAGGGTGACATGAACGGGGGGATTGTGAATGGAGGCTGACATGAAGGGGGGGTTGTGAATGGAGGGTGACATGAGGGGGGGGGGAGTTGTGAATGGAGGGTGACATGAGGGGGGGGGGAGTTGTGAATGGAGGGTGAAATTAGGGGGGGGTTGTGAATGGAGGATGACATGAGGGGGGGGGGAGTTGTGAATGGAGGGTGACATGAGGGGGGGGGGTTGTGAATGGAGGATGACATGAGGGGGGGGGGAGTTGTGAATGGAGGGTGACATGAGGGGGGGCGGGGATTTGTGAATGGAGGGTGAAATTAGGGGGGGGGGGTTGTGAATGGAGGATGACATGAGGGGGGGGGGGGGAGTTGTGAATGGAGGGTGACATGAGGGGGGGGGGGGGGAGTTGTGAATGGAGGGTGACATGAGGGGGGGGTTGTGAATGGAGGGTGACATGAGGGGGGGGGTTGTGATTGGAAGAAGAGATGAGAGGGGGGGGTGAGATGACATGCAGGGTCACACGCTCCTCAGTACAGTCACATATCGCTCTGTCCCCGGTTCTTCCCCAGATGTGAGAAGTAGATCTCTATGGACCCATCCCCCACACTGCAGACACAATACATATGTGTGTCCATCGCGCTCCTCCAACACAAACAGACATTCCAAATCTCACCCGGTGCTGGTTCCGGTTCCGGTCTTTTCCAGCCGCCAGCCCGGAGTCTGCCATCCGCAGCCGAACCGAACCGGGCCGTTCCCAACCGGAACCGGAAAACAGCTGTCAGGACGTCACAGGAGAGGATCGCCAATAAAAAGCCGCAAGTCAATCATCGGAGCGATTGTCAGACGCAGAGTCTAGTCTACGGCGGCCAATCAGAGGGCCGAGGGCGGGGCTATCTGCTCCATTCCATTACTTATTCTTAGCGGGTATAGACGGGAGTAAGGCGAGGGGTGGGCTCTTCAGTGCCCAGGTACCGAGCTTACCTGAAATGGAAGCACAGAGCCCAGTCTAATGGATTAGGCTTCATGCACATTGGGGGATTTGGAAATGATTTCCTCCTAGCAGGAAAAAATTAATGCCAGCCGTGTTTTTGCAAACAGAAGCGTCAAGTCTCTGGGCGTTTATTTCATTGTCAATTTATTCTGGCCAATTAAATAAAAAAAACGTTTAGGACCAGTTCACACCACATGCAGTCCAGTGCATTTTTTTCTGCATCAAAAACACATGGAAAGTAAGTTATATGGTTTCCAATGGCATAGTTCACACCAATGCTTGCAGTTCCAGAAAAAAAAAAGTAGAACATGCTGTATTTTTCCTGCATTGGACTGGAGCACTGTAAAGCTACTTTTACACTGGGGCGGTTGGGTGCGCTGGCGGTAAAGCGCTGCTATTTTTAGCGGCGCTTTACCGTCAATTTTGTGCCACTAGCAGAGTGCTTTTACCCCCCCCCCCCGCTAGCGGCCAAGAAAGGGTTAAAACCACCCGCAAAGCACTGCAGCAGCGCTTTGCCGACTGTGCAGCTACGCTGCCCATTGATTTCCAAGGGCAGGAGCGGTGTATACACACGGCTCCAAAGATGCTGCTAGCAGGACTTTTTTTTAGCGTCCTGCCAGCGCACCGCTCCAGTGTGAAAGCTCTCGGGGCTTTCACATTGGAGACACAGCAGCGGCTCTTTCAGGGCGCTTTGCAGGCGCTATTTTTAGTGCTGTATTGCCTGCAAAGCGCCCCAGTGTGAAAGAGGTCTTAGGCTCAATCACATCTATGCATGTTGCTCTTGAGCGTTTCTGCAGTGCGTTCTATGTTTTTGTAACCACAATTTGCCATTTGTGCTTTTTTTTTTTTTTTTTTTTTTTACATTCACTATATAGCTGGTTGCTAATGAGCGAGTCGGGAAGCCGGACACCGGGTCCTTAACAGCCAATGAGTCATCAGCTGTCAGTGGACTTCCCCGTTGACAGCTGAATGTACAGAAAAAATTGCTGGCTAAAAAAATTCACAAAAAATACGGCGTGGGGTCCCCCCCCAAGACCATATTAGACCCTTATCCACGTATGCAGCCCCGTAGGAATGCGTAGGCCCCGTTGATGGGGACAAGGGCCTCTTCCCGACAACCCTGGCCGGTGGTGTTTCTATATAAAATTTTACAAATAAGTAATTTTTGTTCATACATTTGGGCCAAAATTTATACTTCTACATATATTTGGTAAAAATAACCCAAATTAGTGTATATTTTATGGTCTGTGTGAAAGTTATAGAGTCTACATACAAGCTATGGTACCAATCATTAAAAATTGATCACACCTGATGTACTGGTGGCCTATCTTGAGCCCCTGAAATGTCAGGACAGTACAAATACCCCTTTTTGGAAAGTAGACAGTCCAAGGCATTTAGTAAGAGGCATGGCACTTTTTTTGAAGTTGTAATTTTTTCCCACCATTCTTGGGAAAATGAAGAAATTATTTTTTTTACACAAAATTGCCATAATAACAAGTTATTTCTCACACACAGCATATGCATACTTCCAATTACACCCCAACATACATTCTACTCCTCCTGAGTATGGTGATACCACATGTGTGAGACTTTTTAACAGCCTGACCACTTAGAGAGGTCCAACAGACAGGGAGCACCGTCAGGCGTTCTAGGAGCATAAATTACACATCTAATTTCCTGATCACCTATCACACCCTTGAAGGCCCTGGAGCACCAGGACAATGGAATTACCCACAAAATGACCCCATTTTGGAAAGCAAACACCCCGACATACATTCTATGAGACATGGGCTGGTGACAGGTACTCGGGTACTCTTATGGGCTGCAGATAGGTATTCGAGTACTCTGATGGGCTTGAGACAGGTACTCTGATGGGCTGTAGATAGGTACTCGGGTACTCTGATGGGTTGCAGATAGGTACTCGGGTACTCTGATGGGCTGCAGATAGGTACTTGGTTACTTTAATGGGCTAGAGACAGGTACTTGGGTACTCTGATGGGCTGGAGACAGGTACTTGGGTACTCTGATGGGCTGGAGACAGGTACTCGGGTACCCTGATGGGCTGGAGACAGGTACTTGGGTACTCTGATGGGCTGGAGACAGGTACTTGGGTACTCTGATGGGCTGGAGACAGGTACTTGGGTACTCTGATGGGCTGGAGACAGGTACTTGTGTACTCTGACAGGCTGGAGACAGTTACTCTGATGGGCTGCAGATAGGTACTCAGGTACTCTGATGGGCTGCAGATGGGTACTCTGGGCTGGAGACGGGTACTCAGGTACTCTGATTGGCTGCAGATAGGTACTCGGTTACTTTAATGGGCTGAAGACAGGTACTCGGGTACTCTGATGGGCTGGTGACAGGTACTCGGGTACTCTGATGGGCTGCAGATAGGTACTTGAGTACTCTTATGGGCTGGAGACAGGTACTCTGATGAGCTGCAGATAGGTATTCAGGTACTCTGATGGGCTGCAGATAGGTACTCTGGGCTGGAGACAGGTACTCAGGTACTCTGATGGGCTGCAGATAGGTACTCGGGTACTCTGATGGGCTACAGATAGGTACTCGGTTACTTTAATGGGCTGGAGACAGGTACTCGGGTACTGTGATGGGCTGGTGACAGGTACTCTGATGGGCTGGTGACAGGTACTCAGGTATTCTGATGGGCTGGAGACAGGTACTCGGGTACTCTTATGGGCTGCAGATAGGTACTCGAGTACTCTGATGGGTTGAAGACAGGTACTCTAATGTGCTGCAGATAGGTACTCTGATGGGCTGCAGATAGATACTCGATTACTGTAATGGACTGGAGACAGGTACTCGGGTACTCTGATGGGCTGGAGACAGGTACTCTGATGGGCTGGAGATACAGTCAGGTCCATAAATATTGGGACATCGATACAATTCTAATCTTTTTGGCTGTATACACCACCACAATGGATTTGAAATGAAACAAACAAGATGTGCTTTAACTGAAAACTTTCAGCTTTAATTTGAGGGTATTTACATCCAAATCAGGTGAATGGTGTAGGAATTACAACAGTTTGTATACGTGCCTCCCACTTTTTAAGGGACCAAAAAGTAATGGGACAGATTAACAATCAACCATCAAACCTTCACTTTTTAATACTTGGTTGCAAATCCTTTGCAATCAATTAGGCCCCTTTCACACTGGGGCGGTTTGCAGGCATTATTGCGCTAAAAATAGCGCCTGCAAACCGCCCCTAAACAGCCTCCGCTGTTTGTTCAGTGTGAAAACCCAAGGGCTTCCACACTGAAGTGGTGCGCTGGCAGGAGAAGAAAAAATCTCCTGCAAGCTGCATCTTTGGAGCGGTGAAGGAGCGGTGTATTCACCGCTCCTAAACCGCTCCTGCCCATTGAAATCAATGGGACAGCGCGGCTATACCGCGGTAATACCGCGGCTATAGACGCGCTATACGAGGGGTTTTAACCCTTTTTCGGCCGCCAGCGGGGGGTTAAAACCGCACCACTAACGGCCAAATACCGCGGTAAAACAGCGCTAAAAATAGCGCTGTTTTACCGCCGACGCCCCCTACCGCCCCAGTGTGAAAGGGGCCTTACAGCCTGAAGTCTGGAATGCATAGACATCACCAGATGCTGGGTTTCATCCCTGGTGATGCTCTGCCAGGCCTCTACCGCAACTGTCTTCAGTTCCTGCTTGTTCTTGGGGCATTTCCCTTCAGTTTTGTCTTCAGAAAGTGAAATGCATGCTCAATCGGATACAGGTCAGGTGATTGACTTGGCCATTGCATAACATTCCACTTCTTTCCCTTGAAAAACTCTTTGGTTGCTTTCGCAGTATGCTTCGGGTCATTGTCCATCTGCACTGCGAAGCACCGTCCAATGAGTTCTGAAGCATTTTGCTGAATATGAGCAGATAATATTGCCCAAAACACTTCAGATTTCATCCTGCTGCTTTAGTCAGCAGTCAAATCATCAATAAATACAAGAGAACCAGTTCCATTGGCAGCCATACATGCCCACGCCATGACACTACCACCAGCATGCTTCACTGATGAGGTGGTATGCTTTGAATCATGAGCAGTTCCTTTCCTTCTCCATACTCTTCTCTTCCCATCACTGGTACAAGTTGATCTTGGTCTCATCTGTCCATAGGATGTTGTTCCAGAACTGTGAAGGCTTTTTTAGATGTTGTTTGGCAAACTCTAATCTGGCCTTCCTGTTTTTGAGGCTCACCAATGGTTTACATCCTGTGGTGAACCCTCTGTATTCACGCTGGTGAAGTTTTCTCTTGATTGTTGACTTTGACACACATACACCTACCTCCTGGAGAGTGTTTTTGATCTGGCAAACTGTTGTGAAGGGTGTTTTCTTCACCAGGGAAAGAATTCTTCGGTCATCCTCCACAGATGTTTTCCGTAGTCTTCCTGGTCTTTTTGTGTTGCTGAGCTCACCAGTGCATTCTTTTTTTTTTAAGGATGTTCCAAACAGTTGATTTAGCCACATCTAATGTTTTTTTTTGGACTCATATTGAGAGTTGACTGCAACAGATTCCAAATGCAAATAGCACACTTGAAATGAACTCTGGACCTTTTATCTGCTCCTTGTAAATAGGATAATGAGGGAATAACACACACCTGGCCATGGAACAGCTGAGCAGCCAATTGTCCCATTACTTTTGGACCCTTAAAAAGTGGGAGGCACATATACAAACTGTTGTAATTCCTACACTGTTCACCTGATTTGGATGTAAATACCCTCAAATTAAAGCTGAAAGTCTGCAGTTAAAGCACATCTTGTTTGTTTCATTTCAAATCCACTGTGGTTGTGTATAGAGCCAAAAAGATTAGAATTGTGTCGATGTCCCAATATTTATGGACCTGATTGTATGTTCCATAGCTTTCTCATATGCTTGCTGCAGGTTCTTCCGTAGCCTTTCAACATAACCTCAACAGGAAGGCGAGCTTTTCTCCCAAACATGAGGCGGTATGGAGAATAACCAGTGGCGTCACTCACAGAACTGTTGTAAGCATGTACCACAGCAGCAATATGATTTCCCCAGTGCTGTTTCTTCTCCGGGGGCAGAATCCCCAACATATTCAACAAAGTTCAGTTAAACCTCTCAGGCTGAGGATCCCCTTGTGGGTGGTAAGGCGTGGCCCGAGATTTCTTTATGCCTAGCAAGGTGCACAGCTGGTGGACTAACCGACTCTCAAAGTCTCTTCCTTGATCAGAGTGGATTCTGACAGGCAGCCCATAATGCACGAAAAACTTTTCAACTAGGACTTTAGCCACAGTGGTCACCTTCTGATCTTTAGTGGGATAGGCCTGTGCATAGCGGGTGAAATCGTCAGTCAACACCCGGATGTTATTTCTTCCACCTGTATCAGGTTCCAGGCACAGGAAGTCAATGCAAACCAACTCTAAAGGCTCTTGGCTCTGCAAATGTGCTATAGGAGCAGCCCTAACTGGTAATGTCTTACGCTGGATACATGCTAATCAGGAGTGACAATAGCTTTCTATCTCCCCTCTCATATTGGGCCAATAGAATCTCTAATTTGGCGAAAAGTCCTTTCTGTTCCTTAATGCCCATGGTCATTGTGCAAAGAGGTCAGGATGGTTGAACGATGTTTCTCAGGAAGGAATAACTGCCATCTCTCCTCCCCATCTTCTGAAGGACCTCGCCTATACAATACTTCATCCCTTAACTGCAATCTGTTCCATTCCCGATGTAGAACCTTCGCTCCAATCACAAGACTCTTCAACAGTAATCCAGGGTCCTGCTTGTTCAGGGCTTAAATAGCCAGATGACATTGAAGATCCTGATCCCTTCTTAAATCTCTTTTAGACAACTGAGGAAGGCCCTCACCTCGGACTTGCATCAGCCAACAGTAGCGTCTTAGTATCCCAGAGGGGTGCACTCAAATAGATTTGGCGGCAACACCTCCCTTCATCTTCCGAGCCATGCCTTGGCACAAGGACTGCACACCTTCTGCAGTCACATGGGCGCAATCCCCAGACTCTTCCTCCCTTCTATGAGGTCTGTGCGATAAGGCATCTGCATCTCGATTTCCTGCCCCAGGTTGGTACTTTAAACTGAATTTGAATCCAGCCAAGGCGGCCAGCCATCTGTGACCTGTCGCATCCAATTTGGCTGAAGTCAGAAGGTAGGTTAAGGCAGGGCTTGACAAATTTGCTTTGAATCTAGGAGCCAGTTGAAAAAGTTAGGAGCCAGTTTTTTTTATAGTGGTATGGATTGTCAGCTCCCGGGGTAAGGCCAGTAATTTTCGCCCACTAACCCTAACCCACAACAGAGCACCCAGTCAATAACTCCAATGTAAGGCTGTTACATCAGGGAATTGGGCTGGCCAGAAAGAGTAAGGCTGGCAACAGATGGCACTGGTTGGCTCTGGCAGGTGGCACTGGTTGGCACTGGTAGGTGGCACTGGCTGGCACTGGCAGGTGGTACTGGTTAGTGGCACTGGTTTGGAACTGACAGAGGGCACTAATTGGCATGGGCAGATGGCACTGGTTGGCACTGGCAGGTGGCACTGGTTGGTGGCACTGGTTTGGAACTGACAGATGGCACTGGCAGGTCGCACTGGTTGGCACGTGGCACTGGTTGGTGGCACTAGTTTGGAACTGACAGATGGCACTAGCTGGCACTGGCAGGAGGCATTGGTTGGCACTGGCAGGTAGCGCTGGCATGTGGCACTGGTTGGTAGTGGCATGTGGCACTGATTGGCACTGACAGATGGCACTGGCAGGTGGCACTGACTGGCAGTGGCACTGGTTGGCACTGGCAGGCATTGGCAGGTGGCACTATTGGCACTGGCAGGTGGCACTGATTGGCGTTGGCACTGGCAGGTGGCACTGTTTGGCGGTGGCACTGGCAGGCACTGGCAGGTACTGGTTGGCACTGGCAGATGGCACTGGTTGGCACTGATTGGCGGTGGCACTGGTTGGCGGTGGCAGGTGGCACTGGTAGGCGGTGGCAGGTGACACTGGCAGGTAGCACTGATTGGCACTGGCAGGTGGCACTGGTTTGGAATTGACAGATGGCACAGATTGGCACTGGCTGATGGCACTGGTTGGCACTGGCAGGTAGCACTGGTTGGTGGCACTGGTTTGGAACTGACAGATGGCACTGGTTGGCACGTGGCACTGGTTGGTGGCACTGGTTTGAAACTGACAGATGGCACTGGCAGGTGGCATTGGTTGGCACTGGTAGGTGGCATTGGCACATGGCACTGATTGGCAGTGGCAGGTGGCACTGATTGGCGGTGGCACTTGCAGGTGGCACTGGTTGGCACTGGCAGGTGGCACTGATTGGCGGTGGCACTGGTTTGCGGTGGCAGGTGGCACTGATTGGCAGTGGCACTGGTTGGTGGTGGCAGGTGGCACTGGTTATCACTGGCAGGTGTCACTTGTTGGCACTGGCAGGTGGCACTGACAGATGGCACTGATTGGCACTGGCGGGTGGCACTGGCAGGTTTCACACTGAGCCGAGTGTAACGCTGTGTGAAACTGACAAGTAACAGAGAGGAGCTGTCAGAATTGAGCTTAATGTCGGGGGTGGGCGGGACCCAGCAGCTATCAAACACCAGCCAATGATTGGTCTGCTTAAGAAAAGGGGCGGGGCCACATACACATAGTGGCCCGCCTAGATCCCATCCCATTGACTGGTGTTTGATAGCTGCTGGGTCCCGCCCACCCCAGCCGGGTCCCGCCCACCCCGACATCAAGCTCAATTCTGACAGATCCTCTCTCTCTCCTCTCAGTTACGTGTTAGTTTCACACACTCAGCAGCTCTGGCAAGCATCAAGCGCTGAGTGTGAAGGGAGGAGGAACGGTGGTCAGTGTTAAATATCATTGCACTGCATGTCTGGGGCATCGGAAGTTGCAGTGAGTGTGCTGGTGGCAGCCTAGGCGCCAGGGTGCGGTTTTTGGCCGCCATGGCGACCTGGCGAACGGTGTTTGTCGAGCCCTGGGTTAAGGGATTATTATCTGTCTTTACTACAAACTTAGCTCCATACAAGTAATCCTTCAGTTTGTCTACTTATGCCCATTTTTAGAGCCAGGAACTCCAGCTTGTGAACTGGGTAGTTTCTTTCGGACGGGGTAAGGCTACGACTCACATAGAGAACTCCTCCCAGACCATCTCTACTGGCATCCACAGGAGGTTCATAAGGCTTGCCAGGGTCAGCATAAGCCAAGACCAGGGCCTCAGTGAGACTCTTCTTTAAGTCCCAGACCATTTGGCTCGCAAAAGACCAGAGCGCTTTTTGCGATTCGGCACTGCATCGCTTTAACTGACAATTGCGCGGTCGTGCGACGTGGCTCCCAAACAAAATTGACGTCCTTTTTTCCCCACAAATAGAGCTTTCTTTTGGTGGTATTTGATCACCTCTACGGTTTTTATTTTTTGCGCTATAAACAAAAAAATAGCGACAATTTTGAAAAAAAATAATTTTTTTTTTACTTTTTCTTATAATAAATATCCCCAAAAAATATATAAAAAAACTTTTTTTTCCTCAGTTTAGGCTGATACGTATTCTTCTACATATTTTTGGTAAAAAAAAAATCTCAATAAGCGTTTATTGATAGGTTTGCGCAAAAGTTATAGCATCTACAAAATGGGGGATAGGTTTATGGCATTTTTTTTAATAATTTTCTTTTCTAGTAATGGCGGCAATCAGCAATTTTTATCATGACTGCGACATTATGGCAGACAGATCGGACACTTTTGGCGCTATTTTGGGACTATTCACATTTATACAGCAGTGCAATTAAAAATGCATTGATTACTGTGTAAATGTGACTAGCAGTGAAGGGGTTAACCATTAGGGGGCGCTGTAGGGGTTAAGTGTGTCCTAGGGAGTGATTCTAACTGTGGGGGGATGGGCTATGTGTGACACGACACTGATCACCGCTCCCGATTACAGGGAGCTGTAATCAGTGTCCTGTCAATAGGCAGAACAGGGAAATGCTTGTTTACATCAGCATTTCCCCGTCCTTCCTCTCCGTGAGACGATCGCGGGTATCCCCACGGACATCTATTCCGCGGGACCCGCGATCACGCTGGCGGTGCGCACGCGCCCCCGAGCTGCTTCTCAAGGGGCAACGTACATGTACGTTAATATGCCTGTACGTGCCCTTCCGCCGATGTATATCGGCGTGAGCCAGTCAGCAATCGGTTAAATGCCAAAATGCTTTTTCACACTGATGAATCCATTGATCTTGTAGTGATTCTCCTTTCCTGCGACCACAAGACTTCTTTGCCTTGAATCCATCCTCTCCTTCTCCCATGGCTACTTGTTCACAGTTCATTGAGGGGCCGAGCAATCTTGGCAAAGTTTGCCACAAACCGCCGATAATAAGAGCAGAACCCCAAGAAAGATATTAATTCGGTCACAGTCCTTGGCCTGGGCCATGTAACAGCCTCCAACATCTTCAGGTCCGTGGCAACCCCTCCAGCAGAGACAACATGACCCAAATACATAACAGAGGTTCTGTAGAACTGACACTTCTCCAAGGACAGTTTCAATCCTTCTTCATGGAGCCGTGAAAAAAACCTTCTTTAACCAGGCTTCATGCTCTTCTAATGTCCTTCCAAACACAATGATGTCATCCAGATACACCAACTTTCCATCAATCACTGAAAGGTCACTGACAATCCCTGAGGCATTCAACTGAACTCATAAAATCCCAAAGGGCAGATGAATGCAGTTTTTTTTCGATCTTCAGGATGCATGGGGATCTGATATTACCACTCTTCAAGTCGAGTACACTAAACCATTTAGCTCCAGTAAGACACTAACTGTGGGGGGATGGGCTATGTGTGACACGACACTAATCACCGCTCCCGATTACAGTGAGCTGTGATCAGTGTCCTTCTTCATGGAGCCGTGAAAAAAAACCTTCTCTAACCGGCTTCATGCTCTTCTAATGTCCTTCCAAACACAATGTTGTCATCCAGATACACCAACTTTCCATCAATCGCTGGAAGGTCACTGACAATCCCTGAGGCATTCAACTGAACTCATAAAATTCCAAAGGGCAGATGAATGCAGTTTTTTCTCTATCTTCGGGATGCCTGGGGATCTGATAGTACCCACTCTTCAAGTCAAGTACACTAAACCATTTAGCTCCAGTAAGATTCTAACTGTGGGGGGATGGGCTATGTGTGACAATCCCTGAGGCATTCATCTGAACTCATAAAATCCCAAAGGGCAGATGAATACAGCTTCCGGATACTGGTCCTTTTCGGCCTGTGCTTTGGCTTGAGCCTCCATAACATGCATCAAAAATTGTTGCACCTGCTCTTGAACTTGGGCTCCATTGTCTGGTGACTTAACTGGGGTAACTTTGGGTGCAGATTGTGCCACAGGAGTCTTATGGCACTCCCCCCACTTTGACTCCTCGTCACTTTCCGGCACACTGGTATCCACTTTAGCTGACTGTGCCGCAACTTTCTCTTCCTTCTGAGAGCACTTCACCACAACACGTGCCTCTTGATTTTTCTCGTCCAACAGGGCTTCTTCTTCTCTCACCAATTTCATCAACTCTGGGTAAGTAGGGACCTCTCGTGTTCCTTTCAGTAGTAGACGAAGCACAATTGGATGGTTGGGCCTAGCCACTTGCAGGATTCTTTCCAGTCTGGCTCTGTCCGCTTCCCTAGGATCAATCCCCTTTTTCAGAATGATTTGATGCAGGATTCGATCCACCCGAACAACATAGTCCGATAAACTCTCTCCTCGACACTGATTTTTACAATTTGTACATTAAGTCTGGTAGTTTCTCCACTCTTTCATAGGCAGCACACAGAGCCTCAATATTGTCCATAGCCTTACAGTCAAGTTTTCCTCTTTTCAGACTTCGAATGACATCAACTGCTGGACTCCGGAGGCTTTCACTGATCCGTTGTCTCCGCTTCGGACACATTCCAATCTTCTATTGCCTGCATGGCTTGATCCATCCAACTGGGAATACGGCCTGAGAAAAATTGCAACTTCCGATACCCCTGATTAGCAGAGATGGCATGACTCTTTATCAGGCTCTCAACCAATCGACTCATATCTGTGTAGAATGAAGCTGGGGGCATTCCAGCCATCGACTACCTGTGATTGAGCCATCTGCAACCGGACTCCCTCGTTGCGACTGGGAGGGGTTTTCATCCAGATCACCTGTTGACTGCAATGGGATCACTTGACCATCAAGGCCTTTTGGCAGACTTATGACACTCCTCTGAAACTCAACTGGAACACTCTCCCTCTATTCCAAGAGAACATACGTGCAATCGTCATCATACTCGTATTTTAAGTCTAAAAGGTAGGACCCTTGTTCTGGGACAGCCTTTCTCATCAGCTGTCGCACCTCCTTGTTGAACCACCAAATTCCTGGCAGTTTCAGAACTGTGGTTAGCTGCAATCGGCTCCTATGTTCTCGGCCCCAGTCAGTGGCAGTGACCGGGTCCACTTCCTCTTCTACCCTGGACACGTCAACTGACTTGCTCGAGCATCCCAGATGGGGTATCTCGGTGGGACCTCCAAAATGTAGCGGTACCCCTGTGAGGGCTGCTAAAACAACTCTGTACCCCACTGATTACCTTGACTCTGCAAATCCTCCATTACCTCTGACACCCTGGGTTCAGTCATCTTACCAACTGTATTAGTAAATAGAGACTCGCACAGTATTAAAGAAACAGTTCAAGTATGTTTACTGTATTAATGAGAACACCAAATAGGTGTATCTCAACTTTGTCAGATAGTAGGAAAACACTCTTACACACAGATATTTTATCTATACTTCTCAAAAAGGCAATATAATGGTGCAAAGTTCCTTTAACTGTAAATGAACACAAATATTAACCCAATCACAGAACCCTATGTGAACAGGTTAACAGGAGGGTGGACAACTGGCAGTTTATCTTCTGTGTCAGGTTTCTCCCTTCTGCCTCCTCAACTCACAGGCCATTAAATCTTGCACAATATAAAGAAACAATATACAGACTATTATATTCAAATTGTCTGGCTCCCTTTAGATGAAGTCCAATGCAATTAAAGCATATAAGGAAAAAGGATAATAAAAGGGTATTCCTTGAAATCCAGATGTCTTCAGCTAACCTCTTTGTGTTGTAATTAAAGTAATCCTTGATAACAGGGTGTAGCAAATTTGGCAGAACTTCAGGTTATCTTTGTTGTGTTGCAACTTCCTTTGATATGATTCTAATGGTGTTATCCAGTATAGCTACTAGAATCAATAATGTGAACTGGGCATAGATGTCTGCTTTTGGTGTTCGTTATAACATAAGATCTAACTTCAGGGAGACTACAAGTACCACCAGCTGAACTGTATGAATGATGTCTGAAAGCAGTGTCTTTAACAATAAAAAGGGCTATGCCGGTGTTCTGCCGAATAAGTTCCGCTCGGCGGATAAGTTCCTCACTGTACTGCGCATGCGCAGTACGATCCGGCGGAAATAGCCGAAGCGGAACAGCTGAAAATCAGCTGTACACGGCGCCTGTAAGAGGGCCCCTCGCGGGCTCGCTTCGCTCGCCACGCTTCGGGCACGGCCTCGCTGCGCTCGGCACTTTTAGATTCCCCCTTCAGGTCCACTTGGATGGTGGGGAAGGAATCTGGACCCAGAGCGCAGGCGCCGTGTACAGCTGATTGAGGCATTTGAGCTTCGGCTATCTCCGCCGGCTGACAGTAGTTGGTACTGCGCAGGCGCTGCGCCTGCGCAGTACAGGGGAGGAACTTATCCGCCGAGGGAACTTTCTCGGCAAGGCACCGGCTCACAATCCTGGAACTCAGATACATTTGGCAAATGATGCAGATGTTGAAAAGACTCTAACAGGAACTCTCTCTCTCTCTGTATCCTGGCTCTGGGAAATGGCCCCTGCTGCACCACACTGCAGCCCATTGGGATGTGAATTGCAGGCGTCCTGGATGACCTAGAACACCCTCTTGTCCGCTGCAAGATAGAAGCGATGCTGTCCGCAGAGGTCCTTCTGGGTATAGCGGCCCGGCTCCCCGTTGCGTATACTGAAAATCATCAGTAACTCACTGTCACACACTTCCTGCTGGCAGAGTCAAACGGCATCCCGAGAGACTGATATAGGCCGCGCCAGCCCCTTTTATACCCTTTCCCAGCAATCTGTTCTGTCCACTCAGCATTCTGTTAATTGTAGTTCAGATCAGTCCTGCTGGCATAGTCACTTCAGCATTCTGAACTACACATCCCATGATGCTTTGCTCTGAATCCTATCACAGGAAAGGGGAAATTGACACAGAGTCCAACAAACACTAGAGGGAGCCAACCCCACATTAATAACACAGAAATTGGCTCTATATTGTAGGCATAATAGCCAGCCCTGGTTACATACAGTATATGTTTTTTATGGGCAGTAAACATTGTAGAATCTTAGGGCAATGTTGCACTGACACTTTGTCCTCCTTGTACCTAGGGAAAACTTGCACAGAATAAAGGTACAGCTTTCAACTCTGAAAAACGTCATATTTTCATCCAAACATGTACCACATGTTTTCCTATGCAGCAGCACCCTGTTGCAGATCCTGTGCATGATATAACCACAGGTACAGCAATTAAAGATCAAAATGGGCTGAAACCAGCATTTCTAAACCAGCACCATAATAAACTAATTAAGCTCTAGGGCCAGGACGCACAGTAACCCAGCTTAACCATGACAACCCATGCTGCTGATCCAACGCAGGAATGCACCTAGCATGCTTTAGAGGACAGATATGCACTTCCATCCAGATTTTCTAGAGCCATAAGCTGTAAGGCCTCTGATGGGAAGAGGGGACTCTACGTTGAGGGTTCTCATGTCTGGAGGTGGCTCTGATGTATAAGGAGGACTCAGATGAGCAAGATTGGGCTTCTGATGTGAGTAGAAGATTTTGTGATGAGGGGGATATTTGATCGGAAAGGGGGGGGGGGGGGGCGCTGATGTGATGGGGGACCTCATCAAGGCATGCATGGTAAAATAATGTTTTTTTCAATCACCCTAGCTCACCCCACTGCATTTAGTTCCAGTGCTTAAAAAATAAATAAACAGCAACATGCATTTTCTTGCACCAGATCATGTGTACACACAATTAAACTGATGTAGCACCCTCCTAGAAAGGTGCTAGCTATTAGATAGGTTAGCTTTAGTTTTAGGTAAATCTTGTTGCCTCACTGTAGACAGTGTGTATAACTTCTGTTATACAAAAGCATATTGTGGCTCACTGCAAACAGTGCAGCCACAATCTGCTATTTATGTCTGATCTGTGTGCTCTACTGCTGCCTGCCTGCATAAGCTTCCTCTGTATCCTAGAGAATAGAAACGTTTCTGGATAGTAGGTGTGGAGCTATACAGATGGCAGCATGAATATTGATGCAGTCCTGGCCTATCCCAGGGAGGTAGGCTTTGAAGGTGGGCTGGGAGGCTACATATATTTTTAGAGCCCACAGAGCTCTGGGAGAGGAGTACAGTCTGGGAAGGGCATGCTGCTCTCCCTCAGACACCCTGTGATAAAGAATAAATGAGACCCTGGTGCTAGAAAGAAGTTGACTGAGAGGAGCTATCTACCATAGATCTTTCTGGGACTCCAGGAACTCCAGGAAGGTGACCCTTTGAAGATTGAAAGGAGGCCCCATTCTGTCCTTGGCCCTTGTGAGTACAAACTGTGTAGGACCTTGTTGCTCTAGCTACCCCTCTGGTGCACAATAGTCAGCTCTGGGTCTATTAAAGGGGACACACCGGCTGGTGGTCCTGAAAAGCTCTGTTCAAATATAGCTCCTACATAATAGGACCTTGCTCTTTGACTCAAAAGTTCTAAAAGCTGAAGTCTATCATTTGTTACAAGCCTGGACTTCATTGAAAGCTTGCTCAAGAAAGAAACCAAGTTCTCTGTGTACATAGTTCTTATTCTTGGAGTATCTCTCCTCTACCCCAACCCTATCCAAGTTCTCCAAAAATAAAAACAACATCCCCTAGACTGGTCATTGAAGAAATGAGCAGAAGTGTGTGCACCTGGCTGTGGAAAATACTGTGTACCTGGCTGCGGGGGCTGAAATTTGGGAAGACCTGGTCAAAATGCCACCGGCTCCTACGGGAGTAGCACTACACTTCTGTAAATAATAAAAAAACACAGTAGGACACATTGCAAACAGACTGAAAATGTGTTAATGCATTAAAAACGTGAAAGCACAGGTGGAAAATGCACACCAAAAGCAGAAATTGTGGTGTGAACTACCCTAAAATAGGAACCTTTTGATAAAATTTATAACAAAGGCAACCAGAGACCTTCTAAAGATTTATTATCTTTCACCATACTCACTACTTTACAGACGTGGGATACTTATTTACACAAGGGCTTACTCTCCTCCAGACCTTGTCCTCTGACCCCATTGTTTGGGCTAGCTTCTTTTTCCCCCACGGAGACTAGCTCTAAGTTTCTCAGCTAGCATCGCCAGGACAGTCCCCTTTTAAGGTATAAAATAAATACTGCGCTAACACTAATTCAACTTACATAAGCTGCGACTAAAAAGTAGTAAACCGTATAATCTAATAAAATTCAAAAAGTCGCGCTAAAAAATGAAATGAAAGTAGCAACAGGCAAGTGCCTAAAGGACTCTAAAAATATGAGGCTAAATAGTGATCACTAAGCAAATGCTGATCAGTATGTGAATGCACCATAAAAGATTAAACTTATAAAACACAGATATTGCTATATATAAGTAGCTTAATACAGATGACAAGTGAATGCCTAAAAACACTAAGGCAAAATATGACAGTGTGACAGATATATGTCTAAAAGAACCGTGTTACAAAACTAAAAAATATTCAGTGTATAAATAAACTAAGCTTATAAATTCAAAAGAAAAGAAAGTTCATAGTTGTACAAAAACAGCAGTGATTATAGTCCGTGCATGCTTGGTAGCACACATACAAACGGAGTAATAAGTGTCCCCAAGTGCTGAGTGAATAAGGAACCAAAACTTGCTGCAGTGAATAAGGTGCGTAGACAGACCTCCACCATTCAAAAACTGCTGCCTCTTACCAGAAAAAGTTGGTCTCTTAATTATGGGAGACCTAAAGGGTGGATGGCTGCAACCCCAGCCAGGGATCTGTACAACAGGCACTTGTTGTCATCCGAATCCAGGGACTCCCTCCGCCAGTCACACCTCAGTACGTCCCGACGACACCGCAATTCGCATACCCGGAAGACACGGGTTGTCTTGGAGCCGGCCGGCTTGCATACATGCTTTTATGTGCAACTGCTTTTGTAAGTGCAATCCATACCCTTCTTTTATTCAATAAAACGGAAAATTTATATCAAATACTTACCGTAATTTTCCTTTCCTGATGGACTCCATGGCAGCCTACGTATGGGTTAATCCCGCCTCTCATACCTCATAGGACCCCACTCCCATAAATCTTTGCAACTAGACAGAGACCGTGTTCCATAACTTAGCCTACTCCAGCAAATGGGAGGGAACTCCTGCTGCCATGGAGTCCATCAGGAAAGGAAAATTACGGTAAGTATTTGATATAAATTTTCCGTTTTCCTGACAGACTCCATGGCAGCCTACGTATGGGAAATAACTAGCCATACACGCCCGGGTGGGCAATTGCTGGTTAAAGAAAAAAAGGTTTAATTGGCACCATCAACAGATAATACGTGCAAACCAAAATTAACCGAAGACAAGGAAGCAGGTTCTACACAATAGTGTGTCATAAAGGTATTAATTGATGACCATGAGGCCGCTTTACAGATCACTTCCGGAGATACATGCCGGGATGCTGCCCACGATGTAGAAACGCTCCTGGTAGAATGAGCGGTCACTGCCTCCGGAGGAGCCAAACCCTTAGACTTGTAAGCCCACTGAATGGCCTGAACAATCCATGCTGCAATGGTTCTAGAGGAAGCACGCTTTCCCTTGTTTTTACCGTGGAAGAGGACAAACAAGTGATCAGATTGGCGAAAAGAAGCTGTGGCTTCCAAGTATTGCTTTAGAACTTCTCCGACATCTAGAGGATGAATATTAGAGCCCTCAGAAGACTTGAACGTAGGAAGAACAATTTCCTGATTTTCATGGAAAACAGTTGTTACTTTGGGATTTGAACCTAACATAGGAATCAGGACCACTCGATCAGGGAAGAACGTAAGGAATGGTTCTTTGAATCCTAAGGAACCGATTTCGGAAACCCTCTTAGCCGATGTTATGGCTACTAAAAAGACCACTTTGAGGGAAAGTTCCTTAACAGATGACTGGTCCACATGACATATTTCTCTTCCTGCAAAGAAGTCCAGGACAAGAGGAAGATCCCATTTAGAAAATCTTGGTCTCCTTTGAGGTCTAAGTCTTATTGCTCCCCTGAAGAACTGTCTCGTAAGGGGGTGCCTGGCCCATGATACACCTGTGAAGGCGGAGATTGCAGAAACTTGGACTCGTAAGGAGCTAACCGACAAAGACAGATCCAGGCCTGTCTGCAGAAAACCCAGAATATCCTGTATCTTTGGGTCAATACAAGAGCCATTAGTGGAGTCCACATAGTCCGCAAATTTTGACCAAATTCTTTGATAGACTTTGTTGGTGCCCGCTCTTCTGGCATTCAACAATGTAGCAATCGCTGAACTTGGACATCCTAGTGCTTCCAGCCTTCCCCTCTCAACCACCAAGCCATCAGATGGAGATGAGATGGGCATGGGTGAAGAGATGTTCCTTGCAACAGGAGATCTGGTCTGGCCGGGAGAGGGACCGGATCCCGGTAACTGAGCTGAACCAGGAGAGGAAACCATGGCCTGTTGGGCCAGAAAGGAACAATCGCCACTACCTCGACTTCTTCCCACCTGAGCCTTGATAGAAACCGAAGGATGACTGGTACCGGGGGAAAGGCGTAGGCCTTGAGGAATCTCCACTGATCCGTCAGGGCGTCCACTCCGAAGGCTTGGGGACAGCGACACCTCGTGTAATATTTCTGCAGTTTGAAGTTGCAAGGGGATGCAAACAGATCTACTTCCGGCATCGCTCCCAGAGACAAGACCCAGTTGAACACTTCGGTGTGGAGAGACCATTCGTTATTGTCCAGGGTGACCCTCGAAAGGAAGTCCACCTGGACATTCTGAATTCCGGGGAGATAAACAGCTGATAAATTTGTCAAATTCGCCTGGGCCCAGGACATGATCGGACTTACTTCTTTCAGTAAAGAGAGACTGCGGGTGCCCCCCTGCCTCTTGATGTAAGACACTGCAGTCGTATTGTCCAGTCTCAGGAGGACTGAGGCCCCTGATGTCAGGTGGGAAAAGTGCACGGAAGGCAGCGCGAAGCTCCAGGATATTCAAGACTATCCCTTGGGATGGGAAGTCCCATCTGCCTTGGGCTACCTCCGTCAGACAGAGGGCGCCCCAACCTCTGTTGCTTGCATCCGTAGTCACCGTGATCCAGGAGGCAGGCGCTATGGAATGGCAATTGAGAAGATTCCCCCATTGCAGCCACCAGGGGAGGCTCTCCGGCATGGAGGTGGTTACTCGTACCAGCTGGTCTCGAGACCCTGGATCCCACTGTTGGGGAAACCCCTTCTGAAAGGGCCGCATCCTCCATTGTGCCCACTTCACCATGGGGGCTGTGGCCACCATGGTGCCTATTATCTTTAGACATTGCAAGGCTCTGAGAAGAGGTGATGATAATGCCAGACGAATTCTTTCCCGAATCACCGGAATTTTCTCCAGAGGCAGAGAGATGGTACTCTCCATGGTGTTGAATTGGGCTCCAAGGAATATTAGAGACTGCGTTGGATCTAGGTGACTCTTCTCCTTGTTCAACAGCCAACCGAACTCTGTTAGGGTAGAGATGACCTGATCTCGATGTGCCAGCAGCTGACCCCTGTCTTGTGAAAGCAGAAGTAGGTCGTACAAGTAATGGTGTAATCGGATACCTTTGACCCTGATTAATGCTACCACAGCCAATAAGAGATTCGAAAACACTGTTGTAAGCCCGAATGGGAGACATGTGAATTGGAGATGCCTCTGATCTACTGCGAATCGGAGATACATCTGAAATTCCTGTGCAATCGGCACGTGAAAGTAGGCATCTTTCAGGTCTATGGAGAAAAGCCAATCTTCCGGTTGTATCTTCTGGCGTATTGTTAGCAGAGTCTCCATCTTGAATTTTTCCTTCTTGATGAAGGAGTTCAGATAAGTCAGGTTGATTACCGGCCTCCAGGACCCATTCTTTTTGAGGACCATGAAAAGGGGGGAGTACACCCCTAGGAATCTCTCTTCTGTTGGTACTTGAATGGCGGCTCCTTGGGCTACTAGTGAGTCCGTATATGACAGAAGAACCTGTTTCTTCTCTTCTATGTGAGGAAGAGTTGTAGGAACAAACCGGTGTATGGGTGGGCTGCTGAACACCCAGGTATGACCCGAAGAGACCGTTTTGACGAGGCTGCCCAGACGTGCTGGAAACGGAGTAAACGAGCCCCGACTCGCTCCGTCTGGACAGGCTCTATATCAAAAGGACTTCGCAGCCTCACGTCCCCCAGAAGAGGCTGACTTTGAGGACTTCTGCCCTGAAGGTTGATTTCTCCTCCAGTTTTTTCTGAAATCACGGCCAGGTCTGTAGCGGCGTGCATCCCTCGCAAGCTCCTGATCTTGTTTGGGATAAGTTTTCTTCTGACCAAAAAGGCGGCGATCCTGGGGTAAGAACCCTGATTTACCCCCTGTAGCACGGGTAATGGCAGAATCCAGTTTATTCCCAAAGAGGGAGGAACCCTCAAAGGGAATTTTACACCATGCCTGTTTAGAGGCAGGATCCGAAACCCACGGGCGCAACCACAAGGCGCGCTTCGCCGTTACCGAGGAAAGCATAACACGTGCTTCAAGGCGGATAATATCCAGGGATGCTTCCCCCAGAAAGGCTGATGCCAGTTTCAGCTCATGTACTGGTGAGTTCTTGAGCAACTCCTCAGAGATCTTTCCCAATACTGCATCCATATCATCCGTCCATGCTTCCATAGCTTTAGACAAAGCTGCAAGAGCCAGGGCTGGTTTACAAGCCATGCCTGCCGTAATATAAATGCGTTTGAGGTCAGTGTCGATCTTCCTCTCCAAACCATCTTTAAAAGAAACGGTGTCTTCCAGAGGAAGCGTGACATGCTTCACTAACCTCATTAAGGCCGCATCAATGAGGGGTGCAACTTCCAGATGCTTTACCTCCTCACTTTTGAATGGGTACATTTTCACTATCTTGGAAATCAGCGAGTTCTTCCTCTCAACTTTACTCCATTCATCTGAAATAATTTCCCCAAGTTCACCCAGGAAGGGGAAATTTGGTCGTTCTTTCCTGAGCTGTTTGAAGTACTTCCTCTGTTTAGAGGGGGCTTCTACTGGCTCCTCCCATCTCAATGCGTTTTTAACCGCTTTAACCATCTGTGGAACCAAGGAAAAATCGAAGCCTGTACTGGAGTCTTCCACATCTGCTTCGCTGTCCGAAGAACCACTCAAGGAGAGACTTCGTCGAGAGGGACCTGGAACCTCAGGGACAACCCTGTCAGGAACTGGTGGAGGAGCAGCAGGAGGGCTGGATGTACGAACAGGATCTGTCCTGTTCAAAGACTCTTGAACCACTCTTCTAACCAGAGCCTCCACCTGTTGGTCTCCAGCTCCTCGTTCTTTAACAGCTCGAGCATAGCATAGCTCACAGAGAGATTTACCCTCTGGGACCTGAGCTCTACATACCCAGCATGCCTTCTTATCAGAGCGGCTGGAATGGCGGTGAGAATGGCGACTAGACATGGACCGTCTGGAGGATGATCTAGGACGTCTAGAGCTTGATGTAGAGTGACGGTTTTGTGATCTAGATTTGTCACTAGCTTCACGTGCCGAAGAACGGTGTTCAGACCTAGAAGGGCTGAGGGAAAAAACAGAGTCAACATGCACCTGACAATAAAACCCAAAACAAAAACAGGGGCCTGGGACTGGGAGCCATTGCTCATACTGCACGACCAGGGCATTTTCATGAAGGGGCCTCCCGCTAATAGCTGGGACGAATGGCCATGTTGCCGCTTGCCTGCCAATGGCCGGCTATTAAGCTCTTCAAGGCATCGCAATACTTGCCCATGTCCACCCTGCTAATAGCTAAGGTAAATGGACTCCAGAAAAGGACACAGCCAGAACCGTCATCTTCGCGTGCAAACCACCAGGACTGGACCGACAATTTTTTTAAGGTAAGACTACCTTGGTCCTAGGTGGAGGACAAAAAAGGAACACGGTCTCTGTCTAGTTGCAAAGATTTATGGGAGTGGGGTCCTATGAGGTATGAGAGGCGGGATTAACCCATACGTAGGCTGCCATGGAGTCTGTCAGGAAACGTTAGATTTTATGCTATGTGGAGCTTTTTATCTCTTTTATGGGGATACATCCTACTTACTGAGGTGTGACTGGCGGAGGGAGTCCCTGGATTCGGATGACAACAAGTGCCTGTTGTACAGATCCCTGGCTGGGGTTGCAGCCATCCGCCCTTTAGGTCTCCCATAATTAAGAGACCAACTTTTTCTGGTAAGAGGCAGCAGTTTTTGAACGGTGGATGTCTGTCTACGCACCTTATTCACTGCAGCAAGTTTTAGTTCCCTATTCACTCAGTACTTGGGGACACTTATTACTCCGTTTGTATGTGTGCTACCAAGCATGCACGGACTATAATCACTGCTGTTTTTGTACAACTATGAAATTTCTTTTCTTTTGCATTTATAAGCTTAGTTTATTTATACACTGAATATTTTTTAGTTTTGTAACACGGTTCTTTTAGACATATATCTGTCACACTGTCATATTTTGCCTTAGTGTTTTTAGGCATTCACTTGTCATCTGTATTAAGCTACTTATATATAGCAATATCTGTGTTTTATAAGTTTAATCTTTTATGGTGCATTCACATACTGATCAGCATTTGCTTAGTGACCACTATTTAGTCTCACATTTTTTGAGTCCTTTAGGCACTTGCCTGTTGCTACTTTCATTTCATTTTTTAGCGCGACTTTTTGAATTTTATCAGTCCTCTTTTAAGCCATACCCTCTGTGGCTGGACTCTCGTTTCCCTATCTTAGATGCTCCCTTCCTGTCATAGCTCATCGCGTGCATGGCTGGAATATACACAACTGAAACATTATTTGAACACAAGGCCCTTTATTGACCTCCTAACACGACCTTGCACTGCTTTTGAACTGCTGCTGTCACAAACCTCTAAACCAGACCACACATTTTCGCAGATATACCAGATCTTGTTGAGGGAGTCCTACCCACACCCACCACCATTTCTTTCGAAGTGTGAGCAAGAACTACAAATATCATCGTTTTTTATGGGACAAAATACTGGCTGTTTCATACAAATTCTCTATACCTTCTCACACTCATGATGTTATTTATATATGTTATTATCGGATCTTGTCTAGGTGGTATCGTTGCCCTACACTTTTACATAAAATTGATCCATCTATCCCTGATACCTGCTGGCAATGTTTATGGGAGTCTGGCACCATGACCCAAATTTGGGGTACATGCCTGAAAATTATCACGTTTTGGGATAAAATATTACGCTTGTTTTATCGATTGGTGGGTGATACTATCCCAAATGAACCTCAGATTACAGTGTTATCCATGTTGCCAGGCTCTTATAGACAAATTAAAAGAAACTTAATTAGGCATTTTCTCACAGCAGCTCATTCCGTGATAGCCAGGCGTTGGTGCCAAACTGAGGTTCCATCAAAGGCTGAATGGGCTTGTGAAGTGTACAAGATCGAGCTCATGGAGCATATGGTCACATGGGATGAGGATAAATCTGACTCACATAAACTTGTGGACAGTATGGTTTAATTTTAAATATTCCTCTGAATTTGACTCCTTTATCTATAACAATATCTCATGTGCCAATTTTGCCCAGGACCTCCTCATGGTACATCCCCTCCTTTCCCCCCTTCCCCTTTCTTTCACCCCTTCTTTCTCCTTTCCTCTTCCTCTGTATCTCCTCCTTCCTTCCTTCCTTTCTTTACATTATAAGTTACACCATTGTCTTTTTATCACTTCATTATAAGCTAACACCAGTGTATTGCCTGCTAACCCAGATATCACGTCTCTGGCTAAAACAGTTATTACTGTTGGAGTTCCATCATAATTGCTGTGTTTCCTTATAGTTTAATGGCTTATGTTAACCTGTAGGCAGAAATCCTACACTGGGAAACTGTTTCTTGTAAACACTGTTTGAAATTGAAAATATTTTTTATTATTCTGTTCTATATTGTTTGTAGCTTACCTTATTATGGATATCCGAATCTGGACACACTTGTGCAGGTTCAACCTGTATTTGTATTATAAACCTATGTTTTATATGAATACTCAATAAAAAAATAGATTAAACCAAAACTATAACAAAGGCACCTTTAAAAAAGTTTATTCTACCGATTGACTTCTGTACAACCACCCTGTTGGGTTTTCCCCACTCAATCAGTGCTGCCAGCTATAGCTGGCAGCACTGATCAGTGCGTTCTGATGGTGGGGAAGCATCCCCGCTGTCGGAAGACATCAGCTCAGTGGGGCAGATTCCCCTATTCACGTAAAGTGTGTGGATGGGAAAAGTAAGTCCGTTTTTTTTATTCAAAAATGACTTATGTATGGGCTGCCTAAAGTAGGTCATATATGATGTGATTTTAATTCCTGCAACCATGAGTTCCAGAAAGGAAAATCTCTCAACTCCCCCATCACCACATTCGGGTGTTAATGAGGGGATCCCTCGCATGGAGCCTTCTCTGATAGGAGAACACAGTGATTATTGCTAGCGACTATAGTCGCTGGCAGTAATCGCATCCTAAAAATCCGGCATGCTGGTTGTACCCAAGACGATCGATGGATCGACTTGGGTACATTAGCCTGCACATACATGGTGAAAACCATCTATTGCTGGCTTTAGACAAGAAGGAAGACCTGGTTTTATGCTGTGGTCTCTCTAACACAGAAAGAATCAGATTCGGAGATCCCAGGCAGTGACAAGGGGAATGAACATGGGAGCTATGTACTCTCTGTAGAAAAGTATAAATTCAGTAGTGAAAGACCAACGGTCGCTGAAACAAGATAGATCAAATGCTGGTCCAGACCCAGCTGTAGAAATGGGAGGATTCATCCCATGGAGAAACACCTACAGTGGAAGCCTCAAGACACACACCAAGTGAAGTATGCCTTCTATGTTTGATGATAGACCATAATAGAATTCATGTTCCTAGCAGTTAACATCATGATTCAGAGACGCCTCTGATGCAAATAACAAGAGCTTCAACAGCCATGCTGTTAATGCCAGGGACTGTGGAGAAGGATGGCAAAAATGGTCCTTGGAAGCAGAGATCTTGACTATCTGATGTAGCACATAGAGCCTGCCAGTAGTCTTACTAGGTTGGTGTACCACATCTGCCTGAGTCAGTCAAAAGCAATGAGGATCATCAGAATGCACTCAATTTCAATCCTGTGAAGCAGATTTGGATAAAGTTTTGGGGAAGGAAAGGCATAGAGCAAGATTTTCTAATCCCACCAGAGCATCCACTAATTTCACTACAGCATCCCTGTCCCTGGAGAAATACATGTCTAGTATGTTGTTGATAACGGAGGTCCACATCCAGCATGCATCCCTCGTTTTTGATAGGTCTTGGAACACCTCTGGGTTTAAAAGGCCACTTCCCTGGGCTTTGCCAGCCAAGGAAGTCTGCCAACTGTTTATGCCTGGATGGAAAAAACAGGAATGTTAGGCCACTGCCATGGCACTGTCCAATTGAATCCGGACATGATGACCTTCCAGCGGGATGGTCCAATGTTGTCAAATCACCTGAAGATCTGACGACACAGTTCGTTGCATAGTCTGGGTGCCAAGGACTCCGTCCCAGCCTGACAGGCTGGCATTCATCACAGGGACCTTCCACAATTTGGCAATAAAAGAATTTCCAAATTCCAAAACTGCCTTCATAGGCCACCAGGCTATGGACAACCTAGTTCTTGGTGCCAAATGTGTTGATCTGTCAAGGGGCCTAATTGACTTGTCCCATAACAGAACATTGCAATGTAGAGGTCTGAAGTAAAATTGGGTAAATAGAACTGCCTTGAAGGAGGCTGCCATCATTTCCAGAACTCTCATGCAAAAACAGAGTTGGGCAACTCCTGAACTGAAAAGCTCAAATCTGAGACCAGAGAATCTGATGTTTTTCCTGTGGAAGAAACAATCTGGCCAAGCCGTGTCCTGGACTTAACACAGCTACTGCAAATGATGAATCCGTTCCAGTGACGGTTCTTGAAGTTTCACGATCTACGTGAATCATTGCAACGTCTCGAAATTCAAAATCATGTTGTCTGACAGGGCTAGTACTAAAGCTAACATTTAGGCTGCAGACAAGAGCCTGACGGGCAGGGAGACAAACTGGTAACATAGGAAACATAGATGTTCTGGAAAGATGGAGACATCCAGGTATGTTTCCTTGATGTCCACATTAGTCAGAAAGTCTCCATGGTGAAGGGAGGTGATGAAAGAGATGGTGAATTCCATGTAGATTTTCTGGGTTCAAATGAAGACATTGAGAACTTTGAGACCTAAGATAGGGTGAATGCCCCTTCTGTCTATTGGAACGGTGAGCACGTTAGAGTAAAACCTCTGAAACTGTTCCACCTGGAACTGGAGCAATGACACCTTGACACCATTGAACCACTGAAAGGGCTCAATAGAGATCTGCTAAGGAGGGGGCAAGGAGTAAAACTCTAGTTTGTAGCCCCTGGGATACAACCTCCTGCATCCAGGTGTTCCAAACATTCCCCCACTCTGGAAACTGGCGAGCACTTGCATGCCATGGAATACTTGTCTGAGAATTTGAAAGACTTAATGCCAGGCCTTACAGACTGACTGGGAACCAGGCTAGGAAGGCCTCAATGAGGTAATGGGGAAGCAAAAGAAACAGGGATGGGGAATACTCTGCAGCCTATTTTTAAGAGCTTCTTCTATTAAGGAAGACAGGTGTTCTTGCCCCTGGTAGTAACCTAGATAATTAGTAGGGATGAGCGGAACACCCCCTGGTTCGGTTTGCACCAGAACTTGCGAACAGAAAAAAAAATTAGTGCGAACATGAGAACACCGTTAAAGTCTTTGGGACATGAACGTGAAAAATAAAAAGTGCTTATTTTAAAGGCTTATATGCAAGTTATTGCCATAAAAAGTGTTTGGGGACCCAGGTCCTGCCCCAGGAGACATGTATCAATGCAAAAAAAAGTTTTTTGAACGTGCCTGGGGCGTCCCCTTAGTCTGCCTGTAAAGTAGTGCATTTTTCACATGTTTAGAACAGTACCGCAGCAAAATGACATTCCTAAAGGAAAAAATGTCATTTAAAATTGCTCACGGCTGTAATGTACTACCAGATCCTGGCAATATACATAAAAAATCATTGAAAAAAACAACGTGGGTTCACCCCACGCTGTTCCCCCCTCGTGGGTTCCCCCATCCATACCGGACCGTAAAGGCCTGGTATGGATGGGGGAACCCATGCAGTTTTTTTCTTAATTCTGTCATAGGGCTCCCCTTAACCACTTCAATACACTATATTATATATTGCACACTGCACTATATAACCTGCACTGTATTATATATATTACACTGACTGCACTATATACTCTGAACTTTAGTATATATACTATACGGACTGCACTATATACTCTGCTGAAAAATTGGGCCTTAGGTGTTGGTCGTGGCAGAACACGGTAACCCCTCACAGTTACTCTTGTTGGGCACAGGAACGGGCCCTGCTGTTAAATATTACTTCAAAAATTGCAATTACATTCCCCTGCTAAACAGGGGCAGAAACATTGAGCCTTAGGTGGTCCCTCCTGTTAAATATTATTTCAAAAATTGTAATTACATTCCCCTGCTAAACAGGGGCAGAAACATTGGGCCTTAGGTGTTGGTGGCGCCAGAACACAGTAACCCCTCACAGTTACTCTTGTTAGGTGCAGGAACTGTCTCTGCTGTTAAATATTATTTCAAAAACTGTAATTACATGCCCCTGTTAAACAGGGGTAGAAAAATTGGGCCTTGGGTGGTGGTGGTGCCCTAAACCAAAAATATTGTTGAAAGCTAGTATCATCATGATTGAGGAGGAATAGGATAGGCAGCATAGGCAGTCTTCAAGGGATCCCAGATCCATAGCAAATTCAATCAGTTACATCAGCATCAGGTGCTGATCCAGGACTGATTCATTTTTATAAATGTGAGCCTATCAATGGAGTCTGTGGATAGGCGCACTCTTTGTTCCGTTACAAACCCTCCAGCAGCACTAAATGTGCATTCAGAAAGCACACTGGATGCAGGACAGGCCAGTAGCTCAATTGCATATTGAGCAAGTTCTGGCCAGTGGTCTAACCTCAAGACCCAGTAACCCAGTGGATGCTCTGTTTGAAAAGTCTCCAAGTCTACTCTTTCCCCTAGATATTCCTGCACCATATAATGCAGATGCTGGCGATGGTTGCTGGAACCTATAAGAACTTGGCGCTGAGGACAGAAAAATTGTTTAAAGGCATTGGTCAGCTGGCCACCTTCTTCTCCGCTCTTCCTTTGACTGAACTAAGCCTCAGAAACACGTTGTCCAGCACCAGGAAATGGTAACCTCCCAGGGTCTGGAAATGCGTCACACAAACTTTTCTTCAAGGCCACCCTCTGCGAAGGCAGGATGAGTTCTGCAACCTTACCCTTGTAACGTGGATCAAGAAGGGTTGCCAGCCAGTAATGATCTCTCTCCTTAATACCACAAATCCTAGGGTCCTTTCGCAGGCTTTGCAGAATCAGGGAGGCCATGCAGCATAAGTTCACAGAGGCATTGGATTCTGAGTCCTCTGGGTAACTAAGGATCACATTATCTGTAACTACCTCCTCCCAGCCACGTAAAAACTCCTTGGGTTTTTGGGGCCTGAAAACCATCCCTTGAAGACTGCTGTGTGTTATCCTCAACATCAATGCTGACACAATCCTCCTTCTCCTCCTCTTCTTCCTGTGTGTTTGGAGGACCTGCAGGAATGCTATCTGGATAAAAGGGGCCTTGAGAGGAAAGGAAGTCCTCCTCTTCCTCCCGCTGTTCTGACTCAAGTGCCCTGTCCGTGATTCCACTAAGCGTGTGCTCCAGCAGGGAGACTAGAGGGACAGTGTCACTGATGCATGCATTGTCGTTGCTCACCATCCTTGTGGCCTCCTCAAATGGTGACAGAACAGTGCATGCATCCTTGATCAGTAGCCACTGGTGTGGCGAAAAGAAGCCAAGCTCCCCTGACCCTGTCCTGGTGCCATACTCGCACAGGTACTCATTGATGGCCCTCTGCTGTGTGTGCAGCCGCTGCAGCATTGCCAACATCGAGTTCCACCTGGTGGGCATGTCACAAATGAGGCAGTTGATGGGCAGGTTGCATTCCCTTTGAATGTCAGCCAGCCGAGCACTGGCATTGTATGACCAGCGGAAATTACCACAGACTTTTCTGGCCTGCCTCAGGAGATCTTGTAAGCCTGGGTACCTGGTCAACAAATGCTGCACCACCAAATTCAGGATGTGTGCCAAACATGGAACATGGGTCAAGTGTCCCTTTAGAGGGTGGAGAGAAGGTTGGTGCCATTGTCGCATACAACCATTCCTGTCTGAAGCTGGCATGGCGTCAACCACCTCTGAGCCTGCCCCTGCAGAGTTGACAGAATCTCTGCCCTAGTGTTGCTCCTGTCCCCTAGGCAGACCAACTCAAGCACCAGAGCTGATAAAGGAAAACCACATGGATGGCCCTGGAGTGATGATCCTGTAGTCCAAAAAAATTTCTTCTGGCTGGGGGCAAAACAGATGGAGTCACAAATATCAGCGCAAATAGATCACTACGCGTTTCGCCAATAGCTTCTTCAGTGGATCCTATTGGTACATAAAAAAGGGGCATCCAAAAAAGGGGGTACGCATGCAGGGTTCAATCCATGGAGCAGTGCACCATCTCATAGATGGAAAGAGACACACAAAAATTGAAAACAGAAAAGGGTAGAAGGAGCAGAAGAGCTGGCTCCAAGAAATGTATAAACAGCCTGTATTGAGGGGCCTTGATCCAAAATGATTGGCAGCAAAATTGCACTTTGTATATATTGCTAGAGGGTGGATATGGGTACTGGTCAGAGGTACTACTCGACCCTACAAATCAGTATCCGTCGTAGCCTTAGATAGTCCATCCAAGTAGCTTCCCCAAAAGAAAGGGGAACAAACAATAAGCCCTATTTTGCAGTAGAGTTTCAGCTGTAAGTGCTGGTGCTGCTCTGTCAGATGGGCCTCTCCATGTGAGACATGTGTCTTTCGATCATGTGTTTTATGTAATTGCAATAAATTGAAAATTTTTATCTTAATGTGAGACCTACTTCTTTTCCTAATTGGGATTATAGTGGCAACCTTTAAAGTCCATTTTTTTTTCTTTTTCTGCTCTTGACCCTAAACATACAGCCAGAGCTACAATGGAATGGTTTAGATCAGGGGTCTCAAACTGGCGGCCCTCCAGCTGTTGCGAAACTACAAGTCCCATCATGCCTTTGTCTGTGGGAGTCATGCTTGTAACTGTCAGCCTTGCAATGCCTCATGGGACTTGTAGTTTCGCAACAGTTGGAGGGCCACCAGTTTGAGACCTGGTTTAGATCAAAGCATATTCATGTGTTAGAATAGCCCAGTCAAAGTCCAGACCTAAATCCAATTAGGAATCTGTGGCAGGACTTGAAAATTGCTGTTCACAGATGCTCTCCATCCAATCTGACAGAGCTTGAGCTATATTGCAAAGAAGAATGGGCAAAAATTTTACTCTCTAGATGTTCAAAGCTGGTAGAGACATCCCCAAAAAGATTTGCTGCAATTGCAGCGAAAGGTGGTTCTACAAAGTAATGACTCAAGGGGGCTGAATACAAATGCATGCCGCACTTTTCAGATATTTATTTGTAAAACATTTTGAAAACCATTTATCATTTTCCTTCCACTTCACAATTATGTGCCACTTTGGGTTGGTCTATCACATAAAATCCCAATAAAATACATTTACATTTTTGGTTGTAACATGACAAAATGTGGAAAATTTCAAGGGGTGTGAATACTTTTTCAAGGCACTGTATGTGAATCTAGCCTAAGAATTGGTAAGCTGCAATATAATAAATATTTGCTTTTGGGTTTGATACCGCTTTAACCAGGAGAGACTTTTGAACGAAACTCTCCAACTACTGTATATACTCGAGTATAAGCCGTCCCGAATATAAGCCGAGGCACCTAATTTACCACAAAAAACTTGGAGAACTTATTGACTTGAGTATAAGCCGAGGGTGAGAAATGCAGCAGTTACTGTAAGTGGAAAAGAGGGTCAACAATGCCCATCTGCAGCTGCATGCCTCACTGTGTCCATTGCATACCTCCCTGTGTCCATTGCATGCATCCCTGTGTCCATTGCAGCCTCCCTGTGTCCATTATATGCATCCCTGTGTCAATTGCAGCCTCCCTGTGTCCATTGCAACCTCCCTGTGTCCATTACATGCATCCCTGTGTCCATTGCAGCCTCCCTGTGTCCATTACATGCATCCCTGTGTCCATTGCACCCTCCCTGTGTCCATTGCAACCTCCCTGTGTCCATTACATGCATCCCTGTGTCCATTGCACCCTCCCTGTGTCCATTACATGCATCCCTGTGCCCATTGCAGCCTCCCTGTGTCCATTACATGCATCCCTGTGTCCATTGCAGCCTCCCTGTGTCCATTACATGCATCCCTGTGTCCATTGCAGCCTCCCTGTGACAATCTGCCTACCTGATCAGCCCTTGTCATGCAGTCAGATGGCGGCCATCCAGTGTACAAAAGCTGCGCCTCCTCCTCGTCCTCGATAGGCGGAACACTCATTTTCCCAGCTGTCAGTGTTTGGTGTTCCGCCTATCACGGACATCCTCTCATCCTCGTTCGTGGGATGAGGACAAGAGGATGTCCGTGATAGGCGGAACACTGGACACTGACTCACTGCTGAGGAAACTGAGTGTTCCCCTATCACGGTTGAGGAGGAGGCGCGGCTTTTTCACACTAGTCGGCTGCTGTCTGAGCATGACACGGGACGGATCAGGTATGCAGAGATGGCAGTGACTCGAGTATAAGCGGAGGGGGGCACTTTCAGCACAAAAAAATGTGCTGAAAAACTTGGCTTATACTTGAGTATATACGGTACTATTTGACAGTGGTCTGTTAGCCTGCATTGGGCTGGCCATAGGGAAAGAAGAAAGAAATGGCTGCACATCCAGAACTTCCGATTGCCTTTTATTTTGCTTCACAAAGATAACACCAGAGACACCAAACTGTGGTCACGTAGACGCGTTTCACACATACATCTTGTGCTTAATCATTACCAACTGGGCTGGCCATACACAGAGCTAATTTCTTTCCTGCAACCCAAGAAATTTACTTGATTCCCCCATCAACACAGGTAGTGTTGATGCAGGAATCCCGCCTGCTGGACCATTGTCTTCTCCCAGCTGGGAGAAGACAATGATTATCACTAGTGGCTATAGCAGCTGCTAGCGATAATCACAAGAGAATCCGGCAAGTTAATCACTCAACTTGGTGCATTCAACCTGCTCAATAACAGCTCAAATCTCGGCCAGTTCAGCAGGAGATACGAATGGTGTATGAACGGCATTAGTAGCCCACAATCAGATAGTGGTATGTTTGGCAGCAGCCATTAGCATTGAGTACAATATAACTGTGATCTCTTGAGCAGCCTGCATTAGCATACAGAACAATCTTAACTATGTTAGGCCTGCATTAGCAGAGAACATGGGTATTTTAAAAGCAGGTATCACATGTTTACAAACTGACAGTGTATCTCCACACTGCATTAAGCACTTATACTATCTTAAGCCCCATGCACAAGTGGCGAATGTCGGGAGACATCGGAAGTTTAAAAAATAAAACGGCCGACATTCAGCCCATTTGTATGTCAGCCGCTCCAACAGAAGCCAGCCATTTGGCCTGCTTCTGTCGAACAAGCATGCTGGAAAACCAGCGGTCGACCGGCTACCGATGAGTGCACTCAGCCATTGGCGGAGGGGCCATCCCCCTGTCAGAACACAACAGGTCAGCAGGGGAGATTGCTGTACCAACGACAGATCATTAGTACAGCAGCTCCAACCAGAACTGACAGTTTTTTTCATTCAAAAGTAATGTAATTAAATTCAGCGCTGACTAATAAATAAAATGCAAGCAGACACTAAGGTCAATTCAAAAAAATACCTCAAAAGCATAAATAAATAAAAAAGTAAAAAAAGTTTTTTTCATTCAACTAAAAAAAACTGTTAGTGTGTACCAGGCTTAAGTCTCAGTCACCGCTATCCCAGTCGTTCACTTAGCCTGCTAGGGCAAGCATGCTTAGTGTGTTCCCTGGTGCACTTGAGATGCAACACTAAGTGCAGCTAAGGAAAAGGACATAGTGGGAAAATTTAAATCTGGAACAATCCCCTTTGTATAGCTTGAGTAGAGAGGAGGGCTTCTCTGTGTTGACAACTTGCAAAGTACAGAAATTAAGTAAGCTCGAAAAGAAAACTTAATGCCCCGCAAAATAGCCAATCACCTACAGTTGCTTCTGTAAATACATGTGTAGCTTTAGTACCGTACAAAGGAAACCTTAACCCAACATATGTCTGCTGGGCACTGTAAATGAGTTGCAGAGATGTAGACAGGAAAACAAAAACACTAGCCTGACCTGAATAGTGGAGTCTTGTGTGAACAGGAACATGGACAAGTAGTCACTGCCAACTATTCGTAGTACTGTTAATGTGTAAAATATCATAATCACTTGTGCCAAATCACTACCTACTGTGCAGCAGCTATCTCAAACCAATTAAATGAATTACAAATAACACCACCTGTGTGCTAGACAGCACTTGCAACAGAAACAAAATTACTAAAATACTACAAACCAATTAATAAGTGCTCAGCCCATAGTAATATAGTATAGTATTCCAGAAACAACTATAGTCCATAAGAAAGTGAAGATGACAGTTGTGTCTTGACACCAAAAATCACCACGCTCTCATATAAAATAATCCGCACTCACCAGATTGCTTTGACCTCCTTGTTATCCAATCTGGTGAGTGTAGATTATTTTATACAAGCACGTGGTGATACAGCACAAGTGGTGATTTTTGGTGTCAAGACAATTGTCATCTTCACTTTCTTATGGACTATCATTTTTATTTGTGTAATACTGAACAAGAGACCATATTAATATGGACTGAGCCCTTAATAATTTATTTGTATTATGTTAGTAAATTTGTTTGTGTTGCAAGCGCTGTCTAGCACACAAGTGGTGTTATTTGTCAAATTCATGAGTATTGTTAAGGTTTAAATATTTACTGCTTAAATATTGATTGTCTGAGTTTATAATAGGCGTTTCTATACTATTTCAGGATGCCAATATAAAATGTGCTCGATCAGTAAATTTTCCATGGTTTGGCAGTAAAGAAAAAGTCACGGGAGGTTGGCAACCGTGTGCAGGTCTATCGCAGAGAGAACACCAGTACAGATAATGAACTGTGAATTTGCATTGCTTGGCAAACTGTGGAGCTGATCAGGATTTCAGTATCAAGCCTGAATCTTCCAATAGCAATAGATGACTGGAGAAGGTTTCAGAAATTCAGGGCTAATGTAGAAATAATATCAGCAAACTGGGAAAAACCTACACTGATTGGCTGACTGGGAAGCCTTAAGATGGCCATAGATGGATCAAAATTCGGACGGTTCAGCAGACGGGCTGAATTTCGATCAATGTGTAGCCACTGCCACTGATCTATCAACTTCTGCTGAACAGATCTGTTGTAAAAAAGCCACTCGATCAGCGGCTGCAAAGCTATATATTCTGACAGCGGAGTCTCCCTCCATCCACCTTGAATGCGTGAATAGGGGAATCAGTCCAGTTTTTTTTTTTTGTTCAGCCTGCTGGCTGAATGAAAAAACTGAGCCATGTATGGTCAGCTTTAGAGTTCCAGGATTTAACATATCCAGCATGAATCTACAAGGAGCAACTGATAGTAGAAAAATATTCTAAATAAACGGAGAACAGCAGAGCTGAAGAAAACATGTCCACTTTTCTGAGGATACTGGCAAAAAAAAAAAAAAGCCAGTAGTGGGGTCAGGGTTATTTTCTTTTGGCGCCGGTATCCTATTTCTGCTTTAGGTAGCAGTACAACCTGTTAGTTGGTAACAAAACGCACATGGCGGGACTTGTGACATCACACTGGACGCCACAGCAGTTTTGTTGCAGAAGTAAAGAGCTTTTTATTTATGTACTTGCAATTTTAGCTTAAAAAATTATTTTTATTAATTATTACACTACAGAGATTTGTTTATACTTGCAAGGCTTATCTCTACATGCCTTGAAGCTTAGTGTGCTCGAGTGGCTTGTGGATGGTGCTCTGGCGGGTTTCCGGTGATCTTTGAGCTAGAGGTCCAATGTGTTGGAGACACTTCTCCTTGAGTAGATGGAGTGGCCCAAATATATCTGAAACCAGAGGGTGTGTGAGTCTTAAAGATGTCATTTTTAAAGGCGCCGTTGACCATGCTATAATTTGAGGGCCAATGTGATTCGGTAAGCAGATTTAATTACACACTGTTGATATGTAGAATCACCTTCAATGCACTGAACCTGGTGTCAGGATCCTCCTTTATTTCTATGGATGTATACGTTTTCTTATGGACATATTTTATTTGGACATTTATTTGTAGCGCTACATATTGATTACAGTACAACCCTACAGCCTAAGAATTACTGAAATGGTGAACGAGGACGCACCGGAACCTTGCTGTGAGCCGCATGCAGCGATAATGTAAACCCACTCTCAATGTTTAGGATTCAGGGAAGGAAAGCTCCATGATAAAAATGAGGTTGCGATAAAGGCAACCACTCACACAGAGATATCCAAAGAATGTGAGAATCCTTACAACTCATGAGGATTACTAAGGGAATGAAGTCTGTCGGACGGAAAGAGTGCTCAAGAGGTGCCCTATAAGGATAGGCAGGAATAAAGGTAAACTGCAACACCAGGCTGGTGAAAGGGGAATGAGTAAAAATCCATCCTACTAAAAAAATCCTGTGATCTGGAGCTTGACAGATGAACCTTATCAGTTGGGGTAAGTCTAATGCTGCGTACACACGGTCGGACTTTTCGTCTACAAAAGTCCGACGGACGCGGACGGACCAAATCCGGCGGACGATTCGATCATGTGTGAGCTTCCCCAGACTTTCAGCGGACTTTTCCAGCCGCAAATCTGACGGACTTTAGATTTGAAACATGCTTCAAATCTTTACGTCCTAACTACGCCGGACCCAGAAATCCACTCGTCTGTATGCTAGTCCGACAGACAAAAACCCACGCTAGGGCAGCTATTGGCTACTGGCTATCAACTTCCTTATTTTAGTCCGGTGTACGTCATCACGTACGAATCCGTCGGACTTTTGTGTGATCGTATGTAGGCAAGTCCGTTCGTAAGAAAGTCCGCCAAAAGTCCGTCGAAAGGGCTGTCGGACTTTTGTAGCCGAAAAGTCCGACCGTGTGTACGCGGCATAAGGCCTCATGCACACGAGACGCCGGTGCAAACTCTGCTGAACACATGTTCTTAAAAGCTGAAACCGGCGTGTAGAAACGCCTGTTTTGCCACGTTTGCATGCCGCGTTTAGCCGTGTTTTAGTCTAGAAGCGTCTGCAGAGTAGAGAATGACATTTTGTGACCCGACTTTGGGGCCTCATATCTCACCAAGTGGCCCCGAGATATGAGGCCCCAAATCGGGTCGCAAAATGTCAAGCACTTTTCTGCAGCAGAGAATGACATTTTGTGACCGGACTTTAGGGCCCAATATCTCAGGGGCAACTTAGTGCTAGGAACCCCAAATTTGGATATGTTATAGTGTTAGTCCAACTGTGTTAGCACACCAAATTTTCCTAGCACCAAGTGGCCCCGAGATATGGGGCCCCAAAATCGGGTTGTAAAATGTTCCTTTAAAAACACTTATAAACACAAATGCGGCTAAACACCGGTGCCACGTTTAGTGTCTGAAACGTGGAAAACTTTTGCGTCTGAACCCATTTTTTTGCTTCTGGAAAAACGAGGTTAAACGCAACTGCCTAAAAACGAGACTGTGTACATGGACACATAGGATAACATTGAATGGGTTCAGGGGCAGTTGAAAAAAGTGTCCAACTGCCTCTGAACGCGAGTTTAACAGCGTCTCGTGTGCATGAGGCCCTAACTGAGCACAAAAGTCTGCTGGACTGAAAAGTGTTCTTAGTAATTCTGGAATGATTATTCACCTGATTAAGTTCAGACCAAAGGAAGGTATTTGGAAAAACGTATTCAAGAGGCTAAGGATCAGCTGCAGGAGGACCTATTTTTAGCTGATCAGGTCCCACAATGGCTTTTAGATGCATTTCATCCCCATGAGGGGATACTTTTATCAGTGTGTTACAGTTGATATAGATCTATATCTATAGATCTATATATTTATATATATAAAAAGTCCAGAGGGTGAGGTGCACGTCAGTCATTGTAACATGTGCAAAAGCAATCAAGTCTTCCCAAAGGCTTATAACAGAAAAAATCAAGAGGGATTGCTGCACAAAAAGTGTTTTAATTAAAAAAATTAAAACATCCAAAGTATACTGGCAGTCACAGTATTAAAGGTTTCGTGGTGGTACAGATCACGCCCTTCTTCAAAACTTTATGCCTACGAATGACTACATACAAAGTACAGTTTATATAGAGAGAACTCATCTGCACTCTATCAAGCAATCAGTCTGTCTGGAATCAATTAATTACCGGATCACAGATAACAAAAAATTTATAGTGAACTACGTAATATAATATAATATAACAATATAGTCCCGGAACAAAAAGATCAACAGGTGTAACAGCATTTCCACACTTCAAAGATGGTATCAATTAATCGGGAATAAAAAATAAAAATTGTATACTGTATGTACATATATATATATATATATATATATATATATATATATATATGTACATGTCTGAACGTGCACATGCAAACATATATGCACTAAAATGTGCTATATAAGAATAATGTGTAACGTGAACAATGAAAAAAAATTCTATAAATAAAAATAAAATAAACCATTTAAAGAAATAAATACAAATCAAAATCTGAATTTAACCCGTTAGGTTGAAGGTTGTCAAGCCGATGTATCCAATTAACTTCTCTTTTTCTCAACTCTAATTCCCTATTGCCACTCTGTCTATTCTTTGGCACCCCGTCAATCACCATAAATCTGAGTTGGGGAACAGTATGCCGTAGGCATAAAGTTTTGATAAAGGGCGTGATCTGTACCTCCCGAAAAACGTTACTACTATAATATGCCTGTATACTTATGATGTTTTATTTTTTTTTCATTAAAACACTTTTTTGTGCAGCAATCCCTCCTCTTGATTTTTTTTCTATACATTATATATATATATATATATATATATATATATATATATATATATATATATATATATATATATATATATATATACACACACACACACACACACACACATATATATATATATTATACACACACACATACATATATATGAGAGAGATTTAAATGTAAGTCTATGAAAATCACAAGATTATATCATATATACTGTGTGTGGAGATAGATATATATACACACACACACACACACATACGTACATATACACACACATAAACAGTATCTCACAAAAGTGAGTACACCCCTCTCATTTTTGTAAATATTTTATTATATCTTTTCATATGACAACACTGAAGAAATTACACTTTACTACAATGTAAAGTAGTGAGTGTACAGCTTGTATAACAGTGTACATTTGCTGTCACCTCAAAATAACTCAACAAACAGCCATTAACGCGGAGTTCCACCCGTTTCTTAGTTTATTAAAAGTCACCAGCTACAAAAAGCATAGCTGCTGACTTTTAACCACTTCAGCCCCGGAGGATTTGGCTGCTCAATGACCAAAGCACTTTTTGTGATTAACTGACAATTGCGCGGTTGTGCGACCTTGTACCCAAACAAAATTGATGTCCTTTTTTTCCCTACGAATAGAGATTTGTCTTGGTGGTATTAGATCGCCTCTGCGGCTTTTATTTTTAGCGCTATAAACAAAAAAAGAGCGACAATTTTGAAAAAAAAGCAATATTTTTTCCTTTTTGCTATAATAAATATCCCCAAAAATATATAAAAAAATATATTTTTTTCCTCAGTTTAGACCGATATGTATTCTTCTACATATTTTTGGTTAAAAAAAAAAAAAAATCGCAATAAGCGTATATTGATTGGTTTGCGCAAAATTTATAGCGTCTACAAAATAGGGGATAGGTTTATGGCATTTTTATTATTAATTTTTTTTAAATTAGTAATGGTGGCGATCTGCGATTTTTAAATCGGGACTGCGACATTATGGGGGACATTTTTGACACTATTTTGGGACCACTGTCATTTATACAACAATCAGTGCTATAAAAATGCATTAATTACTGTATAAATAACACTGGCAGTGAAGGGGTTAAGTGTGTCCTAGGGAGTGATTCTAACTGTGAGGGGGCTGGGCTTCAACACACAGGACAGTGATCACTGCTCTCGATGACAGAGAGCTGTGATCACTGTCCTGTCACTAGGCAGAACGGGGAAATGCTTTGTTTACAAAAGCATCTCCCCCCTTCTTCCTCACCGTGACACAATCGCGGGCACTCGGCAGACATCGAGCCCGCGGGACCTGCGGTCATGGTCACAGAGACCGCGGCACTCTCGCGTTACACCGCTTTTTAAAGGGTACGTACGTGTATGCTTTTTCCTACCAGTGCCATTCTGCCGATGTAAATCAGCATGCGCTGGTTGGCAAGTGGTTAATAAACCGACACATACCTGTCCCACGGTCCAGCGAAGCGGCCACCTGGAGCCTCGCTCCCCTCCCCCTCCTCTCCTCAGCGCCTCCATTGATACTGTGGGCACCCGGCCATGACAGCTTACGGCTTCACGACTGGGTACGCACTGCGCATGTGCAAGTCACGCTGCGCTCTGCTGTTGGCCAGCCAATCTTCTGGGACCTGTGTTGTTTCCCAGAAGATCGCTGGCAGGGAGGGGCCGCCTAGGGCGAGAGGAGTCACCTAGGCGGCCGAGAACCGTAAGGAGGAATTGCCGGATGTCCCTCTCACGAAGGGCGCCTGGGCTCGAGGCTTCCAAACCTTCCGAGCCTCCTCCTCCCCTCCTGAGTAAGGGGCGGCGGGGCCCATGCAGTACCCGGCTTGGTCTGCCGGCGAGCGGGTTCCCCTTCGCTGGAGGGGAGGGCCGCTCAAAGCGATTTAGCGCCAGACATAACGGCTTACTTTCATAGGTTCTTTGGGGAGTAGCCTAGAGCTACCACAGAGATGACTGATCCGTCAAGGATCTCTGCTTGCCAAGCCCCTGAACATGCACCATGGAACAAGCATCTTTGCAAAGTAAGCATGAGTTTATGAAACGTGTTATACAACTTTACGCAACACATATCTATGCAAACATCCATTCCTATGCGAACATGAGGAAACCTGTATATTTTAAGTAAACATGTATTAACATGCCTCATTATGCAACCATGCATGTTGAGGCGATCATGCAACTTTTAGGCGATCATGCAACTTTAGGTGATCAAGCCTCTCTGTGTGATCAAGCATCCTTGTGTGATCAAGTAAACCTGTATTGACATGCCTCATTATGCAGCCATGCATGTTGAGGCGATCATGCAACTCTTGGCGATCAAGCCTCTCTGTGTGATCAAACATCCTTGTGTGATCAAGCATCCTTGTGCGCTCAAGCAGCCTTGTGTTATCAAGCATCTTATGCGATCAAACATCCTTGTGCGATTAAGCACTCTGTGCGATCAAGCATCTTGTGCGATCAAAACATCTTGTGTGATCTAGCATCTTATGCAATCAAAACATCTTATGCGATCAAGCACTTTGTGCAATACAGCACCCTTATGCGATCCATCCAAACATGCATTTATATGATCATGTTATGCAATCACGTGTTTTTATGTGATCACTGCTGCTCCCTTGCTTGAGGGCCCGGTGTGGGGAAGAGAGATCCACCACATTTCTTTCCACTCTGGGAAGAGGATGCGATTAAACAGCTCACCTCTATAGTAACCCAACCAAAGCTGAGGACAAAACGTCTTCAGTAACAAACAGGGGCTGGAAGATTGGAAACAGCTGCAACTGACAATCCCAACAGGTCACCCTGATTAGCCACCTTTGGTATCTCCGGGGAGGAAGGTACCGTGGAGACATGACTAGAATCCTCAGAGTCTGATGGAGGTGCCTTAGGGGCCTTTTTTGAGGTGTCTGTACCCTTCTTGGAAGGCATAGTCCTAAGCACCAAAGCAGAGGTACTAAAGTAACCAGCGCACCACCTACTGAGCTATAGTCCAGCAAAGAAAAGCTGCTATTAATACTGATGCTGAGTAAATGTGTACTGGGAATGCCTGTATGCACCAGCTTTTTATGACCTTACTGCTCCTGTGTCCGTTCAGCCAGCTGCACTGTATGCTCCAAGGCTGTCTTATGGGCTCGGCAGCCCTGCACCGTGTGATACACGTGGATGCCGTGTCCCGCACATGGCGCTGCGCTAAGCCACGCCCCATTCCATTCCCCAACACACCCCTCCTTACTTTTAAAATTTACAATTCCCGCGGGCACCGTTCGGCAGGTCCGGCGTGAGGGGAAAGGATAGAAGGGGAAACATATAGGAAGAAACACGGGGAGCTGCCGCACCCCTGGGGGGGGGCACAAGTTATCTGTTGTAGCCTCCAACACACATGCTTCCCGGGGGGGAGAAGCTGCAGTAAGGTGCTAACTTTTCATGGAATATCAAAGAATCCTCCCCTGTAATATCCTCCTGGTGGCTGAGACTAAGCATGCTGCTGACTGCTGCTGGTGGACTTAAAAGTTTCTAGGATTCTTCACTTACCTGATCCCTGCTGCAGTATTCAGACAGATCCAACCTTCACCGATCACGGCGGGCTGCGTTTAGTAAACCTTCAAGGACCGGGTCCCTTTTTATCGGGGTTCCACTCCCTTGGACCTGTATAGCACCCCTCCAGGAAAACTTTATGGTCATGTGAGCATGACCAAAACACTGGGTCCCGGGGTCCAGCCCTCCAAAGAGAGGCGTCACAGGCAAAACCTCGTTCTTCTAATATGAGGCCCGGGTACCATCCACTTTGGCCTTAGTGGCACTTTAGATGGATCCAGTCTGTAGAGGCTGTTTAAATCCAGTAAGGATCTCTCCAGCGGAGCTCTTCAGAGCATAGCTTCACTCGTGACCAACACCTTAGTCACTGGCGAAAAAAATGAGGGGCTCCCGGTATGGGAGGGGTTATATAGGGAGTGAATTTCCTTTCTTGGGTGTGCCAGTGTCCATCACCTGAAGGTGGCCTGTAACCCACATAGTAATTACTATGCTGCTCTGTGTCCCGTGATGTACGATAAAGAAAATGAGTACACCCCTAAGTGAAAATGTCCAAATTGGGCCCAGTTAACCATTTTCCCTCCCCGGTGTCATGTGACTCAGCGTTATAAGGTCTCAGGTGTGAATGGGAAGCAGGTGTGTTAAATTTGGTGGTATTGCTCTCACTCTTATACTGATCACTGGAAGTTCAATATGGCCCCTCATGGCAAAGAACTCTGATGATCTGAAAAAAAAAAAATTGTTGTTCTACATAAAGATGGCCTAGGCTATAAGAAGATTGGCAAGACCCTGAAACTGAGCTGCAGCAGTGGCCAAGACCATACAGCAGTTTAACAGGACAGGTTCCACTCCGAACAAGCTTTGCCTTGGTCAACCAAAGAAGTTGAGTGCACGTGCTCAGCGTCATATCCAGAGGTTGTCTTTGGGAAACAGATGTATAATTGCTGCAGAGGTTGAATGTGGGGGGGAGGATCAGCCTGTCAGTGCTCAGACCATACGCCCCACACTGCATCAAATTGGTCTGCATGGCTGTTGTCCCAGAAGGAAGCCTCTTCTAAAGATGATGCACAAGAAAGCCCACAGTTTGCTGAAGAAAAGCAGACTAAGGACATGGATTACTGGAACCATGTCCTGTTGTCTGACACCAAAATAAACTTATTTGGTTCAGATGGTGTCAAGCGTGTGTGGCGGCAACCAGGTGAGAAGTTCAAAGACACGTGTGTCTTGCCTACAGTCAAGCATGGTGGTGGGAGTGTCATGGTCTGGGGCTGCATGAGTGCGGCCAGCACTGGGGAGCTACAGTTCATTGAAGGAACCATGAATTCCAAATGTACTGTGAGATACTGAAGCAGAGCATGATCCCCTCCCTTCAGAGACTGGGCCACCGGTTAGTATTCCAACATGATGTTAGGACCCCACACACACCTCTAAGACAACCACTGCCTTGCTAAAGAAGGGTAAAGGTGATGGACTAGCCAAGCATGTCTCCAGACCTAAACCCTATTGAGCATCTGTAGGGCATCCTCAAACGGAAGGTGGAGGAGTGCAAGGTCTTTAACATCCACCAGCTCTGTGATGTCGTCATGGAGGAGTGGAAGAGAACTCCAGTGGCAACCTGTGACGATCTGGTGACACCCAAGAGGGTTAGGCAATGCTGGAAAATAATGGCAGCCACACAAAATATTGACACTTTGGGCCCAATTTGGACATTTTCACTTAGGAGTGTACTCACTTTTGTTGCCAGCAGTTTAGACATTAATGGCTGTGTGTCGAGTTATTTTGAGGGGACAGAAAATTTACACTGTTATACAAGCTGTACACTTACTACTTTACATTGTAGCAAAGTGTCATTTCTTTAGTGTTGTCAAAGGAAAAGATATAATAAAATATTTACGAAAATGTGAGGGGTGTACTCACTTTTGTGAGATACTGCCTGTGTATATGTATAGGTTTCTTTGCGTGGACATTTCTCAAACAGATGGCACTGGACCATTTACACAAACTGTCCTCTCTGCTTCCATTGTTTTAGTTCCGGTCAAACACAGCTATATAAATAATGGTTAACAATGGCATGACCTTTTTACATATATAACATGTGGCATGTATGATATAATAGTGCCATCTAGAGGTAGAAATTTGAAATATTTCACCCATAGAAAATGAATGCAAAGGAAGTAGAAAGAAAGGGGCCACACCCATGTGGAAATGGTTAAACTTTCTAAATAAAAGGCCAGTAACATAGGTGGAAAGAGGGGGCTCCAAAAGGTCAAATCAGATCTATGCCAGAGGGAAGGTCATAGGACCAAAGAAGAAACTTCACCTTAATGAGCTGAATACCCAATTTCTTGCAAACGCTTGTAAAGTAAGCCTAGAGCCTTTGTTGCCTATTGAGATCATAAAGCCACTAGAACCTGAGTTAAGTAACTTTGTATATTGCTTTTGTATACAGACCATTGTTCACGCTTATTCACTAGGACAGTTAGGTAGTGTGTGCATGCATGTTGTACGTACAGAGTTTTTGGTAAGTAAAGCACATTAACACACTCAAGGTTTTTTTTTTTTGCTTCCTTGCTTTTACCACAAAGTGACCCTAAAAGACAAAGCAAATATCCATAAACTGAGTGTGTTGCACCTGCTGACCAGGGGGTAGGAGAGCCCCTCCCGTGAAGATTTTTCTGCCATGCAGGTGTACAAACTACTCCTGGTGCAGAGACCATAATCTGAGGACAGCCAGATCTCAATGCATTGTCTTCAAGAAGACAGTACAGTTGAAAAAAAGTACCAATGGCAGTCCAGTGTAGGAACCAGGCCACTTGTCATGTAACAAGGAGGACTGTCATACCTTCAAGTAGGTGAAAGTCCTACAACACCTAGGTAATGTCCAACAGCAGCCAACTCACAGTGGGATCCCCCAAGAAACCATCTGTTCTAAAGAACCAGACTGAAGCGCCTCAGATGGGGGGGGAGGGTAGGGAAGAATATCCCATTTACTCAAAGCAACTATTGGGTCACATTAGCAATTACTCCATAGAAACACCCTGAATCCATCACCCATAGCTCAGGCCTATAACAAAAGAGATGAAGGCAGAGAAGATGAGCCCATGCTGCTAAAGGGTTCCCTCAAGACTCTACACATTCATGCTGGAGGGGAAAATGGGTGATGACCCTCATAACGAAGGGTCCAATGACACACATGGTTTAAAGCCTTACCTACCTGTGATAGGTGGTTGCCAATAACAGGACACTCATTAGGCCTTATGCGGTTAAAGCTTGCAAGTACTAGGTGCTTTATAAAACAGTGAAAATTGCAAGAGACCAAAAAAAAAAAAAAGAAGAAAGATAACCATCTTCTGGGAAAGTCATCTAAGCATCGCACAATTGGGATATCAGAAAAGGGGGAATAGGGTAGACACAAAGTCCAGGAGCCCAAGAATTAACAGGTGCCATGGGACAATGATGCACCAGGTACCTCTTTAGGTAAGTAATATCCAGAACTGGTCCCATTCGACCCTGTAGGCAGGCAGTCCCTCTGGTGAGGAGGCTGCTGAGGGGAACCATGTACTACAAAGGCCTGAACATTACCCAAAGTTATAGGATTCTCCCAAAGAAGGAAGTGGGAGTCCAGATCGGGATACACCAGAAGCCAAGTCTCCACTTGGACAAGAAGGGTCCAAGGGTGCAGGAAACTCAGAAAGACTCAAGTAGATAAAATGGTTTGTGCAGTAGCACAAGAAAGATAGCAGAGGGCAACTGAAGGAGGTGCCACACAAAGGGTTAGACTGTAGCCTAGGAGTGTTCTTAGTACCCAAATGTTGGAGAGACAAACTATCTAGCACAAACAACCCCACACTTGTAGAAGTGGGGGCGCTCACTTATGCAGAAGGATTTTCCATGGGTTTGCTGACCCTTGGTTTGAAGCCCTGAGGACTGAGTGGGAGATGGGCCCTGAAGACCTACAAGTACTTACTGCTAAAGTAGATGAAGGCGAAGGGTAGGGTTCCTCCTGCTAATTTCGGTGTCTATGATCTACCAGAACACTCAAGTCTTTCTCTACCATTGACTCCCACAGTTGTTCTCATAGCATGTATGACACATGCTTGTTTTTAGTCCCCAAATGCAAAAGACAGAGTCAAAGAGGCAAAGGTCCCACACTATATTACGCAACAGACCGCATGGATTCATTAAAGACCAAAATTGTCATACAAATGTGATTTCTTTTTATGAGGAAATAAGCACAAACTTAGACAAAGGAATGGAGCGACTGTGGATATAGAACACTTTGATTTTGCCAAAACATTTGACAGTTACCCACACACGGCTAATGTTTAAGATGAAGTCCACCTGCTTAAAAAAAATTTCATTTGTAAATGTACAGAAAACTGGTTAGACCATAGACTAGTTATTAAGCATACTTACCCCAAATCATCTAAGGTTATTAGTAGCGTAACCCAAGGTTCAGTGTTTTTGGTCAGTTTTTGACATATTTATAAATGATATAGAGTTTGGGATTAAAAGTACCATTTCGGTGTTTGAAGAGGGCACCAAGCTATGGAGTGGAATAATGTCCTCACAGGACATCTCACACTTACAAGCCAACCCTAATGCACCATTTAATTGGGCTACTATGTGGCAAATAAGGTTATACTTTATTAAATGTAAAGTTATGCACTTGGGGATTAAAACATACATGCATCATACATTCTATGTGAACAACTGTGGAAGTCAATGGTAAAGAAAGACCTGGGTGTTCTGGTAGATCATAGACGTTTTTGCCTTCCTCTGGAAGAGGTATAGGTATAGGATTGTGGAGACTGTATAACTATGAAAGTTAATCAAAGGCAGATACGCCTCGGATGCAACATCAGAGATTCTGAACCAGAGCGCTGAGTGTTCTACACATAGAATCAGTCTCATGTTTAGATGCTTGTAACAAGCCATTACATCTAAAGCACAAGGCTCTAAAAATATGCTCAGCCACTCTGAAACTACCCTTGGGGTGGCGGTATCCATCTTAGGCTCCATTAACACTAGCGCGTTTTTTGATGCATTTTGCAGAAATGCATGGGAATTTTTTAACATGGGTTCCCATGGAACATGTTCACATCAATGCCTTTTTGGAAAGGGTCAGGGACGTTTTGCATGTAATAGAATTCAATGGACAAGCATCAAAAATGCAAGTGCACCGTTTTTGCAGCGTTTTTTTTTTTTTTTTTTTTGTTTTTTTTAAGACTGTAAAAAAAAAAATGTTAAAAAAAAAAAAACGCAAATCGCGGCAAAAACGCTGCTCAAAAACGTGGCAAGCATGAAAAAAAAAAACCTCCAAAAACGCTCAAAAGCAACATGCATAGGTGTGAATCGAGCCTAAGTGAATCAACCCATTCTGACAACATTTAACGGATTAAAACCACTGCCAACACAAAACAGAGGGCAAGAGCAGCTGACTCAAACTTGGATGTAAGCAGAGACTAACTTCCTGTAAGTGGAACCAGTCTAGCAGTATTCCTGTTAAAAGGTGTGTCAATAGTGCATCTACAGTGGGAACACACCACCAATTTACAAATTTCCTTTCAAACAGGGAAAGGTCTGACTCGCAGGTGGGGCTTAGGACTCTAGGTGTTTGCGGTCCTAAGAAGCCTGTCTCAAATAGTGGGTGTAATGAAACTGCCTTTTCTGCTGTAGAAACTCTAAAAGACCCAAGTCCTAGAACAGCAGGCCAATTCTCCAGATGCAGTGTAGTATGCACTACATCAATAAGGTTCAAAACCACCCCTGGAAATCTGAGGTAATGGCAAGAGACTGCAATACCTCAAAAACAAATCCTTCAGAGCCCTAGATTGCTAGGGCTCAGGAAGGTGAGAGACAGACTCTGCAGTGGATGTTGCACTTACACAGCCCAAGCAGCTGAGCAAAAGCAGCCTCCGTGTTCTGAGTGGACACTGAAGTGCCTTAGGACATGGGCAAGGACTGCTGAGGAAAACTTAGATAAGCATATAAAAACTGGGTTCCCAGATGAGAACTCACACTTTTAAAACCGCCCCCAGAACCATCCATGACAGCAGGACTGTCCTCTTTGCCTTAGCCAAGAAATGTTGTATTCACACAGCAGTAACGCAGCTAGGCCCCTGCTATTCACAAACCTGAGCAGCTAGTACCGATGTGGGTTGTAGGTGGCTACGGGCAGTGGAAACAGACCAAGAGATGCAGGTGGAGCTTCAAAGTCAGAAACAGCATTTGGATGTCTCTTTCTCTAGGTTGAATGGCAGGAGCGAACACAAAGCACATGCATTGCTCAACCAGGCAGATAAAATTAGCACACAGTCCCATTGGTGCAACAGCAAGTTCATTTCTGGTACCTTAGCCTGAACGGCCTTACCCACAAGTGAGTCTTCAGAGACAGGGTCACATCTGGAACGCAGTACGCTTATGTGTGAAAAGCACCACAGGGCAGCCTAGCCCCATGCGTACAGTCTAGCATGCTCTGGGTAAAGTCTGCAAAGCTAGGCTGAGTTACAGTGCATCAGGAAAGTATTCACAGTTATGTTACGGCCTTATTCCAAAATGGATTAAATTCATTATTTTCCTCAAAATTCTAAACACAATACCCCATAATGACAACGTGAAATTAGTTTGTTTGCAATCTTTGTAAATTTATTAAAAATAAAATAATAAAAATAAAAAATTGCATGTACATAAGTATTTACAGCCTTTGCCATGACACTCAAAATTGAGCTCAGGTGCATCCTGTTTCCACTGATTATCCTTGAGATGTTTCTACAACTTGATTGGAGTCCACCTGTGGTAAATTCAGTTGATACCCTGTTTCCCCGAAAATAAGACCTAGCGTGATTGTCGGTGATGGCTGCAATATAAGCCCTACCCCCCAAATAAGCCCTAGTTAAAGTCCTTGTAGGTCTTATTTTCACAGTAGGGCTTATTTCTGGGGAAACAGGGTAGGGCTTATTTGGGGGGTAGGGCTTATATTGCAGCCATCACTGAAAATCACGCTAAGTCTTATTTTCGGGGAAACAGGGTAGGACAGGATTTGGGAAGGCACACACACCTGTCTATATAAAGGTCCCACAGTTAACAGTGCATGTCAGCACAAACTAAGTCATGAAGTCCAAGGAATTGTCTGTAGACCTCAGAGACAGGATTGTATCAAGGCACAGATCTGGGGAAGGGTACAGAAAAATATCTGCAGCATTGAAGATCCCAATGAGCAGTGGCCTCCATCATCCATAAATGGAAGAAGTTTGGAACCACCAGGCCTCTTCCTAGAGCGGGCCCCCCAGCTAAACTGAGCGATCGAGGGAGAAGGGCCTTAATCAAGGAGATGACCAAGAACCCGATGGTCAGTCTGAGGGGGCTCCAGCGTTTCTCTGTGAAGAAAGGTGAAGCCTCCAGAACAGCCATCTCTGCAGCACTCCACCAATCAGGCCTGTATGGTAGAGTGGCCAGACAGAAGCCCCTCTTCAGTAAAAGACAGCCCACCTGGAGTTTGCCAAAAAGGCACCTGAAGGTCTCTCAAACCACGAGAAATAAAAATTATCTGGTCTGATGAACTCTTTGCCCTGAATGGCAAGCGTCATATCTGGAGGAAACCAGGCCCCGCTCATCACCTGGCCAATACCATCCCTACAGCAAAGCATAGTGGTGGCAGCAAAAGTATGTGCATATGTTTTTCAGAAGTAACTGGGTGACTAGTCATGATGAAGGGAAAGATGAATGCAGCAATGTACAGAGACATCCCTGATGAAAACATGCTTCAGTGCGCTCTGGAGCCAAGACTGAGGCGATGGTTTACCTTCCAACAGGACAACAACCCTAAGCACACCCCATCAATATAATAAAGGGGCTATGGGACAGAATGTCCTCAAGTGGCCCAGACTTGAACCAGATTGAACATCCCTGGAGAGATCTGAAAATGGCTGTGCACCTAAACTCCCCATCCAACCTGATGGAGGCTTGAGAGGTCCTGCAAAAGAACAAATAGGAGAAACTGCCCAAAAATTTAGGTTTGCCAAGCTTGTAGCATCATACTCAAAAAGACTTGATGCTGTAATTGATGACAAAGGTGCTTTAACAAAGTATTAAGCAAAGGCTGTGAATACTTATGTACATTCATTTTATAATATTGCAAAGATTTCAAACAAACTTCTTTCACGTTGTCATTATGGGGTATTGTTTTAGAATTTGAGGAAAAAAATTTAATCCGTTTTAGAATAAGGCTGTAACATAACAAAATGTGCAAAAAGTGAAGCGCTGTGAATGCTTTCCAGATGCACTGTAAATCCAATCAAGATAGCTGCTATATAGAGACCAGCTGAAGAAGCGGTGCAAGTGAAAAATCTTAATTGAAGTCACAGATGAACGAATCCACGAAGAAAGAAGGCCCAATAAATACATAAATAGGACTTTCAGAAATCTGAGGAAAAGGTTTTTAACCTTTCAGGATACTGGCAAAAAATAAAAAACACTGAAAGATACTGGCTAGAGGAGGTGTTATACAAGGTCTGGCGTAGTCTTACATACTAACCTTCTAAAACCCAGTGTCCCTCACTGGACCAAAAAAAAAATGTAGTTTACAATAGCTGCCCTCCTGACAATGCTAGTCAGTCCTGTATACTTTCACAGACCTGGAACAAGTATGCAAACTGGGAAAATAACAGACCCGAAACAGGTTTGTGGATCCTGAAAGCCAAAACTTCTAATTTGCACACATCTTTTGGGTCAGAAAATACTACACCAATCAGATCGTTAAAAAGGTAATGAACTAATATTTTGTAGGAGGAAAATTTAAGCAAGGGCAGCCTATATAGTGTTTTCCTTAAATACTTTTAGGTACAAACAAAATTGACTGCCTTGCTCAACTTGTGTGCATCTCCTCTCAGCGTGGCCATTGTTCCTTCTGCTGAACACTGCAGATGCATATGAAGTTTTGGGCAAAGTGCATATTACCGATATAAGGCTTTGCGGTGTTGTCTACCCACTTGTATTCATATGATTACAGCTATCATAACAGGAATTTTGACTTACCTGTAAACTCGCTATATTGGAGTACAGTACAGGACACAGACTAGTATTCATAAACTCTGTGGTATAGGCTGGTACCTTCAGGTGACTGGACACTGGCAAAGTACTTAAGGGCTTGGAGTGCCACCCATATAACTCTATCCCACTCTGAGTAACAAATGACTAAAAGGGTGGGTTATCCTGTACTGTATTGCAAGATATGGAATTTCCAGCTAAGTAAAAAAAAGTTCCACTTATCGTAATCATACAGTACAGAACACAAGCCGAGTATTCATAGACCCACAGACATCCCAATCAATCAATAGGAAGATTGGGCAACAACTTGGCAAACAGAACTTTGCCAGCTTCAGAGTGCCACCACAGGAACCTTACAGCTCAAAGCTGCATCCAGAGGACTGGACATCTACCTGGTAAAATGTTGAAAGTGTATGAACAGAAAACAAGGTGGTAGCCATACTGGGCCAGAGAGGCTTTGTGCCGAAATGCCCATAAAATCCCCACCAACCTGGTGGAGTGGGCACATAAAAGTGCAGGAGTTTTATCCATTGGAGTGTAAGCTCTAGCAATCAGTTGTGTTATCCATCGATTGATGGTGGACTTGGGAGCAGGATGTCCCTTGCAAGGTTCCAGGCAATGAAGAGCAATTTCCTTTGGGTGCTTTGAAATGGGACACAGAGAGACAAAAAGAAACAGGTCTTCACTGAGGTGGAAAACTGATATCACTTTAGGAAGAAAGGATTGTTATGGGCGTAAGATTACCTTGTCATTGTGAAGATTGAGGAACAGATCCCTACAAGAGAGCTATCAGCTCAGAGACTTGTCTGACAGACAGGATGGCTTTGTAGGACAGGTCATGGAAGGGTATATTCCAAAATGAGTGAAAAGGGTGGTTTCGGCAGAGAACCAATTTGAATGAAGCACAGGGTGCTGCAAGAGGGACCCTGATTTTAGATACACCTTGAATGACTATTTTAAAAAGGCAGCGCACAGACTGAGTTTTTTGAAAAAAAAAATAAATAGACAAGGCTGAAACCTCTCCTTTTAGAGTGTTCAAAAGCCAAGTCCTGATTATTGAAGGCCAGAATGCAAGGCATAGAGTCTCTAAGATCGAAGTGCCTGAGCTCACATAAGGCAAAGAAGGTTCTCCAGGTACAATAGATCATTCTCTGGCTTTTCCTGCTTTTAAGTGGTTGTTAACCCACTTCTATTAAATCGACTTATCTCCTCTGTACCATAACAAATGTGTCCCTGTGTCATGTAAAAAAATCTGCCGATCTGTACCTATATGAGCTTGGCTCCCAGCTGACTTGTCAGCTCTCTTTGGCTCACAGTTCCAGTGGGTGGGGAGGAGGGAGAGAGAGAAGCGAGCCAACACTCAGCTGAGCGCCAGGAGCCTCGCTTATATAGGTACAGATCGGCAGAAACTTCACATTATACAGACACAGGGACACTTGTTATTATGGTACAGAGGGGATAAGGTAATTTAGTAGACGTTATGAGAGCAGCAGGAGCGGGGGGGTGGGGGGGATGTGGTTGCTGGTACGAGCAGACAGGCAAGGAGGGGGAAGGACAGAGCATACACAGAGGGGAGAGCAGAGCTGCGGATTAAGAAATCACATAAACAAACCACAGCTCAGCAGCCCTGATTATTGTGGTCAGTTTAAAGGGGGGGGGGTATAGCCAGGCAGGATCAGCCAGGGATTTGAGGCATTACAGGGGACCAAATGACCACACAAGCACTGTGCTGTACAACATGCTTTAAAGGCCCAGAATCTGTTTCTATGTTTTTTTTTGGGGGGGGGGTTAAACGCTTTAAGCAGGGTAGGAACAAAAGACTCAGACGACTCAACAGCCGTGCCATTAAGGCTAGTTTGTAACTAAGCAGCAGGATGGAATAGAGGGCCCTGCGACAGGTCTGGCCTGTTGGGAAGAGGCCAGGGGTGATCTACTAGTCAGAGTATGTCTGTGTACCAGGTTCTTCTAGGCTAGTTTGGTGCAACAAGAATCACCTGCTTCTTTTCTTGCTCTATTTTGTTGAGCAGATGTAAATTTTGCACTGGAGGAAAGGCACAGATTACCTTGTACGAAGACAAGGTGATTATCAAGACATTCACTGCCAGTGCTAAAGAGTACTTGATCCTGGCCACAAGAGGTAGTTGTTGAATCTAGATGGCCAGGATACCCACATCTGGGGTCCCCCAGCTCTAACATATCAGGCTGAGGATATCAGGGTGAAGATCCCATTTCACTTGATCCAGGAGGTGGCATCTGGAATTCCTTGCTTGATTGGACAAGAGCATGGGTAGGTTAAGAGGAGCATGCTCACTCCCAGCCAACAAGATGTTGTGTTGGAGTGGTATTTTTTGAAATTGTGCACTTGGAGCAATCTCAAACTAAGGGATCATGAAGCTATAATTAATATGGATAATCTAACCTAGAGATGTCTCTCTGACCTCAATTCCTAAATGTGGGATCTGAAAGAAGACCTTTGCTTTGGATGTGTATCTACTCAGACCCAAGTATTCCAGGTGAAGATGAGGCTGGAGAGCAGATTTCTGGAAGCTGATCACCCAGAGAGCATCTGAATGGTCCTTTAGGAGTTGGCAGACAGCAGAAAGGGAGACGGTTGTCTAGATAATCTGTGAACTGGATGTTCTTAGAAGGGCAAGCAGAGGTGCTAGGACCATTGTGGATACCATTGGAGCACAGGACTGGCCAAAAGGCAGTGCAAAAACTGGAAATTGTCTTGCATTGCACTGTAAAGCACAGAAACTGTTGATGAGGTGGAAAAATGGGAATATGCAGATAAGCATCTAGAATCTGCAGATGCCAGATGAACACCTGGCATCTTACAAGCAGCTTCATATGCCCAGGATTTAAGCCACAAGACTGAATAGAGCCACCACACATGTGCATAGAGATTAGAGCCATTCTAGAAAATGGTTTCATTAGTTGTTGAGGATATCCACATGTGTAAGCATAAAGCTGCAACTTTAGGTATTTGGGAGGCTGAGGATAAGACATCTTCTTCAGCCTCCTCCGACCCTGCCTTTAGGTATCCTCCTTATTCACGTCTATGTGGGGCATATCAGGATCCAACCCAAGCAGAGACTGAACGCAGAACATGGCCTTTTGTAGGCTTGGACAGAATTGACTGTATTAAAAGACATTAGTTGTCAGAGAAATTGTGACAGTCAGCTTTTGTCAGGGTGGCGGCTAACACACACACACACACACACACACACAGATTTATATTACACACACACACACTATAGTTCTACCTTAATCCCAGAGTGATTTCTCCATAAGGGGAAAAAAAAAAAAAAAGATGCAGACTCAGAGTGGAGTAGAGTTATAGGGAAGGCACCCAGGGGGCATGTTCTAAAAAGCTTTGCCAGTAAACAATCACCTGAAGGTACGAGCCTATAACCCAGGGTCTAGGAATACTCAGCCTGTGTTCTATAATCTACATTTGAGATAAAAGCATTTCCTTTTATACCACAGGCTGCTTCGCATCATAGTGACACAGCAGAGGGCCAGCAAGATGAAACTTCCTCTGCCGGAGTAACTGGGCAGAACGTGACTAAGGCCTTCCTGTCCTATAGCTAGTTTGTGGTTCTAAGACACAAACATAAATAATGCTTTTCTCAGCATTAGTAGAGATATACTATGAACTTGGGGGGGTGGAAATAAAGAAACCCTTGTTTAACAATGATTTATAGAACACTAAAGAAAAGTAAAACAGGAAGGCAGAAAAGGAAAGGTAAGCGCCAAAGAGTAACAAGCAACATTATGTACATATGGAAACTTTGACACATATAATTAGGGCACTACAATAACACAACAACAGATTCTGCATTGGCTTGTTTGGTGCTTTAAGAAGAAACTTCTTCAAAACACGGAACACAAGTAGGAGTTACTTTTATAGTGTACATGGGATAAACAGCACTATACACAAGCATGTATCACACACACTAATCTGTTCTCATACGCAGCACCAGGTAATAAATGAATAAGAAGAAAATAGGCTTCCTCGTTACAGAGAAAGTTCTTAAGTCCCGAATAGCAACTGGCAGAGCAGTCAGTCAGGCTGGGATTGATGAGTAACTAGGTTCATTCCCATCCAAATAAAAAAAAAAAAAAAAATTTACTATATACATGTGAATGGCTCGCGGTCACTGGGACAACAGCGAGCAAACAGCCAACTGTACGCGGTTGTCAGTAAACAGAGCAGCAGTCCCACTCATCAAATTTTGTCTTTGTGTTTCACTTTGGAGAGCCTGCGGGTTGCACCACTTTTATTCAGCAATTTTAGGACACGATCCTTGTGATCTAAAACTTTAAGCATGCAGTCCCGGGACTCGGTGATTTGATCCATGACAAGCTTACAGCGCTGCATGTTACCCTGTAAAAAAAAAAAAAAAAGTAAGTACAGTTATAAAGGTAAACAGAAGATGATATAACCCAATACTACACCCAATACTGTTTTGGTGTTATGGTGTAAATTACAATTTTTATTTTAGGCAGCAACATTTTGTAATCACTTCATGACCAGAGCTAATCCAACTTTGCAACACTGCATCAGTTCAACCAACAATTGTTTTATCCTGTAAGATATCCATATGAATGCAAGACTATAGGACAACAGTTCTTCTGTCAGTGGCATACATTCTTGATTTGCCTGTTACTTTCATAAGCAAACCTAAGTACGGTAATAAAAATATAAAAAATGTAAAATTTCAACATTTTGCACATTTTTCTAACTCTTGAATAAAATAAAATTATTTATGTGCAGCACTTGTAATTGTAAACCCAAGAAATATGCATTAAAAAGTATTTAAAAACAGGTACCTTTTAATTTTGACAAAAAAAATAAAACTGCAATAACCAACCAAAACCTATGCCACAATTTTGCCAATTTTTACCCATTTATAACACTGGGTTTAGCGAATAATCCTATTTAAATAATAATAATAATATTAAAAAAAAACAAAAACAAACAGTGGTGCCCGGTTTCAAAGCAGGCTTGGTAAGGAGGGGGTTATTTTTCTTTAAGTTAGGCCCCCTTTCACACTGGGGCGGTTTGCAGGCGCTATTGCGCTAATAATAGCGCCTGCAAACCGACCCGAAACAGCCGCTGCTGTCTCTCCAGTGTGAAAGCCCCAAGGGCTTTCACACTGGAGCGGTGCGCTAGCAGGACGGGAAAAAAAGTCCTGCTAGCAGCATCTTCGGAGAGGTGAAGGAGCAGTGTACACATCGCTCCTGCCCATTGAAATCAATGGGACAGGGCGGCTATACCGCCGGCAAAGCGCCTCTGCAGAGGTGGTTTTCAACCCTTTCTAGGTCGCTAGTGGGGGGGGGGGGGGGGGGTAAAACCAACAGTAAAGCGCTGCTTACAATAGCCGCTTTACCGCCGACGCCGCCCCAGTGTGAAAGGGGCCTTAATGATTCTCCCTAGGTTTTTTGTTTTTTAATAAATAAATCTTTCTGCTGTCAGAAGACAGTGCTATATCCTGTATGTAGCCGAGCTGATACAGTGCATACATCACTGAGAGCAGCCACATCAATTACAGAAGGATATGGCTTGCTTAAGCCATCTGGGCCCAAGCAACTATTTATATGTTTTTAATCGTAATATTTATTACATTTTTTGTTTGCTTTACAGAGTACAAAAATAGACAAGTAAAAAAGGCATACAAAATATCAGCTAAACAAAAACCGTTCCTCATATGGTTTAGAAATATCACTAGAACACCTACATATCACAGTAATAAAATGTTTAGAATGTTATGATGCACATAGCATAACATGTAAAGCACAACAAAACTTTTAAAGCAATTCGTCCTTATACATCAGTTGGTTTTTGTGAACTTTTTGTAACTTCATGCTGATCATGGGAGGATTAGAGCTCTTCCACAAAGTGGAAATGCAAGATTTTGCTGCATTTACAAAGTGAATTAAAGTAAATTATAAGAGGAGATCTCTGGTATACTGCTGTGTGGGAGAAAAGACGATGATGGCCTGTTTGAAATTTTGTAGTAAAGTGCTGAGCCATTTCCCTTATTCCAGTGTAAAGATTTCCAGTGTTCTATACCATTTGGACAGAAAGTTGAAAATGGTCTTGTGTTTATTTCAGTTATTAAACAAGAAGCCCTTATATTTAAACGAATAGAAGGCTATGATTTCAAAATGAAATGCTCCTAACGTTACTTACTACAACCTGTAAATATTATATCCTTTTTCTTTGTGAAAGGTGGGCAGCAAATTATATATATATATATATATATATATATATATATATATATATATATATATATATATATATATATATATATATATATATATATATATATATATATATATATATATATCCACAACAATAGCATATCCACTGTCCTTGCTTTCTTTCTTTATAACAAATATGACAAGATCAGACAATTTGTTGATGCATTCATTATTCCACATTCGCAGAATTGTGTGTTATGTTGTACATTTTTTTTTTAAACTGGAATAATTGGAGGAGGAATCTTCTACAGGGGGAAAAACAAAGAATAAAAACAAAAAACCTTTACATCAACCCAGAAACTCTACTTGAAATACTGTATTAAACATAAAAATTAGAGATTGCATGTAATACCTGTATTAACTCATTGATCCTGTGCAAATCATCATCTGTGGCAGTCTTCTTTTTGGGGATGAGCCCCTCTTGCAGAACAGTTAACCGATCAAACACATCTTGTTCCAGTTTAATCTGGAAGGAAGAGAATGCTTGTTAAAATAAAATAAAAAAACAAAAAATAAATAAATAAAAAAAAACAAACTACAAACTGAAAGGCTCACCAGCTGTAGCAACTGTGCGGCACAGAGATGCGTTTTCCAGCCCTGCACACGACAAGCAATCCCCTTCTGGTTGGCCATCTCCTGTAATGTCAACTTTTTCTCCTCTGTAAGAAAGCATCACAAAAAGGAGCTCAAATTTGGTCTGTTTCCTAGCTGAAATGTTGTCACACCCATAATTGGCTCATATCAGATGCCTCTAATGCTGCAGTCGATCTAGAAGCTTCTCTAGTGGGTTCATACGAAGCCCTATGAAATACGCTCTTTAGAAGAGTTAAAGATCCACATCCCCTAACTAGATCTATGCACACGGTGATCAGGGCATGGGGCAGCAGTTGTCTCCTATGCTAGGAATAACTTGGGACATTACGCTCCAAACACTCCCTTATGGATGAACCCCTCTCTACCGGAATTCCAATCCATTCCGGAGTCTGCTCTGTGGGCTGGTCATGGCATCTGCAATCTATCCCATATTTGTGAGGGTGGCGCATTACAAACATTTGACCAAATTAAAAATACATTTGATCTACCCAACTCCTATTGCAGGGATATGCAATTAGCGGACCTCAAGCTGTTGCAAAACTACAAGTCCCATTATGCTCTGCCTCTGGGTGTCATGCTTGTGGCTGTCAGAGTATTGCTATGCCTCATGGGACTTGTAGTTCTGCAACAGCTGGAGGTCCGCTAATTGCATATCCCTATCCTATTGCTTTTGGTTTTTCCAGCTCCGGCATGCTTTCGCTACACAATTTGGGACATTCCCTTTGCTTTTGTAACAGCCTGATACGGAATTACTCCTTCCGGATTCCCTTAAAAAAAAAAAATTATCGTCCATTTACAGGGCATTACAGCCAACTGTACATCATGGACTGGAAGGCTTTTATTCCTTCTGGGTTGCGGAGTTGGATACGGAAGACTGGGAGGATGTGTGGGAGATTCCCTTCTCTCACCTCATTGCCGCTAGAGACTGTCTAATCAAGTTTAAACCTATACACAAGTTTCAATATACACCATGCTGATTACATAAAATCTACCCAGATTGTCCACCATGCTGTTGGCGTTGCCAAACTGACTCTGCCAATTACTTACACATGATTTGGTCCTGTCCCTTACTGCAGGTCTTTTGGACCAATGTTCTCACTTTTATCACCAGCTTAACTATTGTCCCTATACCTCAGATGGTGGATGTCTGCATTTTAGGGCTGGTAGATGCTATGGCCCCACCCAGAGCTGTTCGCACGTTGCCAAGTTGGCTTCTGTTTTACACTCGGAAGAGCATTGTACTTACCCACTTCAGCCCCGCTCACTGTATATATACACGTCATTTTTTTGAAGATGGATATCTCGGTAACGGCAGCAGCTGCTGCCACAACCGAGATATCCATCTTTACAGTGAGCGATTCTGTACACGATAATGGTGGTCTCTGCGGCGGGTTCGCCGCGAGATCATCGTTATCGGCGGCGGGAGAGGTGCCACCCCCCCTCCCGCCGCTCTCCCGCACCCTCCGCCGCTTACCGGAGCCGTCGGTAGCGGCGGAGGCGATCGGGTCCTTTCCCTGCTGAGGTATGGAGACAAGTGAGGCCAAGATGGCGCCTACCCGTCTCCATACCATGTGACGGCCGGAGCGACGTCATTACGACGGCTCCGCCCACTCTCTTAAAAGGCACAAATTTTTTTAGTGTCATTTTTTTAAACGACTTTTTTTTTTTTTTTTTTTTTTTGCATTTTAGTCTAAATATGAGATCTGAGGACTTTTTGACCCCAGATCTCATATTTAAGAGGACCTGTCATGCTTTTTTCTATTACAAGGGATGTTTACATTCCTTGTAATAGGAATAAAAGTGATCCAAATTTTTTTTTTTTTAAAAACATTGAAAAAATTAATAAAAAAAAAAAATAAATAAAATTTTAAAGCGCCCTGTCCCGACGAGCTCGCACGCAGAAGCGAACGCATACGTGAGTAGCGCCCGCATATGAAAACGGTGGTCAAACCACACGTGAGGTATCGCCGCGACCGGTAGAGTGAGAGCAATAATTCTAGCCCTAGACTTCCTCTGTAACGCAAAACATGCAATCTGTAGAATTTTTTAAACGTCGCCTATGGAGATTTTTAAGGGTAAAAGTTTGACGCTATTCCACGAGCGGGCGCAATTTTGAAGCGTGACATGTTGGGTATCAATTTACTTGGCGTAACATTATATTTCACAATATAAAAAAAAATTGGGCTAACTTTACTGTTGTCTTATTTTTTTTTTCAAAAAAGTGAATTTTTTCCAAAAAAAGTGCGCTTAGAAGACCGCTGCGCAAATACGGTGCAAAAAAAAGTATTGCAATGACCGCTATTGTATTCTCTAGGATGTTAGAAAAAAAACAATATATAATGTTTGGGGGTTCTAAGTAATTTTCCAGCAAAAAAACCTGTTTTAAACATGTAAACACCTAAAATCCAAAACGAGGCTAGTCTTGAAGTGGTTAAGCGGAGAGCATCTTCTGCACCTACTCTCAATATGTTGAGTTGAAGTTACTGGTTAATTTGATCATCCCGCTGTATAAAGAAACCTACACATACAGGGGCTGCCTGAAGAAAAAATGTAATAAGGTGTGGGATGTATGGTTAGATTCTGATACCACCGTGACTCAACAGCAAGACCCTGACACTAATCTACCTTACACACTTAAGGACCGAGCATCTTTCTGAGATTTGGTGTTTACAAGTTAAAAACAGGTTTATTGCTAGAAAATTACTTAGAACCCCCAAACATTATATATATATATTTCTTTTAACACCCTATAGAATAAAATGGCGGTTGTTGCAATACTTTGTCACACCGTATTTGTGCAGCGGTCTTACAACCGCACTTTTTTTTGGAAAAAATACACTATTTGAATTAAAAAATAATCAGCGACTTTACTACTAAAAATCATTTTAAAATATCCCATAGTTTGTAGACAATATAACTTTTGCGCAAACCAATACGTTTATTGGGATTTTTTTTTTTACCAAATATATATAGCAGAATACATATTGGCCTAAATTTCCAAAGAAATTTGATTTTCTTTTAAATTATTTTGTTGGATATCTTTTATACCCGAAAGTAAAAAAATTGTTTTGTTTAAATTGACTGTCTTTTTCAGTTTATTGGAAAAAAAAAAAAACAAAAAACAAAAAAAACACAGAAGTGATCAAATACCACCAAAAGAAAGCTCCATTTGTGGGAAAAAATTGTCAGTTAAAATAAAGCAGTGCTGTATCGCAGAAAATGGCCTGGTCATGAAAAGGGGGTAAATCTTACAGAGGTCAAGTGGTTAAAGCAGAATTACGCCCTCCCCTTTAAAAATAAAGAGTCAGCAGCTACACATACTGTAGCTGCTGACTTTTAACATTAGGACCCTTAACTGTCCTGGAGTCCAGTGATGTCGGCACTGCAGCTGATGTTTCCATCGGCTGGTCGGGTGTTGCCGCTGTGGGTAAGGGAACCTGGCAGTGTAGCCTTTCGGTTTCACGACCGGGTCCCTACTGCGCATACGCGAAGCACGCTGCCCTCTTGCACTGGTCCGGCTGAAGGGGAGAGAGGAGGAAGGGGACCGAGCTGCTGACGTAATTTGCCGCGGCCCAGTCTCCCGGAAGTGGGGACAGGGTACCTGTAAAAAAAAAAAAAAACCTGGTATCCACTTCCTCCAAAAGGTGGCAAATGTGGCATGGGAGGGGGGAATCAGATAAGCGGAAGTTCCACTCTTGGGTGGAACTTTGCTTTAATGTAAAAAAATAAATAAATAAAAAATCTGCTTTGTAAAATATTTGGACGATTTAGTTTTTTTGCAAAACTGATAATTTTCTATGGGACACTATACTACAAAATAGTCCCACAAACGCGGGCCATTGATTTCAGCCAAGATTTGTTAATTTGCACATACAAAAAAGTATTTTTTCCTAACAAATTCATTCTAGACCATGTTGCAAAAAGGAATTACACCTCAATAAAGGTCTTAGGAGCAAAGCTAAATTTTAGACAACAAAATCCTAAATTTACAAGAATTCAACTACAGGTTAATTAATTAACCATGTTTTCAGCAGTTGATTATAAAAAGGGTGTTACTTAAGGAAAACCCCTCCATGTCAGCAATGGCATCACATGGGCGAGAAATGTCACAAAGCCTACGAAAATAATTTCTTTACACAAGAAAGGTGGAGGCTACAAGATCAGCAAAGCTTTACTCATCAGTCAGAATACTGTAGCAAAAGTGATACAAAAAATTAACAAAGATGGAGCTGCAACCATCTTACAGACGTCCACGGAAGTTAACACCTCGACAGGAGCGTATGCTGATGAGAAGGGTTAAAGAAAAAAAAAAAAAATCACCATACAAGTTAACTGCAGTTAGCTAGAGAAGTGGAAAGCCAAACTGGGGTGATGGTTTCCCGTGACACTACACTGTGTACACTGCAGAGGAATTGCATGCACCGGTGTGGTCCATGAAGGAGGCCTATCCTAAATCCCATGCAAAAAAAAAAGCCTGTCTAGAATTTACCAGGAGACAAAAATAAAATGTTTTTGCAACTGATGGCTTCAAAACTGTATGGTGTCGCAAAGCTGAGGAGTACAAAGAAAACTGTATGGTGCCTATCGTAAAACGTGGTGGGTGCAATGTCCTCCTGTGGGGCTGCATGAGTGCTGCTGGTGTTGGGGAACTGCATTTCCTTGATGGTATCATGATATCACAGATGTACTGCTCTATATTGAAAGAGAAGATGCTACCATCACTCTGTGCCCTTGGTCGCCGTGCACTTTTCCAACATGACAATTATCCAAAGCCACTGTTGCATTTCTGAAGAACAGGGTGAAAGTGATTCAGTGGCTAAGTATGTCTCCTGATCTGAACCCAATCAAACACCAATGAGAAATTCTGAAGAGACAAGTTAAGCATCACTCTCCATCCAGCATCCAGGCTCTACAAGAGTTCATTCTTTAAGAAAGGAAAAAGATGGATTTAGCAATATGTTGCCAACTTGTTCATTTCATGCCCAGAATACTTGATGCTGTCCTTACAAATCATGAACGTCACACAAAATACTAGATGTAGAAGGTTTTGTTATGGGATGTAGTCATTTTTGAATTAATTTGAGTAAAACTGAAGATTTTGTAATCCAAGTTATATTATTAACCTTACTTTCATGTAATGAGCTGAACAAATGTTCTATAAAGCTCAGTTGTCATGTCAAAATTTTGGAAATTATTCATGTATTCATTGAGATACTAATTAAAACACCACTTTTTTTAGCTGAGGTGTGATACATACACACACCTCCCTGTCACTCTAAAGCAAATACTGCATATTTTAGTATATAATTTTGCCTTTTTAGGTTACTGACCTTTGACCCGTACATCACTATAACGTTGGAAATGATGGTAAGCTGCTTTCCAAGGATTACGATAATGGCGCAGCAGCGTAATAGGAGGTCGAGGCCTAACAGGAACGTAACGTACACCTTCCTCATCTGCAATTAAACAAACAGATTTTACAAACACAAGACAATTAAAACATTGAATCTAAACAGATTAGGAGAGATAGCTACAATACCTATGTACTCCTTAGGAGGAGACTTGCGCTTCTCTGGCCTTGATGTTAAGGGCTTTACTGTGTGACATCTTTCCTCATCTGTGCTGTTAGTCTCCATCATGTCTCCCTCTTCAGTTGATATAACATGCTGCTGTTTGCGAGGTTTCTTGCGGGGAGAGGCTCCTGGAGGCAATTCCCCAGCAGACACAGAGATATTATTGGCAAGAAGAACCAGTGGGGAGGCGACAGATCCCGGGGTGAGTGGATGAACTGCTGGATAAAATGAAAAAAAAAATTGGATAACAGCAACAGCATATTGAAATCTCCTATCCTAGTTAAAGAAATTCCAAAACAGCAAGCATAATCCCAACTGTCAATGGGATTTTATGTTGGGAGTTCGACAAGTTAAGTGGAAAAACTTATTAAAGTGGAAATTGTACCTATAGGTAAGCCTTATTCTAGACTTACCTATAGGTACTGTAAATCTCTCCTAAACGTGTGGCGTTCAGGAGATATTTACCGTTTACTGCGCCGATGAGGTCATCAGCACATGCGCTCTGAAGGTACGGCTGCCCGTGCTGTTTCTTTAGGCAGGTTTGCCGTGACCGGCGGCACATGCGCGGGAGTGACGTCATGTGGTTCCGGGCAGTCACAGAGCCGGAGTCCGCGGCCCCGGAAGGAAGATGGGCGAAGATGGATGCGGCCTGCAGCGGGGACGGCGCAGGCTTTGTTTGCAGGTATTACAATGTGCTCGCATGCGATGCAGGGAAGAAGAAAGTAAGAAAAACCCACCAGTGTTTACTTCCTCGTTAAGGCGGAATACTCCTCACCTCCCGGGTGGGGATGACGTCACTGCCACTAATGCGCGGGAATTAAGCCAAATTTGCCATTGCCGAATTTGTACAGTGAGCTGTGTGTGCGCGGTGGACAGGCAGATAAGTGGTTTTAGAGACAAAGAATGCCTCTTTTGCATTAAAAATCCTGCCTGTTTGCCCATTTTCATAACTTAGCCTAATGTTACAATTTAAAGGGGGAAAAAAGCCTAAAACAATCATGAATTAAACAGATAAGGTTTATTCTGTGTACCCTGGACTTTATATATGACAAGACATAAGGGAGAAAATTGTCACACAATTCCTTGCAGCAGATTAAACTAGCCAAAGCTTGATCTAGATAAAAACTAAGCAGGCCATCATAAAATTACCTACCTGAAACTGGCCTAGTTATATCCATTGGTTCTGCCTCCTCCTTCACTTTCGCCTCAGGGACTGCTGCTCCTGAAGGTGCACTGCTCAGGAGAGGTGGAGGTGCAGATAAGGCAGGAACAGCAACAGGAGGAACATGGATGCTGCTGGGAAGGGGTCCAGGCATAGGCTGAGATGGTGGGCTGGGCACAGCAGCTGCTGGATGATGAGAAGAGGGCAGAGATGCAGCTGCACTCGGCTGATCCCCACCTGTGCCTGGATCCCCAGTCACGCCTGGAGCCACGGAAATGTGAGGTTCGGCTTTTGGTTTTACACTAAGACAAGAAAAGGAAAAAATTAAAAAAAAAAAATTAAAAAGTGTGTAAAATTGCTTGAAACAATGCGTGTTTAAAACATAATGGCAGTAATCTGCACATCTTTTGGTAGATGAAGTGTTTTTACTGCTGTCTGTATCTCTACAGGAAACACTTTGTAACTTCCTGTTTTGTTGCCATGACAGGAAGTAATCTTCTGGCTGCAGCAGGGGTTAATATAAATAATGGGCTGTCATAGGCTCTCAAGAGAGCTACTATGCTGGGTCAGCTCCGCCATTCATGGAAACCATACTACAGCTTCTATGAATGAAATGTGATCTATGAATGAAAGGGTCAAACCCATCGATCATCAACCCTTCCTCCATTCATAGATTCTTTTCATTCATTGAAGCTGTAGTACAGCCTCTACGAATGCAGCAGCTGGAAGGAAAGGGCAGGGATAATTTGGCTGATGAAAGCCTGTGACAACCATTAGTTATTAACCCCTGCTGCACCGATAAGGGGGAAGACTTCAACTAACAAAAGAGGCATTGGTACAAAGTACATATCCTACTGACTGAAAGTTATGTCCCTTGTGCTGATTTTTTATTTTTTTTGTCTGAACTTCAGGCTACTTTCACACAGCTAGGGGCAGCCACCAGCAAGAATCTGTAGATTCCTGCCTGTGGTTCTAAATGCTGCCTGTACACACTGTGTGCCACCAGCAGCAGTCAATGGCGGCTGTTAGATTTGTACTCCGTACAAATCAATGGCAGGCGCAGCTGCTGTTTGGATGTAACTGCTCAGTTACATGTGAATAGAGCCTCCATTCAACCCTGGACACAGTGGGGTTGATTTAATAAAACTGGAGAGTGCACAATCTGGTGTAGCTCTACAATGAAACCAATCAGCTTCTACTTTTTTGTTTTGTCAAAGCTTAAAGCGAACTGCCACCCAAAAGTGGAACTTCTGCTTATCTAACTCATTCACATTTGGTACCTTTCAGGGGGGAGCGGGTACCTATTTTTTACAGGTACTCTGTCCTCACTTCCGGTAGACCGAGCCACGGCGAAGTATGCCAGCAGCTCGAGCCCCCTCCTCCTCCCTCCCCTTCTGCCGGACCGGTGAGAGTGCAGCACGCATGCGCAGTAGGGACCCGGCTGAGAAGCCGAAAAGCTACACTGCTGGGTTTCCTTACTAGCAATGGTGGCGGCAGCACCCGACCAGCCGATGTAAAAATCAGCTGTGGTGCTGACATCGCTAGACTCCTGGACAGGTTAAGTGACCTAAGGTTAAAAGTCAGTAGCTACAGTATGTGTAGGTGCTGACTTAATTTTTAAAAGGGCGGGCGGAACTCCGCTTTGATTGAACAAGCTAAAGTTAGAAGCCGATTGGCTACCATCCATAGCTGAATCAGATTTTGCACTTGCACTTTTACTAAATCAACCTCAGTGTGTGCCCAGGGTAGACGTTTCTGCAGAATTCTGGCCCCACACAAACTGACCGCAGCTAATTGGAGACTCTGTATACGACCATAGCACAGCGTGTTGCCACTTCTGAATGCAGCAAACCATCTGCGCCCATGTGGTGGTGTGAATGCAGCCTAATAGGTCAATGAGATACACAAGCGTGTGTGTGGGTCACACTTAAATCTTCACCGACGGCACACTCCAGTAACTCACTGGAAAGATCAGCCAGAATTAGACGATAGCCCCAGAGTCTACATCTTAACAGTCAATAATAGAAGCTCTCGCAATTCCTTCATCACAGGTTCCCTTTTAGATCCCCATGAATTATACATCTGAATTACCCAGCAGGCCGAGGTGAAGCAGACGTGCTTCGCATAGAGCTGTCGTGGCGTGGGCTTACTGCATCTCCTGGATGTGGAGGAATAAGGCTTTTTCTAACAGATAGCCTGTTAAAGAAACATACAGTGGATGAGCAATAAAGTCTATAAAAAAAATGGCAGTACAGTGTGCAAAGTTATCATTATTCTTACAAAGCAAAAACTTACTGGCTGACCAGTAAGATTTACAGTATCATGCTATAAGCAGGCAGATATTTTACCTAGAATGACAGGCAAAGAGTTTAACATCAGTAAAAGGCACACCAAAATAAATTGCATTTCAAAAACACACAAACACCATTTTTGGGCAAGATATAAAAAAAACTAAGGTTGCAGTGAATAAACAGATACCCAACATGTCAAAGTCTCAAAATTGTGCGCACCCGTGAAATGATGAAAAACAATGGTACTTAAAATTTTTCATGTGATGGCATGGACAGGCAACAAGTTCTCTCTGTGGTGACATTAGGGGTTTATTAGACCCCAAATGTCTTTCCTAACTCTACAGCTAATTAAGCTTAGTTCACACTTGATTAGCTGCTTCCTAAGGTAGGAAGTGAAGAAATGCTTGATGTTTCTGGTTTCATTACCTCCAGAGGAGATCAGGGAACATGTGTTCCTTGGTATCCTTCTGCTCTCACTATTGGGGCAGTTTACTGCCACCTGGGTGCCCTGGAGGAAAAGTGATCTACAGCTGTCTAAACCACGTTTACTAAACAGATGATTGTTGGCTGAAAGAAAGGAAAAAAAAAAAAAAAGGAAAAAAGATTCCAATCTCATAGCTGCAGCCATAAACTTGTTTTAATCATTTAAAGCGGAGTTCCACCTATTTTAAATAAGATTGCAGGGAGGGAGAAGGGAAAGGTGATCTTCCTTCTGGCGCTAGGGGAGGAAATGGGAGCTGGGTGCCTCTAAAAACAGGGTGCCCGTCCCCCTGTTAAATTCTTGAGCAGAACTCCGCTTTAAGTCCAGGGTGTGAAAAAAATGACTTAAGGCTGGCAAGTGGCTTATTGAATCTCTGGATTTGCTGTAAAGCTTTTCCTGTACCATCCAAAACCTTGATGTGCTATAACAAGCAACAGTTATTCCGACAGGGAAAGATCCATGGCTAGAGTTGGTGTATCCTTAAAATAAAACTCATGTTATGATAAATAGCCAAAATTACCTTTCAAAAATATCCAAGCATGCCTGGAGACATTAGTTCCCACTCAGCCAAAAACAGGGGAGTTGGAAAGTCACCAAGAAATACTTCTTACTCATGAGTGGGTGTCAGAGGAATCTTAAATATTGCTAAAGCACCGTTGCAGGGAATGTAAAAAGAAAAAAAATATATATATCCTAAAATTTGTTTGCATAGAAACAGATTTGACATTTAAAAGGTAAACTGCAAATCTACATTTAAAGCCCAAGCCCAGGCTATACACTGTATACATTTAGGTTGCAATAAAATGCTCAGCAGAGTGTTACTAATTGCAGAACTGTAGCTGTGGCTATGAATGGGCTTGGCAAACTGCCGCATTTCACAAAGAGCAGCACAGAGAGACTGGTCTATTTCCACAGTGATTTCAATGGAACAGAATACAATGCTACAATTTACTGTTTTGCCGCACCCTAGATATATAGCATTTCAATTAACCTATAACACCATTATTGACATCTACTACATTGGCTACGGTTTCCTTCTTTAGAACTTACAGTTATAACACACAGTAGTGCTGCGGGTAAGAGGTAACTCTAAGCAGCCAAAAACTGCACTGCAAAAAAACGATTTTATACATGAAAATTAAGTTTGCCTGACAGCAGGGGAGGACACTAGAAAGTGAATACAAAATACTGGAATTAAATGCACATGCAAATAAATCAAGCATAAACTGATGTGATAAGACTACTTCTACATGTGCCAGAACTTTAATCTTAATGAAAAAGCAATGTCTTAGAGAAGAGACAAACATACCCATCAGTGGCAGGCTTCTTGCGCAAGATGCTGGGCCTGGGAGAGGATCCCTGAGCAGGGGAATTGCCCATACCTGGACTCTGATTGTGGCTCTGCATGACAGCTGCATTAGCTGGGGTTGTGGTGAAAGTGCTTAGAGGATTGGCAACAATTGTTGCCCCTTCTGCAAGGACAACTGAAAATAAAGAAAAGACATTCACAAACCCTCCGCTTTGTTTCTGGAAAGGATAAGTCACATGCATTTCTAAATGGATCAAAAAATGTAATACGAAATGAAAATTAAATTGTTTTTTTTTTTCTAACATACACAGCACTGCCCTAGAAAAGGATATACAGTGCCTTGAAATTTTCCACATTTTGTCATGTTACAACCAAAAACATAAATGTATTTTATTGGGATATTATGTGATAAACCAACACAAAGTGGCACATAATTGTGAAGTGGAAGGAAAATAAATAAATAATAAATGGTTTCCAAAATGTTTTACAAATAAATATCTGAAAAGTGTAGTGTGCCATAGTATTCAGCCCTCTTTACTCTGATACCCCTAACTAAAATCTAGTGGAACCAATTGCCTTCAGAAGTCACCCAATTAGGAAATAAAGTCCCCCTTGTTGTAATTTAATTTCAGTATAAATACAGATGTTCTGTGATACCCTCAGAGGTTTGTTAGAGAACTGTAGTGAACAAACAGCAAAATATCCCAAGCTTTGAATATTTCATGAAGCACTGTTCAATTCATCATCCAAAAATGAAGAGTATGGCTCAACTGCAAACCTACCAAGACATGGCCGTCCACCTAAACTGACAGGCTTGGCAAGGAGAGTATTAATCAGAGAAGCAGCCAGTAGGCCCATGGTAACTCTGGAGGAGCTGCAGAGATCCACAGCTCAGGTGGGAGAATCTGTCCACAGGACAACTATTAGTTGTGCTCTCCACAAATCTGTCCTTTATGGAAGAGTGGCAAGAAGAAAGCCATTGTTGAAAGAAAGCTATAAGAAGTCCTGTTTACAGTTTCCGAGAGGCCATGTGGGGGACACAGCAAACGTGGAAGAAGGTGCTCTGGTCAGATGAGACCAAAATTGAACTTTTTGGCCTTAAAACAAAACGCTTATGTGTGGTGGAAAACTAACACTGCTCATCACCCTGAGCACATCAGCCCCACCGTGAAACATGGTGGTGGCAGCATCATGTTGTGGGGATGCTTTTCTTCAGCAGGGACAGGGAAACTGATCAGAGTTGATGGGAAGATGGATGGAGCCAAATACAGGGCAATCGTAGAAGAAAACCTGTTAGGCTGGGTTCACACCTATGCAGAATGGATGCAGGTTTCCCTGCATCCAATTTGCATAGCAGGAGAATGTAACTGGCTCTCTCTGGAGCCTGTTCTTGTCTCCAGGGTGACTGCGGAGCGCACTGCACAGAAACGCTTCGTGTCTTTGCCTCCATTTCAGGGCCGAATTCAGGCAAAGATTCTGCCTCGATTCATTCCCTGAAACGGAGAACAGGGACGGACAGCGTTGCTGTGCGATCAGCGGCTGGTTTAGTTGTGAGTCTGCAAAAGACTTGACTGGGGCAGAGGTTCATCTTCCAGCAGGACAACAACCCTAAACATACAGCCAGAGCTACAAATGGAATTGCTTAGAATGGCCCAGTCAAAGTCCAGACCTAAATCCAATTGAGAATCTGTGGCAAGACTTGAAAATTGCTGTTTGCGGATGCTCTCCATCCAATCTGACAGAGCTTAAGCAATTTTGCAAATTAGAAAGGGCAAAAACTTCACTCTAGATGTGCAAAGCTGGCAGATAATTACCCAAAATGACTTACATAGTAGAAAATTTAAAATAAACAGATGCATCACTCACTCAGGTGAAAAAAAAAAAAAAAGATAATTGCCATGGGCAATGCGCGAGTGAATGTTGGAGCAACTTGAATTCCCAAAGAATATAAATGGTGAAAAAAAATATATAAAATTAAATACTTGTCAAGAAAATATATCTATATCTCTATCTATATCTCTCTATCTATATCTCTCCATCTCTCTATCTATCTATATCTACATACATACATACATAGCACTGCATTTGTTTATTTTTAATATTTTATGCACAGATTATGGGAGTGTGAATATGCCTAGCAGCTGTGGATTGGATCTCTTAGAGCCCTTGCACACTGGGGCGGTTTGCAGGCGCTATTGCGCTAATAATAGCGCCTGCAAACCGCCCCGAAAGTGCCGCTGCTGTCATCCCAGTGTGAAAGCCCTGAGGGCTTGCACACTGGAGCGATGCGCTGGCAGGACGGTAAAAAAAGTCCTGCCAGCAGCATCTTCGGAGCGGTGAAGGAGCGGTGTGTATACCGCTCCTTTACCGCTCCTGCCCATTGAAATCAATGGGACGGCGCGGCTATACCGCCGGCAATGCGCCTCTGCAGCGGCGCTTTGCGGTGGTATTTAACCCTTTCTCGGCCGCTAGCGGGGGGTAAAACCGCCCTGCTAGCGGCCGCATACGACGGTAAAACGCCGCTAGTAATAGCGGCGTTTTACCGCCGACGCCGCCCCCCGCCCCAGTGTGCAAGGGCTCTTACGTTTAAAACATTCTTTGGAAACTCTTCATTGGTAGCTCGCAAGACATCTATCTATAACACATAGTAGGTGAGGTTGAAAAAAGACAAGTCTATCCTATGTGTGTGATTATATGTCAGTGTTACATTATATATCCCTGTATGTTGCGGTCGTTTAGGTGCTTATCTAATAGCTTTTTTAAACTATCGATGCTCCCCACTGAAACCAGCGCCTGTTGAAGGGAATTCCACATCCTTGCCGCTCTTACAGTAAAAAGAACCCTCTACAAAGTTTAACTGCTTGCCGACCAGCGCACGACGATATACGTCGGCACAATGGCACGGCTGGGCAAATGGGTGTACCAGTACGTCCCCCTTAAGACACGGCTTAGTGGGTGCATGCGCCGATGCGTACTCCGTGAGCGTGTCCACAGGTTCCGCGGACTCTATGTCCGCTGGGGGCCCACGATCGTGACAAGGCCCCCGGCGGACAAGATGTAAACAAGGCATTTCCCTGTTCTGCCTAGCGAGACAACAGGGATCCCCCCGCCAGTTAAAATCCCTCCCTAGGACACACTTAACCCCTTGATCACCCCCTAGTGTTAACCCCTTCCCTGCCAGTGTCATTTACACAGTAATCAGTGCATTTTTATAGCACTGATCGCTGTATAAATGTCACTGGTCTCAAAATAGTGTCCGATGTGTCTGCCGCAATCACGATATATATATAAAAAATAAATAAATATACGCAGATCGACGCCATTACTAATGAAAAAAAATAATAATAAAAATGCCATAAATCTATCCCCTATTTTGTAGATGCTATAACTTTTGATCAAACCAATCAATATACGGTTATTGTGATTTTTTTTTTTTTTACCAAAAATATGTAGAATACATATCTGCTTAAACTGAAAAATAATAATTTTTTTTTTATATATATATTTATTTTCGGAGGATATTTATTATAGCAAATAAATATTGCTTTTTTTTCCCCAAAATTGACGCTCTTGTTTATAGCGAAAAAAATAAAAACCGCAGAGGTGATTAAATACCACCAAAAGAAAGCTCTATTTGTGGGGAAAAGAGGACGTCAATTTTGTCTGGGTGCAACGTCACACGACCGTGCAATTGTCAGTTAAAGCGACGCAGTGCCGTATCGCAAAAAGAGCTCTGGTCAGGAAGGGGTTGAATTCTTCCGGGGCTGAAGTAGTTAAGGTTAAGTCTCATTTCTTCTAATTTTAATGAGTGGCCACGTGTCTTATTAAACTCCCTTCCACATAAAAGTTTTATCCCTATTGTGGGGTCACCAGTGTGGTATTTGTAAATTAAAATAGCATCCCCTCTCAAGCGTCTCATCTCCAGAGAGAACAAGTTCAGTGAACGTAACCTTCCTTCATAACTAATATCCTTTTCTTAGCTTTGTCGCCCTTCTCTGTCCTCGCTCCATTTCCAGTACATCCTTCCTGAGGACTGGTGCCCAGAACTAGACCAGAGTCTTGTAGAGCGGAAGAATTATTGTTTCATCTCTGGAGTTAATCCCCTTTTTTAATGCATGCCAATATTCGGTTTGCTTTATTAGCAGCAGTTTGGCATTGCATGCCATTGCTGACAATATAACAAGTATAGGCGCAAAACAAGTCAGACATCATAAACATTCTGATACAAATCTGCTAGGGTAGAAACCAATTCCTCAGCTGCAACATAACACAACAAAGTAGAGAGGTGCCTCTAGGTGCAAATAGAAATACCATGACTAGACTTTATAGAAGGGCGACATGGGAACGTGGCCGGGGGTCAAGTAACAAGCAAAATATTAGGGGCGTGTGTATAAAACAAACACCACAATATGAAGCTAAAAACTAAGCAATTATAAAAAACAGGGCAATTAAAAAACAAACAAACAATCATATAAGCGGTTCTGGACAAAGGTCATATGTAATATGTTACCATTGGAATGGCATTAAAAAAATAAAAAAAACACATGGCAGAGGTGATGTAAATAAAAAAAAAAAAATTAAAAAATAATCATATTTAAGAACGAGACTAGGTGTAGTAAATACTATTAAAAACAACCAATAGAAGCTAGAGATAATGCCAAAAAGGTAAAAGCTAATACAAAAGGAATATAGTAAGTGATTTTATAAAATGGTAGAAATGTTGATTCCTTCGTTAATTCCGCCGGGTAAGAGAACATCTAAATTTAAAATTCAGAACGTTTCTCTCGCACACAGCTTTTTAAAACACTCTGCTACTGGGAGAGAGTTAGAGATTTGCTCAATCACCAACCGTAGACTGTTGATGAGCTTGAAAAAAGTGTCCAGGGACACTATGCGTGTCGGTACCACCTTCAATCGCTCTGCTATGTTCTCCGAAACTAACCCTGAGGGCTTGAATAGTCCAGCCTACGTAAACTAGGCCGCATGGACAACAGCCTATAAACATCAAAATCTGAAGAGCAATTGTAAAAGTCCTTCAATTCATACGTTTTCCCTTTTGTAAAGGACTTTTGACCATGCTGAACGTTTTTGCACGTTTTGCAAAGGGGCTTACGGCACTGAAACATCCCGACCAATGGGATAAGAACAGGCTTTTTAGAGGGGTTGCATCTAGGATTTAAATTTTACTAGGAGCTATCTTTGTTTTCAGATTAGGCGCCCTACGGTATGTAACCCTCGGTCTCTCTGGAATGAACAGTTTCAATAATGGATCCTGCAATAGGATGCTCCAATGTCTGTTCAAAATGTTTTCCATTTTTTTGAAGTTACAATGAAAGGTAGTGATAAACCGTGCAGTATAATTGTCTGGTTCACGGGGCACTTTAGGAGGTTTTCCTTTTAGATAGTATTGGAAGGCTTGATCAACGTGAGCTTCAGGATAATCTTCATCTTTAAACTTCTTTTTCAGTAACAAACTCTGATCAACATAGTCGCTCTCTCTCGTACAGTTCTGTCGCAACCGACAGAACTGACCCTTCGGAATATTGTTGATCCGCTTAGGAAAATGACAACTGTTGTAATGCAGGTAAGAATATCTGCAGTAGGTTTTATATAGTTTTTTGAGACTGTGGTGGAGGTGACCTCATCGTGACCTAATTTAAATTTCAAGAAACGGTAGCGTATTGGGATTGGTGACAAACGTGAAGGACAGCCCGTATTGATTCTTATTACAGTATTCCACAAAAAGGTCAATCGCATCGACAGAACCATCCCAGATTATAATTATATCGTCGGATGTAGCGACCGAAAAAAACAATATTTTGTGCGAAGGGGTTATTTTGGAAAATATATAGATTCTCCCAAAAACCCATAGATAGGTTTGCATAAGAGGGCGCAAAATTAGCGCCCATAGCAGTTCCTTGTATCTGCACAAAAAAAATCACTGTCAAAACTGAAATAATTATGTGTCAAACAAAAAGACGTAGCATCCAAAATAAAGGATGCCCAGCGGGGTTAATGCAAGGATCCTTGGCCAGGAAATGCTCCAAAGCTATTAGTCTGAAGGAGTGAGGAATGGATGTATATAATGAACTGACATCAAGTGAGAGCCAAACATAGCTTGGCTTCCACTTGTATGCAGAAAGGAGTTCAAGTAAGTGGGTTCCAACCCTCTTATAAGATTGCAACTGATGGACAATGGGTTGAAGAAATTTATCGATATACAAACTTAAACCAGTGGCGACACTATCCATGGCAGCTACAATTGGTCTGCCTGGAGGATTGTCAAGGTTTAAATGCACTTTGAGAAGATGGTAAAAATAGGGAATTTGATAGAAGTCCTTAAGAAGAAAAGGACTTCTCAGATTTATTCAAAATATTTTTTTGGAAGGCCGTAGAGACCAGAATATTGATTTCTTTGGCAAATTCCAAAGTAGGGTCCTTACTGATTTTTTTTGTATGTGGTCACATCAGAAAGTAACCTCCTCCTTCATTTTGTATGCTACGTCTTTTTGTTTGACACATAAGATATTTCAATTTTGACGGTGATTTTTTGTGCAGATACAAGGAACTGCTATGGGTGCTAATTTTGCATCCTCTTATGCAAACCTATCTATATATTTTCCAAAATAACCCCTTCGCACAAAATATTGTTTTTTTTCGGTCGCTACATCGACAATATAATTATAATCTGGGATGGTTCTGTCGATGCGATTGACCTTTTTGTGGAATACTGTAATAAGAATCAACACGGGCTGTCCTTCACGTTTGTCACCAATCCCAATACGCTACCGTTTCTTGACCTTGAATTAGGTCACGATGAGGTCACCTCCACCATAGTCTCAAAAAACTATATAAAACCTACTGCAGATATTCTTACCTGCATTACAACAGTTGTCATTTTCCTAAGTGGATCAACAATATTCCAAAGGGTCAGTTCTGTCGGTTGCGACAGAACTGTACGAGAGAGAGCGACTATGTTGATCAGAGTTTGTTACTGAAAAAGAAGTTTAAAGATAAAGATTATCCTGAAGCTCACGTTAATCAAGCCTTCCAATACTATCTAAAAGGAAATCCTCCTAAAGTGTCCCATGAACCAGACAATTATACTGATCGGCATGGTCAAAAGTCCTTTACCACAAAGGGGAAAACATATGAATTGAAGGACTTTTACAATTGCTCTTCAGATTTTCATGTTTATAGGCTCAGTTGTCCATGCGGCCTAGTTTACGTATGCTGGACTATTCGTGCCCTCAGGGTTAGATTCGGAGAACATAGGAGAGCAATTGAAGGTGGTACCGACCTGCATAGTGTCCCTAGACACTTTTTTTAAGCTCATCAACAGTTGGCCTGCAGGTCTGGGTGATTGAGCAAATCTCTAACCATCTAACCACCAAGCAGCAGAACATTTTAAAGAGCTGTGTGCGAGAGAAACGTTCTGGATTTATAGACGTTCTCTCACCCGGCGGAATTAACGAAGGAATCAAAATTTCTACCATTTTATAAAATCACTTACTATATTCCTTTGTATTAGCTTTTACCTTTTTGGCATTATCTCTAGCTTCTATTGGTTGTTTTTAATAGTATTTACTACACCTAGTCTCATTTTTCTTAAATATGATTATTTTTTAGATTTTTTTACATCACCTCTGCCATGTGCTTTTTTTTTTTTGCCATTCCAATGGTAACATTATATTACATATGACCTTTGTCCAGAACCGCTTATATGATTGATTGTTTTTTTAATTGCCCTGTTTTTTTTTTTTACAATCGCTTAGTTTTTAGCTTCATATTGTGTTTGTTTTATACACACACCCCTTACATCTTGCTTGTTACATGACCCCGCCCACGTTCCCATGTCAGCCCCGTTATAAAGTCTAGTCATGGTATTTCTATTTGAATCTGTTGATAAAGAAGCGTGACTTGCTTACATCGCCAAATGCGCACGCTCTCGAAACGCGTCCAGCTTTGATGACATCATCCGTCCGCAGCAAGCTGTCCTGTGCATTCCACGCCTCTCTCTGAGGACTCTCTCCGGAGCCGGTGTCCATCTGCCAGAAGTTCTCACAGTTGTCAGCAAGGAATCCACACTGCTTAGGATTCGGGGATACGTCACTGTATTATTAATACCATGCCTGTTTCTTCCTACAAAATGTGAGTTGATCTACATCTATTATTAAAAAGCGTCATTTCTAAAATACTGCACCTAGAGGCACCTCTCTACTTGTGTTTTCATGCCATTGCTGAGCCTATCATCTACTAGGACCCCCAGGTCCTTTTCCATCCTAGATCCCGCCAGATTTCCCCCCTCCTAGTGAGTTCAGTGCATTCATATTTTTGCCACCCAAATGCATTATCTTACATTTTTCCACATTAAACCTCATTTGCCATGTGGTTGCCCAACCCATTAATTTGTTTAGATCCTCTTGCAAGGTTTTCACATCCTGCGGAGAAGTTATTGCCCTGCTTAACTTAGCATCGTCTGCAAATACAGAGATTGAACTGTTTATCCCACCCTCCAGGTCGTTTATGAACAAATTAAATAGGATTGGTCCCAGCACAAAAACGCTGGGGGGCGCCACTTGCCACCCTGACCATTCCGAGTACTCCCCATTTATCACCACCCTCTGAACACGCCCTTGTAGCCAGTTTTCAATCCATGTACTTACCCTATGGTCCATGCCAACGGACCTTACTTTGTACAGTAAACGTTTATGGGGAACTGTGTCAAATGCTTTTGCAAAATTCACCACGTCTACGGGCCTTCCTGTATCTAGATGGCAGCTCACCTCCTCATAGAAGGTTAATAGTTTGGTTTGGCAAGAACGATTCTTCATGAATGATTACTGCCAACGATACAGTTTTCTTTACTAAAATCTTGTATATAGTCCCTCATCATCCCCTCCAGGACCTTACATACTATTGAGGTTAGGCTAACTGGTCTAATTCCCAGGGATGTATTTTGGCCTTTTTTTTTAAATATTGGTGCTACATTGGCTTTTCTCCAATCAGCTACCATTCCCATTAGTAGACTGTCAGTAAAAATTAGGAACAATGGTCTGGCAATTGCTTGACCGAGTTCCCTAAGGAGCCTGGGGTGCAAGCCATCTTTTACCGGTGACTTAATGTTAAGATTTTCAAGTATAATTCTAAATCTGTCCTCTGTTAGCCATGAGGATGCTTCCTGTTATGTGTCATGAGGATAAACACTGCAGTTTTTTTTTACTGAAGACTCCCCCTCGCCGATTCCTTCGTAAAGACTGAGGAAAAGAATAAACTTCAATACCTTCGCCATCTCCCCATCCTTTGTCACCAGATTTCCTTCATCATTCTTTATGGGGCCAATATAGTCTGTGCTCCCTTTTTTACTGTTTATATACTTAAAGAATTTCTTAGGATTTTTTTTGCTCTCCTCCGCTATGTGTCTTTCACGTTCCATCTTAGCCGCCCTAATTGCGCCCTTACATTTCTTGTTGTATTCTTTATAAAGTCTGAATGCTGATGATTCCTCAGCCTTGTATTTTTTTGAAAGCCTTCTCCTTTGCTTTTATATGCATTTTTACATTGGAGTTAAGCCATCCAGGATTTTTGTTCGCTCTTTAAAATTTATTTCCCAATGGGATGCACTGGCTCATGCACTTATTTAATATGCTCTTAAAGCAAACCCATCTCTCCTCCGTAATCTTTGTTCCCAAAATTCTATCCCAATGTTTATCTTCTAGCAAGGTTCGTATTTTAGGGAAGTTGGCTCTTTTGAAATTCAGTGTCTTTGTATTCCCCTTATGTTTCCTATTTGTGTGATTTATAAGGAAGCTAATAACTGTGATCGCCGTTTTCTAAAGTGCCCCTTATTTCCACATCTGTGATCAGGTCTGTATTGTTATTAATCAGTATGTCTAGTAACGCATTGTTTCTTGTTGGCGAGTCTACCATCTGACCCATGAAAATGTTCTGCAAGACATTTAGGAACTGGCGAGCCTTAGACGTATGCGTGGTTCCTTCCACCCAGTCTATGTCTGGATAATTAAAATCCCCCATTATGATGACACTTCCCATCCTTGCTGCTAATCCAATTTGTGATAGGAGGTACATCTCACCCTTCTCCCTCAGGTTGGGGGGGGGGGGGCTATAGCATACTCCCAGTATTAATTTCCCCTTAGCTTCATCCCTTTGGATCCCATAAAGGATTCCACCTCCTACCTAGCTCCCTTAGTGATGTCATCTCTCACAATCACTTTACATTATTCTTGATATACAGGCATACCCCTCCCCCTTTTTTACTTTCTATCTTTGCGATATAGGGAATACCCTTGAATTGTTGCCAGCCAATCATGAGAGCTGTTGAACCACGTCTCTGAAATTCCCACAAAATTGAAATCCTCCTTGTACAACAGTATTGCTGGTTCTCCCATCTTGTCTGCCAGGCTCCTGGCATTCGTGAGCATGCCACGTAGTTTAAACCGGTCGCATACTGTCCTCTTATTGGGTGTTCCGAGATTGCAAACGGTACTTGTTACTATATACTTATCTTGGGTTTGGGTGTAGTTAACCTACCACTAATGCCCCTAAATACTACCCTCTACTTGCAGCTGTAATTGCACTGAAAAATGATTCTACAAAGTACTGAATACAAATGCACGCCACACTTTTCAGATATTTGTAAAAAAACATTGAAAACCATTTATCATTTTCCTGTAACTTCACAATTATGTGCCACTTTGTGTTGCTCTATCACATAAAATCCCAATAAAAAAAAAAAACATTAACAATTTTGGTTGTAACATGACAAAATGTGGAAAATTTCAAGGGGTGTGAATACTTTTTCAAGGCACTGTACATTGCATTTTTAAAATGTCACAAAATCCCATTCTTCTATTTAGGGAGAAATCTACAACGAGGGAGTGACAGGCAACATGTCATTACAGTGTTAACAGTGGCAACTATGGAAGGGGCCAGGAAAGTGATGTGCTGGAAGTGGGCAGAGCTGCCTGTTAAGAGTGAGGCTCAGGCAACATGAAGGTTACTGTTCACTTGGTGCAGATCTTCTGATCCACGAATGGAAAATGGGTACTGGATGTGACATTTATACTGAATGTTTGGGATGCATGGTTTGGACTGCCAATTCACACTACTAATGTGCACAGTTATATTTTGTCCTTCAGAAAATGGCAGAATGAAAAAAATTGCTACTGACATGTTCAGTTACATTCAAACTGACACAAAATGGCAGCAGGCTATGGAATGTACACTGTACGACATGTAGGTAAGGGGGTAGGAGCGAGTCCTGTTCCTCAGGTACTCACAACAGACATGTACTTTTTGGCAACCCTTCACTTTACCGCCTGTCAGCAAAATATAATTTTACGTACAATGCAAATACAAGGTATTTTAATTACGCAAGTGAAAATTCTCGGTTTATTATTATGATACCGACAAATGTCTACCCATTCTGGCTGTGCTGAATGCTATATTCTCTAAACAATCACACTCTAAACTGTGCTGTAAATGACACACTCAGATTGCCCCACTCCATACAGTGTGCTGTACCCCAAACTGCTCAACTCTATTCACTGTGCCGAATGATGTACTCAAGATGCCACCCTTCCAAATATCGTGTGGTATATGACATACTCCAATTTGCCTCATTATACTGTGAAGTAAGCTACACAATAGTACAGACTACCCCATGTTGTACACTATGCAGACACGGAATAATAAAGCACTTCAGTCTGAATGCCGTTACATATTCCATAACGCTAAGTCATTACAGTATTAACAATGCATTAACCCACAGCTTCCCAACTAATTGCATTTCCCATGCCAAATGTCCTAACCCTCTGAGATGAAAGATGCATTTGTGTGAGGATCACTAATCATAAGATTAATAAATATAAAATAGATCTATATATGCCCATGTATATCCATTTATATCTATTCTATATTTTTGGAATTTTTTTTAACCACTTCCGGACCTCCCACCGACGTTTTCCGTGATGACTTTGAAGGAGGATATCGTTGTTATGGCAGCAGCTAGCAGAAGGTATCCCCTTCTTCAGCGGGTGGTCCACTAAAAGATAAAAGTGGTCTCTGTGGCAGATTCGCCGCAAGATCACTTTTATCAGCAGCGGTAGAGGGGCCCCCCTCCCGCCGCGATCCGGTGCCCCCCGCCGCTTACTGAAGTCGTTGGCAGTGACGGAGGCGATCGCGTCTGTCCCCTTGCTGGGTATAGAGATGAGTGAGGGAAAGATGGCCCCCCACCCGTCTCCATATCACTGCAGGGCGGACGAGACGTCAAAACGTCACTTCCGTCCATAGCTCATAAAAGGGCCTGTATTTTTCTCATTTTTTTTAAATGACTTTTTTTTATTGCATTTTAATGTAAATATGAGATCTGAGGTCTTTTTGACCCCAGATCTCATATTTAAGAGGTCCTGTCATGCTTTTTTCCTATTACTAAGGGACGTTTAGATTCCTTGTAATAGGAATAAAAGTGACACAAAAAAAAGGTAAAATAAGAAAAAAACTTTTTTTTTTTAAAACACGCTCCGTCCCCGCCCGCATATGAAAATGGTGTTCAAACCACACTTGTGAGGTATCGCTGCGATCGGTAGAGCGAGAGCAACAATTCTAGCCCTAGACCTCCCCTAACTTAAAACATGCAACCTGTAGAATTTTTTAAACATCGCCTATGGAGATTTAAGGGTAAACGTTTGTCGCCATTCGACGAGCGGGCGCAATTTTGAAGTGTGACATGTTGGGTATCAATTTACTCGGCGTAACATTATCTTTCACAATATAAAAAAAATTGGGCTACCGTATATACTCGAGTATAAGTCGAGATTTTCAGCCCTTTTTTTTAGGCTGAAAGTGCCCCCCTCGACTTATACTCGATTCACCGCCGTCTGCCTACATGATCAGTGAGTCATGCAGACAGACGGCGGCCAGTATGTGATATTACCATTCAGCGGCCATTCCACTGTTCAAAAGCCATGCCGCCTCCTCGTCTGTGATAGGCAGAACACTCCATTTCCCAGCAGTCAGTGTACAGCCTATTACGGACATTCTCTCATCCTCATCCGTGGTATGAGGATGAGAGAATGTCCGCGATAGGCTGATCGCTGACTGCTGGGAAATGGGGTGTTCTGCCTATCACAGACGAGGAGGAGGCACAGCTTTTGAACAGAAGAATGGCCGCCGAATGGTTTTATTACACGCTGATCGGTGCAGAGCGGAACATGGAGGATGGAGATCACCACACGGGCATGCACAGGACACAGGTAGGATGCACACATACACAGGGACACATACACAGGACACAGGTAGGATGCACATATACACATGGAGGCATGCAGCTGCAGATAGCAATTGTTGACCCTCTTTTCCACTTACAGTAGCTGCTGCATTTCTCACCCTCGTCTTATACTCAGGTCAATAAGTTTTTCCCAGTTTTTTCAGGTAATTTAGGGGCCTCGACTTATACTCGAGTATATATGGTAACTTTACTGCGGTCTTATTTTTTTAATTCAAAAAAGCGTATTTTTGCCAAAAAAAAAAGTGTGCTTGTAAGACCGCTGCGCAAATACATTTTATTACATCTAGGGTGTTAGAAAAATAAATGTATAACGTTTGGGGGTTCTAAGTAATTTTCTAGCAAAAAAAAAAAAAAAAAATGTTTTTAACTTGTAAACAAAGCTCAGAAAGAGGCTTGGTCTTTAAGTGGTTAAGCTAAACAACTAGTGATTGCATATATAAAATACATTACCAGGAGGTTTTGTATCACTTGAAGCATGCTGGGAGTTGACAGAGGACGTCTGGACACCCTGAGTGGTTATTGATCCTGCAGGGTGGATTCCCTGTGAACTAATTGGAGGTTGCTGGATTCCCTGGGTACCAATAGGTGAAGCCTGAATGCCTTGCGTAGTAAAGGGTGTAGGCTGCATCCCCTGTGCATTGACTGGTGCAGGTTGGATCCCCTGAATGTGACGGGTATGCGATGTATCCACATTTATTAGCTGCATTGGGTTCAGGTGTACAGTGGAAGCCACTGATTGGGCTGTAATTGCAGAGTTTGGAGCTTGTGCTGAAACTAAAAAGGGAAACCAGTAATGTTAGATTTTCCACCCAAATGAACTGAAATACAAATATTAAAGCAGTCATAAGCAAGTCTGATCTAACTTAAAAACAAACAGATTTTTAAAATAAGTTCCTGAAATCACTGAGGACCGTTACTTTTACCTATTTTTTTATGCAACAACAGGGTACCGTATATACTCGAGTATAAGCCGAGTTTTTCAGCACATTTTTTTGTGCTGAAAGTGCCCCCCTCGACTTATACTCGAGTCAAGCACTTTTCTGCAGCAAAAAATTTCATTTTCCGAACCGACTTTGGGGCCCCATATCTTAGGGCCACTTTGTGGCCCAAAATTGGTGTGCAAACCCAGTGGAACTGGTACCACAAAATATCCAAAGCTGGGGTTCCTAGGACCAAGTGGCCCTGAGATACGGGGCCCAAAAGTCGGTTCGGAAAATGTCATTCTCTGCTGCAGAAAAGTGCTTGACATTTTCTGAACCGATTTTTGGGGCCCTGTATCTTGGGGACACTTGGTGCTAGAAACCCCAGCTTTGGGTATTTTATGGTGCTAGTTCTACTGAGTTTGCACACCAAATTTGGGGTTCCTAGCACTAAGTGGTCCCGAGATACGGGGCCCCAAAGTTGGTCAACTGTGTCCATCTGCAGCAATGTCATTTCGGGACCATTTGGGTTCAGAGACCCCAAATTTTGGCTGCAGCTAGGGGGCATCTAGGAACCCTTAACTACCGAGTTTGAAGTTCAGGGGACCTATGGCTGCAAATGGGCACAGTGAGGCATGCAAATGGGCAGTGAGGCTGCAAATGGGCATTGTTGACCCTCTTTTCCACTTACAGTAGCTGTGCATTTCTCACCCTCGTCTTATACTCGGGTCAATACGTTTTTCAAATTTTTTTGTGGTAAATTAGGGCCTCGACTTATACTCGAGTATATACGGTATCTAGTATACAATTTGGGAGCTCTATAGCACTTACTAGCTCCAGTATGTAGTCCAAATAGCAACTGATACAACATCAGAGCAAGCTGCATTACATGTCTCTTATGTTATAATATGCTTGTCAACTTTCAGCAAATTTAAAGTTGGTAAAATTGGTAATTTTTTGCATCTGTCTGTGAATGTCCGTTATGGACATGCAATCTGCATGTCCATAATGGACATTCACGGACAGATGCAAAAAATTACGGATTTTACAAACTCTTTATAAATTTACGGACAGCTGGCAACCCTGGTGCTTGTGTTGACAGAAAACAAGGTTTCAAGGTCATAATGATGCCAATTTATAGTGCTCTAGCATTTCAAGGTGTATTGACACTTTAACTTACATCATTCAAAGAAAGGAATATACATTTTTTTTTATTATTTTAACACCAACCTGGATACTGACGTATAGTGGACACAGAACTGGTTATAGGGGTGTACGTGTGAGCAGCCAGAGGATAGGCAGATTGGGGATACGTGGGCAGAAAATACTGTAGCTGTACTGGGACAGGCTGCCTGTGAAACAGAAATAAAACAAAGATGAAAGAACAAACCAGACAAATACTTTCGGACATCAAAACAAGACGGGTGAAGGCTAATTTTGTTTGTTTATTAACTTTCTAAAAGTCCTAATCTGTAAGATTTTAGAATTTACTGTAAAATTAATTTCTTGCTGTCCAATGGAGGGACAGATAAATTCAAATACAGTTGAGTTATACTGCCACCTACAGAAGGACTGCACACTAGCAAACTGAAAAGCCACCCCCCCAGTAGAGTTCCTCCCTTACCCATGCTTTAGTTTTGTGGTAAAGCAGTACTAAGGGCATAAACAAAAACACAGAAAGGCTGGATCAGTGTCCCTCAATGGATTTTTTTTCTTTTCTTGTGTATTGAGTGGCACATTCACATACTGTTGGAATAGCCACAATGCAGATGAGAGGCGAGGAAACCCAGCAAAAAATATTAACAGGCCTCACTAGGAGGATCAGGGACCACCTGCAGCCTAGGAGCCACCTGAAAAACCAAGGCCCAAATCTGTTTGCATGAAGCGGGGCCACCTTATGAACAGAGGAACATGCCAATACATCCAAGGGGAGAGCATGGAGGATCATGCTGATGCTTTAGTCTGAGAAAGAAAAGGTCACTGCTAGAAAGGAGTAAGTCCACATGGAACAGAAAACCAAACCTGAGCCAGTGAGAAGCTGATTATCCAAAACCCAATAACAGGTGGCACAATAATGCATTTGGATACAGGACAAAAGGACCTGTTTTTAACCAACTGAACAAAAAACACCAGTGATAACTCCCAGCAGGAACAGATCCCAAAGGGAATCTAGCAAAAGTTCAGGCAGGAGAAAGCCCAGTTGTGATCTACACGAGAAGACCCCAGGCCTAACCATCCACCCAACCTGGCATCACCAACGTAAAACTCCAAATAAAGCAGGTTGCCTAGCCAGATAAGCAACCTTTCTAAGCCAGGTACACCAGATATTGCACAGTATTAGTACAAACAGGGTCAGGAAAGCGCCACAATGCAGAACACAGGTTAGCACACACGCCCTGCCAGGTCGATTTGGATAGCTGCTTTATAGAAGATCCAAGCAGCAATGAACCTTGTCTGAGGAAGAATCGACGAAGAAGAAATAAAGCTAAAAAAGGGCCAGTGCAAAAACTGGTTAGAAGACTGAAAAGACATCCAGCCTCCTAGGACACTAGAAAAAAAACAAAAAAAAACAAAAAGAAACCCCCCTCACACACACACACACACACACACACACACACACACACACACACACACACACACACACACACACACACACACACACACACACACACACACACACACGGTTGGGTAAAGAAAGGGTTATGCTGGGGCCTGACTTATGATTTTGCTGTTTGCCACTGTTCAATCTTCCAGCAGGATGCAGTACAAGCCAACTACATACATTCCTGTGTCCCTCAACAGAAGAGTAAGACGTACAGCTTAGTTTGTTTTGTGGTTTAAATCCCCACTTAGTTCTAAAATGATTTTTTTTTGCCATCCCAATTTCCAACCCACCCTGTTACCCACCCTACTACAAAACAATCCTGGAGTGGGGCTTTTGGTATGAACCAGGGTTGCATCCCCATTCACAAGCCATGTGACAAGCTTGACAGTTACAATGTTCCGTAAACCATATAAAAATTAAAGGATTCATTTCATCCCTAGCCTGAGGTTTCCTGTTTTTAATCATTTTTACATGGAGATATCATTCCTATTAAAAAGATAAGTTCACCTTTAAAAATAAGTAAATGCGCATCTTTTTGCAGGAAAATTGTTTTATTTTTTTTCCAGAAGCCTTTAAAGCAGGGGTCTCAAACTGGCGGCCCTCCAGCTGTTGCGAAAGTCCCATGAGGCATTGCAAGGCTGACAGTTGCAAGCATGACTCCCACAGGCAGGAGCACGATGGGAATTGAAGTTTTGCAACAGCTGGAGGGCCGCCAGTTTGAGACCCTTGCTTTAAAGCATTGCACCCTCAATCAACAGATCACGGGAGCAATCTCAGGATCCTTCAGACGGTCAGTGTAGCTGTTCCCATACAGGCAGGCAGTAACTGAATGACAGGAAGAATCAATGAACTACCTAGAGTGCTCATCAGCTATAAGCCAACTGACGGTAGTTGTAGTTCTACCATTTACAGAACTCTTTAAATGACCATGAACTTATCAATTAGCCCATTTATGGACCTGACAGTGGGGGGGGGGGGGTTTACACACATTTTCAGTGTCTGCAGCCACCAGTATGCTGCGTAAATCTAACAAGCAGACTCCTGCTTGTCAGGTGCAAACATTCCGGTGGCTGTGCTGCCGTCTGATTGCTTCCACTTCCACATACCCCCTGTAACGGCCAGCCGGCGGGCAGGCAGGGAAGCAGGACCACACCCCCCCCCACCCCCCCCATAAAAAAGTGAAAATGTGAAATAAAAAAAAAACAAACAGTAAAAATAAAATATGAAGCTGCTGCTATGGTATTAGGCCAACTGGCCACCTTAAATGCAATATCAAAAATGAACCAAGCGCTGCTTCTATAACAAACCTGAAAGTATAAAACAAACACTCAATATGCAGATGCTGCTTTACCACACACATGCTGCACAACTCTGATTAGGATCATGAATGCACACAGATTTTCAAGGTCACACACTTCTTCAGGCAGCTTCATCTTTGTGATGAACCATATGTCATGAATACATTGCATCGCTAAGGATCTGGTAATCGGATGAGTGAGGTGCATATCCATTCAAATCACACTTGGGACATTCACATGCCTACTTGATCTTTACTGTTGTGAGTGGGAGGTACAGGCAGGGAGCACGGCACCCTGGATATTCACTTGAAGAACTCATCAGCTTTTACACTCCGTTAGCACTTATGGACTTTATTAAGATTTTTGCACTGCCACTTTAATATTTGCATATCATTTTTTTTTTTTAGATAATTACATATTTATTGAGGTTTGGTATAGAAGCAGCACTTGGTTTACTATTGAGAAAATATTTGTTTTGGGGGTTTTATGTAATCTTTAGGCCTGAAATTACTTTAAGCATGTGTGCAAAATTGAGAATGAAATTAGAAGCAAAATCTGGAAAATACTTATAGAAGGTTAAAATAATAAGCAGATAAGGCTTTTTCCAACAGGCTCAACAAAGTGAACAAGTGGAGTCCAATTATGCCCCGTACACATGATCAGACTTTCCGACAACAAAACCGTGGATTTTTGTTGGCTCCAACTTGTCTTGCATACACAAGGTCACACAAATGTTGGCCAACAATTATGAACATGGGAACGTGGTGACGTACAAGATGTACGACAAGCCGAGAAAAAGGAGGTGCAATAGCCAGTGCGGCTCCTTCGGCTTGATTCCGAGCACGCATGAACTACTGTGCGTCGGACTTGTGTACACACGATCGGAAATTCCGACAACAAAGCTTTGATGGAGGAAACTTTGAGAACCTGCTAGACAACAAATGTTCGATGGAGCATACACACGGTCGCAGCTCACATCCAACATTTGTTGTTGGAAAATCCAATCGTGTGTATGGGGCATTAGATGCAAAAAAAATCCTTAGGAGTCCTAGAATTGAAAACGAAAAAAATAAAACTAGACTAAACAAAAAAAAAAAAAAAAAAAACAAAAAAACCACACACACACACACACACACACACACCTTAGCATGGCATTAAAAGTTAACAAAAAATGGCGGCTGCAACAGGGTAGCTTTTCTTTCAATCCACATGCCATCAGGAAAGCTGATCATTCAGTACCATCAATGTCAATCGGTTTTACCTGTTTTCACTTCTGGCCTCCATTGTCATGGGATTGGGTGAAGCTCTGTGACCAGGTATAGGTATCAGGTTACCTCTCTCTGCTCCATATTCTGACTGTATTCGAGGTGAAGTATGTGTGATCTGCTGTGGGACAACCTTAGCTGAAAAACACAATATATCAGACACATGATCACAAAAATAAAAAATAAAAAGTAAAGAATACAAGATCAATGTGTCTCAAGACCTTATACCCAATATAGATTACTGTCTTTTTTACATAAGAACCTCATACAAGCTTTGCATTGCTCATTCAGGTGCTTAGACACATCTTTGATATTACACAGCATAGAAAGACCTATTCAGTGCTAAATGTGTTTGTTCCCATATTAAGATGCCTATAAGAGCAGTGTGCATAGCAAGTTTTAGCAAGGAAACATGCAAAGCTTCCTGCCAGCTTCAAGCAGCCTTGTTTAACCACTTCAGCCCCGGAAGAATTGGCCCCTTAAAGACCAGAGCACTTGTTACAATTTGGCACTGCTTTAACTGGTAATAGCACCAGCATGCAATGCTGTACCCAAACGAAATTTGCGTAATTTTTTCCCACCAATAGAGCTTTCTTTTGATGGTATTTGATTGCCTCTGTTTTTTTTCTTTTTTGCAATATAATAAAAATGTCAAAAGAACGAAAAAATAAATAAATGATATTTTCTACTTCTTGTAAAAAAAAAAAAATCCAATAAGCTCAATTTTAGTCGTACATTTAGGCCAAAATGTATTCAGCCACATGTCTTTGTTAAAAAAAAATGGCAATAAGCGTATATTTATTGGTTTGTGCAAAAGATATAGCGTCTACAAGCTAGGGTCCATATTCTGGAATTTACACAGCTTTTAGTTTATGACTGCCTATCTCATTTCTTGAGGTGCTAAAATGGCAGGGCAGGGTAGTACAACCCCCCCCCCCAAATTACCCCATTTTGGAAAGTAGACACCCCAAGGAAATAGCTGAGAGGCATGTTGAGCCCACTGAATATTTTATTTTTTGTCACAAGCGATTGAAAAATGACAAAAAGAAAATAAAAAAATGGAACACAAAATTGTCACTAAATGATATATTGCTCACATATGTCATGGTTATATGTGGAACTACACCCCAAAATACATTCTACTGCTTTTCCTGAGTATAGGGATACCACATGTGAGACTTTTTGGGAGCCTAGCCACGTACAGGACCCTGAAAACCAAGTACGGCCTCCAGGATTTCTAAGGGGCGTAAATTTTTGATTTCACTCCTCACTACCCATCACAGTTTCAAAGGCCATAAAATGGCAAGATAACACAACCGCCCCAAACCCCCCCCCCCCCCAAATGACCCCATTTTGAAAAGAAAACACCCCAAGCTATTTGCTGAGAGTCATGTTGCTTCATGAAATGTTTTTATATTTTGCCTCAAGTTTTGAAAAATTTAATTTTTTTAACACAAAGTTGTCACTAAGTGATATATTGTTCACACATGCCATGGGTATATGTGGGATTACACCCCAAAATACATTCTGCTGCTTCTCCCGAGTACAGGGATACCACATGTGTGGCAGTCTAACCACGTACAAGACCCCAAAAACCAATCACGGCCTTCAGGATTTCTAAGGGTGTAAATTTTTGATTTCACTCCTCACTGCCTATCACAGTTTGAGGCCATGAAATGCAAAGATAGCACAAAATTACCCCATTTTGGAAAGTAAACACCCAAAGGTATTTGCTAAGAGGCATGGTGAGTATTTTGCATCTCTTTTTGAAAATGAAGAAAGAAAAGGAAAATGTGTGTGTATATGTATGCAGTGTGTGTGTGTGTTTGTGTGTGTGTTTGTGTGTGTGTATATATCTAACACACACACACACACACACACACTCTGCATACATATACACACACATTTTCCTTTTCTTTCTTCATTTTCAAAAACAAAAAGAGATGCAAAATACTCACCATGCCTCTTAGCAAATACCTTTGGGTGTTTACTTTCCAAAATGGGGTGATTTTGTGCTATCTTGACATTTCATGGCCTTCGAAACTGTGATAGGTAGTGAGGAAGTGAAATTACCATTTTACACCCTTAGAGGCGGTGATTGGTTTTCGGAGTCATGTACACGGCTAGGCTCCCAAAAAGTCTCACGTGTGGTGTCCCCGTACTCAGAAGCAGCATAATGTATTTTGGGGTGTAATTTCATATATGCCCATGGCATGTTTGACCAATATATAATTTACTGACAACTTTGTGCAAAACTTGTGGCAAAATATAAAATATTCCATGGACTCAACATGCCCATCAGCTTAGGGCAGTGATGGCGAACCTTGGCACCCCAGATGTTTTGGAACTACTACAGTGTAGTTGAGCATCATGGGAAATGTAGTTCCAAAACATCTGGAGTGCCAAGGCTCGCCATCACTGGCTTAGGGTGTCTACTTTCCAAAAAATGATGGGACGACTTCAGCATCAAACGCGGACGAGTCCCTCTCCAGCCCCCTCACCTTCTAAGGACCCTGGACATGATTCTCTCTTCCTCCGGGGCAGCCCTCCCATCATTCCAGCACTGGGGACTCCCCCCTCCTCCCCAATTTGGCTGTCCACAATCCCTGCCGCGGCTGATCGCCCCGGCTTCTGACGCCATCTTCTGTCCCAAGCTCTCCAAAGCCACAGAGACAGCTTCACTCACTTGAGCCCAGCACCACCTGCCTAGCTGCGGTCCACCCGGAGCCCTAGCCCTCTCCTGTTCCCTCACCTGAACCTCATCTGCTCCCAGTGCCATCTACACAATTGGAGGACCAGAGAGAGTGGTTTGAGCCGTGGGCCTCCCCATCACAGGCTATAGCCCTCCATCAGGCTATGCCCAGAATTCCTTCCATCCTTACTTCCGAAGAATTCGTCTCCTGGAGGGAGCAACTTCACTCACTACCGACCAAGGATGACTTTAAGTTGCTGATCTCTGAGGTTAAAAAAGCCTGCCGCAGTGAGATTATAACATTGCAAGCACACTTTCATCAGTTGGCCACTCAGGTGGAGGACCTGGATGAAGATTTGCAATCCATTAAACTTAAATATAAAATAATATCTGCGCTTAGTAAATAATTGAAGTAACCTGCAGCTGTACACTATAACCCAGATAACAATGCAATAAAGTGCAGCGCTGGGTCAGTGCAAAAAATGATCCTGAACATAAATGTCAGGTGTCAGATAAAGTGAAAATGTCCAATGAAATGTGCAATCCAAAAGACCCTTGTTCAGGGTATTTTTTTGCACTGACCCAGCGCTGCACTTTGTTATTTGCATTGTTAATCTACCAAGCTTACAATCCACTGGGTTCAATCCCAACAGACAGACGATAGTTTTATGCTCCATGATATGCAACGCCATCTGGACATCAACCTCCTTTCCCATCTCAAATGGGACTAGGGAAGGATGTTCACTCTCTCTACAGCTTTTCGCCCTGTGTATCGAACCCCTGCTAATCGGAAGCCCTTCCGATTAATATGCCTGCCTCAGAAGTAGACAGTCTTTCTAAAAAATGTTCCTACATGGAAATCTAATGCCATTAAGTATCTGGGGGTGCATCTCACCTCCCGATACAAATCCCTATATGATGCAAATTTCAGACCTCTATTCGCATTTATCCGGTCTCTTGTCTAAATGGAGACACTATCCAATTTCCTGGTTTGGACGCATTTCCTCAGTCAAAATGACCATATTACCTAAACTCTTGTACTGCTTTCTGACTCTCCCAGTGTCCATTCCATCTGTACAGCTTAGAGAATTTCAGACAGACCTAAATTTCACGTGGAATTATAAATATCGAATAGCCCTCTCAATACTTTACGCCTCTTGAAAAAAAAAGAGGGTGGCCTAGCTTTCCCACACCACCTCCGTTACTATTATGCAGCCCAATTGAGAGCTATAGCATCCTGGGTTATCCTTTCGGCCTATAAATCGCTTGGCCCAAATTGACAAACTATGGTTAACCCCCATCCACCCGAACAATTTATTATAGAACACAAATGTGGATGTTCCCTCCGCCTCCCTATTGCATACTATGAATCTGCTATGTAATATCTGGAGACAACTGAATCGCATCACCCCTCTTCAATCTGAGGCTTCCCTAGTCACGGCTTTCCTCTACAACCCTAAGCTACCCGATAGTTTAACTTATCAGATGAGCTCACCATGGTTGCAGAAGAACCTTTTTCATTATGGACAATTAGTGAATCCAGTGACTAGGGTTTTATTATCCTTTGACAAGCTTAGAACTAAACATGAACTTCCTTGCAGCGCTTTCTTTGGTTACCTTCAAATTTGGCATTATGCACTTAGCTTCACCCCTAGCTTTCAATTCTCCACACCATCCCCATTCGAATTTTAATCTTGTCTGGTCCATCACAGAAAGGACTGACCTTGGATATATATAAAAATTTCAAACTCTTATGACATGGTTTCTTTGGGGAAGCACAGTTACATGCGTAAATGGGGAGGAACATCTTGGAGTGGATTTATCCCTTGAACAATGGAAAACTATATGGTCCTGCGCAGCCAAGACCTCTATATGTACGCTCTATAAAGAATACACATATAAGGTACTTCTCTTTTGGCACATGATACCATCCTGCCTACATGCTATATACTCATCGGCCTCGGATCGCTGCTGGAGATGTCTCCAAGACCGGGGCACGTTACTTCACACTTACTGGAACTCCCCATTTCTTCAACCTTACTGGCGTTCGGTCCAGAGGCTTCCCCACCAGCTGTTTGAGGTGGATATCCCTCAAACTGGCCACACAAATATTAACGGCGGCTAGACGCTTAGTGGCCCTTACTGGAAAAAGCGAAACCCCCCAACATTAGCTGATTTTTTTTTTTATTCTAGAATTAAGGATGGAGGTTATGGAGTCCATGTCAGCTCGCCCGGCAAACCGGGTGGACAGACATATGGCGATATAGGAGTGTTGGTATCTTCGGATAGATTCCCGAGATTCCCCTTGCCCTACACAATGTGGATCATTCAGAGCCCAGGAGAGACAAGCCCAGGAGAGACGAGCCTAGCTGACTTATTTTATACTTTTTTTTTTTTTGGGGGGAAAAAAAAAAATGTGCTAATGATATGCTTGGCAGATGCTCACTGTTATTTTTTCAGCACTATGTTCTCACTTCTTACAGAGCTGTAATTGAGCCACCTATGTTATCAGACATTATCTCATATCGGATACTTGAGAGTCGCCTATGCGCTTTCCAGAGTAGTCTGTTTTTATTATTTCTCTTTCAATCTTTTTTATTTCCCTTTTTTTCTCCCCCCTCCTAAATCTCTTATTCCTTTTGTATTTAAAATATTAAAACCCAATAAAAAAACGTTATATATATATATATATATATATATATATATAAAAAAGTGCATAAAAGTTTGGGGGTTATATGTAATCTGCTAGAAAAAAGATACTGATTTAAACTTGTAAACATAAAGTGCCAGAAAAAGCCTGGTCTTAAAAAGGAGGAGGTAAACTTCCATCTCTTGCTTTTACCTATAGGTAAGTGTGAATATCTCGTAAACAAGCAACATTTAGGAGATAATTTAGTGTACATGCAGGCAGTGACGTCACTGGCACATGCGCTCTGAAGGAAACCACTGTGCCGGCATGCGCGGGAGTGACATCGTCGTGGCTCAGGCCAGTCAGAGCCGGAGTCCGCCAACCCGGAAGAAAGACGGGTAAAAATGAGAGCGCTGGAAGAACTTAGTTTTAAGGCTAGTTTAACAAAATGTGCTAGTATGCATCCTTTACCTTGCAGGCACAAAAAAAACAAAAAAAAAACAAAAACAAAAACAAAAAACAAACACACACACACCACTTTAAAAATGGTTCAATAAAAAAATAGTATGGGCAACACCATGGGCAACACCAAGAAGCAGATTTACAAGCACTGTTCAACCACAATCGAGTTTCGCACCTCACCGCATAAATAAATGTCCAATAAGTGCTCACTAGAAATGCATTATAAAAGCAATTCCAACCTAACTAAATATTTTTCTGCCTCAGAAAATGGTCACTTACCCACAGGAATGTTGGATGCAGTCACGGCTGTAGCATGGGAAGAGTGAGTTGGCATTGTCATAGTAACAATAGTGCTGGTGGGAACTTGTGTGTGAGGTGCAGAGCCTGCATTCAGTTAAGGGAAAAAGACAGTATTAAGCAAACAAGCACAGGATACCATAACAAGCAAGTAAAAACACCCTCTCTAAGGAAGAAAGATGTGCTTTTCAGATTCGAATGAAAATAAAATAAGGAAACTAATCTGGTGGGGAACTGTAATATGACTGTGTGTAGCATACTCCCTATTTCTAATAAAATGCGTCTTAAAGCGGAACTTTACCCATAACAACTTGATAAAAAAATATATAATAAAATGTTCTTTACATACATTCCACATTGTTATTTTGGTAGCATAATTATTAGTGTTCTGTAAATTGATTTCAGCATTGCTCCCATTTAGTCTTGCTGGAGGCTGCCATTTTACTGAAGCCCAGAGCCCCTCAACAGCAGTAAATCATAAAGCAAAAACGAAACCTATTGATTTAACGGTTTCAAAAAAGCTACATTCCTGGAATGCCATAATCAATAACTGTCACATTTGCTTGTGCTCTCAACCAAACTGTCAACCCATCAATTGGCTGGTGTCAGAATTGATCACATGTGCAGCACCATGGCAGATCAAACAGAAGCAGCTTCCTTGGCTGTAAAGTATAGGAGGGTTTAATTCCACTTTCATGAGGAAGTAAACCCTAGTGGGTTTTACTTCCTCTTTATTTCCCTGCAAAGGTAAAGCATAATGGGCTACTGTGCATCGCACACATTATGTGACACTTACCTGAAACCGAAGCCTGCAATGTCATCGCTGTCCCCACTAGCAGTGAGCGTCCATCTTCAATCCCTCATCCTTCCGGGGCCACAAACTCTGACTGGTCGGAGTCATGTGACGTTACTCCCACGCTGGCACGTGGGATCCGCCAGTCACAGCATGGCCCCTATTAGGGACCCCTATAGAAGTGATCTAGCAGGACTTAATTTGCTGACTAAAGTTCCACTTAGATTGCATCTGTCTCCTGGCTATGATCAAGTTTAAAGGAAATCCTGCTATGCCCTGATCATTGTGGGGGATGGTTGGAGAGTTTCTCTTGGTTTGATGAGGGCATCCTTTCCAACGGAGGGAAGAATGAATTCCTGGGTTATCAGAAATGCTACAGAAACTGCAAGAATCCTCCTGGCCCAGTGCTGCCTAAACAGGGCAGATCTGCAGTTCTGGTGCCCCTGGAGTGGCTGCCCATGAGTGCCCAACTTTGGGTGTGAAAAGCCCACAATATTTTAAAGTCATGGTCATAGCACTTCAAGCTTCCTTATTACACTGGCTTCCTGGGCTACACCTTTTAGCAGAGACGGTATTACCCTAGCCTGTGTCTTGCACATTGGCAACTTAGGACTATTTTTTTCACTTAATTTGAGCAGTATAGCACCTTACTTTCACTTACTGTATGGTGTAGTTTTTTTTGCCTCCTCAAAGTATGAGGGAAGAAGGGAATGCAAGGCCAATGAGTCTGAATCACCCGCAAGGCCAATGAGTCTGAATCACCCACATCACTTTCCTATTTAGGGGAACCCCAATCTAGTACCTCGCTGGACCAGTTTTAGCAGGTCCCCTTAGGCCCGAGGAATGGTGTCCCCGAATTCAGCTAAGTGGACCAAGAACCTTTCCCCTACAGGAGGTGTCATAAAGCTGTCAAAGTCTAGGGCGCTTTCTTTGCATATTGGACCAGTGAAACACCCTTTGCACTTTTAGGTGTTCACTTTTTATATTACATGGAGTGTTTGTTTTCTTTTGCACAGCAGGCTTCCAAAAATGTAAATTAAAAAAAATTTTGAGGCCTTGCAGGCCTGTAAACACCTGCGATAGAGGCAAAACCCAGGAGTTAAGACTTACTGGTAATGCAATTTTCATGAGTCTTCCAGGACAGCATATGAAATATAGGCTACTCCAACAGCAACAGAAAACATCACTAAACACACTTTAAAAAGTAAGTCCTTCTGCTGAACCGGTCAGTTTTAAATAGGAACCAAAGAACACTGCATGAACAAAACATATCCAAAACAGAAAAAACCAACACAGAATCCTGCTGTCCTGAAAGACCCACAGAAACAGAGTTACCAGCAAGTCTAACCCTGAATTTTCCAAATAGTCTTCCAGGACAGAATGAGAGAATTAGCAAGAACTTACCAGACGAGGGATCACAGAGTCCAGAGACCTTTTTTTCTACAGGGTCAACCACAAATAACACAGATATGGTATATCCCATTATATTACAATTCTCAGCAGAGAGAAAACCAAGACAGGAGACTAACTGCAGGAAAAAATTGAAACCAGGGCGGAAAATAGGAGCTCAGTTACACGGGATCGATTCCAAAAATGCTATATAAAAGTTAAAATGGGACCAAACCCTAGTGAGGCCTTTGTCAACTGAGGACATACACAAGCCCCTAAAGCAATGGTTCTCAACTCCTGTCCTCAGGACCCACTAACAGGCCAAGTTTGCAAAATAACTGAAACAGGAGATATCATTTGCTGCTCAGTGATTGCCATATTCTAGTCTGCATCTCCTCAAGGTAATACTTAAAATCTGGACTGTTAGTGGGTCCTGAGGACAGGCGTTGAGAACCACTGCCCTGAAGCCTGTGTGGCCAATGTCACGGGGTAATTGAAGGGTTTTAATAAGCCATCTATTTAAATTCAGATGCTTCTGATTCTTCCTATTGCTGTATGTAGACTGTATATTCAAAGCAAAGGATCATATTCACAACGTGTGTACACCCCTTGTTGCTGCCCAGAGGACCCAGGTAGGTAAAGATGGGTTTGGCAGAAAGACTTCCCTTTAAAATGTCTTTGGTGATGCATTTAATGTTCCTGTTGGATAAGCCTGTATCTCATATGCTGTCCTGGAAGACAACTTGGGAAAGTTTATTATTCTTAAACTAAGTCAGATTTCACTCATGGGTGAACTTTCATAGGTTTAAATACAGAAATGCTTAATTTTTAATAGACTGCCAATATAACTGTTGGGACAATGAATTAAACCAAGTCTATCTAGCCAGCACACATCTTAAGAGAATAATAGCAGATAATTTGCTATAGTACTTTCTCAACTAATCTTTGCATGGAATTCTCAACATTGGAGCAAAGAAAATGGATTGGAAAAAAAAAAAAAATAAGTTCAACAGTCAAACAATTTTACCATATATATTCCAAATGAAGTGATTAAAATATTTGTACCTGATGTTGTCACAGAGGGCAGGGTGTTCGTTGCCAAAATTGGAGCCACTGTCGCTGCAGCTACTGGATTGCCAGTGCCAAAAAGAGTCTTCTATCAAAGAGAAAGTAAATAAGCCTTTTGTTACAAATTAATCCTCCTAGCTAAATAAATACTAAGGCCAACATGTACACACTGCTGCTGGTAAATGGACATGTAGGAGCATTTGGGCATTTTTTTCAGCTGTCCCTGAACTCTCCTCTTTTTTATCTTATCAGTACATGTACAGAGGGTCGTTTATAGTCGTTTCTAGGCAGTTGAGTTTAGAAGCATTTTTAGGAACACAAAAAAATACGTTTAGGACGAAAGTTCAGAGGCATTTGATAACGTCAATTGCCTGTAACACATGTAAACGTGTTAATTCGCGCTTAGCTGCGTTTCGTTTACAGGCGTTTCTTTTTTTAAACGCTTCTAAAACACAAACAAGGCAAAAAGCCAATAAACGCAGCATGTAAACGGGGTAAGACTGACGTTTTAAGCGTCGGTTACCATCTGTCAAGTTAAATCATTCAGAAAGGTTGTAAAAAAGTCCCTTGTACATGAAGCCTAAGTTTAAATATACCCAAGAAGCTTCCTATTAAAAAATATCACATATCTGCAAATTACTGAAGTTACTTAAACATTGTGAAGAGAATTCATGCAAGAGCAGTAGCCCGTAGTAACCACTCATTTTTCTCATCTCATTGGTCCAGACATGCAAGCATGAAAGTTATTTGTTTCTATGGCTTCCTGGATTTTGCGCGGTCTCCATGAAGCTAACTTGTCACAGACCAAGGAAATTCATATGAAGCATATTGTAAAGGAAATTCTGTATTACATTTTGTATGCTTTAAACACTGCATTTGTTGTGCACACAACATTATTGTTTTGATTACATGTTTACATTCTTTGGAGTCACGATTAGGAAATTAGTCTGCCTATGTTACACCCCATGTTACCATGAAAGAATATTAATTTTTATTATTTTTAAAATTATTACCATTATTAATAATAGATACCTGCATAAGCATGTGTGAAAAAAAACAAATGCTTAAGCAAATATTATCTACAGTGAAATCTGAATGTTAAAATCCTTACTGTACATCCCAGGACAAAGGAAATCATCTTCATTATGACAAGGATGTTCCAAAGCACTGAATATGGGAGAAGGGCAACATGACAACAAGCCCCAAACAACTAAACCAGAATAGGTTAGAGCCTTCCACAACAGCCTGCAAAACACACCAAGAAAATATAGCATCTTCAGCAGCTCTACCATCCGCATGGTAAAACTTGGTGAAAGTATGAACCAAAGCCCAGGTAGCAGCTTTACAACTTGAGCTACTGAAGCTTGATGGAGAGTAGCCCAGGAGGTAGACACACTTCTGGTTGAATGAAGCATCACCTAAAATGGTTAAACTTTTCCTTTTGAGAAAGAAGCCGACAGATCCATCAAGACATTGAAGATTTTGAAGCTGTGTGACTTTTCCTTGGGCTATCAGAAAACACTAGCGACTAAACTAGCTGCAAGGTGCAAAAAGCCTTGTCCCCCAGCATCTGAGGCTTAGGACAGAAGGACAGCAATACAATGTCGTGGCTGAGGCGGAAAGAAGAGACCACCTTTGGCAAAAAGGACATTGGAAGCCATAAAACCACTTTGTCAGTGCAGCACCAGGAACCACTTCTTACAGAAAAGCAACTAATTACAGAAGTTAATTGCTCACTCAGAAGTAAGCTGTTCAGGTAACCTAGAACAAGGAAACTCTGTGTACTCAAGAGACCCAGAAGCAGAGCCAGGACCTTGGTGAACACACTGCAGGAGGTGGACATCCTTAAATACCAGGACCTCATCCACTGGCCAAATCAGGGTCCTGCTGTGATAAGAGACTGCCAAATCCATCAAAAGGTATACTTCATTTCTGTGTGAGCTCTCCATGGGAGTATTGTTGAGCAAACGTTTTTTTTGTAACAAACATCTTTTCACTGTGAGCCCAGCCTGAGTAACAAAACATCCTTTACTTCACTAGAGAAAGTGAACTGGAAGGGGGGTGGGGGGTGGGAACTTACCATTCCTGTCGCAGGCCCCCCACCCCCAATGTCCCGTGCTGACATTACAGGGCTTCCCTGCGTGTCCAATTCAGGGTCTGGAACCATTCCTCTAAGCCATGCAAAGCCATAGGGATAAAATCCAGAAAATCCTGTCTCCTTTTTCCAGATGGAACAGTTGAGAAGCTAGGTAGGTTTTCTTGCAGATACTGCACAGACATAGCCATCACTTAAAGACACTAGCGCAAAAAAAAAAAAAAAAAAAAAAAAACACAACACACACAACTGAAGCCTTGTCTCAGGGCTAAGGGTATGGCTAGAAGGAGAGTTTTTTGTGCCAGTGTCCGTTTATCTGAAGGTGGCAACATGACCCTATCACAATGACAAAGAAGATTCCGTGTGTCCTGGGATGTATGATAAAGAAAAATCTGATGCAGAGACATAATAGCTGAATTTAAATGCAAATCTTTCTATATGATGTGAGCATGCTACCACCATAGCAGTCTTTTAAAGATACTTTGAATGAGCAAATGAACAGCCTCTCTTCAAAGCACATCCCAAACCCACTTACGCTCACTTTTACTGCACTTTGCCAGTACTCTATTGGACATGTAAAATACATAGCATTTACAGATATGGGGGAGTTTGAGACCTCCTCCAACGATACAGTGCTTGGGCCAAAGAAGCCAAACACCAGCCCCATTTACTATCACTTGAGGAGAATGTGACCTCATTAACTCTGTGTAAGCTCTGACACCATCTGACAACATAACTAGTTATCATGAGTTATGGGCTCATAAATGACAGGAGGGAGTTATGGGAATTCTAGCATCCCAAACATGGCTCAATTCTAACAAGCGATGCAGATTACATACTTACAACATAAATTCCCGTTCAACTTAACAAGTCTACTGTTCTTCGTTATTGAGATGTGATGTCTTGATTGATATCACTCAGGGCATATCTAGTTACAGAATTACTTCGTAACTTCAGCATACAGCTTCAGCTACCTATTCCGTACCCCCAGATGGCCTTAATGGTCTGCATTTTTGTTCATTCATATTAAAATTACCCAAATGTTTAAGACCTTGATGTTGTCCCTGTGTGTGTGTGTGATGTATGAACAATACAATATGTTTTACATTACCTGAGCCATTGCATGCAACTGCTGCTTCTGAGCTCCCAACGCTGGATGGGTAGGCAGTGTAATGCGAGTTCCAGTGTCCCGAGCCTGGGCAGATCTTTGGATGCTGATGGTTGCAGGAGGTGGATGCTGCTGGATTGACAGAGTGGGTCTGAAAAATACAATAAAATGTTATGTTTGTTATATTTTCTGTCAACTGGTTTAAATCTGGTAAAAAACAAAAAAAGTCCTGTGCCAGGTGTACTCACCGCAGTACTGGCTCTGCAGCATGGGCAGGAGTAGTGGTAATTACTGGCGACTGTGCACGAGTAGCAGACACTGTAGCTACTACAGCTGGTGTCACTGAAGTAGCTGTAGTTACTGGAGGACGAGACTGCAGTAACAAGCAAAAGTAAAATTAATGTTTTTCAAGACGATTAAAAAGCACGTTTCGAAAACAAGTATGTACAATCATTAAATGTGAAAGATATAGCCATTTAAAAGGTTTCCAATCAAAAAACATTCTTCAGCAGAATTTCCTGTGCCAAAGCGGTATATACATTAGCATATAACTAACCTGAATAGGCGGATGGATGATATGCTGAGCTGCAGACTGGGCGGCAGCAGCAGAAGGCATCTGAGCAGATGCTGGTCTTAGGACAGTGGTGACCTTGGAACTGGACATTACAGCAGCAGCTGCAGCCCCTAGTAGTAAAGTAAATTAAGAATGGCAAGACAAGGGTCAGACACATGCTAAGTTTTCTCAAAGCCAGAAAATGAGAATGATGTTTTAAACATTTTTGAAAAAGGTTACAATTGAACATTGTCTCTTTCAAGGTATGCACCTTGTGATTGTACACAACGCTCCTAGTAATTTTTCCATTCTTTCTAGCATCCCTGGAAGTTCTCAAGTGGGATGGCGTTCAGAGCCTGCATAGCGGCTCTTTGGATGTTAGCCACAGTACCAAAATGGTGTCCCAACGTCCAAAGAGCCACTTCGCAGGCTCTGAACAATATTCCAGGGATGCTATGAAAAAATGGAAAAATTGCTAGGAGTGTTGTGTACAATCACAAGGTGCATACCTTGAAAGAGGACAATGTTTAATTGTAAAAAATTTATTTATTTATTTTTTTATTGAAAAAGGTACATTTTTATAATATTCTCATTACTTTACACACACACACACACACACACACACACACACACACACACACACACACGTAGAGTATATCTCAGCAAAGCATGCACATTTCCCTTTGTTTTATCCCTTTTCTGGACCCTGCAAGTACAGAAAAATACCTGTTTATCATCTGAAAATGCTGACAACACATAGGTTTTTTTGAGGACCAAGTGATGTCAGCCCTGCCCAGTTTTCTCTTGCCAAACAACTCTCCCATCTCCACAACATAAAAGGCTAATCATTCAGTAATACCAAGAAAAAGACTTGGAGGGCCAATTATGCCTCGTTTCCACCGAGCGGATCAGTTCGGTTCGGTACGCTATTTTGGGTGTTTCCATTAAGAAAGCGGCCCATACAACCGAACCGCTCCATTTAGGGTCCTGCTTCAGATGTGGGGCCATAGAAAATGGAACGGTTCAGTTAGGGCGGAGCTACGATACATTCCACTGATTGGCTGACAGAAAACCCTCTGCTGTGCTATGCTGAGGCATTTTTTCTAAACCCTGTATGGCCCCTTGTGGTCCCACTTGCAGTGGAAACGCTCACCAGAATAGACCAGACCATTCTAGGCCATTCAAACTGTACCGACCCGAACCAATCCGCTCAGTGGAAACGAGGCATTTCTCTCCTTGAGGCAACACAGGAAGTGAATACTGGAAACATGACGGCTCTGAATTTCTGACAAGGTCAACAGGTATTTTTGGCACTTATTGAACAGATAACAAAACACAATTGTATATTGAGCAGACGATAAGGGAGAAAATAAAAAGGGTTTTCTGTAATAATGGCCTACTCATATACGTTTAGGTGGTTGTTTAAGTAATGGCAAGAGAAATGTGCAGAACATAAGCAGACGTTAAAATGTTGATTAAAAAAAAAAAAAAAAAAAAATTAAAAAAAGAAGAAGGAGGAGGAAGGGGGAGGAGGGAGAATAATCATTACAAGTTAGTACTGCAGATGTAATCTTTTCAGACAATGCTAAACAAAACAAGCAACTGGAGGAGGGTACAGATCAGCTGGGAGTAAAGATGGCCAAAAAGTTAGAGTGGTTTTTAAACTATGCGAGGGGGGCCCAGAGGTAGAGATAGTCAGCGCAGAACATATTCCAGAGGGAGGCATTAGTGGTAGGTAGACTAAAGCACATAAACCCAAAAGGTAAGTATAGTAACAAGTCCTAGTTGCAATCTTGGAACACTCAATAAGGATAGTATGCGACTGGTCTAAACTACGCGTCATGTTCACCAATGCCAGGAGTCTGACGGACAAGATGGGTGAACTAGAGATACTGTTGTACGAGGATTTGGATTATGTTGTATGCCTGTATATCAAGAATAATTTGCAAGTGAATGCGATAGATGACATCACTAAGGGAGCTAGGGAGGAATCCTTATAGGTATAGTTCCAAAAAGGGATGAAGCTAAGGGGAAAATAATACTGGGAGTATGCTATAGGCCCCCTAACCTGAGGGAGGAGGGGGAGACGGATCTCCTATTACAAGCTGGATTAGCAGCAAGGATGGGAAGTGTTATCATAATGGGGGGATTTTAATTATCCATAAACTGGGCGGAGGGAACTAGGCATTCGTCTAAGGCTCACCATTTCCTAAATGTCTTGCAGGACAATTATATGGTTCAGATGGTAGATGCACCAACTAGAAACAAAGCGTTACTGGATCTACTGATTACCAACAATCCAGAACTGATCACGGATGTGGAAATACGGGGCAATTTAGGAAACAGCAATCACAGGTCAATTGGCTTCAGTATAAAAAAAAAAAAAAAAAAGAAAAATCCCCACAAATAGGAAACATAAGGGGAATACAAAGACACTGAATTTCAAAAGAGCCAACTTTCCTAAACTACGAACCTTGCTAGAAGGCATGAATTGGGATAAAATCTTAGGAACAAAGAACACGGAGAAGAGATGGGTGTGTTTTTCTGTAAAGGTGAACTTACACTTTAAGGAGCAAGCCTATTTCTGACATTTGTTGTTTACAAGTTAAAATCAGCATTTTTTTTGCTAGAAAATTACTTAGAACCCCCAAACAATTGATATATTTTATCTCTATCTATCTCTCTATCTATCTCTCTATCTCTCTATATATATAGCTCAATACTTTGACATCCTCATTTCTCTCTGTCTTCTTCTCCCTCCCTTTATCACAGACTAACCACACCCCCTTTAAGCCACGCCGAGTAAACTGATACCCAACGTGTCATGCTTTAAAATTGTGCACGCTCGCGGAATGGCGACAAACTACGGAGTTAAAAGTCTTCATAGGTGACGCTTTAAAAATGTTTACAGGTTACCCGTTTAGAGTTAGAGGTCTAGCGCTAGAATTATTGCTCTTGCTCTAACAATTATGGCGATTCCTCACGTGTGGTTTGAACACATTTACATACGTGGGTGCGATTTGCGTATGCATTTGCTTATGCACGGGGCGCTTTCAATTTTTCTTTTTTCCCCTCTTTCTTATTTATGTTACTTTTAATTTTTACACTGTCCCTTAATAAAAAAAAAAAAAAAAAAATATTTTTGGATCATGGTTGTTCCCAAGACAAGGACTGTGAACATCCCTTGTAATAGAAATAAGCAGGACAGGGCCTCTTCAAAGCGAGATCTGGGGTAAAAATAAATAAATCAATCAGATCTCACATTTACACTTAGTAGCAAAAAAAAAAAAAAAAAAAAAAGGGAAGATAAAAATAAACAAGATAGGCCCTTTTAGCCTGGAGGGCGGAAGTGACATTTGACGTTAAGTTAAGTGGGGGCTATCTTGCCCTCACTCAACTTTCTACCCATTGCTCCAGGGGATCGGGTTGTTTCCCCTTTTCCCGATGGCTCCGGTAATTGGGGAAACTACCAGAATCGGACGCTGGATCGCCAACTGTTTAAAAAAAATTACAGGGGTTATGGCAGCTAGCCACTGCCATAATCCGGGTATTTAACGTTAAAGTAACAAATGAAAAAATCTATCTATCTATCTATCTATCTATCTATATCTATATATACACATACATTCAATGGGCGGTCTGGAAGTGGTTAAACACATTAATAGCAAATAAAATAGTAAGTATGCATATTTAAAGAGAAGCTGGAAGGCAAAGAAAATACTGTACTAGATGTTGTATAGTTAACAAGGCTCATTATTTAGCAGTTTGGTGCAAGCTTTCATATTAAAAACCTACAATGTCCAGCATAGTATCGCTGCTAATTGCTGAATTAACGGCCAAAAAAGATGCCTTTACAGTTTACCATTACTAACAACCCAGTTTCTTGAATGTGAACCAATGTGGATGTAAGTGCAAACTTCAGTCTGTCATCCCGATTTCCTGTTTAAGATGCCTGACCTGAGTCAAGCAGGCAGCCAGTGGAGTCTAATAATGTGATTGCCTGTTCTGTATAAGCTAACAGGATGATGATATGGAGCCTAAACTTCAATTTTTATAAATGAAATAAGCATATAAATTAGATTTCCAAGTGCTTAAAAGTTATTATAGATTCTATCTATAATAATTTAAGCACATGGAAATCAAAACTATTTTGTTTTAGGAAGGGGATCCTTTATTCCAACCAAAATACTGGGACAGCACATTAAAAAAACACAACATAAACAACACACACACACACACACACGATTGTTCATCAAAGCAGCCATCATTCAACGTGGGGGTAAGAGATAATACCTCTGGGGAGATGAGAAGCTCCAATATGTAGAGGTGGCCCTGGAGCGCTGCTGCGGATGATGGACATCTGGACATTGGTGGCAGCCATGATATGATGCAAACTATTAGGGTGTCCCTAAAGAAAGAACACAAGTCAAATATGAACAATAACCAACCTCTGAGCCTTGGAATACAGCTGCGGGGATGGGATGGATCATTGTATGGATCACCATACACATTACAATCTGACTGTACAATCTCTGTACAGTCATCCTTGGATCTACCAAAACAATGTAATATGAGGATCTACCTAAACTACCCAATCAATGTGTATAATCAGGTAAGCCCTTGCACTACATACTAGTTGGTATTTCCAAAGGAGATTGTACTGTTTTTGGGGAGCTTAATGCAGAGCTGCTGAATTGCCCCCCGTGCAGAACCAGCCAGTCTCTCTACATCATAGACCCAGCCCCTCATCTCTACTGTACACATGCCGTATTTCAAATGGGCAGCAAGTTATGTTTTCGTATAAAGGGTTTGCTACAGGAAGCTTTAGGTCATGAAGTCATACAAACCCAGAAGACATGAAACCAAGTTCCATCCAGTGAAGAATCATGGCCGTGAAGTCCTGTTAAATTCATCAGTTAGCAAAGGTCTCTATATCCTAATATCATTGGTATTGCTCAGTTTTGTCTAGTTTGTTTGTTGTCTCAGCTTGCTTGTATAAGAAAGCAAAGAACTGTATATTTAATAATACAGTTTCTTTATACTCAAACACAAAGATTAACAATTGTGCTTGGCCTCAAGATGGCTAATAAAACACTGCTGAAGATAAAAATCAGTAAGAATAAAATCAGCTAGTAGCCCTAGGATAGTGTTTTCCATATTTTTGATGACCACTAACAATCCTTTACCATGACAGGACAGTTATTAAGCTCAGAATCCACAATAAATAAAAAAGCATCAAGATAACTATTTTTCTATTTAGGGTGTGGCACTGACCTGCTGTCCACTGATGGTGGCAACAGGAATAGCAGAAGCCTGAGGAAGACCACTCTCCATGGTGACTGTCACTGGCCCAGAGACTTTAGGTACAGCAGACAGGGCAGAGGGTGGTGCTGGTGCAATGGGGCGACTGGGTATAGTGGGCTTCAGTGGCTGCTGTGGGAAGACATTAAAAGTCTACTTATGCCTTAACAAAATATTCATATAATTGCCTTCAACAAGGATTTGAAAGACAAAACTAAAAGACTACGAAAATAAAAAAAAAATAAATCTAGGAAAGCCCTTCTTCCGGAGCAATAGATGATAAAATCTTAAATGCGAAGAGGCATCCCAAAATTATGGAATCTGATATTTTAAAAAAACATAAAAATGATATAAGAATTCTCTAAGGTGCAAGAATCAAATATCCAGCAAGACCATTAAAGAAGCACAATACATCATTAGTAATTTTTTGGATGACTAAACAGTTTATGGGCCAGTTAAATAATTAAAAAGTGCATACCTTCAGAATTCCCTCAGAGAAGGAGAGGGGAACAGCAGGAAGATGAGTGGACTGAGCAGTCATGGTGAGAGGGCTCGCTGTGTGGTGTGGAACCATCTGCAACTGGGGGTAAGGTCTGACAACTACAGCTTCCTGCTTGTCATCTCGAGAAGGAAGAACTGAATTAGCAGTAAGGGGATCACGGGACAGGCTTTCCATATCACGGGTTGTTTCCTCACCTCCTGGATTAAAAATATGGCAGTTACAGGATTTTAGATTAGGATGACATTTACATAAGGACATTTCCTGTGTAGGAAAAGTATTTGAAGGTTTGCATGAAACAGAAGATGAAAATGTATTGATAGACATTACCTGATCCAGGGATATTCTGCCCCACAGTGCCTCCACTACTCGCCATCTGTGGTGAGGGAATAGGGGCCCCTTGGCGGGGAAACTGTTGTGAACTCATGTCCTCCTAATAAGAAAAACACCATAGATACATTAAAATAACCTAGTAATTGTGTACAAGTTGCAAGTTTACTACAGCTTCCATATACAATTACAGTAAAACAGAGAGGCATCACCTAAATAAGGTTGTAATAGCACAATTATTCAGTCAACTAAACCGTTTCATGCACTACTACCTGGTAACGTGTGGAATGATCATGGCTTTCTATAACCGAGTTGGACAGCATCGACCTACTTCTTTGAAGTTTTCAAGATTCGTAGTTTAAAGAGGTTATGCAACTTTCCCCAAAAATAAGGATACCCACTTCAATCCAAATTCATGCAAACAAGAGGGAGTCCTGGCCTGGCTGACAGACACAAATTCAGAGAGGCTGACAATTGCCAGACAAAGCAGACAGCATCTGTTTCCTTAAACACTAAAATCACTGACAAAGTATACGATTCTAAAGCTTCTCTCTGTAGCATCATTCCACAACTAGGCTTCGGTCTTACTATTAAATCATGCAAACAAGCAGTTGAGCCTGTAAAGTGTAAAACCCCAGGGTTTCTGGGTGCCTGGGGGGCACAGCCCGCTCAAAATTTATGACAGGTTCTAATACTTGGCAGCTGTGTGCTGTTCAAAGCAGTAATCGCATTTAGGGCCTTATGTCTCTGAAAGCATATGACCCTAAAACGCAAGTACTGCTCAGAACGGCGTACAGTCGCCAAATATTTCATCCTGTCAGATTTTGGCAGGCTTTATACTACACCTGTGTCTCCCATACACCCAAAATTATCAGTTTTTTTTCAACTGAATGGACTGAATACCCAGATAATGCATGAGGCCTTGAAGGCTAACTGTCTTTCTAGGAGTCAAATGACTCGAGTCAGGGTAGATATAGATTTTTTTTTTTTTTAAATCCAATTTAAAATTGGATTATTATTATTTTTTTTTTATTTATTTGATCAAATTTATTCTAATAAAATGAATTTGGAGTAAAAATCTATCTAAAGTTTTCTATTTAATATACATTAAATAATTGTGTTGATTCAGCATAAAATGGAGCTTAGTTATGAAACACAAGGCTGTATATTCTGCAATATTTACATTTTTAGTAAACTCATTCAATGAATCCAAGCTGAGCTAACATGCACTGCATTGATGCATTCACACAATTTCACAATAACCATGAGATAATACAAAGTTCAGGAATATTTCTTTATCCCATTGTTTTGCAAATCTATGTACACTTCAAATTGTATGATTGAATCGGTTCGGATATCGTTGTTTTACTAACCTGGCAGCTTATTATTCTAAATAGGAAAACTTCATTTTCTGTGGAAATATTAAAGATTCTAACTATCAGCAAGAATGAGTCCTTTTATTCAAAGAGCACCTGTTATTTCAGATCCATCATGACAGTGCCTGTTAGCGGGCATCCACTCACCTGCTGCAGCCACGTCCCTTACCTCGCCATCCCATTAAAGTGAATAGGACTGTGGGTAAGTCAACAGCGGGGTCAGAGGAGGAGCCGCTATTGGATGGAGATGACAGTTGCTCTTTAAAAATTATTATTTAAAAATTGAGACTTTTTATTAGTGATTTAAATCAAATCCACCCTGTCTGGAGTAGAGGTTTAGTTTGCTTCTTGAGAAGCTAAAACAGGTTGAAGTTTTTTGACAAACTTGTACTGAAAATAATTCCTTATTAGCTACACTATAGCAGGGATATGCAAACTACAGTCCACATCTGGCCCTCTACAAGATTTTACAAACCCTGATGCCATTCTTATGTGAAGAGGGGATTCTAATGAAAAAGGGAGAGGGACTTCAGAGGTGAAGTTATTTATTGGAGCATGTTCATTCATTCTTTTAAATGTTAATCATTTATTTATATATATTAAAAAAAAAAAGTTCTCAGACAACAAATATTTATAAAAATCAATGAGGCCCTCACACTGCAGAGAATGGCGACTCCTGAGTTAGTGCTGACAATGTTTTCATTTAAGCTGACAAAACTAATCAGAAAAAGAAGAATGTGGTGATCTACAAACTACAAAAACATCTTGCATCTGTTACACAATTATAACTCATGGAAGCAGAAGAATGCCACATCAAAGTACAAACAGCACAAATATAATGTAATATTATAAGTCCTGAGCTACTAACCAGGCCTCAAGGGTTACTCACCAGTTGCACCACCTAACACTTACCCTGCCCCTAAATACACGCCCTCATAAATTATCTCATTAAATGACACTTGAATGTTTTATGCAGAATTAAGTTAAGTAAATATTAACAACAACTTTGACCGTGCCCAAAAATGCAGCCTGCCTGTGTCTACCAATGCAGTCTACCTGTGCAGGGGAGGATAGGAACAAAAGAGCCGCCTGGATGATCAGAGCGCAAGGAACGCAGCTATAACAGCTTTCATTTCAATTGCTGTGTTCCCGCTGCCGAACCTCACATACAGCCCCGCCCTCTGGCTGGGGAACTTTGATTGACAGATTGCCCGTTCCGGGATTGGACGGGTGATCTGTCTATCAAAGTCCCGGGACCAGGAGGAGGGGCTATATGTGACAGCAAGCAGCGGGGAACACAGCAATGTGAAATGAAAGCTGCTATCGCTGTGTTCACTGTGCTCCACTGTGCACAAAGCAATTTAAGTACAACTGTGTTCAAAAACATTTGTATACAGGTTACAAAAATACCAAGCAAAACTCCAGAAGAAAGAGCGCCTCATAAGATTACGCATAACTTTTCTGGCCATCAGTGGAAGGACATCTTATCAGGTAAAATTTAGAATATTCCCCGATTTCTAGACTGGACTAACAGGCTCAAACTGTACAATAGTGTAATTATCACTGCATTAAAGTGGTTGTAAAGGCCAACTGTTTTTTTACTTTTATGCATTCTATATATGAAGAGAAAAAAAAAAAAACCTGTGTGCTACAATATTACTGCAAATTTGTATCTTTATATTTTTCAGAAGATACTTGTTACAAATTGCCTTATACAAACTTGTTACAAATGACCATGCCAGATCTAATTTCTATGCATACATATACTGTAAGCAAGTGTACCAAGAATGGGTTTACATGACTGCTTTACCGTGTACTTGTATGAGAAAGTATCCTGTTCTCTTTGTATTGCTTCCATTGTGCCCGGTGTTCTGCCAGTCCCTCTGCTTTCCTATTAAAAACTGACTGCACCAAGCATGAGAGCACACCGCGGTCAGTTCTCTAGCTATGCTGGGAACTCAGTGTGCTCTCATCCAATGATCAGACTTTTCCCGACACCCCCCTGCACAGCCATTCACTGGGAAGCTCAATGTGCTGCTACTTTTCCTTCCCCCAGCTCTTATGTAGCAGAGAAAAGATGGAATGTGATTAACCACTTCCATACCGGGCCCTTTATGGAACTTTTTGTTTACAAGTTTAAATTAGTATTTTTTGCTAGAAAATTACTCAGAATCCCCAAATAAATAAATAAATAAATATATATATATATATTTTTTTTTTTTTTCTTTTAACAGAGACCCTAGGGAATAAAATGGCAGTCGTTGCAACTTTTTATGTCACGCAGCATTTGCACAACAATTTTTTTAACTCCTTTTTTTTGAGAAAAAAATTTTTCATTAAATTAAAAACGAAAAAAACGTAAAGTTAGCCCATTTTTTTTGGTATAATGTGAAAGATGATGTTACGCCCAGTAAATAGATACCAAACATGTCCCACTTTAAAATTACGCACACTTGTGGAATGGTGCCAAACTTTGGTACTTAAAAATCTCCATAAGCGCAGCTTACATTATTTTTTTTTTACAGGTTACCAATTTAGAGCTAGCGGGTCCTGGGCTAGAATTGTTGCTCTAACGCACGCAGCAATACTTCACGTGTGATTTGAACGCCGTTTGCATATATGGGCGTGACTTACATATGCGTGCAAGCACGCGGGGATGGGGGCGCTTTAAATTTTTTTTTGTTTGTTTCATTTTTATCACTTTTATTCCTATTATAGGGAATGTAAACAACCCTTGCAATAGGAACGGTGCTTGACAGGTCCTCTTTATGGAGAGATCCGGGGTCTCTGCTCCAGGCTGGAAAGACCGAGATCAAAAAAATAAATAAATGAACGATCTTTCTTCCCAGCCGAGTCCTCAGCATTGTTTACTTCCGCCGGCCAGATATGACATCATAACATTACACCCGGGCCTCAAAAGGGCATAGAGATGACTGGGGACCATCTGGTCACCGGAAATCTATGATTAACGTCCGGCGGCGAGGCGGTAGAAGCACCGGAGGGGTGTTTCCCCTCCCGCCGCCTGTAAGAACAATCAAGTGGCTGAAATGCCGCTATGATTGTTCTTACGGTGCACAGAATCGCCGGCTGTAAAAAGATATTTGAATGATGCCTGCACACACTCAAAGTCAGACGTCATATGACGTCCTTTGCCTGGAAGTGGTAAAAAATAAAAGTATTTACAATGCATTTTTATATCTATACAAAAATGTTTTGCCCTTCATTTCCATTTTAAATTGAATGGGTTGTTTTACAAGGTGATCGGTTACAAAAACTTTAAAGTGTTACTAAACCCCAAAATCAGCCTGTATATACAGCATAGCATGCTTGTTATACTCACTGTGTAACTTAAAGGGTTATTCCTCTGCATTGTGTAAAAAGGCTGTTTTATCCTGTATGCACAGATCCTCCCCTCCTGCACTGTCTATTTGGGGAAGGCCAGCTAACACAGGCAGAGTAGCCGACCTGCACATGCTCAGTTGTGTCTTTTATGTTGGAGAGAACAGTTACTTGTTCTCAAAGCTATACAGGTCACATGATATTGGCATCACACATGTGGGAGTGTATACAGGCTGAAGTGGAAATCTCCTCCTTCCTGAATTATGGCAATGCAGAAACTCTGCAGTTTATCATGTAACCGTGGTATATCATCCAAAAAAGGTATATAGTAGCAGTATTTTAATTTAAAAAGGAGATTTTTAAGCTGTGGGCACTGGGGGGGGGGGGGGGGGGGGGGGGGCTGGGGGGTCGGCGGATGAACTATTTTCATATTACTGGGTTTAGTAACACTTTAACTAAAAGCAGGCATTGCTTTGCGAGCATGGCAGCGTAATATTTATACTCTGTTTTCGGTTCATGTACAGAAGCTGCAGCATATAGCTTTGTACCAACCCAAAGTGAAGGCACTGCAGTCTTTCACCAAGATTGCTTTATAACATAAAATGAATGGAATAATCAGAAACTGAATCACAGCTTACAGTAAAGACTGAGTCAGTAAGATCTTCTATATTAAATTCTTCAACATGCCATTACATCCATCAATATCCCCAGAATTAGTGGCAGGAAAAACTGTTTGCTAAAATTGTAACCTAAAATTATAAATTCTCTTAAAACAGCAGAATGGTCTGTTCCTGACAAAACTCATTATGGTACATGCAATCAATACTGCAGGAACAACAAACAAAGATCAGCCATAACATTATGACCACTGACAGGTGAACAAACACACTTTCTACAAGCAGATTTGTGTTCAGACACTTTACCCATAGATTTAGTACAGCTTTCATTTTAATTTTTTTTTTTTGCTGCACAACACAGTCCCAACGCATAGACCAGGCAATTTGGCTTATGTCCTACTGGTTCAGTTCACAGTGGTGTGTGCTAAACAAAAAAATAAAAAAATTGTCACTTTGCAACATTTCAATAAAGTTGAAAAAACAAAATGTAAATAGTGCGATGCATCATTTACAACCCATCAGCATTGTTCCCTTCACAACATACACCAGTGGCCGCAGCATAATGAGCCCTTAACTTGCTGCACTGATTATATGATACGATTTCCTCATGTGTAAAATGACAGACAATAACAGACATGGAAAGGAAAAAAATGCACATACAATAGAGCTGCACGATTCTGGCCAAAATGAGAATCATGATTTTTTTTTGCTTAGAATAAAATTTAAAAAAAAAAAAAAAAAAAAGAAAAATCGGGCTAACTTTACTGGTTAGTGCTTTTTTATTATTCATTCAAGTGTAATTGTTTTTCCAAAAAATTCCATTGTAAACGACTTCTGCGCAAATACAGTGTGACATAAAATATTGCAACAACCACCATTTTATTCTCTAGGGTCTATACTTAAAATTATATATATATATATACATACATATATATATATATATATATATATATATATATATATATATATATAGTTTGGGGGTTCTAAGTAATTTTCTAGCCAAAAAAAAAAAAAAAAAAAAAAAAGATTTATTTTTTTTTTTACTTGAAACCAACAGAAAAAGCTTCAGTGTTTAAGTGGTTAAACTTCCCTCATTTACACACCAAAGTGTATTCCTTTGATCTAAAGGACAACTTGTTACAATGTTTATACTTAAGTTCCACTGCTAAAGAATGTTGTGATTCTTGGCAGACTGCCCGTTTTTTTTCCCCCCTTTGGCCACTTTCACACGGGCGAACCCTGTATGTCAGTTTTAGGGCTCGGAAAAAAAAAAAAAAAAATCGATACAAATCTTGATTCGAGTTGAGAGGTCAAATCGATTCAAAATTTAAGCAAATCGATTTTTTTTTTTTCACCACGCTGCGGGCATGAATTTTTAGGCGAGGCCGCGGCTTCGGCCTAGTCCGCGGCTACGGCCGGACGCTGTGCACTAGGCCAAAGCCGCGGACTCGCCTAGAAACTCATGCCCGCAGCGCCTCAGGACCGGCGCGGTTTCCAAAAAAAAAAAAAAAACTCGATTCGAATAGTGAATCAAGTTTTTTTTAAGAGAATCGAAGATTTTTTTTTTTTTTTTAAGAAAATCTCCCAGCCCCAGTCCCTTTTTCATCCATCCGTTTTCGGATGAAAATCGGACATACGTATATCCCTTATGGGATAGCGGATGTCAAGAGATGAACATCCAATGACACCAGACTCCGCTATGCTCCGTTTCTGATGACGGAGGAAAACCCTACTTTTCCATCCGTCTGCGGATCGGATGAAAACGGACTCTATGGTCCGTCTTCAACCGATCCCCCATAGAGGAGAGCGGCACTCTCACAGGTCTGTCCCTGCACAGTGTGCAGAGACAAAACCTGTCATCTGCCTGCTCAGCGGGGATCGATGGAGCGATCCCCCTACTGAGAAAAGCAGAGCCCATACACGGACACGTCTGTGTGAAAGGGCCCTTTCTTTTGACGGCTGTCGGCTTCAGCAGAGCAGAGAGAATTCTCTGCATAGAAAGAATCGGGAAAAACTTTGTGAAGATCACAACGGGGGAAATAAAATCACAATAACGATTCTTAACGATTAATCGTGCAGCTCTAACATACAACGTTCCATAAGAAATGCAAAGCTGCAATCAAAAGATTGCAATCTTACATTCTGGTTTTTAGGTCTCATGCACACTGGGCATGTAGAAAGCTGCTACAGATGGGCACAGCGATAGCTCAAGTGAAGACTCAAGCAAGTATGAAAAGGAGTGAGGGGGGAAATTACTACCTAATCATTATTGCCTTAGCCTAGGCTCACATTGGTCCAATTTGTCAACTCGCATGCCAAATCGGCAGCTATTGCAGTCAATGGCACCGTCTGCATCAGTGAGGCGCGGACTTTGCCCAAAAGTAGTTCCTGCACTACTTTTGGCGACTTCAGGGGAGGAGATTTGTATAGACATCTGGGAATGAACCTGCACAGATGTCTGTCAAATCACCCCCTAAGTCGGACTGCATTGCCGGGAAGAAATTGTGCGAGTTTAGCTGAACTCGCACGATTTCTAACCCGCAGCAATGTGAACCTAGGCTTACTGTAAAAATGTTTAGGCTTTAGAATCACTTTAAATTCCCTATTGGCTGCTGTCATCTTCCAAGTGCCGGGTTTTTAACCTCTTGATTGGAATTTATAACACAGCTGGGATGTGCTGGGAACACATGCGGAGCTGTGCACGTGCAGCTCAGTGTGCATTAAATAGAAGACTGCAGGCCGGTAGAGTTTGTTATTTTAAAAAAAAATAAAATAAATTAAATAAAAATAGGGTGCATCAATTCTCCACCGAAGATCAGAGAATTAACAGATAATTGTAATTTTTACGAATGAATCATATTTTTGACGAATTGTTTCTCAAGGTAAAGTTTTTTTTTTAAAAAAAGCAAGTTTTTTTTTTGTTTGTTTTTTAACAAACATGTTATGCTTACCTGCTGGTTTTCCATAGAGCAGCCCTGATCCTCTTCTCGGGTCGCCCGTCGGCACTACTGGCCCCTCCCTCCTGCTGAGTGCCCTCAGAGCAAAAAGCTTACTATGCTCTGTGTGTCGCACACATTGCCGTGGCTCAGCCCCTCTAACCCCTCATTGGCTCACTGGCTGTGATTGACAGCAGCGGGAGCCAATGGCTACTGCTGCCGTCTCAGCCAAAGGGAAGGGAAAGTCCTCAGAGAGCCGGTGTTCTGCTGAGAAAGTTCCCCTCGGCGGATAAGGACCCCCCCTCTACTGTGCAGTCGCAGCGCTTGCGCAGTAGAAGCCGGCGGAAATAGCCGAATAGTTGTAAATCAGCTGTACACGGCGCCTATAAGAGGGCCGCTCGCCACGCTTCAGGCACGGCCTCGCTTCGCTCTGCACTTTTTTTATTCTCCCTCTAGGTCCACTTGGATGGTGGGGCTTGAACCTGGACCCAGGGCGCAGGCACTGTGTACAGCTGATTTTAGTTTTTCATGTTCGGCGGCTCCTTAGTCATTCGTACTGCGCAAGCGCTGCGCCTGCGCAGTGCAGGGGGGTCCTTATCCGCCGGGGGAACTTTCTCGGCAAGACACCGGGGCTCTCAAGCACATCGCTGGGGGGGTGCTGCACAAAGTAGTTTTTTTACCTTCATGCATAGAATGCATAGAATGCATAAAAAGGTAGAAAAACCTTGAGCCTTTACAACCACTTTAAGCTTCTGATAATTCTACACTGCTACACTTTATTTACTTAAAAGTGGATGTAAAGGCTGAAGGTTTTTTTTACCTTCATGCATTCTATGTATGATAGTAAAAAACCTTGTGTGCGCTGCTCCCCCCACCTTATACTCAACTGAGCGCCCTCTCAATCCAGCGATGCGCATAGGAGCCGCAGCTGTCCAGGGTCTCTCTCCTTATTGGCTAAGACATAGCAGCAGGAACCACTGGCTCCCACTGCTGTCAATCACAACCAGTGAGCCAAAGAGGGGAGCAGGGGGCGGAGCAAAGCAATGGCTCTGTGTGTCTTATGGACACATAGAGCAGGACTTAGGTGCGAGCACACACCAGTGCCACCATAGCAGGCAGCTTGCTATTGGGGGCACTGGTCAAGAGGTAGGAGCCACGAGCACCAGAGAGGGGACCCAAAAAAAAAAAAGGATTAGGGCTGCTCTGTGCAAAACCATTACACAGGGCAGATAAGTATAACATGTTCGTTAAATAAAAAGAAACCTTTAGAATCAGTTTAAGGTTCAGTTCTCACCACATTCAATGCCTTTTTTTTCTGCATCAAAACCGCATAGAAAGTAGGTTATTCGTGTTCCAATGGCATAGTTCACACCAGTTCAGTGCGTTCCTGTAATTTCCAGCTGCAGAAAAAAAATAAAAAGTACATGCTGCTTTTTTCCTGCACAGAACTCTACTGTGGAAATGCACCCATTTTTTTGTGGTGTGAATGGGCACTAAGTGTTTGTTAATGCAGAAGAGGCATTGCATGTCTCCTCTGCAACAAAGAGCTACCTGCCTGCAGTTTTTGTATTAGGCGTTGTTCAACTTTAAACGCAGCAACCATTCAGAACTCACTCTGACTTAGGTTTGGCTCACACCACCACCAGGCTAAAACGCAACGGCTGGCGTGTGCTGTAAGCAGGCATTGCATGAACTGTGTTCAGTGCATCGCACCGTTTACTTGTTTTTTCTTTCAACTTTATTGAAACGTCATGTTGACATTGTAATTCATCTTTAAGCAATTCAGCACACTGCAAGGTGGTGCAGTGCATTTGAAACATGCCGCAGGGGGGAAAAATGAACTAAAAAATTTAGGGCTGAGGAAATTAACGATTACCTCCTCGATTAATCATTAATTTTTTTTGATCAAGCAAAATGTTTTTGATCAGTAGGCTGCCTGCCCTGGGGCCGCTTTGGGCCAAGCTGTGGCTGCAGCGCAGAGCTCCGCTCCCTCCTCCACTATATGTCATACACAGTCTGTGGGCATCTCCCGCTGTGTGTCTCCGAGCCGAGTGTGAAAACTTTGGCTGCACTGTGAGAAAAGTCCCGCCCTCCCCCTAGATCAGCTTGTGTGATAGACACAGTGTTCTGTCTATCACACGATCTGATCTAGGAGGCACTGACTACAGTGAGGTTGCGATTATGGGCACGACGAGGCAGCACGGTAAGGCTGAAAATATGGGCATGGTAAGGCAGAGATTATGAAGTGTGACGTCCTAGCCATGCCCCACTATGTCCGGCTTCGAAATTTTGATCAGCAACAGACCTAAAAAAATTTGTTGCGTGTTGTACTTTTCTTCATCATGGTGATATCATCTAAAGCTAGCCATACATGGATCGAAATTGGGCCGCTTTAGCAGGGACTGGCCAAATTTCAAAGTCACGTATGGGCAAGGAGTTAGTATAGAAGTTAATCTGCCGGTTGACTGCTGTACAACCACCATCAGATTTTCCCTGCTGGATCAACTGTGGGCTATAGCCTGCAACGCTGATCAGTGTAGTCTGAGGGAGGGGAATAGTCAGTTTTGCTTTTCAACTTGCTGGTTGAAGATAAGAAGTTGTAAAGTCTCAGGGTTTTTCACCCTATGCATTAAAGCGGAGTTCCACACAAAAATGGAACTTCCGCTTTTCGGAACCCTCCCCCCCTCCGGTGTCACATTTGGCACCTTTCAGGGGGGAGGGGGGTGCAGATACCTGTCTAAGACAGGTATTTGCACCCAATTCTGGCATAGACTCCCATGGGAGTCTATGCCTCTTCCCGTCCCGACCGTGCTGTCTGCTGGGAACACACAGGAGAGAGCGGAAACCCCTTGGGACGCGCAGCACGACTCGCGTAAGCGCAGTAGGGAACCGGGAAGTGAAGCCGCCAAGCTTCACTCCCTGATTCCATCACCTAGGATGGCGGCGGCAGCTGCCGAGAACCGAGCGGGTTCTCGGCGTCCCCTGCCGACATCGCTGGACCCTGGGACAGGTAAGTGGCCATGTATTAAAAGTCAGCAGCTGCAGTATTTGTAGCTGCTGGCTTTTAATATTTTTTTTTTTTTTGGCGGTGTGGGTGAACCCCCGCTTTAAGGTGAAAAACCTTCTCTACTGCAGCTGCCCCCCAGAGCCCCCCTTTTTCTTACCTGAACCCAATCGTTCCAGCGATGAGCACGAGCCCAGCAGCTCCAGCCGCTGGCTCGGGTCCTCATTGGATAGGTTGATAGCAGCAGGAGCCATTGGCTCCCGCTGCTGTCAATCAAATCCAAAGAAAAGGAGCCCTGTGGTGCCAAATCTTGCTGTCTGTGTCAATGGACGCAGCTGCAGGACACGGGTGCGCACCCGCACGTGTGACCCCCATGGAAAGTGGCTCTCCGTGGGGGCACTTGCCAAATGGGAGGAGCCAGGAGCGCCACCTTGGGACCCCAGAAAAGGAGGATCAGTGGCCACTCTGTGCAAAACCCTTGCACAGAGCAAGTATAACATGTTTGTTATAAAAATAAAAAATCTTTACAATCACTTTAACCACTTGCCGACCGCACTATAGCCGAATGATGGCTGCAGTGCAGACAAATATTTCTGGGAGGCCGTCATGCGATGGCCTTCCATGATAGTGCCTGCAGCGGCAGGAGGACACTGCTGATCACAGATTGTTTTAAAGAGCCAGTCAGCGGCTCTTTAACGTGATCAAATGTGTCCAATCGGCATTCCTTTCCTCATGCTGATAGCATGAGGAAGAGAGAAGATAACTGGCTTCTCTAAAAGGGACATGTACACTGATAATTCAGGGCACTGATTATCAGTGTAGTCCCAACAGTGCCCACCAATGCTGCCAATCAGTGCCGCCTACCAGTACCCATCCGTGTAGGAGAGAAATTATCGGTTTGCAAAATTTTATAACAAACCATAACAATTTTTTTTTTGGGGGGGGGGGGGGGTTTAAACCTGTGTTTTTTCTCGGTTTGTTTAGAAAACAATAAAAAGACTTAGTGGTGATTAAATACCACCAAAAGAAAGCTCTATTTATGATTTATGTGAGCAAAATGATAAAGACGTCATATGTTTACAGGTTTGCATGACTGCGCACTTGTCATTCAAAGTGTGAGATCGCTGAAAGCTAAAAGTGGCCAGCAGACAAGTGGAAAAAACAAAAAAGAAAACACCCCATACACTGCATCCAGTCTACAGGCTCCTTAAGACAGAATGAAAATTGCCCGGTGCATGCAATATGAAAGACTTGCCCAGCACATCCGAAGCCAATGTGGTCTTCAGTCAAACAAGTGCAACAAAGAATATGATTGGTCAGTATGGACTACTCTGTACAAAAACCAACAGACATAGGAGTGGGGTGCAGTAACCTATAGCAACCAATCAGATCGTGTCACCTATGTGAGCTGGCAGAAGCGATGTGATTGGATGATCTGGGGGGAGAACTAACAGGATGGAAGCCTGCTTATACACACACATAGTCTACATACCGCACCCGCCGTGTGATAGGAAGTGTCTGTGCCGGTGGGCCAGCGCTCCGGTGTTCTCAGTACGCAGCCAGACACACTGCTCGCTGGGACTTGTAGTCCCCCTAGAAGCTGCAGTGTGGAGCCCCAGGACTCGGTGCCGAGGCACGCTGGGACTTGTAGCCCGCCTGAGCAGGGTTGCAGCAGCGCTGTAGAGGCTAGTCCTCTGTCAGTTACGGGCACAGTGTGTGCAGCAAAAGCAATAGAACACCTACATTCAAGGCGACGTCCCTTTCCTCTTCACCGCACTAAGCACCAATCCACACCGTCAGCGTTCCCAGACACGGTTCGCTTCTCTCTCAGACACTACTTCGGTTTCCGGTTCCGGTCTCCGTCTTTCTCTTCCCTCAGTCTGACTGTACCGCGCTCCGCCACTGGTCACGTGACGACCGATGTGCCCGCCCACCCATCAAACAAGGGAAGCTGTAGGGGGCGGAGCCTGTGGAATGGGTAGACTTCTCTCCTCCCACAAGCTGAAAAGGAAATAGACCGGAGCGGGGAGAGGAGTGTGTTGTGTGCGGATTACCGCAGTGGTGGCTGGAGAGGGGAGTACAGGGATGTATGGCGGCCATACTCCATCATAGAGGGGGCTCTGATCTCTGGAAATCTCCCTGACCATAGAAGAAAGTAATATGTCACATGGGTCCTTCCAGATCATCAGGAGCCCCGACACAGAGCAAGACGTGGAGTGGATCCCTGGGCATCCCAAACATTACTTCCTAAAAGGATTGCATCTTCAATTACACACTTCTTGGGGTCTGTGCCCTAAGGTTGCCACATCATCTCTTTAATCCCCTCGTTCGTATCATTTCTGTATGCTTGCTCTGCAACATTTTTATTTTATTAAACAAAGACATTTTTTTGATTTGCCCCTTGAGGTAGACTGAAATAATTAGTACATAGCAATCGATTTACTAAAGGCACATAGGTTGTTTGTGTGCAAGAGTATCAGTGAATCCTCACTTTGTAAAGAATACCCAATCATATGCATGGAAGAAAAAAAACCAAAACAAGTGTTTTGCTGCCATGTGATTGGTTGATGGAAATCGGCAAAGCTTCACCTCGTTTACTAAGGCCGGCCATATACAGTTCAAATCCGGCTGAGATTTGAACCGTTGTCTCAAACTTGTGGCCTGCTGGGACAAGCTGTCGCGGAACTACAAGTCCCATCATGCCTCTGCCTGAGGGAGTCATGCTTGTAACTGTCGGCCTTGCAATGCCTCATGGGACTCGTAGTTTTCACAACAGTTGGAGGGCCGCCAGAAAGAGGCCCCTGCCTTAGTGGGTAGGCTGAATGTACCACGTTGATTGATCAACTTGGGTACAACCAGCCTGCTGGATTCTCTAGCGATTATCGCTTGGGGCTGCTATACAGTGCCTAGAAAAAGTATTCACACCCCTTGAAATTTTCCACATTTTGTCATGTCACAACCAAAAACATAAATGTATTCTATGTGATAGACCAACACAAAGTGGCACATAATTGTGAAGTGAATGCAAAGTGATAAATGGTTTTCCATTTTTTTTTTTTTACAAATAAATATCTGAAAAATGTGGTGTGCATTTGTATTTTGTATTCCGTTTTCTTTACTCTGATACCCCTAACTAAAATCTAGTGGAACCAATTGCCTTCACAAGTCACCTAATAAGTAAATAGAGTCTACCTGTGTGTAATATAATCCCAGTATAAATACAGCTGTTCTGTGAAGCCCTCAGAGGTTTGTTAGAGAACCTTAGTGAACAAACAGCATCATGAAGGCCAAGGAACACACCAGACAGGTCAGAGATAAAGTTGTGGAGAAGTTTAAAGCAGGGTTAGGTTATAAAAAAATATCCCAAGCTTTGAACATCTCACAGAGCACTGTTCAATCCATCATCCAAAAATGGAAAGAGTATGGCACAACTGCAAACCTACCAAGGCATGGCCATCCACCTAAACTGACAGGCCGGGCAAGGAGAGCATCTCAACTCTGAAAAGCAGCCAAGATACCCATGGTAACTTTGGAGGAGCTGCAGAGATCCACAGCTCAGGTGGGAGAATCTGTCCACAGGACAGCTATTAGTCGTGCACTCCAGAAATCTGGCCTTTATGGAAGAGTGGCAAGAAGAAAGTCATTGTTGAAAGCAAGCCATAAGAAGTTCTGTTTACAGTTTGTGAGAAGCCATGTGGGGGACACAGCAAACGTGGAAGAAGGTGTTCCTGTCAGATGAGACCAAAATTGAATTTTTTTGCCTAAAAGCAAAACGCTATGTGTGGTGGAAAACTAACACTGCACATCACCCTGAACACACCATCCCCACCGTGAAACATGGTGGTGGCAGCATTATGTTGTGTGGATGCTTTTTTTCAGCAGGGACAGAGAAGCTGGTCAGAGTTGATGGGAAGATGGATGGAGCCAAATACAGGGCAGTCTTAGAAGAAAACCTGTTATAGTCTGCAAGACTTGAGACTGGGATGGAGGTTCACTTTCCAGCAGGACAACAACCCTAAACATACAGTCAGAGCTACAGTACAAAGGAATGGTTTAGATCAAAGCATATTCATATGTTAGAATGGCCCAGTCACAGTCCAGACCTAAATCCAATTGAGAATTTGTGGCAAGACTTGAAAATTGCTGTTCACAGACGCTCTCTATCCAATCTGACAGAGCTTGAGCTATTTTGCAAAGAACAATGTTCAAAAATGTCACTCTCTAGATGTGCAAAGCTGGTAGAGGCATACCCAAAAAGACTTGCAGCTGTAAGTGCAGCAAAAGATGATTCTACAAAGTATTGGCTCAAGAGGGCTGAATACAAATTCACGCCATACTTTTCACATATTTATTTGTAAAAAAAAATGTTAAAAAAGATTGATAATTTTCCTTCCACTTCACAATTATGTGACACTCTGGGGGTTATTTACGAAAGGCAAATCCAATTTGCACTACAAGTGCACTTGGAAGTGCAGTCACTGTAGATCTGAGGGGGACATGCAAGGAAAATTAAAAAAAACAGCATTTTTGCTTGCACATGATTGGATGATAAAATCAGCAGAGCTTCCCCTCATTTCAGAACTTCCCTTCAGATCTACAGCGTTCTACAGCAAGTGCACTTGTAGTGCAAAGTGGATTTGTCTTTAGTAAATAACCCCCTCTGTGTTGGACTATCACATAAAATCCCAATAAAATACATTTACATTTTTGGTTGTAAAATGACAAAATGTAGACAATTTCAAGAGGTATGAATACTTTTTCAAGGCACTGTAGCTACTAACAATAATCACTGTCTTCTCCCAGTACAGTATTTGTAGCTACTGACTTTGAATTTTTGGTGGGGGGCTGAACTACTCTTGAACATACACTGGCAGCTCCTAGACGCAACTCCATAAAAGCCTGTGTGTCCATGTACACATAAGCTTTTAGCAGAGTTTAGGAGCTGCCGCATTTAGGTGAGTTTAAACCTCCTTCTCCTGAACGTAGAAGAATCGCGTTCAGGATAGAAACGTTTTGGCCACCACCGTGGGAAAACGCAAATCGTGGCAAAAACGTGGTTTGCGTTTTTTATAGCGTTTTGCATTTCCCCACGGCTGCAGTCAGGGTAGGTACAGTGTACATGTAGCCTTAGGGAAAATGCTCTTGCAAAGTGAATAACCTACTTGCCCTTAGTAAATCAACCCACATGATTCTGTCTAACTGCTTAAAGTGACAATAAACTCTGGTTTAAAAAAAATACAGTTGTGCTCAAAAGGTTTACATACCCTGGCAGAATTTATGATTTCTTGGCCATTTTTCAGATAATATGAATGATAACACAAAAAACTTTCCTTTCGCTCATGGTTAGTGTTTAGCTGAAGCAATTTATTATCAATCAACTGTGTTTACTGTTTTTAAATCATAATGGCAACAGAAACTACCCAAATGACCCTGATTAAAAGTTTACATACCCCAGTTCTTAATACCATGTATTGCCCCCTTTAACGTCAAGGACAGCTTGGAGTCTTTTGTGGTATTTGTGGATGAGGCTCTTTATCTTCTCAGATGGTAAAGCTACCCATTCCTCTTGGCAAAAAAACTCCAGTTCCTGTAAATTCTTGGACTGTCTTGCTTGAACTGCACGTTTTAGATCTTACCAGAGTGACTCAATGATATTGAGGTCAGGAGATTGAAGTGGCCACTCCAGAACCTTCACTTTATTCTGCTGTAGCCAATGACAGGTCGACTTGGCCTTGTGTTTTGGATCATTGTCATGTTAGAATGTTTAAGTATGTCCCATGCGCAGCTTCCTGGCTGATTAATGCAAATGTTCCTCCAGTATTTTTTGAAAACATACTGCATTCATCTTGCCATCGATTTTGACCAAATTTCCAGGTTTTCAGAGAGTCCTGTATTTCACCTGAAGTTATTTGTGGGTTTTCCTGTGCATCCCGAACAACTTTCCTGGCAGTTGTGGCTGAAATTTTACTTGGTCTACCTGACCGTGGTTTGGTTTCAACAGAACCCCTCATTTTCCATTTCCTGATTAGAGTTCGAACACTGCTGATTGTCATTCTCAATTCCTTGGATATCTTTTTATATCCCTTTCCTGTTTTATACAGTTCAACTACCTTTTCCCGCAGATCCTTTGACTTTCCCCATGACTCAGAATCCAGCAACGTCAGTGCAGCCGTGGATGTAAATGGAAAATTGCATTCAAATACCTACCATAATTTTCCTTTTCTCACGAGCTCCATGGTAGCACAGCTGGGTATAGGCTCTGCCCCCCATGCCTCCAGGACCTAACTTATATAAATTTTAGCCCACCTACAGCCTCAGCGTTCTGTAACTAGTCCTACCAAGCTGGGTGGGATCTGTGCTGCCATGGAGTTTGTCAGGAAAGGAAAATTACGGTAAGTATTTGAATTAAATTTTCCGTTTTCACGACGGCTCCATGTCAGCAAAGCTGGGAACTAACTAGCCAAAACATAGGAGGGATAATGCTACACATCCCTCAATTCTAACTAAAAAAACAGAAGCCAGGATGCCTCTGCCAAACTCAACTGTCATCAAGCCATGAATGCGAATATTTTGGTACCCATGTAGCTGCCTTGAAGATAGTTTCAGACACTCGGCCTGCTGTTACTCTCAAGGTCGAGTCCCTTCTAGTGAAGGGTGTTGTGATTGTGATTCTCCTGGCACGGCCAACCCTTTCAACTTGTAGGCCAAGGAGATGAGCTCTACCAACCAAGAGGCAATAATCTTGCTGGAAGCCGTAAAATCATTATGTGTTCCACCTGGAATGACAAACAGATGCTCCGACTTCCCAATGGCAGAAGTCGCCTTGATTAAACATTTTAAAGCTTGGTCCACATCCAATGGGCTAATTTCTTGAGTACTCCCCAAAAGGAACGTAGTAGGACAACCTCTTGTGTGATATGGACTCTGAAGGTCAGTTCAGTCACAAAATTCGAGCATTGGCATGAGTACCACCCTGTCTGGAAGTACTCGAATATGGGTTCTTTAAACCCCAAGGCCACCAATGCTGACTCTTCTGGCTGATGCCATTGCCACCAGTAAAGCAGTCTTCAGTGAGAGGTACCACAGGGTGACTGAAGGCATCTGATGCAATAACGTCCAACAGCAATGGGAGATCCCATTTCAGAAACAACAATTCGAAGTTTCAACCAAAATTGCATCTTGAAAAACAGTATAATTAAGTGTTGGATGCCCACTGTATGCCAGTGAAGGCAGAGATAGCCGAAATGTGTGCCTATAGCATACTTACGCATAGACCTAAATCAAGCCACGCCTGCAGGCATTTCAGAACAGACTTCTGAAAATTTCATCATAAAATCTTGATCAGCAATAATACTGGGAATTTATGCCATATTCTACTATAGGCACAGTTAGCGCTGTCCTTTCTTGTTTTCATAAGAGTATTTACAATCTTCACAGAGCATTCAAAATCCATTAGCCTCTGCCTCTCTAGACCCAGGCCATCAGCCAAAGCCTATCGGATGCTGGATGAATGGGACTTTGGAGAAGATTTGATCTTACAGAGGGAGTCAATCCTTGACACTTATAAGGATGAGCAAAGGGTACCAAGGCGCCTTCAGCCAATCTGGGATCATCACCAGAACTGTCACCTTCCCCTGCCACAGCCTCAGCTGGAAGCTGAGAATCAGAGGGAGCAGCAGAAAGGTATAAGCTGTCTTGGAGATCCACTCTGTAGTCAGCACCTCCACCCCGATTGCTTGCAGATTCTGGGCCCTGGAATGGAACTTCGGCAACTTGGTGTTCACTGGGGATGTGAGCGGTCTACTTCTGGAAGAAAAATACCAAGCTCTGTTAGTTCTCGAAAGACTCGCAGTAGTCTAGACCATTCATTGTCATGGCTGCAGAAGATTGACTTGGGCAGATTCTAGAATTAGAGACACCTCCATCAGAAGGGGGAGAGTGAGCCTTGTTTCCAGATGTAGGCCACAGTCATTACGCTGTCCAACTTTACCAGGACAGGCTTACCCAGGGACATTGCAGACGATTTCGTTTCTTGAACCACAAGTTTAAGCCACTGGTCCAAGAACCGGACTTGAACGGGAGCGAGAGTTAAACTGAGCCTACCTGAGCTGTTGGAGCAAGGCGATTTTTATGGCTCAATCTGAGATGTGAAGGATGAAAGATCTCCAAATATGGCCTAAAATGCTCGCCTTAATGGACCACGTGTAAATCACCAAAGCTGTACCTATGTACACAGAGGAGCCACATAGTGTCCCTAAGGCATGTATTTGGGAGGCACAATCCCAAAATAACAGAAAGCATCCTGACATGGAACCCTTTACTGACTTACTGTGTTAGCTTCCCAGTTTTGCCTGGACTCCCAGCCAGAAATGCAGAAGCTAACCTCTGGAGTGAGTGTGGAAACTAACTCTTAAGTTTTTCGGTCTGCTTTAACTCAGGAGACATTCATCTTGAGGCAGGAAGCCAAACCATGACCACTATTAGATTTAGGCTTGACCTTCTACGATCAAGAAAAATGCAGTGATAGCGTTTGTCCTTGAAGGCCACAACATCTGATGGTAAGGATATGTATATGGCCAATCCCACAAGGGACACACACTGACCAGAGGGGTGATCCCAACCCCTGGACATCTTTTAGTTCAAAAGGGCATAACATTCACATTCTGCTGTAACAACATACTTCAGTTTTGTAGAACGAGCACTTGATCTATCCAACATAAGAGAATTGTCAAGCTGTCCTCTGGAGGTACTTCAAATACTTCCAAAGCTTCACTTCTATTTAAAGGCATTTCACCAACCTTGCCAAGCTGGAAAAAGGTCATCCTCATCTTCCAGTTCATAAGAGACTGAAGAGGATTGATTGGCATGAGAAGGCCCTGAATAGAAGACTGGACATTGCCAGAATAGATGGCCCTTGCAGAAAATGAATTCAGCAATTCTTTAGAGTGTCTTGACCATATGCCTAATTTTGACAACTTGGTCACCATCACAGCCTGCCTGAACAAAGTAGGAATCACATATTCATTCACCTCTACTTGGGAAGATGCTGACAAGGATTAATTTGCCTGAGGAGGTTCTGAGTCTGCTCATTGGCACCATATATGACCCAGTCACAGAGTGAGTGGAAACGACTCCTTTCGAGTGTATTGACCACATGCTTAATGAATGTGACAACCGTTTAGGTGTCGTCGTCATCTTTATCCTTGGTCTCTTGAACAAGGCAACATTCTTTCAGTCATGCTTGTCTGTCTTCTCTTTGGAAGAATCTGAAGCGGATTGCTTGTCTGGGAAGGCTTGAGATTGCTCACTCACCCTTTCACAGGATGAGTGGAAACACTCCTGTAGAGTGTATTGACCACAGGCCTAATGAATGTGACAACCTGTTAGGTGTCGTCATCCTTATTCGTGGTTGCTTGAACAAAGCAGAATTACGCAGTCATGTCCATCCGGAAATTTCGGAAAATGGGCTGTTTTACCTGGTATGGCTAGGCAGCTTTTCGTTGCCAGAGCAGATAACCCTTTCAAAGAGTGAGCAGAAACCACTCCTTTAGAGTGTATTGACAATGTGTTTATTGAATGTGACATCCTATTGGGTGTCATCTTTATCCCTGGCTGCTTGAGCCAGTGGGATACATACTGTCAAATCCATCCGGAAATTCAGAAAATGGGCTGTTTCACCTGGTAAGGCTAGGCAGCTTCTCATTGCCAGAGCAGGTAACCTTTTCAAAGGGTGAGCAGAAAACACTCCTTTAGTGTTTATTGACAATGTGTTTACTGAATGTGACATCCTATTAGGTGTCATCCTTATCCCTGGTTGCTTGAGCCAGTGGGATACATACGGTCATGCCCGTCCGTGTATTCCTCTTAGAGTCTGAAGAGGGATGTTTTGCTTGGGAAAGCTGTGAGACTGCTCCTTGCCAGAGAATTCAACCCCTTCACAGGGTAAGTGGAAATAACTCCTTTGAGTGTATTGGCCACTTATTTAATAAATAAGACAACCTGTTAGGTATCATCATCCTCATCTCTGGTTGCTTAATCAAAGCAAAATTCACAGTCATGTTCCTCCACACAGAGTCTGAAGAGGCTGTTTTGCTCTGAGACTGGTAATTACCAATAGATAACCTTTCCACGGGGTTTTGCGTGCCATTTAACAAACTAGCCCATAAAAAGAATTAAATGCAGTAAAATAGTTTGCTTAGTAAAAAAAAAACCCTAAAGAGTCAACCAGTGCTAGAGGGAGACTGAAGCCTCCATCTACAGCCCTGATTCACCAGGTGGTTCAGGAGCTAAACCTTGCCTTGCCAGGAATCAGGACGTAATGAAAACGTTTTTTCAGAACAGTGACAAAAAAGGTAGGAATTTTCAACAGAATTACAATAATATTCTGCAATGTACACAAACCAAGGGAATTGTAGACATCATAAACATGCTTCTCCCCATTTTTTTTTTCGGTGAAAAACTGGAGAGAACATAGAAATATACAAGGATACCCCATATCTCAACAGGCCAAGGCTGGCTCTAGTAGTCATCCACAGGTGACTCCTCTACCTTCTCTGGAAATTCTGGTCTTTTGAGGGGGTTGACATAATGGCACAACAGTAAAGCAAACATGAGAAGCCACCAACAGGTTATTGCCATGTGGGAATAGACAAAGTGTTACTTTGTGTAGCTGTTATGCAGAGTACTCCCTGTGGAGGAGGTCAGGCTATGCATAGAGGCTGCAGGGAGCAAGGCACCACATTACCCAGCAATGCAGCATTTATTTGGATACAAAACATTTGTCAAATTTAGCTCACCCATCCTCTGTCATCTGACCATAAACACCGGCATAGCGCGGGTGCGCGTGCATAGGGGAGACTCTGCCAACACCGCTGCCCTCTTTACATGGACCCAGCAGACACCAGACAACCACTTGCCGACTACCCACACAGATATATTGCTGCAGGGCATCCACTCTGCGCTGGATCACATATCTAAAACGTGATCAGCACTTCCGGATAGGGGGCACACACGCCTGCCATCCTGGCTGTGCTGTGATTTGTTAGTGCACAAACTAATTAGCGTGTCCAGGACAAAGATTGGTTGCCAGGAGCGGCTATTCGGCTCCGTCATTAAGGAAAGGGAACACAGAGCTCCGAATACAGGGACAGGTGATCTCGCTGTTTTTTATTACCTGCAAAGCAGGGAAAAAACAAGATCGCTTAATAAAAGCAGCACATATTACACATAGTTAGGCACACATTTAACCCATTGATTGCCCCTAGATGTTAACCCCTTCCCAGCCAGTGTCATTAGTACAGTGACAGTGTATAGTATAAACACTGATCACTGTATTAGCCACTTGCCAACCCCAATACATATACATACATTGCGGTTTGCATGTGGTTTACTGGGGTCCCCGGTAATTTTTTTTTTCAGGTGGGGACTGGCTTTCTCATGAAAACAGTCCAAGAGGCTTATTAGCCGCTGGATCGATTTCAGAAGTGGGGGCGCCCCTCACTGGTGTTTCTCTGGCTTACCGAGACTGACGGTGTAGCCGGCTGGTCACAGAGGCGGACAGAGACCAGATTATCTCTGATCGCCTCTATGGCCTTGGAACACCGGAGCAACGTCATGACCTCACTTCTTGTCTACGGAGAAAGTTTTTTTTTTTTAAAGCAAAAGTTCTAATTTTTTTTTTTTTAATCTTTTGCTTTTAATTAAAGGTAAAGGAGAGATTAGAGCACCACCATCCCTAAATTGCACACGCATATGTAAACGATGTTTGCACCACACATGTGAGGTATCACCATCAACATTCGAGCGATAGCATCATTCTAGCACTATACCTTCTCTGTAACTGTAAACAGGTAACCTGTAAAAATGTTTAAAGCATCGTCTATAGAGATTTTTAAATACCGTCGTTTGTTGCCATTTCACAAGCTTGCGGAATTTTAAAGTGTGACGTGTTAGGTATCTATTTACTCAGTGTAACATTATTTTTCATCTTTTACAAAAAATTGGGATATATATGTTTTGTTTAAATTCATTAAAGTTTATTTTTTCCAAAAATATTGCATTTGAAAAACTGCTGCACAAATACTATGTGACATAAAAAATTGCAACGACTCTAAATCACTCTTCATAGCTTGACCTGGGGCCTTACATTGTTAAACATCCAATCACACGAACATAAATCCATGGTAACGCCTCCTCCCCCTTCTCCCCTCATTCCCTCTTTCCATTAACCCCTTCCTCCCCTTAAACATCTACTAGTATTACGGATTGGGACTAGTGGACTACCACTGCACCTAGACCTTGCACTAATAATGGGACTCATGCACATACCTTAACACGTCATCTACCACACATTGCATATCCGAGATACCGGCATGTTGGCAAATCAATACTAGACAAAAGAAGCCCTCCCCACGTACAGTTAGTTCCCGACAGGGGTAGGTGGGAGATGTGGCAATATACCCGGTATCCAGAAAATGCATATAGCAGGAATACACTATCTTTCCCTTGGCAAGTCCACTTGCCTCATTACGGCTCTAGAACCTTCTATAATTTCAAATGTTCTAAATGTTTTTTATATACATTGCCTCGTTGTGAATCTTCTATTTGCTCTGACATACTTAAACCTCTTGCAGTCTTAATGTATGCCAATGTTAGCAATGTTTTCTGAGAATGTATTGTTGATTGGTATTGTGTTTCACTATCTGTGAAATGCAAACTTTTCAATAAAAAAATTACTTGAGAAAAAAAAAAAAAATTGCAACGATCCTCTCTGCGGAAAAAATATATAATGTTTGGGGGTTATAAGTAATTTTCTAGCAAAAAAAAAAACTGATTAAGGCTGGGTTCACACTAGTGAGAATTGGGTGTGTGTGTAAGGTTGACAGGAGATTGTGCCTGGTGTTCTGTCAAATTAGCTAACTCGTCAGAAACTCCAACCACCTCACTTCCGGTTTCTTTAACCCATCAGTGATTGGAGATTTCGACAAATTGCTGTTTGGACACAACACCGAATACAGTCCGCTGCATGATATTATGAGCGAAGATGGTTACTCGCTCCAATAATAACCAAAAAAATGGCCACCTCAGAGGCAGCGACAACTTTGTCTTTGTTAGCCGCTGTGGTGTCAAAACAGCCAAATCTGTATTCGGTTGCCAGTGTTGTGTCCAAACAGCAGTTCGTCTAAATCTCCAATTACTGATGGTTTAAAGCAGGGTTTCTCAAACTACGGCCCTCCAGCTGTTGCGGAACTACACATCCCATAAGGCATTGTAAAACTCTGACATTCACAGACATAACTAAGGATGATGGGAATTGTAGTTCCTGAACAACTGGAGGGCCATAGTTTGAAGACCCCTGGTTTAAAGAAACCAGAAGTGAGGTGGTTGGAGTTTCTGATGAGTTGTCTAATTTGACAGAACACCTGCTCTCAATCGAGCCGGTTCACATATCCCTGTGGTGGCTGCGGAGCGAATTGCACAGGGGTCCTGTGTGTCTTTGGCTCCATTTCAGGTCCGAATTTAGGCAAAAATTCGGACATGATTCATCCCTGAAACAGAGAACAGGCACGCACCGGACCCCTGCTGTGAGCCGCATCGATATTAGGTATGAACCCAGCCTTAAACTTGTAAACACAAAGCGTCAGATAGTGTCACTATTGATGTCAATGTCAGTTAGTGTACCCCCGAGCCAGCGTCAGATTGTCCGCCACACTATCACAGTCCCACAATAAGTCCCTGATTTACTGTAGACGATATGACTTTCATGTAAACCAAATAATATACACTTATTAGGATTTTTTAACAAAGACATGTAGCAGAATACATCTTAACCTAAATTCATGAAGAAATTAGATTTTGTTACATTTTTTTATTGGATATGTTTTATAGCAGAAAGTATGAAATATTGTTTGTTTTTTTAAAAATGTTCACTTTTTTTTTGTTTATATCGCAAAAAATAATAAACCCAGTGGTCATCAAATACCAACAAAAGAAAGCTCTATTTGTGTGAAAAAATAATAAAAAATAAATTTGCACACAGTGGTGCACGACCGCACAATTGTCAGTTGAAAGAGCACAGTGCCGAATAGCAAAAAATGCTCTGGTCATAAAAGAGGTAAAATCTTCTGGAGGTCAAATGGTTAAAGCTGACATTCAAAAAAAATCAGCTTTTATTCATTCTAATCCTCCACCCCTCACCTTTTGAAAAAGACAACCTTTCTTCAAATTTTTTCAAAAAGATTTTTCTTCTCGTCCTACCCCCTACCTCTATTCTTGCCCAGGTGATAACGCTGTTTCACTCTCCTCCTGCAGCCTCCTAGAATACAGACATCACACATACCAGGTAGCACTACTTTCTATTCATGTAAACAGAGGTGGCACCAGATCTCACAAATGTACAGACAGATATCTGGCACCATGTCTGTTTACACATTGTTCTATGTATGAATGGTGAAAACCCTGGAATATGGAATATCAGTATACTAGGAGGCAATACTATCCTTCATTAATAAAAAAATATGTAAACACACACAGCACCAGATCTATGTGTACGTGTGAGCACTGGAACTGTGTCATACTGTGTGACATAAGTGGACAACGCTGGTTCCGCTGAGCTGGTAAGTATGTTATTACAGCAAAAAAGAGCAGGTAAAAGGTAAGGGAGAAATACAGTGTTTTCTTTGGGATGGTGGAGTTCCCCCTTCAAGTGTAACTACATTCAGTTTTTTGTTTAATTTTTAAGTCCCCCTGTAAAAAAAAAAAAAAGTGTTGCCAATCTTTACTTGCCCTCTTCATACTCCAGGGAAGTCCCTGACTTCCTTCCTGGTTCAGTATTGGTGGTTCCCCTGGAGGCAGAACAACACTGCCCAGATCCAGTGACACAACCTGACATTTACACTAGGGTGCCCACGTGTCCCGGATTGCCCGGGATTGTCTCTCAATTCATATTTGTGTCCCGTTTCCTGGGCACCTTCATTCATTCAATACAGTGTCCCTGAATGAAACTGATGCAGCCCGTCAGCGATTCTGCATCTGCCGATGACGTAATCTGGCCCGGGCAGCCCCAGTGGTGTAGCATTGGGGGGGGGGGGGCAGCAGCCAGTGCTCTCTCCCGAGTGCAACATCATTCCTGTGCTGCCATGACTGTTGTCCCAAGAGTGACCCAACTGTGCCAACTAGTGTTTTAGTTAGTTAGTTTAGATTAGTGGAGTGGACAGGTAGGTTGTTGTAGTGGACAGGTAAGTTAGTGTAGTGGACGGGTAGGTTAGTGTAGTGGACAGATAAGTTATTGTAGTGGACAGGTAGGTTAGTGTAGTGGACAGGTAAGTTAGTGTAGTGGACAGGTAAGTTAGTGTAGTGGACAGGTAGGTTGGTGTATGTCAAATGTTTTCTCCAGATCCCTCAGGTCATTTGTATTCCTTTTGTAGTGTAAAGTACAGGTTTCTTTTTATATGCAACTTTATTGCCTTAGATATAAAGAGCATTTGTTTCATGTATCTTAGCCTGACATCGAAAGAACAATTACACTTTTTGAAACTAAGTGGCCGCCTGTAACTGCAATGTTGAGCTCACATACATAAAACAAATGCTTTTTCTATCTAAGGCACTAAGTAGCATAAAAACCCTGCTCCACTCTCAAGCACGGCCACCTGCTGACTGCGAGTGACATTTCTTAACTAGGTAAGGGGGGGTGCCACCCGGTGATGTCACATGGTGGCACCACCCCCTTGTGACATCCCTGACTGGTGCATGCTGGGGGGGGGGTTGTCCCTGAATGGCAGTTTGGAAATGTGGTCACACTAATTTACACGTCATCCCACAGGCTGGGCTCACGGTGTTCCTGGACGAACGGAGCTCACACGTCACCAGATCTGCAAATGCACTGAAGAAATTACACTTTGCTACAATGTAAAGTAGTTGGTGTACAGCTTGTATAACAGTGTAAATTTTCTGGTGAAAATTAACTCAAAATAACTCAACACACAGCCATTAATGTCTAAACAGCTGGCAACAAAAGTGAGTACACCCCTAAGTGAAAATGTCCAAATTGGACCCAAAGTGTCAATATATTGTGTGGCCACCATTATTTTCCAGCACTGCCTTAACCCCCTTGGGCATGGAGTTCACCAGAGCTTCACAGGTTGCCACTGGAGTCCTCTTCCACTCCTCCATGACGACATCACGGAGCTGGTGGATGTTAGAGACCTTGCACTCCTTCACCTTCCATTTGAGGATGCCTCACAGATGCTCAATAGGGTTTAGGTCTGGAAACATCCTTGGCCAGTCCATCACCTTTACCCTCAGCTTCTTTAGCAAGGCAGTGGTCGTCTTGGAGGTGAGATTGGTGTCGTTATCATGTTGAAATACTGCCCTGCGGCCCAGTCTCCGAAGGGAGGGGATCATGCTCTGCTTCAGTATGTCACAGTACATGTTGGCATTCATGGTTCCCTCAATGAACTGTAGCTCCCCAGTGCCGGCAGCACTCATGTAGCCCCAGACCATGACACTCCCACTACCATGCTTGACTGTAGGCAAGACACACTTGTCTTTGTACTCCTCACCTGCTTGCCGCCACACACGCTTGACACCATCTGAACCAAATACGTTTATCTTGGTCTCATCAGACCACAGAACATGGTTCCAGTAATCCATGTTCTTTGTCTGCTTGTCTTCAGCAAACTGTTTGTAGGCTTTTATGTGCATCATCTTTAGAAGAGGCTTCCTTCTAGGACGACAGCCATACAGACCAATTTGATGCAGTGTGCAGCGTATCATCTGAGCACTGACAGGCTGACCCCTCACCCCTTAAACCTCTGCAGCAATGCTGGCAGCACTCATACGTCTCTTTCCCAAAGACAACCTCTGAATATGATGCTGAGCACGTGAACTCAACTTCTTTGGTCGACCATGGCGAGGCCTGTTCTGAAGCTGTCCTGTTAAACCGCTGTATGGTCTTGGCCACCGTGCTGCAGCTCAGTTTCAGGGTCTTGGCAATCTTCTTATAACATAGGCCATCTTTATGTAGGGCAACAATTCTTTTTTTCAGATCCTCAGAGAGTTCATTTCCATGAGGTGCCATGTTGTACTTCCAGTGACCAGTATAAGAGAGTGAGAGCGATAACACCAAATTTAACACACCTGCTCCCCATTCACACCTGAGACCTTGTAACACTAATGAGTCATATGACATTGGGAGGGAAAATGGCTAATTGGGCCCAATTTGGACATTTTCACTTAGGGGTGTACTCACTTTTGTTGCCAGCAGTTTAGACATTAATGGCTGTGCAGTGAGTTTTTTTGAGGGGACACCAAATTTACATTGTTATACAAGCTTTACACTCACTACTTTACATTGTAGCAAAGTGTCATTTCTTCAGTATTGTCACATGAAAAGATATAATAAAATATATACAAAAATGTGAGGGGTGCACTCACTTTTGTGAGATACTGTATATATTAGGCATGTGCAATTCGTTTTGTTCCGAATTCGTTTTTTAATGAATTTCGACAAATTCGTTAATTCGGGAATATCCGAATTAACGAAAACTTGTTTAACAAATTTTTTCCGAATATTCGTAAATTCGATAAAATTGGACATTCGTAAATTCGGGCATTCGTACATTCGCAATTTACGAATGTACATTCGTACATTCGTACATTAGTAAATTGGTGAATTCGTAAATTCGAAAATTTGGAAATCTGAAATAATAGTTAACTAATAATAACTTAACTATTAGTAATTACTAGTAACTTTTAAATTATAGGTATTGTAATTTCCTTTAAAATTTGGATGTTAGTGAACGTAACACATACAAATTTATCCGAAGTTATGAATGATCCGAAAAAATGGAATGGAACGTAATGAATTAATAATAATAAATAACAATAATAATAATAACAATGTTTTATTATTATTATTTATTATTAATTTGTTCCGTTCCATTTGTTTAGATGCAGCATTCATTTTGGATAATTTGTAACTTCGGATAAATTCGTATTTGTTACGTTCACTGACAGTCAAAATTGAAAGGAAAATACAATACCTATAATTTATTAGTTAGTTACTATTTCAGATTTTTGAATTTTCGGGTTTTTGGATTTTCAAACTTCGAATTTACAAATTTCCGAATTTTCTAATTTACAAATGTACGATTTTACGAATTTACGAATGTACAAATTTACAAATGAACAAATGTAAAAATGTACGAATGAGCGAATGTTCAAATTTATGACAAACAAAAATTCCAAAATAAAGACTACATGGACACCTCCCACCATCCTTGGACAGACCATCTCCCCAAGCACCAAAGTCAAGAGTCTTGGAGTCATTTTTGACTCAGGAATGACAATGGATGCACAAATAGGATCAGTGGTGAGCGGATCCCACCATCTCCTCCGCCAACTACGCAGACTAATCCCCTGATCCCAGAAGAGGACAAAGCGGCAGTTGTGGGAACAATCATCAATTCCCGACTCGACTACGCAAATTCGCTCTACGTAGGACTACCCCAATATCAGCTTGCGCGCTTACAACTCATCCAAAACACGGCGGCAAGACTGTTAACAGGAAAAAAACCCTGGGAATCCATCTCCCCCTCCCTAAAGAGCCTACACTGGCTAACCGTGAAGAAACGGATCACATTCAAGACCCTCTGCATCACCCACAAATGCGTACAAGGAAACGCCCCACCATATCTCCGCGAGAAAATAAAACACTACACACCGAATCGCAGTCTTCGATCAGCTAACCAAAACCTCCTTACCATTCCCAAATACCGCTACAAAGCAAAGGGAGAACGAAGATTCGCAGTCCAAGGACCTCAACTATGGAACTCTCTTCCTACCAACATCCGCATGGAAGAAAACCACCAGGCCTTCAGAAAAAAACTAAAGACCTTCCTTTTCTGAGAAGCTGACATCAGAGAATGCATCCAGCGCCTTGAGGCGATTCAGTTCGCATTTGCAGCGCTTTATAAATCATTCATTCATTCATTCATTCAATGTACGAATGTACAAACGAACGCATTTACGAATTTACGAATGAACGAATTTACGAATCGCGATCATAACGAATGACCCGAAAAACAAAAAAAAAAAATCAACTAATGAAACGAAAACGAAAATGAACAAATTTTTGGGCTGTGCACATGTCTAGTATATATGCCTAAGCACAATTTTGTAACTTTGACATGTGTTAGTAAAACTGTACATATCATCACAACTACTTTGTGTATCCAGTGGATTATATCTTTTTTTTTTAAGACAAACTAGGCTTTCATTTGGTAGTAAATGGTAATGGATATCTCCTGATTTTTTTTTTGTTATGAAAGAAAAACTGGCCCAAGATAGTAAAAAAAAATAATTTAAATTTAGCTGTATATTTCTTGTTACTACCATTACCTACCGCCAAAGAACAACCCAAAATAAATTCTCCAGCTCCTGACGATCGCGGCGATACCACATATGTGTATGTTAGTTGTCAATAGTATGCATTTTGCTTATATTTATATTTTGTCCAATCTAAAACACACTGACATTGACACTGACACTAATACTAATTAAAAAAAAATATTTAAGTGAAAAACTCCTGCCCAAAATATACTGATCTTGACTGTTACTTGACCCAAACACAAAACCCTGGCACTGACCTAGATCAAACCTTGATCTAGGTATTTTTTCTTTATTTTTTTTTAAATATTATTATTATTATTATTTATGTGGAACCCTGGTGTTTAGGTAGGATTGCTAACAAATTTAGTTTGCCAGGTAGTAATTGTCCTGGGCTGGCTAATTGTTAGAAGATCCACTGATTCCTCTCTAATTCTGGAATTGCTGCACCTTTTCTCTTCTGTCACTAGGTAGCACTGTAGCTGGTGACATTACATCGACAAGGGCATAGCAAGGTCAGATTATGAATGGATGGGATGTCTCAGCCAATTGGCACTGGTTTCTTTAGTCCCTTGGCCTGCTGGGAGAGCCTATTTATTTGGGTGGAGTCAGGTGATCGGGGCTCTGGACGGCTGTCTAGGTGGACGTGTGTTATGTCGCCAGAGCCTATCCCGGGGACACCTGGCTGCTAGGCTGCCTGAGGCCTATCCAGGAGAAGGAGCAGGAGAAGCAGTGTAGGGTTGGAACTGCAGGATTGAAGTCCAACCGAGTTGCATAGGTTCAACCGGACGGGGAACCAGTTGTGGTCGGAGGTAAAGGGGAAGCAGTCGCCACTAAGGGACCATCCGCCTTATTACCAGAGACTACTGTGAGTAAGCTCGAGCAAGTACCAGAACAGTCTTCTCACCAGCCGGGGACGATAAAGAAGTGTGAAAGCTTCAGCAAGTGCCAAGCCAGGGACCCAGCGGGTTAGCGGGAATGACGCTTGAGGAGTATACAGTGGGTTGGCTGTAGAAGAGCTCAGAAGATCGGGTGACGACTGGGATCTGGAAGTCTAGTGAGAGACTGGGAGCTCAGTGAGTGAAGACCTACAGTGGGATACTGTGAGAAGAACTATTCTGTGATACCAAGAGTTATGTACGACTACCTTTAGTGACTGTTACAAGTTCAGTTGCCATAGGGGACAGCGGTCCTACCTATACAGACATGGCATCCGACTGGAGGCCTTTCCCTGTATAGCTGTCTACCTATAGTGTCTCGGAGTCTGCCAATTACCATTGCATCTACCTAAGGGTGTCCTGGCCCCAACCTGCTCTCCCACAGTTCTTGTTAAGAGACAATAAATCTCTTGTTCGCATTCAAAAAGTGACTGGTGCCCATCATTTCATCTTGCATTACACCCACTATGCCTGTTATCCCTCTCTACAAGGAAGAATGTCAGTTCTCCCTAACTCTTGAGGTCACCATCAGGCTTCTAGAGGTCTGGGATGTCACTACATTTATTTATTTATTTATTTATTTATTTTTACATGCATTTTTTTTTTTTTCTCTGCAAGGAGAGAGAAAGATACAATATGTGCAGCCCCACGGCAAAAAGTTCAGTCCACTAAGGCCGCATATATGTGTTATGTCGGTGGGAAGGAGTTAAAGTGATGTTAAACCATGTGGAGACACTCTGACCCCCCAGTGTGGCCCTTCCTCCGAGGCCTACATGGGCCTTCATTGCTTTCTTGCTCGGCTGGTCAGAGGGAGACATTGAGGTACCTGATCTATAACCAGTGTACTATTACCTCTTTACCAATCTGGACAGATGGCTATCCCAGTAGTATCTTGGAATATTAGGGGCCTCCGAGAGCCCCTTAAACGCATAATGATTTCCACTACTCTTCGAAAACACCTGCCTGCAATATGTGCCCTGCAGGAGACCCATCTGGTACCAGAAACTCTGTCATGTCTGCAGTTCTTCTGGGTGGGCTCAGTGTGTCACTCTACTCATACCTCCTACTCCAAAGGGGTGAGTGTTCTGATGCACCGGTCCTTGGATTACCAGCAAAATCATAGACCCTGAAGGGAGATTTGTGTTTCTGATATGTAGACTATCTCAGGTTAAATGTATTCTTGCAGCAGTGTATATACCGCCTCCTTTTAACTCTGTAGTGCTAAGACTCCTTCTGATGTACCAGCTGGGTAACCCTGACATTCCCCTAATACTAATTGGGGATCTCAATGGATATTTAGATCCCGAACTGGACTAAAATTTATAGTGGAAGTAGGATGGATGGATCCATGGTGGTACCGCAACCCACTACAGAAACAGTTACCCTGTTTCTCCAAGTCCCACCTATCCCTGTCCAGAATCGACTTGTGCCTCTGTACCCAGGCTGCCGTACTCTTGGTCCAAGACATACAATATTTAGTGAGAGGAATTTCTGATCACTCCCCCCTGGTGGTATGCCTCAATGTCAGGCCCACATCGACCCTGCCAAGGGCTTCCTGGAAGCTTAACACCTTTTGGCTCAACCTCTTCAGCTCCCATAGCAGGATTACTGACGAGACAACAGGGAACACCCTGACCCCCTAGTTGCATGGGATGCCTTCAAGGCATACCTGAGAGGCTCATCACTAAGGTAAATGCGATCAAATACAATTCTAGGGTACAGAAGAAACATGCTGCACAGCTGGTCCGTCGACTGGAGGTGGAATTCATTGCTAACTGTTCTGATGATACTAGAGAAGCCTGGATGGCTGCGCAGGTGGTGGTGGACTGTCTGCCAACATCATCGGCAGATAGGAAGTGCTTTTTCAATAGGCAGGCCTTCTATGACAAGGGGGAGCAGATGGGTAGGTTGCTGGGAAAAATTGTACAGTCGAACCAGACTTCTTCCATTGGGGCCCTACGCAATGGTGAGGGGAAGGTGGTAAATGACCCTAATACTATTATGCAGGAGCTGGTGGGGTTCTACTCAGATTTGTATCGGTCTAGGCAGGATTACACATTGTTAGAATTGCAGGATTTCCTCCAAGGGATCGAGCTCCCATGTCTGTCAGCCTCCCAGAGGCAGTTATTAGACTCCCCTATAACTGAGGAAGAATTACTGAATGCGGTCACCTCTTTCCCAAACTCGAAGGCTCTGGGCCAGACGGGCTTCCAGTGGAGGTATTTAAGCAGTACAGAGCAGTACGGAGAGGTTATATTGCCCCAACTTCTTAGGGTGCTCAATGCGGCCAGGGAAAGCAAGACTCTTCCTGATTCCATGACTAAACTTTGTCTTACTGCTCAAACCAGGCAAGGATCCATTGGATCGGAGCTCGTACAAACCCATATCCCTTCTGAAGGTAGGTATTAAGATCCTCACCAAAGTCCTGGCCATGAGACTAAATAAGATCATCTCGACAATTATCCATCCAGACCAATCGGGCTTTATACCCGAGAGGTCTACTGCGATTAACTTGCATAGATTATTAATTAATAAACAGTCCTTGGCGGACAACATGGGGGACAGGGCCTTGCTGTCATTAGATGCCCATAAAGCCTTTGACAGTGTGGAATGGCAAAACCTATGGGCCACCTTGCAGAAGATAGGGTTCGGCCCTGTCTTCCTATCCTGGGTGCAATTATTATACAGCTCTCCGCAGGCAGCCATAAGGCAGGCTGGGCATGTCTCCATGTCTTTCCCTTTATATAGAGGTACAAGACAGGGCTGCCCACTGTCCCCTCTCCTGTTTGCCATCGCCATAGAGCCACTAGCTGTCATGATTCAGACCAACCCCCAATCGAAGGTGTCAAATACAGCAAGATTCATGAGAAACTCATGCTCTATTCCGATGACACCATGTTACTTCTGGGGGACAAGAAGGCATCTCTATAGGAGGTCATGGCTGTCATCACAAATATGGGAGCATATTCGGGGCTGGTGATTAATCGGAATAAATCCTTAATACTGTTGTTAGACTCCCCAGCAGACAATCAGGGCAACGCACTGTAGCCACCTCTTTTAAATACCTAGGAGTGATTGTTACCCCGCAACCTCGAGACTACGTCTCCCCCCAAATTTATCGCCATTATTAGGGAGAATAAGGGATAAAACCAAAATTTGGTCAAAACTAAAGATGTCATTAGTGGGAAGAGTGAACCTCATAAAAATGGTTTTTATGCCACAGCTCCTCTACATCCTGCATAATACACCCATGGTTGTCCCACTTAAAACTTTCCGAATCATAAACTCGCTGTTCAGATCTTTCATTTGGCTCAATAAGCCTCAGCAGGTCAGGCTCAAGCAACTGCAAAAATCTAAAGAGAGTAGGGGATTGGCTATGCCCAACCTCTGGCTATATTACCTGGCAGCTCAGCTGCAAAACATTGCTCGGGCTTTGCCCATGGAGTTGGTAAACTTTGCAGGGACGGCGGACCCGACCACGGCTCGGTTGCGTCACGTCACAGGAGTAAGCAGTGTAGCTATGGGTCTGGAGGCACTGTTCTATGCTAAGTCTAACAAACTTTTTCCCACCTATGTGTTAATGCAGAAGGTATGGAATAAGTCCAGATAGCTGCAAGACATCAATGGATTTACATGTTTTTGCCCTGTCTGGGACAATGGCCATTAGGAGGAACTTTGATCATTGCCGTGTGGACCAAGATGGAAGCAGTGTGGCATTACACTTATGGTTCACATCTTTTCAAGCGGCAAATTGAACTCCTTTACATTCTTACAGGCTAAATTCAACCTTCCCCAATCTATGTATTTCCCATATATTCAATTGCATCATGCGGTTAGGGCCCAGTCAGAGGGAACTCTGTGGCTACAATCTCTGGCCCCCATTTTTCACTACATGACGGAGGTCTTTCATTTCAAGGGATTCATATCCCAGTGCTATGCCATGCTTTCATCCACACACCTGAAGGGCTTCCCTGCCAAGGTGACACCCCTATGGGAAAGTGATGTAGGTGCATTTGAGGAAGATCAGTGGGAGGAGGCCCTGCTGGCAGTTCAGATGTGTTCTCTAAATGTGGCGCACCGCCTATCCCAACTGTACATTGTAATGCGGGTACATCTTACTCCTGCAAAACTGCACAGGATGGGTCTCAGAGAAAACGCAGAATGCACTAGGTGCTCCAGAGACCACGGCAACCTTATCCTCCTACTGTGGCGCTGCCCCAAACTACATCTTTATTGGTCGGGTGTTGTTGCTACCATCATCAGAGCATTTCAGGTTGCTGTGCTGATGGACTCTAAGCAATGCATTTTAGGAATTTTAGATGACCTCTCAATTGAAAATATCCCTACACAAGCCATAGCCAAAGCGCTGTTTCAAGCAAGTAAACTTATCCTCAGACATTGCAAGGGGACGGAGCCTCCCACTCTGAAAGAATGGATAACTCAAATGGGGGACACCCTGCGGTTGGAGAAGTATATTTTCCAGCACCGGGGTCGCCCAGAAAAATGGTCCCCATGGTTGGATACTCCCGGCCTTAGCCCAGTAGAGTTGGTCTTAGACAGACTGTTTACATGATATTGAGAGTAACCCCTATTTCTAATGTATATATGTTGCTTTTGTTCTCTTTGTACTTTACTACATATATCTAACAAAGTCGGAGGTTCGGTAAAGGGGGGGTGGGAGTGCAAGGGCGGAATGGGGAGGGAAGAAGAGACCGCAGGGGCTTTTCTGCTGCTTAAAGCAGAGCTCCACCCAAAAGGGGAAGCTCTGCTTGCTTGCACCCTCCTCACCTCCACTGCCACATTTGGCACTTTTTGGGGGTGTTCTGAGCCAGAAGTTCAGCCCCCTTCCTTACCCCATAGTCTTCTGGGACACATCACAAGTCCCAGAAGACTACGGGTCCATTCACAAGGCGCGGTACGACTCGCGCATGCGCAGTAGGAAACAGGCTGTGAAGACACACGGCGTCTAGAGATGGTGGTGCCTGTCAATGGGGTCACTAGGCTTGTCGTCCTTCGTGATCCTAAACATTGTCTGCTGGGACTAGTGGAACAAATGCCAATACTCAGAACTAGGAAAATACTAATACTAATATCTCTGTTATTATATTATGCACGTAAGGCCATCACGATGACCTGGAAACAGTCATCTCCTCCCTCAGTTAAATTCTAAAAAAGCCTTGTCAATGTCAGTTTGCCCCTTTATAAAGCCACCTACTTGAGCAGGGGCTGCCCACAGAAATTTGATAAGGTATGGTCCTGTTGGCTAGACGATAATGCCATGGCGTCTGATGTGATAACTAATTCGTAAATCAACATTATGGTTATGATATGCTAGCAAGTTGCCCCAACCTTTCTTGTCACATTATCCTGTCATTTTAATACAGAGCACAATGTTTCCTGAATTAACCCTCTCCCCCATTGGGGTTTAGATAAGCAAGTTTGTATATGTTAAAGGATGTGCCCTGGAGTGGTCTGTTGCCACTTTAGAGGTTGTGCCCCTCCGTGGGTAATGTTTGGCCCGTTTGTGGGCAACTCTGTATGACAAAATAAAACTTAATAAAAAGATTTTGAAAAAAAAAATAAAAAAGAGATGGTGGTGCCTGCACCTGAAGCCAATTGAAGAATCGATTCGGGTGAGGACATCGCAGGATCCCTGGACAGGTAAGCGCCCTTATATTAAAAGTCAGAAGATACAGTATTTGTAGCTGCTGACTTTACTTTTTTTTGGGGGGAGGAGTCTGGAGCTCCTCATTAACTGCAGACAGGAAACAGGAACTTTATTATAGAGAAAAGACATAGGGGGTGATTTACGAAAGCCGTGTGCCCTCAGTAGAGGCGCAATGCACATTTCCATATTTACGAAATGGTGCACCGGTAACAGAGCACGAATCCCCAATTTACTATATCGATCTCGCGCAAGGGAGAATGCAATCTGTGCACCACTATGGACATGGTGCACAGCATCTCCAAATCAATATTGACAGAAGATAGAGGTGCCAATATTATGGGGTGATGTGAGGAAGTTTAGTAACAACTGCCCAAGTAACAAATATGCCCAAAATAGAATGAGAAAGTAACTTTTTCAGAGAAAGCCTGCTGTGCTTGCAAGTACGTTAAGAACTGCATGAGATCAATGTAAGCACTGCGCATGCGCAAGCGGCTGTTGTGCTCGTTCACATGCGTTTGTTCACTGCGCGGCCAAAATCTTAGTAAATGTTAAGCGACGTACATGCAATTGCATGGGTTGAACGGGCGCACCTGTAAACTTTTTTTTTTTCGCTGGTTCAACTTTATGTATTTTTTAAGGAGATTTGCACACAGGTCATGTTAGCATGTTATGTTGCCAACATGTGACATGCACCTTGTTAAAATTATGTAAAAATGCTCTCGCTCTTTGTAAAAAGGGCATTTAACCTTCCCCCTCTAATGCATATTATTTCCTTGGGCTAGCTTTTGCTTTTAAAGGGGAACTCCACACTCCATTCTACAATGCTCTTGTCTCCCCCCTCTAACCCCTTGGATTTCCATGGGTTAACTTTTGCTTTTAAAGGGGAACTCCACACTCCATTCTACAATGCTCTTGTCTCCCCCCTCTAACCCCTTGGATTTCCATGGGCTAATTTTTTCTTTTAAAGGGGAACTTCACACACCATTCTACAATGCTCTTGTCTCCCCCCTCTAACCCCTTGGATTTCCATGGGATAACTTGTACTTTTTAAAAGGGAACTCCATACTACATTTTACAATGCTCTTGTCTCCCCCCCGCTAATCCCTTTGGATTTCCATGAGCTAACTTTTGCTTTTTTTTTTTTTATTGACAAGAATAATGGGTAACTGTTTTAAATAAAGGGGTACACAAATTTCCCCATTCTAGAGTTGTACATAATATCAGACATGTATGTACATATAATACAGTTACCTAGTGTTAGGCACATATAACCTCGTTTTTTGTAGAACTTAAAACAAACAAAACTAATAAAAAAAAAAGAAGAAAATTTAATTTAAAAAAAACTAAAACAAAAGCTAACATAAAATAAAATAAAATGAAATAAAATATTATCAGGCATAGGCTCATTCCTCTAGGCTTGTCTATTGGCCTTGTTACCATATGAGTTACCTTCAGCACAGCATATGCATTATAGGATATTCTGCAGGCTCAATAGGATTGCCCATCTACAACATTAGAGTCTTTATAACCGTAGCAGTCTATCCATTATTAACTGGGGGGAGGGGGCAAGGTTGGGGTTATCCAACCAGTTTTGCAATATAAGATCAAATTTTTTTGGAGCCTTTTGGGTGTTGGTATGCCAATTGCTCCCTAAGGAGGGAATTGACATATGCAATCCACTGGGCCTTGGTAGGCATGTTAGTCGCAAGCCAATAATGTGCTATGAGTTTTCTGGCCAGATATAGTAGACTACTTACCATTATATAAATGCCTTTTGGATACATTTAAGCATCAACCGAACCCAGGAGACACACCAGAGGTGTACATAGTATGGGCGTCTGTGCTACAGCAGATACAGTCTTTGTGACCTCCGTCCAATATCTAGCAAGTTTCGAGCAGTGCCATATCATGTGTATAAAATCTCTCCTGTGTGTAGCACATTTAGGGCATCAGGGGGAGTCTCTTCTGCCCCATTTATATAGTTGTATGGGTGTACAGTATGACCTATGAAGTATAAACAATTGTGAGAGTTTATGAGATGCCGCAAATGACACCGCCGGGATCGACTCCAGGGCCATGTCCCATTGGTCACTGTCTATGTCTCCCACATCCATGGACCAATGTGTTCTAAATTTAAGTAGAGCCGGATTTTGGATTGTGGCCACCAGGGTAGCATAAGCCCTGGATATCACTACCTTGTGGCTGCCAGCTTGTAGGACCTCCTGTATCAGAAAAGATCTAGTAATATTTAGGCTGAGTTTATAAAGCATGCCTGAGTTGGAGGTATTGGTAGAATTGATTCCGTGTTAAAGGGAATTCCCTGCATAGGTTTTCAAATGATTTGAGTACATTGCCATTATATAATTGTGTAAAGAACCATATCCCTATTTTTGACCAAGAGACAAATCCCTGTAGTTTGAGTAACTCAGGGTAGTTAGGGTTATTCCAAATGGGGGTAAACTCCATTGGACCATCTATGGATAGTGCTCTTTTAACTGTCTTCCAAACCTTCTGGAGTAGTATTGCCATCGGGGAGGGCGAGGGGGCACCCGGTAGACCCATCTCCAGGTGGGAACCAGCTGTTAATATGGGATTGGTGCGAGACACCAATTGTATTATAAGGTCATCTGACTCATGCAGATCCCAGCCTGCAAGTTGTTGCAACTGTGATGCTAAGACAGGGGTCCTCAAACTTTTTAAACGGGGGCCAGTTCACTATCCCTCAGACCGTTAGAGGGCCGGACTATAGTTTAAAAAAAAACAAAAAAAACTATGAACAAATTCCTATGCATATATATATATATATATATATATATATATATATATATATATATATAGCGCTACAAAAACAATATACCAGCAATAACTGTGCCCACACAGAGACAATCAATGCAGTCTGATCAGTGCCCATCAATGCTTGCCAACGCAGCCCAATCAGTGCCCGCCAGCGCAGCCAAATCAGTGCCGGCCTCACCATCAGTGCAAGCCCCCCCTCACCATCATTGCAAGCCCCCCTCTCAGCCTTACTGTGCCAAACAATGTTTCACCAGTCAGTGTGTGTGCACATCGGGCATCTCCTGCTGCTGTGTCACGGCTCACTGTGAAAAGTTTGGGTGCGCTGTGATAAAAGTCCCGCCCTCCTCCTACCTAGACCAGCTTGTGGCCCATTCTATCTCAACACTCCAAATCAGTCCATCATATCTAAGGCACCCCAAAGTGGACCACCCTAACCACAGCACCTCAAAGAACCCCACACCAGCGGGATGCACAGGGGGAGGCAGTGGGGTGAAGGGGGGGGGGCTGCAGAGTGGTCAGAAGGACAGTGGGATGCACAGGAGAACAGTGGGATGGAGAGGGGGACAGTGGGATGGAGAGGGGGACAGTGGGATGGACAGGGGGACAGTGGGATGGACAGGGGGACAGTAAGATGGACAGGGGGACAGTAAGATGGACAGGGGGACAGTGGGATGGACAGGGGGACAGTGGGGTGGACAGGGGGACAGTGGGGTGGACAGGGGGACAGAGGGGTGGACAGGGGGACAGAGGGATGGACAGGGGGACAGAGGGATAGTGGGATGGACAGGGGGACAGTGGGATTGACAGGGGGACAGTAAGATGGACAGGGGGACAGTAAGATGGACAGGGGGACAGTGGGATGGACAGGGGGACAGAGGGATGGACAGGGGGACAGAGGGATGGACAGGGGGACAGAGGGATGGACAGGGGGACAGAGGGGTGGACAGGGGGACAGTGGGATAGACAGGGGGACAGAGGTATGGACAGGGGGACAGAGGGATGGACAGGGGGACAGTGGGGTAGACAGGGGGACAGTGGGGTGGATAGGGGGACAGTGGGATGGACAGGTGGACAGTGGGGTGGACAGGGGGACAGTGGGGTTGACAGGGGGACAGGGGGATGGACAGGGGGACAGAGGGATGGACAGAGGGATGGACAGGGGGACAGAGGGGTGGACAGGGGAACAGTGGGATGGACAGAGGGGTGGACAGGGGGACAGAGGGATGGACAGGGGGACAGTGGGATGGACAGGGGGACACTTACACATACGGACTTACCTCTGACTGTCTCCCCTCTTGGTCCTCACTTATTCCTAGTAGTAGGCTGTTCCCTGAAGCCTGCGCTCTCCCTGTCAGACTCTTCTTCCTCCTCACTGTCCTGGGACAAGGCGAGCGTCCCCTCCGCGCCTCCTGTCTGCCATGTGAGTTAGAAGTGAATCCGCGCGGGACTGTGCTGGAAACTACACTTCCCAGCGTGCAGCGCGGCACACGGAGCCCTCCATCGAGATGACTGGGGTGGGGGAGGCGGCTTGTGTAGCTTGACTGAGCGGACATGCTCCCCGCCGAAGCAGAGTGAACCTGCCCAAGCCGAGCCAACCTGGCCCTGGCCCGAGCCTGGCCTGTCTGGAATCCGGCCCTGGGTCAGGTGGGCCGGATAAATGTCCTCGGCGGGCCGCATGTGGCCCGCGGGCCTTAGTTTGAGGACCCCTGTGCTAAGAAATACATCTTGGAGTGTGGAACCGCCAGGCCCCCCGTCCTTGCTGAACTGCAATGTTGTTAGGCTGATACGGCTCTACCTTTTTTTCCGAATAAGATCTCGAAATTGGGTGTCAATCTTCTTAAACCACTTGTTGGGAATCCACATAGGGGAGTTGTGGAAGATATGTAGGATTTGCAGGGCCCAGATCATTTTTATCAAATTTAACCTTCCTACCACTGACAGTGGAAGCTTACACCATCCCTCCGATCATTTTTATCAAATTTACCCTTCCTACCACTGACAGTGGAAGCTTACACCATCCCTGGCATTTTACATGTTGTCTTTCCAGTAGTGGTGCTAGGTTCAGTTTCAGATATTCAGTAGGGTCTGGTGATATCACTACTCTGAGGTATTTAAAAGTATTAACAATGGCTATTTGGGACGCCTCTGAGGGGAGAGGTGATACTAGTGGTTCTATGGGCATAAGTACGGATTTAAACCAATTAATAGTGAATCCGGAAAATTCACCAAATTTCAGGGTCGCCATCAGGGTCCGCAGTGAGTCTCCTGAGTCTGCCAAATATAGTAAGGCATCATCAGCATACAGAGATAACTTGTCATCCAGCCGACCCCTGCGGAATCCCACAGTGTCCCCATTATTGCGGATTAACATTGGGAGTGGCTCTACTGCTAGCGCAAATAAAAGGGGGGACAACGGGCAGCCCTGACGAGTACCCCGGTGCAACTGGAGGGGCTGGGAAAGGGAGTTATTAACTAGTACCCTGGCCTGGGGTTCAGTATAAAGCACTTTCACCCAGTTAATAAAGGTTTTCCCTAGGCCAAAGCCAGCCAGGATTTCCCAGAGATAGGGCCACTCAACGCTGTCAAAAGCCCTGGCAGCATCCAAAGACAGAATGACCCTACCTCTGGGATTATCTACTGGAGTTTGAATGTTGAGGAAGAGGTGTTGAATGTTGTCCGCCATGCACCATGTCAGAATAAATCCGGACTGGTCACGATGTACCAGCCACCCAACAACGCCCGCAAGTCTGTTGGCAAGAACCCTCGCCAGCAACTTGACATTGATATTAAGCAGCGATATGGGACGGTATAAATCCGCCATCTGTCTATCCTTGCCTGGCTTGGGAAGGACCACTATAATGGCCTCCTTCATCGAGTCAGGCAGATGTCCCATTTTAGCCGTCTCTTGTAGGGCCCGCAATAGCAGAGGCAGGAGGATAGACCTATACCTATTGTATACCTCGACAGGCAGCCTATCCGATCCAGGAGATTTGTGGTTTGGTGCATCTGCCAGTGCCTCAGTCAGCTCTTCTATCGTGATCGGAGAATCTAGTGCTTCTATTTCAGCTGTGGTTACCTGGGTACAGTACCCTAAAAACAGAGCCAGGTCAGAGGGGGTATTATTAGTTTTAGAGGTGTATAAATCTGCATAAAATTGCTGTAATGTATCCAAAATGTCAACAGTAGAAGTGCTAATTTCTCCCTTGGGGTTTTAAATTTCTGTAATGGAGGTAGACTCCTGCTGCGCTTTAGCGAACATAGCCAATAAGTGATCTGTATTCTCTCCCTCCTCGAAATAGTTCTGTTGTAGGAAATATCTCTTTTTTTCAGCTGTTGATAACACCACCTGGTTATATAGTGATTGGTCCTCTTTCCAGCTATTTTGGTTGGCTGGGGTAGGATCCGCCACTAGGGCATCTCTCTACTTTGTAACTCAAGGAGGACCGTGTTCTCCCATTCTCTAGATCTTCTTTTTATACCTGTTATTTCCTGTATGAAAAGACCCAGCAGGAAAGCCTTCACAGCATCCCATACTACTGCCCCACTAGCAGAGTGTTTATTGAATATCAAAAATTCCCTCAGCTCGCTAGAGATGGGGTCTGGGGTAGGAAGCAAAGTTAACCAAAACGGATTAACTCTCCACCCGTGTCCACCCGCAACCAAAATGGAGAGTGATCCAAAAGGAGGCGGGGTTCGTAGGCCGTATCTAAAACATGTGGGAGCAGCATATCATTACCCATACCAATATCTATTCTAGAGAGGCCTCCATGAGATGCAGAGTGACAGGAGTAACACTGCACATCCCTGTTACGCTCTCTCCAAATGTCCCGTAGACCCATCTCAGTTATTAAAGCGGCAAAGGGGGATGTACGGGGCATCACTCTTTTAGTACCAGGGCGGATGGACAGCCTGTCCAGCTGTGGGTCAATAACATTACTGAAGTCCCCCAGAGCTAGAACAGGAGTCCCTGGGTGCAGTGCCATAAATTGTGCTCATTTCTTCAGAGGATCAGAATTAAAGGGTGGAGGTAAATACATTGCTGCAACAATACATCTGAAGCCCCCCAGGTTGCACAACAGGAATACAAATTTTAACCTCTCTGTCAATCTGCTTCTCCATACAATAAAAAGAGATAGTGTTATTAATCAGCACACTTACTCCCCTAGAGAAGGAAGAGTATGTGGAATGGAATTGTACCGGAAATTTACGAGTTTTAAGCAGGCGGACAGAGTCAGGTTGTAAATGTGTCTCCTGGAGACATACGACATGCAGTTTCATTCTAGTTAAATAATGAAACATTGCTCCTCGCTTTGTCCCATCACTCAAACCCCTCACGTTCCATGAGAGGTAGAGTATACCCTTATTATTATTGGTAGACATAGTACATAGTGACAGAATATGGGGGAGTATTATTGGCTTGTCCTCTATATTGCAGGACTAGGCCCATAATGTAATATTTCATTATAAACTGCAGTAGTAACACATGTTTGGCGCACCCTCTAGTGTTAAGTTGAAGAATGGGCAACTGTGGATTTACCCATTTCAGACTCAATTGTAAAGAAAAATGGAGATAAAAAGAAAAACAAGACTGCAGTAATAAAAATGGTAAAAAAATAAAAATAAAACCAACATAGTGTACCCCTCAACATGAGGGGGGGTACGTCCGCTCAGCATCAGGCTGCTGTGGGGGGGATAACGTAGCCCTAAAGGTAAATAGATCAGATGATTGTCAAACCTGATACCTTAATGTATGTCTGAAAACTTAGTAAGGTAGCTGTGTATTGTGGAGTGGGACCAATAGATCGTAAGATCAAACAAAAGTAACCTGCCCCACTGCACAGCACATCTCTTGTGCTTAGCACCGGTGATACGAATTCTTTTCAACCTTCAGGCTGACGCTGCTCCAGATTCCGTCCCTCCCTGTCAAGCCAATGCATGGCAGATGTAGGATTGTCAAAAAAATGCGACGCTCTATTGGCGATTACCTTCAATTTTGCCGGTATAACATAAAATACTAAACATTCACTGCCCGCAGACGTTTCTTGATATCCAGGAATTTCGCCCTTTGCCTTTGTACTTCCGCCAAGAAATCAGGAAACAGCGATATTTTGGTATTATCCACTTTGAGAGAAGGAGCAACCCTGGCTTTGGACAATATTGTGTCCCTGTCTCTATAATTGGGCAGACGGAACAGTCCCCGGGGGTGCGCCTTGTGGTGGGGGGCGTGTTGGGACCCTGTGGGCTCTCTCAACTGCAAACATGGGTGAAAATGCATCCTTTCCAAACGTGTCAGCTAACCATGCTTCGATGAACGCCACAGGATTCTTGCCTTCTGCCTTCTCCGGGATGCCCACCACGCGTACGTTGTTTCTGCAAAGGCGGTTCTCCATATCCTCCCACCTAGATGCGTTTGCGGTCGCCATGGAGTGAGTGTATTTCACATCCCTCTGCAATGGCTGCCACTCGTCCTCCAGTGTGCTAATGCGCCCCTCCACTGCAGATGTGCGTTCACGCAGCTTTTGCATATCCTGACGCACAAATGATATTTCCATTTTCATGCTTTTTATTTCCCCCATTAGGTTAGTGATAGAGGAGTTACAGGTAGTGACTGCAGCCAGTATATCCCTGAGTGTTGGCTCTGGGTCAGTGTTAGCATTATTGCCCTGCATGCTGAGCGCCGCCATATTGGATAGCTGTGTGGGGCTGTGAGACAGGGATGACAGAGCAGGTGGATGAGCCAGGATTGGGTGGTGTCATCTAGGTCCCTGCTATCCACCTTCGGATCATGTCTGCTAGGCCCTGGGGTGGATGCAATGTCTTTCCCCCTATTGCCGAAAAGGCGCTGGGCTGCCTCCATGGCGGAGCGGGGCGGGAGGCCCCCATCTCGAGACGGGGTGTCTGGCGGGATTGGGGGGCCTTGTCTGCGCCTGGACATTGTAAATCACAAAAATGATACTGGCCTTATCCTCTGGGGATTCCGCGGAGTGCAGCGGTGTCTGTCCTGAGGCTGTAGGTCGCAGGATGGCGGAGCTGTAGCTCGGATTCCTCAGGATGTTCAGCGGAGCTAACGGCTGCACGTCCTCCTACATGCCTCGCTCGGCCACACCCCCTAACTTTTGCTTTTAAAGGGGAACTACACTCTCCACACTTTTCTCCAAAGGCTGTGAGCTGCCTTCACCAATTCAAATCAAATCCCTTTTCAGAGCATACAACAGGGCCAGCTAGGAAAGGGGCGAGAAGAGCGATTGGTCAACCCCCTCCTGAACCATACAAGGCCACATGCACTCAACATAGCTGGCTACCTTTGGGGCATGTTGGGCTCAGCCCAATACCAACCACAAAGCACCTTGTACCCACTAGTTTAAAGGGGTTTTCCACATTCCGTAAAGCCCCCTGTCTGCAGCCCCCCACAACCCCAGCCTAGGGTTATGTGGAAGAGACCCCTGTCCCCCTGAATATGGGAAAAAGGTGGTTGACTTTTGAGGTGCCTGAGCCCCTCCTGCCCCTAAGCATCCACCACTCTTTCATGGGCCGGCTTGCTGTGTGTTTGGCTAGGGGTTTGTTAGTGTGTGGAAGGGGCACAATATATTTTTAGTTTGGGGTGGTATTTTTCACGTGGGGGTTCTCATTTTAAGCCTTAACAGACCCATATGGCCTTGTATGTATTGGGGGCAGGCTATTTTTTGTTTTGGGTTAAAATCTTGCAGCTGCAATGTATATTTGTACATTTTCTCTAAAGCCGTACATCTTTGAAGCAACATTTTGGATACATGCTACAGATGCACCACTTTACAGGCAGAGTAAGCTCCCCCAAGTTACTAGCTTTAAAGCGATTTTGCATTTTTTTTTCAAAAGAAGTTTATCGAAACAGAATAAAAAATGTACATAAACAACAGCTTAAAAAGGAAACAGTAAGGACGTGAATATATATTGTTTCAAACTGAAGGGCATAACAAGCATAGTAAATCAGGTAAAAGCGATAGTTATTTGTATTTTCCCCCGGCAGGTTCGCTCAAGAGTATTATGGTGAAGCTGGGCTTATTGTTGTTTAGGTCATCTATTTCACTTGTGACTTCTACTTCTTTATGTCTGAAAATGACCAACAACTTTTATATTGAGCTGTGTTGAATAAACAAGCCTGGTTATGTTGTGAAAGTATCAGCATTATCCTGGGGAGTGTCTCGTGGTTTGTAGCGAGTAGATCCTAAGTGGAGGTTAGACCTCCTGAGCGATCCTGATAGAGTATTATGTAGTTCTTTGGGTTTTATGGTATACAGCATACTGATATAGATCAGGCCTGCTGGATTGTGGTCTGCGGACCTCTGACAATCCTGTAGATCACCTGGAGCGTAATCGAAGTCCTCTCTGGGTAATAGGGGATACCTAGGTGGGGTGAGTAGGGAAGCCCTCCTGGGTCTGTTATGAGACTGGGGTATCATCTTCGTCAGTTACCTCCTTTGTTGGGAGCGTGGAATGGGAAGCAGGATGTTATGTGTGTGTCTCTATGAATAGTCTAATTTTCAGATCTTAGAGGGAGGGATTCAGGTATGTATGTCGAGTCCTGCTTGAATCTTGAAAGGTTCCGTGTACTCCAGCGCTGTATGGATTAGTAATATAGTCTAAACGTTAGGGGTGAGGTGAGGGGAGGGGGGGGAGGGGCTAGAGTGTTGTAGTCTTATGAGTCATTATCCTATTCAGTAACCTATTCGATAGCCCCTCCTTTTGTGACTCGGTATAGCAAATCAGTGTAAGAGTTTGGTATATTCTGTTGTAGATTGAAAGTGGTGCCAGCAAGCCCACGTGTTCCGGAATGTTGCGGAAGAGTCATGGGCCTGGTGTATAAGACTTTCCATGTCAGCAATCCTGTCCAATACTTTTGAATCATGGGGCATTCCCACCAAATGTGTAGAAGTGAGCCATCACGGGACTGGCATCTCCAACACGTGGGTGGAATGAAGGGGTTAAGTTTGTGTAATTTGAGTGGGGTGTTGTACCATCTTGAAAAGATTTTAAATCCATTTTCCTGTGCTGATACATTCCCCGAACCCTTGTGTATATGGGAATAGATTTTTGCCCAGTCCTCTTCAGAGAGGTTTATAGAGAGTTCCGTTTCCCATTTCATTGTGGCAATTTTGGATTCAGTAGTGTATTCCTCAAATATGAGGGCATAGAGGATGGAGATCAGGTGTCGCTGTGGTTCCGTGCTGGTGCATAGCTTTTCAAAAGGTGAGTGAATTCTTGAATATGCTGTGCGTGTCTTGGGATCATTCAAGAAGTGACGCAGTTGTGTGTACGTCCAGCATGAGGTCTGTCGGTCGTCCACCTGGTTTACAAATGTGTATGTGGGTGATAGCTTTACCCTCTGAAAATATGGGTCATGCCCCTGTTGAAGACCCTCTTGGTCGAAACGCGTCGGACAATCTCCCCTTCCTTACGCTGCTTAGATTTTATTTCAATTGTGATCACTTTTATCCATTTTTTGTATGGTATTTTTAGAAATAAAAATCCCTGGTTTACCTGCACTATGCAGAAGCTTTTTATTTTTTATTTGCATATTACCCCGATGCAAGAAACTGCCTTCCAGTAGCCCTACTTCCATCACGGGGTCTGGATCAAATCTGTCCCCGGCTTCTCCTTGGAACACATCCTTGAGGTCTATTGGCTGATATTCAGTTGGCGGCCCTTCCTGAAGTTTCTTCACCCCACCAGAGAAGTCGAGAAGTGAGACAGAGGTTCCACTGTTCCGGATATCGTTTTCCAGCCTAGGTTTGGCTCCATGCACCATTGACTCCATGTCATATGACAGTGGAGTCCACGTCATCTGGTAAGAGTACCCATCTTATCTTACTTCCTGATGTTTTCATTCTGATGCCCCATATCGAGATGTTGGTTTACAGCTACGGAAGTTCTGTACCCCGTTGTTGACTCATAGTCACAGATCCACACCGTGCACTATTGACTTTAATTTCCAGTCTCACATCATTTTTTGGTCCATACCAGTTCCTCTTATTAATTTGAGTTTGGAATCATCCATTTACCATATGTGGACACTTTATACTGTGTTTGTTCATTTCACTTCACTTATGGTTTTTGCACATATGCTTTACTGTTCAGTACAGCATCTCTTACTTAATTGTTTCACTACACCCTAACTTCCCAATATTTCTTAGCGCTGCATTTTTTCCCAGTTACCAGTTATTGTTTGTCACAATGTATGCAGCTGCTGGCTCACATATATTTTATTTTTGCTATTAGAGCGCAGTGTTTTCATATTCTCTTGCATCAGACCATCTGGTCCTGGGCTTTTGCCTGGTTTTAGCTGTTTGAATACTGTGTCCAGTTCCATTACAGATAGCGGTAGTTCTAGGTCTGTACTTTCTGCCTCTGTGAGGGGAGTGGGACAGTGTTGGGCAAGAAATTTTCTAATTTCACATCTTCTCCATTCAACGTCAGTAAGGGGTGTATTTGTCTTGAGATTGAGTCCTGTGTAATATTGGACAAATTGGTCTGCTATTTGTTCATTAGATGTCTGTTTTTTCCCAGTCGAGTCATGTATACAATGAAGTATCCTGGTGACTTTTTTCGCTCGTAGTGCTCGTGCCAGGAGCCGACCTGCTTTGTATCCATATTCATAGATTAGTTTTCGTGATAGGATATAGTTACATTTTGTTGTTTTATTTAGTTCATCTAATAACTCTGCCCTAGTCTGAGTCAGTTCTTGTAGAGTGGCTAGTGCGTGGGTCCTTTTGTGTGCTCTTTCCAAGTCATGAATGCGTGTTGTAAGGTGTGTGACGTATGCTTGTTTTTCCCTTCGTTTTTTTGCTGCTATGGGCATGAAATCCGTGTGGACGGGATTTTGATGGACATTGTAATAGAATTGTGGTCAGAAATGAGCATCGGTTCGATCATCGTCTTTAGGAGCATGGGTAGGTCTCTTTGAGAGCAGGTAATCCAGTCTGGAGTAACTTTCATGTGGGTGTGAATAAAATGTGTAATCCTTAACATTAGGATTTAGAGTGCGCCATGAGTCGTGTAGTGAGAATTCTTGGAGAAGTTTGTTTATAGCACAAAGTGCTCTGAAAGGTAGTTTAGATGTGCCAAATGACGTGTCGATTAGGGGGTTCAATAAGATATTGAAGTCTCCATCAAGTATTAGTGAGCCTTCCAGGAAATCCACAAGTTTTTGTAGGGTATTTCTGAAGAAAGGTACTTGTTTAACATTGGAAGGGTAAAGATTGGCTAGTGTAATACATTTACCAAACAATGATCCCTTGATAAAAAGGAATCTGCTGTCTTCGTCTGGGAGTGAATCTGTGATCTGGAAAGGGCAATTTTTTGCAAAAAGGATGGATACCCCTTTGGTTTCAGATTCATTAGAGGTTGCATGCAGTGCTGTTGGGAAATAAGGATTTGATAGTTTAGGAATAGAATCTGCTTTAAAGTGTGTTTCTTGAATGAATAGTATATCCGCCTTGAGTTTGCGCATGGAGAGTAGGATTTGTGAGCGCTTTTCAGGTGTATTAAGACCTTTTGCGTTAAGGTATATTATTTTCGCAGAGTTGTGGTTGTGTACCGGTTGTGAGTCAATCGTTTTGGATATCGGCATAGTGAGGATTTGAGCTTATAAATCCAATAAAGTAATGAAGTAAGTCTACGTAGGGAATGTGTATGAGGATCTAGTTCCCAGTTGTGAGAGTAAGTTCTACTCTGATATATTATAACCAGGTCTGGACCCTTGTGTAGGAGGGGGGTTTGGAGTGTAGTAGCTAGGAGGGGAAACACGTTTTAGAAGAAAGCCCTGAGCAGGGTCAGTGTACCAGAGTCAGTTTGGTTAGGGCCGATAAAGTTTGGGAGGTCAAAGCATGGGCTATCTGAATGATATCCGGGGAAATGCGAGCTTGTTCGCAGATTCAAAGTAAGTGTACACCTGAATGCAGGTGACACCGGAGTAGGTCAGTGGTATGCTGAGCTATGTGAATAATCACAATAGGCTCGTACGTTTATACCACTGTGTGGTGAGAGAGGTTGAAGGTAGCAGAAGATGTAACCAATCAATAAATATTGGGACCTGCTGACAGGGAGAGGGACATGTTTTATGATAAGGAAGACAAGGTGTAGAACGTACGTTGTGCCTTTGTGGAATGGTTATTTTCTTTGCAATCTTCTATGCTCATCTAAAAAGACTAACCACGTGTCTGTGGATGAAATTTTGTGATGGAACAAATAGGATCAGTTAATGCAAAGTTGAGTAGAATTGGTGGTGGTATGATATGTCCGGTCTATGGACCATGGGGTATGAACTTTAACATTTAATAACGAGTTGCAAAAGCCTACGGGTGGGTAATCTGGGACTCGATAGCAAAGAACCGGAAGCATAATAGGATTAACATAAGAACATGAGAACTTACCAACAGCTATATACTATAGGATTATGATTGAGAGAATAGAGAGACATTCATCGTAGGACAAAAAGTGGAACTAAATACTATTACCTTAAGGAAATAAACAATACTGTTAATTGAACAAACTAAACATGTTTAGAGTCATACCTTACTCTTAGGGAGTGCGGGTATAGAAGCGTCAGCTCATAGCCGTCATAATGTTGTGAGCATATAGTAATGCATCGGTCACTCCATGTCTGTATTGAAACCTGTCACTTTGTTGTGTTATGAATGAACATTCAAACAGTCTTGATGCTCGGTGTTGTTGTCTACAACCCTCCATGACTGTAATCTATCAGCATTCTTTAGAGGTAGGGAATCGACTATGTACGGTAGGTGTGGGCTTTGTTTATGAATAGCTCTAAACCAGAAGTGAACTGTGTCGTTGCATTAGGCCTAGCATCTGTCATTTGTCACCAAAAGAGATGACAAACGGTACGGATCATGTCCGTTGTGCTGGGGTCGTCAGGGTAACCGTCTGAATATGTTTCAGAGATTCTTTAATTTCTCTGGTAGGCAGGGGGAAAGTCGGCAGATTACCACTAACCCCAATCTATGCATGACCGTGTTAACCACTTGATCCTACATAGGGAATCGTCCTGTAAATATCTTAGAGTCTCTAACATGTGAGATTGCATATATTTCACTTGGAATTAGACCAAGCATGGTGGGTTATGTGCACCTATCCTGTTTTCCGTACAGAAAGTAAGCAATCTACATGGCATTAAGGGGTGGGCTCGGAACGACAGCCATTCACTCTATAATGGAATTGTTGTGTGAGATATCGTGCATCGTTTATAAGATGCATAACGATTTGCATATAGCCGTTATATAGTCCAGCATTCGAGGAGTGATGGGGACAATGCTATGATTAACATTAGCCCTCAGGGAATTATAATTGACATCCGAACCCCTCCCTCTAGTACATCCCTCTAGAAACTTAACCATGTACAGATCAATTCCTTAATGATAGAAGGGGGTAGCAAAACCAAGTTAGCGGGTAGTAAAAGGATATTGGTGTCAAAAGGTCCGTAGCTGTATCAGATGTGATGAGTGTAGGGGTATGTCTCAATCCGGGGAGATAATGAAATCCCGCTAGGCATGTACGCCCTCATTGTGTATGGACAAATGCAGTACTCAGTATACTGAACTGAGTGCTTACCAGTTTCTGCGCGGGAAATCCCCTGTGTGGATACAGGGGAGGGAGGAAGGGGATGAGACTCCCTGCATGGATAAGCAGAACGTGCTTCAGTCAGTTTGTACTGATGGAGTAAAGTAAAAAGGCAAAAACATTAAGGTCTGGAGGTTGTAATGAACAGTGTGTACTTATGAGGATTTGTTCAGGAAACGCTGTATACAGAAAACAAGCTAAAGCAAGTACTGAATGTCTCTCAGAGTTCTTGAAAGTCGGACGATCCTTTAAGGATCTCTCCTGGCTCTACGTGAGTGTGGAGGTTTCGTCGTGCTGTCATCAGAGAGAGGATGCGGTCCTGGGTGCTGTGCTCTAGCTTCGGAGGGTGAGCGGTGTCTGCGGTATCGGACATCCTGAGTCTCTATCGGTTCAGGCCATGGTGATGTCTGGTGTGGTAGTGGTTTGCGGTACTCCGCATACCATTTGGGTACCTCCGTGTGCAGAATCCCCAGCGTGCCACAGAAATGTTGGAGGTCCTCCAGCACTCTGAGTAGAGCGGTGCATCCCTGTGAGGAAGCCGAGAGACTAAAGGGCCATTTACAATGATAGGTGATACCCTTCCTTCTTAGCACCTCAAGAAGGGGTCGCAGTTCACTTTGGCGCTGCAGCGTGATACTGAGGAGATACTGAAAAAGGTGGATTTCAATGCCATGATGTTTGACCGGCGCCATTATACGAGCGCTCCTCAGGATCTCTTCTTTGAGGCGGTAGTCCACAACACCGCATATCACATCTCTCGGTGGGTCGTCTTCTTTCCCCCTCGGTCTCAGTGCTCGATGTATCCGCTCCAGGACAATTGGGACTTCTCTCTGATTTTCCAGTAAGGCATTGAAGACGCCGTTCACCTCAGCTTGTAAATGTTCCGGTGCAATGGTTTCTGGAAGGCCCCTCAGGCGAATATTGTGGCGTCTGCCACGGTTTTCAAGGTCCTTCAGGTGGCGGTTTACTTCCCTAAGTTGGTGTGGGTATTCAGAGTTAGGTGGTTCTTACGGATAGCTGCAGAGTGTTGAGTAGCGCTGCTTGGACTCTGCCTGTAAGTGTTTGTATGTCAATTCTCAGATCTGTGATGGCGGCCATCAGAGTATCTTTGATGTCAGCTGCCACGGATCTGAGATCTTGCAGGCTGGGTTGTTGATGAGGAGTGAGCACAATTTCCCCGTTAGAGGGTCCCGTCGGTAATGTAGGGTCAGTATGGGTAATCCCTCTCGAGCAAGCAGACGTACACTGAGGGCCCTGTGAGCAGGAGGATGTGGGCACCATGTTGCCTGCCTGTGTCCTAAACATCTCTGGGATATTTTGGCTTGGTCGTCCCGACAAATCGTGTGGTGAACGGGACCTTGATGTCGAGGAGCTTCTGGAAGATGTTCCCATAGTTTTTTGAGCGCCTAGAGTTAAAGGCTTCCGATTTAGTCAGTTGAATAATCCTGTCAGCGGGAGCTCTCAAATTAGGCACCCATCTTCTACGAGGTCAAGCCATGCCCCTCCTATTTTGCATTTTTAAAGGCACTTCTCCTTGTTTCGTTTTTGGGGTTGTCCAAATTGGTGGCATTGATATATGTCCCTCAGGGTAGGACCTGGGCCCCCATACCCATTTTAAGGGCAATAACTAGAATATAAGCCAGCCAAGTGGGGACTCGCAAAATTAACAAGTCAGTTCCCATAGACTGTAATGGTATTTATTATATAAATTTTGCCCATGTTAGGCTCTTTGTTTGGCCCCTGGACCGAGGGGTGTTTGTCCCATCTGTAATTTTGTAGCATGCTGAATTATTTGCTAAATTTTGGACGGGGGTGGTTTATTTTGTGCTAGCTGCATTTGGTTTGTTCTGGGCATACTTAGGGACTTTGGGTTTTTTTGTGCTTTTTGTGTGTGAACAGCACTTGGATTTTTCTGGGCATGCTCAGACAGTGTGTTTTTTGGGTTATTAATTTAAGGACATCCTTAACAGGTGTACCCACTTTGAAGTTCTGTCTCTACATTGGGTGAACTTGCATTTTGTGCATTTCATAGACTGTGCATGTGTTTTCAATTGCCTCATTAGTACACAAACCTATGTTATATAAAGCTTGCAGATAACATTCTTTACCTTGCCCTGAAAAGAGGTGTGTGTGTGTTGTTTGTTAGTTTCACATTGATGTAATTGTTTGTGCTGCATTATTTTGCAAAATCTTCCTCAAGCTGTTGTGACTACTAAATCTTTAAATCCTTAAGAGACTGTCCGTTTGTGGGTGCATTCCTTTTAGCTCCTGTTAATTTCCTCTGCAAAATGGTCAGACCTCAAAACCATATTCTGTTAGTGGCTCAAATTAACATACATGTGTTTTTTTCTTTCCTTGCTCTTTTCCAAGTCCTGTTTTGTTGACCAATAAAATTTGTAGCAAATATTTATGTTTTATGTGTTTTGTTAATAATTTGTTTTGCAGATGCATGCTCAATCTAAGTAAAGCATTTTACACTCTCTCCCCCCCTAAACAATTTCCATGCAACAGATTTCCCAGTTGCAGCTTAACTAGGCTGATTGGCATGGCAAAACAAAAAAGGTGTGATTTGTCTAAAAGCTACTGCCTTCATGGTAGCATATGCATGCGTATGCTGCCATGGATAGGCACCAGGAAAGGAAAATTACAGAGAGGTAAGTATTCAATTTTCCATTTTAGCGCAGTGGTTCTCAACCTCAGTCCTCAAGTACCCCCGACAGGACATGTTTTGGGAATGTATCTTAGCTAAATAGCTGTCCAAAATACCAAGCCATTGACTCTAATTTAAAGAACCTGTGCAAGATGAAGGTAAACCTGCAAACATGGCCTGTTGAAGGTACTTGAGGACAGAGTTGAGAACCACTGATTTAGAGCACTGAGCTAAAATCTAGCTCAAGATAATCCTATTCTAATTGTTGGCATTTGAGGGAAACCAAGTGAGTATTAGAACCCCTGCTTGTCTTTTTTAGGTTGGGCTTTGTGTCCCTTTTCTGAAAATTGGCTTCACTTCCTGTCACATAGCCAAACAGGAAGTGAGGGTAAAACACCAAATTATAAGGTATTTTGGGGTTTATTAAAGGCAAATCCACTCTGCAATACAAGTGTACTCGCTGTAAATCTCAGGGCAAGCACTGGTAAATTTTATCATCCAATCACGTAGAAGCAAAGATGCTGTTTTCTTTATTTTCCTTGGATGTCCCCCTCGGATCTCCAGCAACTGCACTTCCAAATGCACTTGTAGTACAAAGTGGATTTGCCTTTAGTAAATAAACCCCAAAGTCCAAGATACCTAATAATTTGGGGTGTACACAGCAAAATGCTAGAGTTCAATTTACCTAATGGGGAAACTATTTAGATTGACCTATGTGTCCCCAAGGAAAGACATTGGTAGGATTTTACCCTCAATTCCTGTTTGGCTATGTGATGGGAAGTGAATAAATTTGAAGGAGAAACTGGCAACATTTGGGAGTTGTCTTCACCCTATCAGGGGCGCAGACATCCCCAAAAACTGACAAGCCTTCTAATCCCTCTGCACTCTATCCCCAAGCAAAAATAAGAAAGGACTTCATTTAGTTTAACTTTGCAAAGACACATTCCTAAATTCAACTGTGCTACATGTCAATGGCCCATTTAGACCTTGTTTAATAGAAAACACCAGTTGCCTTTCACTATAAACATTTGTTAGTCCAGTCCTGGAAATCTGCATCTGCTTTATTATAAATTTCCATAAATATCGGGTTCCTGCATCTAGATGCGCGACCGCTGTGTATGTGAGATGCGCCACTGCTGTGTGCGCGGAGGTATGTACCCGTGGTGCATATCTGGTTCCCGGATAGCCAGCACACAGAAATGACATCACGCCCCTCCAGGAAGTTGCTTGTACTGCTGCTAATTTCTTCCCACCACCATGCCCGCTCACTGTTCTCTGAGGAAGAGATGATCCTTATTTGCAAATTAAGATAATTTTTGATTTATTTTTTACATGGGGTGGTATTTGTGTGGGTCATGTGTGTATGTCTAAATGATTTGGCCTCAAAACACACACCTACTTTCTGTGTACAGATTCACTTCTGGGCCAATGTATATTGCTTCCTGCTTCAGTGTGTGTGTGTATATATAGATATATAGATATATAGATATATCTGTAGCAATCACTCTCGGTGGAGCTGCTGGTTTAAAGTGGGCTGTTACCGTCACCTTCGTTACCTCTATTTCACCAGAACCGGGTCTAGGGTCCCGTTGAGTTTAATGCCAGACAGTGTAGGCACCGGACACTTGAGTATCTTTTCCAATGCTTTAATAAACGTAAATTGAAGGAAGTAGCAGGAAAGAGGTAGAAGAAGAGTTGCAGGGAAGTTCAAATACCTTTTCTTAGTGTAGCACTAAGAATTGGAATCTTGTAGATGAATGTACTCTCTTTTTGGAGTTGAATCTTTGCCCGCCCGGATAGGTTTCTCTCACTAACCTAGCAGCCAGTAAGCAGCACGAACAAAAGTCTCTGCCACAGACTTGATTGGAATAAAAACCCGTACGATCCTCTGCCACAGGATGTAATGGTTTACGATGAACAGCAAACACAACACTAGAACCTTTAAGCCGACCCGGCAGTACTATGCGGTAGGATTACTTTAGGATGCGCCCTCCAACTGAGTCACCAGGCCCCTTTCCAGACCAGCACTCTGCATGATCCTTCCATGACGGGTCCTCCCCTGGGATCTTCCCAGTTGTCCAGCTTCTTCCCGTAGGACAGACAGCCCAGGACCATTCCTCTGCCGCTGTGGTAGGCCCCAGACAGGCTTCTGGGCCCACCCACACGCTGCAGCTACGTGGGCCTCCCGGACAGAGGACCACGAGGTAGTACTTTTAGCACATACCTGTCGGCCAGGAGGGCCAGCAGGTGGAACGAAAGACGAACCCTAAAACATGGCGTCTGTGACATAAATACCCTCTCCCAGAATGCAACTCGGAGGGGAGGAGCACCTCCACGGAGTTATCTCCGGGACAGAGGAGCACTCATACGCTTCAACGTGTTGCCTTTCCTACACCGACCCATGGTGACAACGACACCCACAGGCACAGTGTGAAACTACATGCAACTCAGCCAAGCTGGAACAGAGGCAAATCTGACTATGTATAAACAGATAACCCACTGAATTTAGCTATAAGCAGTAGATTGAAAATCTACCAGCGCTACATATCTATATATAGATATAGCTATAGATGTAGGTTCTTGTGTCCACCAGCAGAGTGAAGTTGGATAGATGCCACACTCCCAATTCTGGAGGCATAATAATGGTCTAGCACAGGGGTTTTCAAACTACGGCCCTCCAGTTGTTCAGGAACTACAATTCCCATCATGCCTTTTCATGTCTGTGAATGTCAGAGTTTTGCAATTCTTCATGGTATGTGTAGTTCCGCAACAGCTGAAAAGCTGTAGTTTGAAGATTCCTGATCACTCTAGCATATCTTGAAAAAAGGTGGTTTTTCATGTGCCTTGTATAATGCCCAAGAAATAGTGTTAGGAAAATACAAGTGGGTCATGGCACATCTACATTCCAAATTTAGCACTTAAGATGGTCATGCACTATGCAATCTGATTGGCCAATCTCTGTACAACTCGATATTTAGGCAAAATAGGTAATAGGAAGACGCACTTGAACAATTAATTCAAAATTTAGGAAATCAAACAGGCTCTTACACTAAATCTAATTTATTTAAGATCTAACTGATTGCAGTGTATGGTCACCTTTGAAGATCAAGATCTGAAAATATTAATTTATTGGGTTTAGAAACACTTCTCTGTTCTTTGTAATGTATTGAAAGATTTGGGTAAAAAAAGAAAAAAAAAACATTTCAAAGCTATATTAGAAGTGATAGGAATGAGATTATCATCAAAAGGGTTAATTAACTGAAAACACCTACTAATTTCCTAACAAGACACATCCAATGAGATGAAATTAACCAATTGTATTGGGCCTGCACTATTATCAATGAGAAAACCGCAGTTACCCTAGTGCCAGTTGCAGTTTACATATTGGGGTATTTATTATCGTTATTTGCGCTTCAATGTGCGGCAGTTCGCACGTTCAATTAATGACTTTTTCGGCGCACCAATTAATGTATGAACTGGTGCAGTGGCTTCTTAACCACTTCAATACCAGGCACTTAGACACCTTCCTGCCCAAGCCAATTTTCAGCTTTCAGCACTGTCGCAATTTGAATGACAATTGCGCAGTCATACAACACTGTACCCAAACAAATTTTTTATCATTTTGTTCCCACAAATAGAGCTTTCTTTTGGTGGTATTTGATCACCTCTGCGGTTTTTATTTTTTGCGCAACAAATAAAAAAAGACCGAAAATTTTGAAAAGAAACAAGTTTTTCTTTGTTTCTGTTAAAAATGTTTGTACATAAGTACGTTTTCTTCTTCAATGATGAGCACTGATATGCCTGCACTGACGGGCACTGATAAGGCGGCACTGATGGGCACTGATGAGGTGGCACTGATGGGCACTCATAGGCAGCACTGATGGGCACTCATAGGCAGCACTGATGGGCACTCATAGGCGGCACTGATGGGTACTTATGGGTGGCACTGGTGGGTACTTATGGGTGGCACTGATAGGTGGCACGGATGGGCACTGATAGGTGGGCACTGATGGGCACTTATAGGTGGCACAGATGGACACTGATGGGTGGCACTGTTGACACTGATTGGTGGCACTGATGACATTGATGGGTGGCATTGCTGGGCATCACTGCTTTATAATGGTGCCTGTCAGTGCCCATTTGTGGGCACTGATTGGCACAGATTGGGCACATGTGGATGGCCATGGGGTACATACCTGGCCATCCACATGTTGCCTGCTTCCCTGGTGGTCCTGGCCGCTTCCCTGGTGATCTAGTGCAGGCATCCGAGGGGGGACTGCACTGATAAACAATCAGCGCAGACCTCCCCTGTCAGGAGAGCTGCCGAACGGCTCTCCTCTACTCGCGTCTGTCAGACGCGAGTGAGGAAAAGCCGATCAGCAGCTTTTCCTGTTGACATCATGATCAGCCGTGATTGGACACGGCTGATCACATGGTAAAGAGCCTCCGCCGGAGGCTCTTTACCAAGATCGTTGGAATGGTGTGTCAGATTGGGCTCGCAGCAGCTGTTATCCTGAAGGACATCATATGACGCCCAGTCAGGATAACTGAACCACCGCCTGGCCGTCAATCTGCTATAGGCCGGGCGGGAAGTGGTTAAGCCATAGTGTTTAACCATAGATGCAGCCACAAACTTATAAACACTGCCATCTACTGGCTGAAGAATATACCTTTACTAAATACTGATATTGATGTAGTTGTTGTTGCATAAAATACAAATAAACATTGTATTCCAACATCCGCAATCTCTTCACCTTCCGGAGTCTGTGGAAGTGAGAAGGCTGTGGGGTGTCATGAAAGCGGCCTCACTGAGGCCTGTGAACTCTGGCAGGGAGGTGCTTGTTGTAGTCTGTACATCTGAAAATAATAATTAAATGGAGAAGGAGAATAAGGAGTTAATAAGGCTGATTAGAGTAAATTAGGGGTTAATAAGGGGTTGAACAGAGGAACACTTTAATAAAAAACTAAATTTCTGTATCATGTCTGCAGTCTCTGATCATCTCTTGTATCATGTCTCTGATCATCTATTGTATCATGTCTCCAATCTCTATCTCTTGTATCATGTCTGCAGTCTTTGACCATCTCTTGTATCATGTCTCCAGTGTCTGATCATCTATTGTATAGTGTCTCCAATTTCTGACCATCTCTTGTATCATGTCTGCAGTCTTTGACCATCTCTTGTATCATGTCTGCAGTCTCTGATAATCTCTTGTATCATGTATTAAGTCTGCAGTTGCTGATCATCTCTGATATCATGTCTGTAGTCTCTGGCCATCTCTTGTATTGTGTCTGTAGTCTCTGATCATCTATTGTATCATGTCAGTAGTCTCTGATCATCTCTTGTATTATGTCTCATGTCTGCAATCTCTGACCATCTTTTGTATCATGTCTCATGCCTGCAGTCTCTGGTTCAATAAGTTTTTATTGCAGAAGTAGTGTTAAACATACAACAATGTCAAAGGCACCAATATTGCCCACGCAGGGGCTAGAACTGGCGCATAAGAGATGAAAAAAAATACAACATAAACAGAGGAGGGCAGACTTTTTTTTAAACGGTCACAGAAATCCTGGGTACAACATACGTCATTTGGGGTAACCCACATAAGTGCAGGAATAGCCAGGACAAAAATGCATTAACTCTGCATTAAGATCATCTTGGGCATCTGTTAACAATCAAAAAGGGCTAAGAGCCCTGGTAAGAAAAGGAAAACATAGAGAAATAAAAAAGAGAATGTCTGCAGTCTCTGACCATCTCTTGTATCATGTCTGCAGTCTCTGACCATCTCTTGTATCATGTTTGCAGTCTCTGGCCATCTCTTGTATCATGTCTGCAGTCTCTGATCATTTCTTGTATCATGTCTGCAGTCTCTGACCATCTCTTGTATCATGTCTCCAGTCTCTGATCATCTATTGTATCGTGTCTCCAATCTCTGACCATCTCTTGTATCATGTCTGCAGTCTTTGACCATCTCTTGTATCATGTCTCTTGTATCATGTCTGCAGTCTCTGATAATCTCTTGTATCATGTCTGCAGTCTCTGACTATCTCTTGTATCATGTTTCTTATATCACATCTGTAGTCTCTGATCATCTCTTCTATTGTGTCTGTAGTCTCTGATCATCTCTTGCATCATGTCAGTAGTCTCTGATCATCTCTTGTATCATGTCTGCAGTCTCTGATCATCTCTTGTTTCATGTCTGTAATCTCTGACCATCTCTTGTATTATGTTTCATTTCTGCAGTCTCTGACCATCTCTTGCATCATGTCTTATGCCTGTAGTCTCTGGTTCAATAAGTTTTTATTGCAGAAGTAGTGTTAAACATACAACAATGTCAAAGGCACCTAGATTGCCCACGCAGGGGCTAGAACTGGCGCATAAGAGACGAAAAAAAAAATACAACATAAACAGAGGAGGGCAGCCTCCTTTTTAAACGGTCACAGAAATCCTGAGTGCAACATATGTAATTTGGGGTAACCCCCATAAGTGCTGGACTAGCCAGGACAAAAATGCATTAACTCTGCATTAAGACCGTCTTGGGCATCTGTTAACAATCAAAAAGGGCTAAGAGCCCTGGTAAGAAAAGTAAAACAGAGACAAATAAGAAAGAGAATGCCTGCAGTCTCTGACCATCTCTTGTATCATGTCTGCAGTGTCACGAACCTGGTAGGTTGTGAGCCTGGAGTGCAGGAAAAGACCTCCCTTACAGCTCCCACTCCCGTTCCCCTGGAATGGAGACAGAGGGCCAGGAGTGAAGAGTGGTATGGGTGCCTGGCAGGATCAACAATTGCTGAAAGTCCAGTAGTGGTGGCACCCTCTGGAGTCAGTAGTCTGGGGTGTAGACTGAGGATAGAGACTGGAATGCAGGACTGGAACCAGGAACAACAGCAGGTAATAGCAGACTGGAGGCTGGACTGGAACCAGGAACAACAGCAGGTAATAGCAGACTGGAAGCTGGACTGGAACCAGGAACAACAGCAGGTAATAGCAGACTGGAAGCTGAACTGGAACCAGGAACAACAGCAGGTAATAGCCTGGACGCTGGACTGGAACAACAGCAGAAGATAGCCTGGAACACTGGACTGGAACCAGGAACAACAGCAGGTAATAGCCTGGAACGCTGGACTGGAATACAGCAGAAGGTAGCCTGGAACGCTGGACTGGAACCAGGAACAACAGCAGGTAATAGCCTGGAACGCTGGACTGGAACACAGCAGAAGATAGCCTGGAACGCTGGGCTGGAACACAGCAGAAGGTAGCCTGGAACGCTGGACTGGAACCAGGAACAACAGCAGGTAATAGCAGACTGAAAGCTGAACTGGAACCAGGAACAACAGCAGGTAATAGCAGACTGGAAGCTGATGAACACAGCGGAGGGTCAACAAGCCGGTGGTCAGTAACGTTCAGACAGCAGAGGTACCAGGGGTAATGCAGAGGGATGGTCAGGCAAGCCAAGAGGGTCTGGTGCAGGCAGATAGCAGGATCGTCCAACAGGAAGCCGGGTCAGATAACAGGAAACACAGATCAGATCAGGTAACACTCACAGAACGCTGTAGAGCAGACAGCGGAGATGGTGTGTGATAGACCGGTTTAAATAGCCCGCTTGATAGCGTGAACGCGCGCGCATGCGCAGTGGAACCCGTGGCCGTGTTCCCGGACGCCTGGATCGCCGGTTACTGGCAGGATCTTCATGGCATTGCCCCCCCCAAGGGGCAGCCTCCAGATGCCCCTTTGAGAAAATTTCTCTAGATGGGATCTTTTAAAAGATTGTAACAGATCTTCAGCATGAATATTATCTTCTGGTTCCCAGGAATTCTCTTCTGGGCCAAACCCCCTCCACTTTATCAAAAATTGATTCTGGTTAGCTCTTTTCCTATAGTCCATAATAGCCTCCACCTCGAATTCCTCCTCCCCATCTACCAAGATTGGATCAGGAGGATCCGTACTTCGGCCCGGGAATGGGTTGGAGACAGAGGGTCTGAGCAAAGACACGTGAAAAACTGGATGTACTTTTAGTGAGTCCGGGAGTTCAAGTTCATATGCAACTTCATTAATTCTCCGTTTAACGGAAAACGGCCCAAGAAACTTGGGGCCCAATTTTTTGGATGGGCAAGCTAACCTGAGGTTTACTGTGGACAACCATACCTGATCCCCAGGTGCAAGTAATAGCTCACCTCGCCTCTTTTTGTCGAAGGTTGCTTTGTTATATTCCTGGGTCCTGGTCATGGTCTCCTGTAAAACTTGGTTGTTGGAAGAAAAGAAATCCAATTTCTCCTGAACTGCGGGTACTGTACATTCTGGAAGAGAGTTAGGCAAAAATGAAGGGTGGAAACCGTAATTTGCAAAAAACTGAGTCTGTTTGATAGCAGAGTTAATAGAGTTGTTATAGGCGAATTCGGCCAATGGAAGAACAGAAATCCAATCATCCTGGGCAAAAGAAGAAAAACATCGCAAATATTGTTCAAGGGTCTGATTTGTTCTTTCTGTTTGCCCATTCGTCTGAGGATGATAAGCTGATGAAAATGAAAGTTCAATGTTTAAAGTTTTACATAGAGACCTCCAGAATCGGGAGGTAAACTGTACCCCCGATCTGAAACTATATTGACTGGTACCCCATGAAGCCTGATGACTTCTTTGATGAAAGCTTGTGCCGTCTCTGTGGCTGACGGGGTGTCTTTCATTGGGACAAAGTGAGCCATCTTCGACAACCGGTCCACTATGACAAAGATTGAAGTGAAGCCCTCAGCCGGGGGTAATTCTACAATAAAGTCTATAGAGAGCATTTTCCAGGGTCTATCTGGGACAGGCAAGGGCTTTAGGAGTCCCCATGCCTTTGTTCTGTGCCCTTTGTTTCTGATACAGGTGGTACAGGTCTCTACAAACCTTTTACAATCCTCACGTAGCTGAGGCCACCAAAAGGTACGCTGTACCAAATCCGTGGTCTTAGCCGCGCCAAAGTGTCCAGCCAATGCATGATCATGGCAGAGTTCTAATACTGCAACTCGTAATGTCTCAGGTATAAAGATCCTATTCTCATGCCACAGTAACCCATCCTTAACTTGGAGTTCCGCTCTAATGGAAGATTCCAATCCTGCGGAAGCCTGCTTAATTTGGGAAAGCAGGTTTCCCTGAAGCAAAAGAAAGTTCCAGAAAGGTGTCTGGAGGAGAAATCTCTTGGGGTTTATGAAACATCCTGGATAGGGCGTCAGGTTTGGTATTTTTGGAACCAGGGCGATAAGTGACATGGAAGGAGAACCTGGAGAAAAAGAGAGCCCACCTGGCCTGACGTGGCTTCAACCTCTTTGCAGATCTCAAATACTCCAGGTTCTTGTGATCCGTAAAGATTAGAACTGGGTGAGCGGCGCCCTCCAACAGATAGCGCCACTCCTCTAATGCTGACTTGATTGCCAACAACTCTCTGTCACCTACATCATAATTCCTCTCTGCTGTGGACAATTTACGAGAAAAGAAGGCCACAGGGTGCAGCAGGGCCTTAGTTCCCTGTCTTTGGGATAGCACTGCCCCTACGGCGATTTCAGATGCATCCACCTCTAATATGAATGGCAGAGAGGAATCTGGATGTTTGAGTACAGAGGCGGAGGTAAAAAGACCCTTGAGAGTCTCAAAAGCTTTTTGGGCTTCAACTGACCAATGGAAGCGTGTACCTTGTTTTGTTAGTTGGGTGATAGGTGTAATGATAGCTGAAAACCCCTTAATAAATTTACGGTAAAAGTTAGCGAACCCAACAAACCGCTGGGTTCCTTTTTTGTCTGTCGGGACTGGCCAATCTAGAACTGCAGTGACCTTTTGAGGATCCATCTTGATGCCCTTACTAGAAATGACTAACCCCAGAAATGGAATACTTTCCTGTTCGAATTCACATTTTTCAGCCTTTGCATATATACCATGTTGTCGATGCCGGCTTAACACACTTCTGACGTGCCTGCGATGGGATTCAAGGGAACAAGAGAAAATTAATATGTCGTCTAAATAGACGATAACAAACAGATCAAGAAAGTCACGTAACACATTATTGATAAAGTACTGAAATGTGGCAGGGGCATTGCACAGGCCGAACGGCATCACGAGGTATTCAAAATGCCCATAGCGGGTACGAAAAGCGGTCTTCCATTCGTCTCCGTCCCTAATATGAACTAAATTGTAGGCCCCGCGGAGATCAAGTTTGGTAAATATAGTGGCCGACCCTAACCTTTGGAACAACTCTGGCACCAGGGGAAGAGGGTACCGATTTTTCACAGTAATCTTGTTTAGTTCACGGTAATCCACACAAGGTCTGAGGGTCTTATCCTTTTTCTGCACAAAGAAGATGCCGGCACTTGCGGGGGACGTGGATGGACGAATGAAGCCTCTTTTAAGGTTCTCATCAATGTATTCTTTCAAGGCCCCTTGTTCCACCTCAGTTAGAGGAAAGATTCTTCCAAACGGAATTTCAGCACCGGGGAGTAATTCGATTGGACAGTCATAGGCCCGGTGAGGAGGTAACACCTCGGCCCTCTGTTTGCTAAATACGTCCAGAAAGTCATGATATGCAGCAGGGATGGACAAATGTAGACCAGGGTCTGTATCCAGGCAGAGCAGAGCAGAGTCTTCCTGGGCATTCTGGGTTCTGCAGAACTGCTGACAATAGGAAGAAGGGAAGGTAACCTCACCCGTGATCCAATTAATGTCCGGATTATGTGCCTGTAACCAAGGCATACCGAGGATTATGGGAAACAGAGGTGAAGTGATAATATCCAGGCGTAGCTGTTCTTGATGAACGTTAGAAATGGAGACGGGTATTGGGATGGTCTCCTGGGTGACAGGTCCAGATTTGATAGCGGTTCCATCAGCTAAGTGGATGGAGAACCCGTGGGCTTTGGGTAACAGAGGTATCTGATGTTGGGTGGCAAAAAGAGAGTCCATGAAACAACTGCAGGCTCCGGAATCAATAATAGCGGTTATTTGCAGAGTCCTTCCTGGAAGCTGTAGCAGAAGAGAAAGAGCAAGGTGAGTGGTACTTCTAGCCAGAGGTGCAACATAGTCTGTGGACAAAGATAAACACTTACGGAGTTTGATGGGACAGTTCCTGACATAGTGCCCAGGTTCCCCGCAATACAGGCACAGATTATTTGTTCGACTACGTTGTCGTTCCTCTTGGGTGAGAGAAGGCCGTAGGACTCCTACTTGCATTGGCTCAGGTCGATTAAACATGGAGACAGGTGGTGCTGGTGCTGAATGATGGGGAACCTTAGGGGTAACCCAAGTTGGACGGGAAGACCCCATCGCTCTCTCAGACCTACGCTCTCGTAGACGTCAATCGATCTGAATGGCCAGATCGATTAAGGCATTTAGAGTCAGTGGTGTACCCACCCTGGCCAATTCATCCTTCAGTGAGTCAGATAGTCCCATCCGAAATTAATAGCGGAGAGCCGCATCGTTCCATTTAGTGTCCGCACTCCACTTTCTGAATTCAGCCACATAGTCCTCTGCCGCCCGGCGACCCTGTTGAAGGGTATGCAGGACAGTCTCCGCAGTTACGGACAGCTGGGGGTCATCATACAACTGACCCAGTGCGTCAAAGAAAGTAGAGAGGTTGTTTAAGGATATATCCTTTTGCTCCAAGAGGCGATGGGCCCAGGTTTGGGGGTCCCCAGAAAGCAAAGAAATTACATAGCCCACCTTGGTAGCCTCCAGGGAAAAGGTACGTGGCTGAAGAGCGAAGAATAATTCACAGGAGTTACGGAAGGCCCTAAACTTATGGCGATCTCCGGAGAAACGTTCGGGTGTAGGAACCTTTGGTTCTGGGGGAAGCATCACCACCGTTGAGGAAGGCCCAACTGAAGGAGCAGGAGCAGAGGAAGCCCCCATGGGGCTGGACAAAGTTAATACTCGTTCCTCCAACCTGGTATATCCTTGCTGCAGGTTTTTGACTGCTTCAGTCAATCCTGCCAGGTGTGTACAAAGTTCCTCCATAGGAGAGGTTCCCTGCTCAGGCTCTGACATGGCTGTCTGCTACTGTCACGTACCTGGTAGGTTGTGAGCCTGGAGTGCAGGAAAAGACCTCCCTTACAGCTCCCACTCCCGTTCCCCTGGAATGGAGACAGAGAGCCAGGAGTGAAGAGTGGTATGGGTGCCTGGCAGGATCAACAATTGCTGAAAGTCCAGTAGTGGTGGCTCCCTCTGGAGTCAGTAGTCTGGGGTGTAGACTGAGGATAGAGACTGGAATGCAGGACTGGAACCAGGAACAACAGCAGGTAATAGCAGACTGGAGGCTGGACTGGAACCAGGAACAACAGCAGGTAATAGCAGACTGGAAGCTGGACTGGAACCAGGAACAACAGCAGGTAATAGCAGACTGGAAGCTGAACTGGAACCAGGAACAACAGCAGGTAATAGCCTGGACGCTGGACTGAAACAACAGCAGAAGGTAGCCTGGAACGCTGGACTGGAACCAGGAACAACAGCAGGTAATAGCCTGGAACGCTGGACTGGAACACAGCAGAAGATAGCCTGGAACGCTGGGCTGGAACACAGCAGAAGGTAGCCTGGAACGCTGGACTGGAACCAGGAACAACAGCAGGTAATAGCAGACTGAAAGCTGAACTGGAACCAGGAACAACAGCAGGTAATAGCAGACTGGAAGCTGATGAACACAGCGGAGGGTCAACAAGCCGGTGGTCAGTAACGTTCGGACAGCAGAGGTACCAGGGGTAATGCAGAGGGATGGTCAGGCAAGCCAAGAGGGTCTGGTGCAGGCAGATAGCAGGATCGTCAAACAGGAAGCCGGGTCAGATAACAGGAAACACAGATCAGATCAGGTAACACTCACAGAACGCTGTAGAGCAGACAGCGGAGATGGTGTGTGATAGACCGGTTTAAATAGCCCGCCTGATAGCGGGAGTGCGAGCGCGCGTGCCCGTGCGTGACCGCACCCGTGAACGCGCGTGCATGCGCAGTGGAACCCGTGGCCGTGTTCCCGGACGCCTGGATCGCCGGTTACTGGCAGGATCTTCATGACAGCAGTCTGTAATAATTTCTTGTATCATGTCTGCAGTCTCTGACCATCTCTTGTATCATGTCTCCAGTCTCTGATCATCTCTTGTATTATGTCTGCAGTCTCTGATCATCTCCTGTATCATGTCTGTTGTCTCCGACCATCTCTTGTATCATGTCTGCAGTCTCTGATCATTTCTTGTATCATGTCTGTAGTCTCAAACCATCTCTTGTATCATGTCTCATGTCTGCAGTCTCTTATCAGCTCTTGTATCATGTGTGCAGTCTCCGATCATTTCTTGTATCATGTCTGCAGTCTAAGATCATTTCTTGTATCATGTCTGCAGTCTCAAACCATCTCTTGTATCATGTCTCATTTCTGCAGTCTCTTATCAGCTCTTGTATCGTGTGCAGTCTCCGATCATTTCTTGTATCATGTCTGCAGTCTCTGATCATCTCTTGTATCATGTCTGCAGTCTCTGATCATTTCTTGTATCATGTCTGCAGTCTCTAACCATCTCTTGTATCATGTCTCATGTCTGCAGTCTCTGATCATCTCTTGTATCATGTCTGCAGTCTCTGATCGTTTATTGTATCATGTCTGCAGCCTCTGATCATTTCTTGTATCATGTCTGCAGTCTCTAACCATCTCTTGTATCATGTCTCATGTCTGCAGTCTCAAATCATCTCTTGTATCATGTCTGCAGTCTCTGGTCATTTCTTGTATCATGTCTGCAATCTCTGATCATTTCTTGTATCATGTCTGCAGTCTCTGATCATTTCTTGTATAATGTCTGCAGTCTCTGATCATTTCTTGTATCACGTTTGCAGTCTCTGACCATCTCTTGTATCATGTCTTATGTCTGCAGTCTCTGATCATCTCTTGTATCTTGTCTGCAGTCTCTGACCATCTCTTGTATCATGTCTTATGTCTGCAGTCTCTGATCATCTCTTGTATCTTGTCTGCAGTCTCTGACCATGTCTTGTAGCATGTCTCATATCTGCAGTCTCTGATCATCTCTCCTGTTGAATATCTGCTGTCTCTAAAACTGGCTACACAGTATACAATTTTTTTTTTGTTCAATTTCCTTTAGCTTTAACTTCAACTATGTAGTACAAAGGCCTACCTGAATACATACAATTTGAAAGTGTTTAGTTTTGACATAATATTATATAGTTTTGGTAAATCTAAAGGAACATTTACAATAAGATAGTATAATATGTAGGCAGTTTAACCCTGAATTGTATGTGCGGTCCTTTTGTGATATCAGGGGCAATCTATGACCATCTCTTGTATCATGGACTTGAGGCCCTCCAAAGTTGACCACCAGTACTTTATCAATTCAGCTTCTCTATCTGTATGCGATTTTGTGTGCGCGTGTTTTTTTTGTTGTTAATAAAGTTCACCTGTTGGGAAAAAAAAAAGTCTGCAAGCGTGATTTGCAGCAGCGAGTGTGGTATGGTGTAGGAAGGGGCGGGCACAGAAAGGTCACGTGATTAATGGCCGACCGCGGTTTAGCACGACTGAGAGAGAAAGGCCGCGACCGGAACCGGAAAGGAACGGCGTGAAGAACGGTGTAGGAAGCAGAGTCGTCGCCGTAAGGGGTGTGTAAGAACTAAATGGTGACCGGGGAGTCATACTCGTATTATATCTTTCCTTATTAGCTTCATACACACGACCGGGCCTCTATGAATTGAGAGGCGGTATGTTCCCTTTGCTGAACAGCTCAGTGGCGGAGAGTACACGCTGACGTCTCTTGTACACCCAAATGAGACAGAAAGTTGACGCAATTGAGGGCAATATGTCCGCCATGCCTGTGTGGTGAGCAGAGAGCTTCCCTTCACCTTCCGGAGTGTGTGGAAGAGAGAAGGCAGAGGGGTGTCATGGAGGCGGCCTCACTGAGGCCTGTGGACTCTGGCAGGGAGGTGCTTGCTGTAGCTGACGCTGGAGTAAGCAAAGGTGATTTAGCTGGTTCATTCCATCGGTTTAATAGTCCACTATGGTGAAATACACTGATGACTATTTAAAAAGCAGCCAGTATCGAGCTAATGTACATGGTAACCAATCTACTTCTAGTTTTTGGTAAAAGCTTAAAAAAAAAGGCTGATGAGAGAAGCTGGTTGCCTTGCACAGCTTCTTCAGTTTGCTCCAGTTTTAGTATATTACCTCCAATGTATTGTAGTAACTGTGTGATACCTGTAGTACACTTCTTTCCGTTCAGGCAGAGTTCACAACAGAATCCTGCAGGAACGTGGTCAGTGTTCTTGCGCATTCCCCTGCTGTGCTGTTTTGAACGAATGGGCTGCAAATTGCACCAGAATGCAAGAAAATTAGCGCATGAACTACTTTAGAAAAAAAATTCACCGCACCAAATCACATGACACTGTAGTTCTGGTGCTCACAAATGCACTTGGTTTGTGATCTGTGTTGGCACCTGCAGTAGATCGACAAGGGGGGACTTTTTGAAAGTGGTGCAGGAAACCTGCTCGGAAAGTGCCTTTCCCGCACCGCATTTAAGTGTAAACTCACCCTAAAGCTGGGTACACATGGGCTGAATATCGGGAGGCGTCGGCTGGTTAAAAAAAAGTGTCAGACGTTTAGCATGTGTGTGTATATCTTGAACGTACACGCCGTAAACTCAGCAGAGGACCGACTCGCGATCAACGCTCTCAGATCTGCACTCCCTGCCATTGGCTGAGTGGGGGGGAACGGCATCATCTCCCAGTCAGAACATAACAGCTCAGTGGAGGATATTGCTGTACTAATGTTGGATGGTTAGTACAGTGTCTCAGACCAGAGCTGACAGTTTTTTTTGTTTTTTTTTCGTTCAACCAGCTGAGTTGTGCAAAAAACTTGTAGTGTGTACCCAGCTTAAAGTGATACTAAAGTCCTTTTATTTATCTTTTTGTTAAAGATAACATGTTATACTTGCTGTGTGCAGTGGTTTTGCACAGAGCAGCCCAGATCCTCCTCCTCTGCTCGGGTGCCTCTTCGGTGCTCATGGCCCCTCCCTCCAGTTAAGTGCCCCCACAGTAAGCAGCTTGCTATGGGGGCACCTGAGTTGCAGCTCCCTGTGTCCATTCACACACAGAGCTGCGGCCCCTCCCCTTTGTTATCCTCAATGACTTTGACCGCAGCGGCAGCCAATGGCACCGTGCTGCTCTAAGGAGCCAATGAGGAGGGGAGTCCTGGGCAGCAGAGTTTCTCATGCAACATCGCTGGATCTAGATGGGGCTAAGGGGGGCTGCTGCACACAGGATTTTATCTTAATGCACAGAATGCATTAAGATAGGAAAAACTTTCTGCCTTTACAAACACTCATTTACAGTGTTGCGGTAAGGGCCTATTCACACTTGCCCACATGCTAAACTGAAGCAGTTTGGCATGCAGAGCCTGGCGACGGGGCAATGTAGCGTGCTTTTATCACATCAGTGATATCACTGCATGCTTGCAGTTGGGAGCTTTCCGGTCATGTGACTACTGTGGCAGCCATTCACAGAGGTCACATGACCTGAACGTCCACCTCCCAGCATGCAGATGCTCTTAAAAGGCTGGGGAGGAAACGGGAAGTTGTTAACATGGACTGTATGTTCCTTGCTAAAGAGTGTGTGTGTGTGTGTGTATGTATGTATGTATGTGTATATATGTATGTATGTATATATATGTATGTATATATATGTATATATATGTATATATATGTATGTATATGTATATGTATATATATATATATATATATATATATATATATATACACACACACTCTTTAGCTTTATGTTCCTTGCTAAAGTGTGTGTGTGTGTTTGTTTATATATATATATATATATATATATATATATATATATATATATATATATATATATATATATATATATATATATATATATATATATATATATATATTCTCTCTATCTTTAATTGTTATGGGCTAAACTCTGCTTTAACACTGACAGAGGAGATTACAATGGTCAGCTTATTTATGTCAATCTTTTATCCCGAAAGAAAAAAAGTTGCCATAACTGCTTAAAACAGATATACATTCCTGCTTTTGAAATCTGCGAGCAGGCAAGGTTGTTTATTGCAGAAGGGATTGCAATGTCTCTTCTGCAAAAAATAATTCTACCTGCCTGCTCTAGGCTTTCTGTGAAACTTGCACTGAGCTGCACAGTTCAGTCAACACTCTGGCACAGTGCTTTTTGTTACAGGATGTCTTCACTCCTGCGCATTTGCAGGATTAACCTCCTCATCACATAGCAGCTGGTGAGAACAGCCTCAGACTGGCACCCGGAAGAAGCAGCATTGAAGATGCCAGCGAGAGATGTCAGACTGTTGAAAGGAGATAAGTATTGTGGAGTTTAGCTCTGCTTTAAAAAGTATTTTGCTGGAGTTCAGCTTTAATTTATTAGTCAATTCCATCTGATTCTGCTAGTCTAACACTACCCCCCCCGGACTGATAGTGCTGTTGTCCAAAGGTGTCTCCATTGCTCCCTCATCCAGAGTGGAGACACCCTAAGACAGGGAGTGTATTACTGGCCCTATCACCAGGGAGAAATAAAGTGGGGGGGGGGGGGCTAAAAAGGAAAAGTAATATAGCCACAGTTAAAGCCTCACTTTACTTTCCCCTGCTTGCTTCTGGGGTGGATCGGTGGTCAAAATGGACACATGGCAGCATGTGGCCAATCAAAATCGTTCTGATCTGTCCCTGGAGCAGTGGCTTTCTATTTTAGGGAACAGAATGTAACGCTGGCACACTTTGGCACGTGTGCTTTATGTTGCCTTTCCCTGGGTTAGACACTCCCCCAAGTTTTTCTTGCTGCCTGTGCCCCATTGGAGAAATTCACCCCTCTATTTTTATTGGCGACCTGTCATCAGTTTAGAGCAGGGGTCCCCAACCCCCGGGGGCACAGGACCGGTAGTGGTCTGTGGCCTGCTGGGCCACGCAGCGGTTGCGGCAGGTGAAAAAACCAGCACAACCCGCACTCCATCCTTTGACCAATGGAGGGCACCTGCTCCCTTTCTCCCAGTGCCACTACTTTCCCTCTCTGTGGTCACAAAGAAGGGGAGGGAGGAGAGGCGGCAGGGGACAGGTGAGACCAAGGCTGCAACCTCAACACCCCAGTTTCCATGGTTTTGCTCAGTTCTTGTATTTCTGGATCAGCCATGCTGGTAAATATGTTGAGTAAGTTTGAACTGCTCACTTCAGCCCCCCTCTTCCTTTTTTTTTTTTTTTTTTTTCTTTTTTCTCTAGGGGGTCCTGGAGCATCCCTGCAATCACTTTTACTCATTAGCTGACACATTGTTGCGTGTAGTATGTCCTGTCAAGCCACTCCATCCTGGAGACCTGCTCTTTGCTCCGATTTATTTCCTGGAAATATCACTCCTGTCCCCTGACTGTTTTGGCTCACCTGTAGTGTGAGCTAACACATATGCAGACTCTAGTAAGACTCATTTGTCTAGGACAGTCAATTTATGTCCTAATCAAATTGATCCTCCATTCTGTGGAGGGGCTGTCTTCTACACTGCCTGTCCCTGATGGCAGAGAGGTTGTGGACCACTGGTTTAGAGTTATTGATCTCACTTCTACGTGCGCAATGATATGTTATGTGTAGCGCGCTTGACTGTTTCATGCATAGGCGCCCCCCCATGCGTACATTTACTGTGTATGTGGGGGGGGCAAATTTTTTTTTTTTTAGGGTAATTTTTAGAAAGTCACTTATGTGATGCATTTTTTGGTGAGTCTCTTTAAAGAGACCCCAGATGTCTTTAATGGGACCTCACTTGTCCTCTCCCTTGACCTGCCAGGCTACGTGCCCAGATAAGGGTCTAGTATGGATTTTGAGGGGGACCCCACGCTATTTTTATTTTTAATTATTGCTGACAATGCTTGCTTTTATATTCAGCTGATGACTCATCGGTTGTTAAGGGCACGGTGGCCGGTTTCCCGGCCCACTCCTTAACAACCAGCTAAACGGTGTGTTATGGGGGGAGAAAAAGAATGCAACATGTAAACGCAACACATGCAGTTTTGATGTCCTGATTGCAGGCAAAACACAATCTGCTGCAGGAAAATTTCCCTGACCCGTTCCAAAAACGCACTGGCTGAAAAACATAGGTGTGAACATGTACCATATGAAACCGTGTTAAATGGACTGTAGTGCATTTCTGCAAACTACAAAATGCACTAAAAAACCCATAGGTGTAAACCTAGACTTGGTTCTAAAACCTTAAGGTTTAATCATCGTACATCCTTTGTACTAAGGTAAAAAAACCTGTGTCCAGGATCCTCCTTGCCCCTCTCGTACTTACCTGAGCCCAATGTCCTTCCACCGATGTGCACGAGAGCAGCGGTTGTCTTCTGCTCTTTCCCTTTGATGGCAGTGGGAGCCATTGTCCTTTTCTGTCCTTCGCAAAGGGCATCTTGTTTTCTGTCCACTTGTCTTTTGAGTGCCTGTGCACCCAGCATTGTACCTGGGGATAATTTTTTACATGTTGCCGTAGTGTTGGCAACATGTAAATAGAATCCATGAGTTGTGTGCTGCATCTGCCACCAGTACCTTGCATGTGCACTTATCGCTTTTAACTGGATTGCTATTATTTTATTATGAAAACATGCAAACAATATGAAACTATGGGTAACAGTGCTGGGTGTGCATGTTTGGGAGTAGCTGCATGTGTGCACGCAGCGCTGTCGGAGTTGCCTGCAGACTCCGAATCTAGATGAGAAAATGCAAAAGTGAGCCATAGAAAAGTATTTTCTTTATTTAAAACTCCAAGGGTGAGGGTCCACTTTAGGGCTGGGTTCACACTATTCCGAATTGGATGCTGGAAAACACGCATCCATTCGCATGTCAGGAGATTGTGAACGGCTCTAAATAGAGCCAGTTTACACATCTGGCACAGAAGTCCTGTGCGTCTTCTGGTCCGTTTCAGGTCTGAATTCAGCCACAAATTTGGACCGGAACTGTGAACTTGGATGCACCGCACCCCTGCTGTGAGTCTCAAACGGCTATGTGAACCCATCCTGAAACAAAGCTCTAGGCTTATTCAAATGAAAATTGGAAGTTTAAAAAAAAAACAAAAAACCCTAGCGGATGAAAAATCGGACCTGCGCTTTTTACAAATTTATAAATGGTGTATTCTGCAATGTATGCCATGTGTTGTGCTGTATTGAGTACATTGCCCTCTACTTTAATTGTTCAATTAGGGTGCCTCCCATATTTCTGTTGTGACAGGTATACTTCAATTAATTACCTTTTTTGTGGTGGTAATTTACTACCAATAGAATACTTTCTGATGCATGTAATTATTATTTTTTTTTTTTTTTAGGTGCTGCAATAAAAGAACACCCATTCCCTGATCTCCCCTGTGACTAATGAACTCATAAGTGACAATCATTTCATCACTTCGACTTTCAGAGCTGTCATTTCCTGACTGCTACAGCCAGGGAAGCAGTCATGCTTGATTGCCTGAATTGGAGGGCAGGCAGGAAAGATTGGGGGTTTAATAGACCCTCAAAATCCCAATAAAACGTACACCTGCCCAAAGCAATCACATAGGGGACTTGTTGCTCCCTTTGTGATGGCATTAAAGTTAAATGGGGGGCGGGGGGGATTGTAAAACAAAAAATGTATTATCTAAAAAAAAAAAATGTAAAGGCACCCCTTTACCCCCTGCATATACACAGCAAATGCAAACATGCGTGTAGGGCACGCATGTGTATGTAAATAGCAATTACACCTGACATGAGATTACAGCAATAATTCTAGGGTAATCGCGAGTAATACAATGATAACTTTTTTTAGGCTTTTAAAGCGTCTCGTATGAAAAATCTTAGTTACCTTTTTAGTTTCAGTTTTCCTAGTGCATAATTTAGAGTCTTGACATGTCTGATATCTTAACGCAACACAATCTTTTATATTTTACCAACATTTTGGTATTCACTAAATTTTTACTCTACTTTTTATTAAAATTTTGATATTTGGCTGCACAAATATTAAAAATTGCAACAGCCAGCATTTTGTTCTCTAGGGAGGGGGTCAGCAATTTGTAGATCGTGGCCAGGTGACTGGTAGATCGCGATGTGACCTGCCATCGCAGAACATCAACCAGAGTGCAATGCAGAGGGACTTTACTTGTAAAGTTGGAGGTGTAGTAGGGAGCAAGAGCTGCATAAGCTGATGCCTCCTCTGTAGTGCTGACTCCTGTCCCATGTGGACTGATACCAACTGTGCTCCACCTCTTATCTCGGCTAGCAATCTCCAGAGTGATGCCAGCAGCAGGAAAGAATAGATCTTCAGGTCAGTGTGAAACAATAAATTGGGCATAATAGTATAGGGTAGAGCTATGTATTCACGAATAATCGTTCGAGACTCTAAATCTTGATTCTACCCCCCTCCCGATCTTAAAACAACATTTCCCTGTTTATGTAACAAGAGTTCTCTGCTCGCTTCTAACAGCTGACCCAAAAAATAAGTAAATAAATAAATCCAGGCAGCCTGTCAAGTTTACCTCAACATGGGAGATAACTATAAACTATAAAGAAAGTAACGTTTTGTTCTTAGATCAAAGGGATGAACTTCGGTCTGTAAATGAGGTCAGTTTAACCACTTAAAGACTAAACTTTTTTCTGAAACTTGTTGCTTACTAGTAGGGCTGGGAGATTTTCTTGAAAAAAAAAATCTTCGACTCTCCTAAAAAAAAAAAAAAAAAAAACTCGATTCACAATTCGAATCGAGTTTTTTTTTTTTTTTTTTTTTTTTCCTTTGGAAACCGCGCCGGTCCTGAGGCGCTGCGGGCATGAGCTTTTAGGCGAGGCCGTGGCTTCGGCCTAGTCTGCGGCGTCTGGCCTCGCGGACTAGGCCGAAGCCGCGGCCTCACCTAAAAACTCTTTACCCGCAGCTCTTCAGGCCCAGCGCGGTGTCAGCGGCGGTCCGGAGGCGCTGCGGGCATGAGTTTTTAGGCTAGTCCGCGGCGTCCGGCCGTAGCCGCGGACTAGGCCGAAGCTGCGGCCTCGCCTAAAAACTCATGCCCGCAGCGCCTCGGGACTGGCGCAGTGAAAAAAAAAAAATCTAAAAAAATCGATTTGCTTAAATTTCGAATCGATTTGACCTCTCAACTCGATTTAAGATTTAAATCAATTTTTTTCCCAGCCCTACTTACTAGTTAAAATCAGTATTTTTTTGCTAGAAAATTACTAAGAACCCTCCAAACATTATATATAAATGTTTTTTTTTTTTTTTTTTTTTTTTTTTTTAACAGAGACCCTAGAGCAGGCATGTCCAAAGGCATATATATAATTTTTTTTTTTTTTTTTTTGCCCCCACCAACGAATCTCCAGTGCTCGGAGATCCATTGGGGGGGCTAATAAATAATAAATCCAGGCAGCCTGGGAGGGGGGCGGGTTACATACAGGAGAATCTCCTGTTTACTCAGCAGCCTCTGTAATAGGAAGTCCCGTCTCCTGGGTTGTCTTTGGACAACTGTCCTGTCTATCATAGGAGGCGGGACTTTGTATTAAAGAGGCCGCCGAGTAAACAGGAGATTCTCCTGTATGTAGTCTGTTAGTGCTTGTCCCGCCCCCCTCCGAGGCTGCAGATGGGCATGGATCAGGCTGCATTCATGGCACTGGTGAGGCAAATGGATACTGATTAGGCTGCATTGATGGACACTGACCCTTATTTTGCTTCACAGTTCTTTATTTAAAATTTTAATTTTTTTCCTCTAACTTCCCTCTTAAAATTGTGGTGCGTGTTATACGGTATATCCAAATTACGTTTAATGTAATGTTTTCATAATGCGGGCGCTGCTCACATATGGGTTTTGTTTTTGTTTTTTTTCTTATTTATTTTACTTGTTTTTACACTTATCTAAAAAAAAATAAAAAAATGACAAGACCTATATATAAGAACTGGGGTCAAAAAGACCTCAGATCTTATATTTGCACTAAAGTCATTTGGGTAGGGGGGAGGAGGAATGTCTAAGAGCTTTGGGCGGAATGATATGGAGACAGGTGCGGGCCATCTTCCCCTCACTCGTCTCCATATCTAATAGGAAAGCGGACACGATCGCTCCCGCCGCCGATAAAAGTGATCTCGCGGCGAATCTGCCGCAGAGACCACTTTTATCTGAAAGCGGACCGGCCGTTGAAGAGGATACCGGGGTTACGGTAGCTAGCTGCTGCCATAACGATACCTCTCTTTAAAGTACTGACGTATAACGACGGTGGGCGTAAGTGGTTAATGAATTTAAAAAAAAAAAACGAAGTTGGCCCAATATTATTATTTTTTTTTTTTTTTTTTTGTATAATATGAAAGATGTTACGCCTAGAGAATCTTGACAATTACTCTAAGCAAAATAATCGTGATTCTCATTTTAGCCAAAATCGTGCAGCTCTAGTATAGGGCTGTGTTCACACTGAACCACCACTTAAGCTCAGGGGCTTAACACCTCCCAACTTTACATGTGAACGAGCCCTAAGGGTACCACTGCTGGAATGCAACTAAGGGCTCATTCACAAGTGCAGCAGGCACTCCTGCTCCTCTAAAAAGCGATCCGAATCTACTTGACAGGTGGTGAGGAGACGACACTGTGCCCGGTGATCTTTGACTTCTCCCATGTTGTTTAGGTAGATCTCCACCTCTTTAACTGGTTCCCGCCCAGCTCGCGTGCATATATTGCGGTACAATGGCACCACTGCGCGAAACCCTGTACAGGTATGGGGTTCCTTTTAGGAGCCGCCAGAGGGCGCCATCTGCACAGTGGGGGTCCTGATGCGCGTAGCCGGCATTCGCATGCAAGAGCACCAGCAAGGGGATTTGTGTGTGTATAAACGCACAAATCCCTGTGCTGTAAGAGGAGAGGAGACATGTTGTTTGTTCCTAGTAAGTAGGAACAGCGAAATGTCTCCTCTCCTACTCAGTCCTATCCCCATACAGTTAGAGCTCGCTGAGGGAACACACGTTTAACCCTTTGATCGCCCCCTGGGGTTCGCCCCTTCCTTACCAGTGTCATTTACACAGTAATTGGTGCATTTTTATAGCACTGTTTGCTGTATAAATGCCAATGATCCCCAAAAAAGTGTCAAACGTCACCGCCATTACTAGTAAAAATCGGTGCATTTTTATAGAACTGATCGCTGCATAAATGTCAATGGTCCCAAAAATGTGTCGCGTGTCCTATCCGTCCGTCGCAATACCGCTAAAAATCGCAGATCACTGCCTTTTAGTAAAAAAAAAAATGTATAAATCTTTCCAATAGTTTGTAGACGCTACAACCTTTGCGCAAACCAATCAATATACGTTTATTGGGTGTTTGTTTTTTTTTTTTTTACACCAAAAATATGTAGAAGAATATATATTGGCCTAAACTGATGAAGAATTAAAAAAAAAAAAAAAAACATTTTTTGGGGATGTTTATTATAGCAAAAGGTAAAAGATTTTATTTTTTCAAAATTGTCGTGCTATTTTTTTTTGTGTATAGCGCTAAAAATTAAAACCACAGAGGTGATCAAATGGCACCAAAAGAAAGCTTTATGTTTGCGTACAGCATTGCATGACCGCGCAATTACCAGTTAAAGTGACGCAGTGCCAAATTGTAATAAGTGCTCTGATCATGAAGGGGGTAAAACCCTCCGGGGCTGAAGTGGTTAAGGTTGCCTACCCCTGCTCTAGGGCCTCTGAATATTTTTCAGAAAATATAAAATGTATGGGGATTCTAAGTAGAGCAGCACATTTCTGGCCAAAATGAGAATCACTATTTTTTTTTTTTTGCTTAGAAAAAAAATATCACGATTCTCGCGGCGTAAAATCTTTCACATTCATACAAAAAAATTTGGGCTAATTTTACTGGTTAGTTTTTTTTTTTTTTTTAAATTCATTAAAGTGGAATTTTTTTCCTAAAAAATTGCATTTGAACGACTGCTGCGCAAATACAATGTGACATAAAATATTGCAACAACCACCATTTTATTCTCTAGGGTCTCTAAAATATATATTAAGGTTTGGGGGTTCTAAGTAATTTTCTAGCAAAAAAAAGTTATTTTAACTTGAAAGCAACAAATGTCAGAAAAAGGTTTAATTGGTTAAACTTCCCTCATTTACACACCAAAGTGTATTCCTTTGATCTAAAGGACAAATCGTTACAATGTTTATACTTAAGTTCCACTGCTAAAGAATGTTGTGTTTCTTGACAAACTGCCTGTTTGTTTGTTTTTTTCCTTTCTTTTGATGGCTGTCGGCTTTAGAGCAGAGGGATTTCTCTGCATAGAAAGAATCAGAAAATACTTTGTCAAGATCGCAAGGGGGGAAATAATCGTGATAACGATTCTTAACGATTAATTGTGCAGCTCTAATGCTAAGTAATATTCTAGGAAAAGTGGCTGATTTTTAATGTGTGAAAAATGAAAAAATTGTCCTTGACAGCAAGTGGTTGGAAATCCTATTCTTTTTCATAACCAAGAGTATATGAGGGCTATATGAAGCCACCGAAAGGAAGATGCAAATATTGACTTGCAGTACAAACACCTGTTAGTCATGTACAAATGGTTTTATCAAAACATTCAGTACATTGCAGATGCCTATAGTAGGTTTTTTTTTTTTTTTTTTTTTGGATGTTCCGGTTTTTAAAATTCCCCATCTTTCTATCTTTGGGTAAATAGTCAGTTGGGCAATTCATTTTTTGCTTAGATTTGCAGTTATAAGTGGAGTAACGCTAATACTGTTTAGCTTCATTCAGTGGGGAAAAATAATTATTTGATCCCTTGCAAATTTTGTAGGTTTGCCCACTTACAAAAAATTAAGGGTTTATAATTGTTATCATGGGTGTATTTTAACCACTTCTCGCCCGCCGTAGGACAAATGATGTCCTCGGCTTTGATCGGGGATATCTGAATGATGCCTGTAGCTACAGAAAATATAAAATGGAGCTGCAGGCATTATTCAGATATAGTCTTTTAGAGCCGGCGAATCTGTGAACCATCATAGCAGCTGTTCCGCCGCTTGATCGTTCTTATGGGAGGCGAGAGGGGATGTCCGTCCCCCTCCTGCCGCCCTCCGTTGCTTCTACCAACTCACCACTACGATCGGTAAGTCGGACACAGGATCCGCTGGCCCCAGATGTTGAGCATAGAGATTTCCAGTGGACCAGATGGTCGCCGGTATCTGATTGTTCGGAGGTCGGGCGCGATGTTATGACATCACGCCCGGCCTCTGTATTAAAAAAAACTGCTCCGCTTCGGCTGGGAAACGGTGATTTTTTTTAATTTTTTTTTTAATTTTTTATATTTCAGGCTTCCCAGCCTAGAGGTGAGATGTGCGGTCTTATTGACCCCATATCTCACTGTAAAGAGCACCTGTTATGCCATATTCCTATTACAAGTGATGTGTACATTCCTTGTATTAGAAATAAGTGATCAAAAAAATTTTTTGGGGGAAAAAAGTGTCAAACTAAAAGTAAAATTAACAATTAAAAAAAAAAAAATTTTTTTTAAAGCGCCCGTCCCCGTGAGCTCGCACGCAGAAGCGAGCGCATACCTAAGTCCCGCCCACATGAAAACGGTGTTCAAACCACATGTGAGGTATCGGTGCGAACATTAGAGTGTGAGCTCCTCTGTAACTCAAAACATGTAACCAGTAAAAATTTTTAAAGCGTCGCCTAAGGGGATTTTTTAAGTAGCGAAGTTTGTCGCCTTTCCACAAGTGTGTGTAATTTTGAACCGTGACATGTCAGGTATCTATTTACTCGGCGTAACTTTCTTTCACATTATGTAAAAACATTGGGCTCATTTTACTGTTTTGTTTCCAAAAAAAGCACAAAACTTTATTTTTTTTTTTTTTCCCCCCAAAAAAAACGCATTCGAAAAATTGCTGCGCAAATACTGTGCAAGCTAAAAAGTTGCAGTGACCGCCATTGTATTTTCTAGGGTCTTTGCTAAAAAAAAAATATATAATGTTTGGGGGTTCTATGTAAATTTTCTAGCAAAAAAAATATTTTTACATGTAGGAGAGAAATGTCAATTATTATACAGGATTTGTATAGTGCTGACAGTTTACGCAGCGCTTTACATCATTAGTGCAGACAGTACAAGTACAATACAATTCAATACAGGAGGAATCAGAGGGCCCTGCTTGTTAGAGCTTACAGTCTAGGAGGGAGGGTCAAGTGATACGAAAGGGTATTAACTGTGGGGCATGAGCTGATGAAGAAGATAAAAGAACAGTTGTTAGGTGAAGCCAGGGCAGGCTAATCCGAAGAGAAACATTTTCAGGGATCACCTGAAAGTAGATAGATTTGGAGATTGTCTGACTGATTGGGGTAGGGTATTCCAGAGGATGGGAGAAGTCCTGAAGGCGAATATGGGAGGAAGTGTTGAGGGAGCTACAGAGCAGGAAGTCTTGGGAGGAACGAAGAGGCTGATTAGGTTGGTATGTTGAGACTGCTGGGGCAGAGTTGTGGATGGCTTTGTAACTTGTTAGTAGTTTGAATTTTTATTTTGGGTGAGTGGCAGCCAATGGAGGGATTGTCAGCGAGGGGTAGCAGACACTGAGTGGTTTGGAAGGTGGATAAGTCTGGCAGCAGTATTCATGATGGACTGAAGAGGGGATAGTCTATTTATTTAAAAGTAAGCCATTGAGGTGGGGGTTGCAGTAGTCGAGGCGAGAGATAACCAGGGAGTTAATCGGGAGCTTTGTGGTTTCATAGGTTAGGCAGGGACGTGGTTTGGAGATGTTGAGGTGGCGAGCTTTGTAAAGGGATTGGATGTGGGGCCAAAAGGAGAGTTAAGAGTCCAGGATAACACCTAGCACCCTGGCATGTGGGGATGGGTGGTTGTGCCATTGCTCTTGACAGAAGTCAGGGCAAGAGGCATGTGGGGAAGGAAAGATGAGTTCTGTTTTGGACAAGTTGAATTTGAGGAAGTGGTTTGACATCCAGACAGATAAGTCTGTTAGTAACCCCGGAACCCCGACTGAGAAGGGAAATAGAGAGGCGGAAGTAGAATTGTAAGTGACACTGAAGGTGCGTTGGGATGGGTAGGAGAGCCACGAAGAGCGCAGTTACGGAGATTGAGGGAGTAAAATGTTTTTTTGTTTTGTTGGGAGTTGGAGGGGTTGGTCAACCGTATCAAAGGCAGCTAAAAGGTCCAGAAGTAGGAGTACAGAATAGTGTTATTAAATTATAAAAACCATACACCCTTCCATGACCCCAGAAAGGGTGTGCTTCTTTCAAGCCTGTGACAGATGTATGGCTTTAGTCCTGGCCGGAGACAACAACCTGGTAAACGGCACAATCCTTCCTATGCACTGTTAACCAGGAAGCTTGCAAGACAGAGCACAACTGCTGCCAGGAGACAAGAGTGCTCTGTCTTACAAGCTTCCTGGTTACTGGTGCAAAAGGGTTCTACTGCTGTTGTGAAAGGCGCACACTTCCACTGGGGTCATGTGAGCATTTTTTTATGAAATATGTTTTTATTGTGCTAGCTTTCCCTTCTTCCCTTTTTTTTTTTTTCTTGCACAAACGAATACTTTGCCTTTTGATTTTATGCAGTCTTTAGGGGAAGGAGTCTATCAGTATGACATATCTTGCCTTGGAAATCTTTGCTCGGTCTTCCTTGCAAATGTGATTCAAATCTGTCAGATTGTGAGGGCATTTCCTGTTCACAGCCCTCTTCAGGTCACACCACAGATTTTCAATTGGATTCAGATCTGTCCTGTGGATGAACCATTCCAAAACTTTGATCTTTTGGTGAAGCCATTCTTTTATTGATTTGGAGGTATGCTTTGGGTGGTTGTCTTGCTGAAAAGTGAAATTCCTTTTCGTCAGAGGCCTGAAGGTTTTGAGACAAAATTTACTAACACTCAGAACTCCCTACACCTTGACTAAAGCCCCAAAACACAGTGCTGCTGCCACCATGCTTCACTGTGGGTACAATATTTTTTGGTGATGTGTAGTGTTGACTTTGTGCCAATTATACTTCTTTTAATTATGGCCAAAAAGTTCAATCATCAACCCATAACACATTTTCCCATGTGTGGGTGAAGCCATCTCCGAATTCAGTTGGGAGCAGTTTCTAATTGACACATTGTATCATATTTTGTGAGTTTACACATTTGTTTTATCATGGAATAAGATTTCACAGGGTGTACACTGTACACATTATTATTATTATTATACAGGATTTATATAGTGCCAACAGTTTGCGCAGAACTTTATAAAGGGAGAAAATACAGAAACAATTCAAGAGTTAGGAGGGTCCTGCTCCTGCAAGCTTACAATCTAATAGGAAAGGGCTGGTGAAACAAAGGGTAGTAACTATGAATGAACTGATAAGGTAAGTAGAAGATTTGGTTGTTAGCTGAAGGCAGGATAAGCCTCCCTGAAGAGAGTTTTCGGGTATTTCCTAAAAGTCAACGGAGTAGGAGATAAATGGACAGATTGCGGTAGTGCGTTCCAGAGGATGGGAGAGGCTCTGAACGGTTGGTAAGATGGATGAATATGGATGAGTATGGCAGCGGCATTCATGATAGACTGAAGAGGGGGTAGCTTGCAGAGAGGTAGGCCAATGAGGAGGGAGTTAAAATAGTCAAGGCGAGAGATAACAAGGGAGTTAATAAGTTGCCTAGTTGTTTCAATGGTTAAAAGGCATATTTTTGGTAATGCTACGGAGTTAAAGTCTGTAAGATTTGGACAGCGATTGGATTTGGGGCTGAAAGGACAGGTCAGAGTCCAGGATTACACCTAGCACCCTGGCATGAGTGGAGGGACTGATGGTTCTATTGATATTATGATGGAGAAGTCGGGGGCAGGAGCAAAAATCATGAGCTCGGTTTTTGAAAGATTTGAGTTTGAGGAAGTGGGGTGACATGCATGCTGATATATTGGTTAATATGTTAGTAATGGGAGAGGAGACTGAAGGAGTGCGGTGAGGAGTAGAGCAATAGGTTTGGGTCATCAGCATACAGATGTTACTGGAAGCCATGGGAGTTTATGAAATCACTGAGGGAGGAGGTATAAATGAAGAGGAGGAGGGGTCCAAGGACAGAACCTTGAGGTACCCCTACAGAAAGAGGGAGAGGAGGAAACGGTTATAGGTAACACTAAGTGCTAGTTCACACCAGACACAGTTCTGTGCGCTTTTTTCTGCACTAAAAATGCATGCACAATATTTTCCATGTATTCCAATGGCTCTAGTTCACACCATGCATTCAATTTCCGGTGCAGAAACTGACTGCATGGTGTGAACTAGAGCCATTGGAATACATGGAAAACACTGTACATGCATTTTGTGCAGAAAAAAGGCGCAGGGAACTGTGTTTGGTGTGAACTAGTACTAAAGGAGTGCTGTGATAGGTAGGAGCAGAGACTTGAAGGCCAAGAGTAGAGGTGTATATATATAATTTTTATTTTTTTTTGGAAGAGGGGGGTGGTCAACCGTATCAAAGACAGCAGAGAGGTCTACTAGTAGTAGGTGTATGGAAGGTGTTGTTGGTGAGGTAGGAGCTCAGACGGTTGTAGACTAAGCATTCTAACAGTTTTGATTCAAACAGGGGCAAAGGAGATGGGTCTTGGGCTGTTCAGGCTGGTGGGGTCCAGTGAGGGCTTTTTAAGTATGGGGGTGATCAGAGCATCTTTTAAAGGGGAGGGTGAAGGTGCCAGAGAGGGAGAGGTTTGAAGATGTGTGTGAGGGAGCATAGGATAGAAGAGGGTGACTAGTAGTTGGGAGGGAACAGGATCCAGGGGGATAGGTGGTGAGACGGGCTTCTGAGAACTTTGGCGACCTTTTCGGTAGTAGCAAGGTCAAAAGAAGAAATTGTTGCGAGTGCTTTTGTACAGGGTATGTTAAGTGGGATTGATGTCTGCAGACAGCCCCCAAAAATTGCATCAATCTCGTTTTTAAAGTAATTTGCAATCTCGTGAGCAGTGATTGAGTTACTGTGTGTAGACGGTGGGGGAGAAAGTTAAAAGTAGAGAAAAGACAAGGACTAGAGGACAGAGTATTAATGAGTGCGACAAAGTACGCTTGTTTGGCAGCATGAAGGGAGGAGTTGTATTTTAAGAAGGCATATTTATATTGGGTGAATGCATGCTGGGATTTGGTTTTACACCACAATCGCTCCAGTGCGCTGCTATGTCTCAAGGTTTCTGGTGTTGTCAGTCTGCCAAGGTTGTAATGTTTAGTGTAGTGAGAGGAGCAAGAGAATCCAGCGTGGCTGAAAGTCAACTGTTGTAGACGAACATGGTGAGGTCAGGGCAAGACAAGGGGTGAGATTTTGTCATGGAGAGGTGGTCAGTTGCAGAGTAGAAAAGAGAAGGATTAAAGTAGCAAAGGTTTCTGCCGGTAATTGTTTTCTGCTTGGAGGGACAGGTGGTTGGAGACTAGGACATTGTGAAAGTGATGGGGGTGTTGGTGAGGTTGTGGGGGGTGCAAAGACGGGAGAAAACAAGGTCAAGGGTATTGCCATCAGAGTGAGTGGAGGACTGTGTCTATTGTGTTAGATCAAAGGATAAGATTATTAAAGGGGTTGTAAACGCAGGTTTTTCTTTTTTTTCCTTAATGCATTTTGTGTGCAGCAGCCCCCCTCAGCACCCACTAATACTTACCAGAGCCCACTCTTTCCAACGATGTCCACAAGTGTTCCGGCTATCAAAGACTCTCCCACCTGATTGGCCAAGACAAAGCAGCGGTGCCATTGGCTCCCGCTGCTGTCAGTCAGCCAATCAGGAGAAAGAGGGGCCGGGCCGCAGCTTTGTGTCAGAAGGGACACAGGGAGCTGTGACTCGGCTTGAGGTCCCCCATAGGCAAGCTGCTTACTGTGGGGCTAGGAGCACAGACAAGGGACCCAAGAAGAGGAGGATCTGGGCTGCTCTGTGCCAGTCGACTGCAACAGGGCAGGTAAGTATAACATGTTTTGTAAAGTGTTTTTTTTTTTTTTTTTTTTTTTTTAATTTATTTTTTGTTGGGGGGAAAAAAAAATCGCTTTTAACTTGAAAAGTTGGGATGTAGCTGGGCTGTTAACATTAGAGGTCGACCGATATATCGGCCAGGCGATATATCGGCCGATATTTGGCGTTTTTTACTTAATCGGCAATGACTTCTGTAATAGAAGTTAATGCAAGTTGCCTTAAGTTATCTGTGAAGTTTTCTTCTCTCCCCCTCTGGGCAGCCTGCCAAGTCTGATAAGAAGATACATTTGTATCTTTCAGGTTCTTTTTATCAATAGACTGAACTCCTGTGTAGAATTTCTCAGTTTAACCATTTAAAGACTAAATCTTTTCTGACACTTGTTGCTTACAAGTAAAAATCCTGTATTTTCTGCTAGAAAATCACTTAAAACCCCCAAACATTATATATATTTTTTTAGCAGAGACCCTAGGGAATAAAATGGTGATTGTTGCAATATTTTATGTCACACGGTATTTGCGCAGCGGTCTTTCAAACGCAATTTTTACAAAAAAAAAATGCAGTAATGAATTAAAAAAAAAACCTAAGCAGTAAAGTTAGCCCACTTTTTTTCGTCCAAAAGTTTTGATTACCTGTTTTTGTGTATTTAATATTTAAAATAGTTTTGTTTTGTTTTTTTGTTTTTTTTGTTTTTGTTTTTTTTTGTTTTCTAAATTATACATACAAGTGAACTGATTGGAGGTTTGTTTTGTTTAATGTTTAAATGAAAAAAAAATTCTGTATTACTTAAGGCTGCTTTCACACTGGAGCGGGCATGCGTTGATGGTAAAATGCTGCTAGTTTTAGCGGCGCTTTACCGTCATTTTAGAGGCGCTATTCGGCTGCTAGCGGGGCGCTTATAACCCAGCTAGCGGCCGAGGAAGGGGTTAAATGCGCCACTGCCAAAACGCTTTGCAGGCGCTTCGGCAGCGGTGCGCATTCATTTTAATGGGCAGGAGTGGTGGAGGAGCGGTATACACCACTCCAAAGATGCCGTTTGCAGGACTTTTTTTTACATCCTGCCAGCGCATCGCCTCAGTGTGAAAGCACTCGGAATCTCACACTGAGACTGCAGGGGAGCCGTTTTACAGGCACTTTACAGGCGCTATTTTTAGCCCAAAAGCGCCTGAAAAACGCCCCAGTGTGAAAGGGGTATAACTGTTAGATTTTATGAGATGAAGGGAAAAAAGAAAGAAAAAAAAAATCGGCCAAATATATCGGCCCAAAAAAAATCGGCATCACATATCGGCCATCGGCCACCGCGATTTCTAAATATCGGCATCGGCCAGAGAAAAACCCATATCGGTCACCTCTAGTTAACATTAGTGGGGATGTTAAAGTAGAACTATAGGCAAAACTTCTTCTTCTTTTTTTTTTTTTTTTTTTCTTTTTGGATAGAGCAATCTTCATTTGTTTTCTATTGCTGAGATTTCCCTTCCTGCCCCATAGCCAAACAGGAAGTGAGAGGAAATCCCTGCACAGCAAGGGAATTCTTTGGGGACCCCCAATGTACCCATTGGAAGTTTTCCCCTCTTTTCTGGGAACAACCCAAAAATTTGGGATTTCTTTTACTTTCAATAATGAACAGGACAAGTGGAGAGAGGATGCATCTCCCTAATGGAGGTAAAAACTGACAGGTATTCCAATCTCTCCCCACTCCATCCAATACTGAGAATTTTTTTGCCTTTTAGTTATACTTTTAAAATCACCCAGAATGATGGATATTTGAGGTGTAACACATAATATACTATTGTGTTGCACATACTGTAGTTACTTTCTAGGATAATGCTGATGATGAATGTGATTGTTTATGATGCACATATGGTGATTTGGGTTGATGATATTTGTGTTTCCTGGGTAGGGGCGCTGCACAGTTGATTTTTAGGTTACATTTTCCCACATGCGTTTGGCACACTTGATGTAAATTTTTGCAAAAATTAGCCGGCTTGGATGATTTTCTTAGAAAAGGCTTCCATCTTGCCACCCTACACCACAGCCCAGATAAATTTAAGAATATGGGAGATTGTTGCTACGTTCTTGGTAATGTCACTGTCATGCCATATTTTCCCCTTGTTGATGACCAGCTTCACTGTTTTCCATAGTATACCTAATGCCTTGGAAAATGTTTGTACCCCTCCCCCGACCGATACTGTACTCTTTAACCACTTCAGCCCCGGAAGGATTTACCCCCTTCCTGACGAGAGCACTTTTTACAATTTGGCACTGCGTCGCTTTAACTGCTAATTGCGCGGTCATGCAATGCTGTATCCTAACAGAATTTGCGTCCTTTTCTTCCCACAAATAGATGGTATTTGATCACCTCTGTGGTTTTTATTTTTTGCGCTATAAACTGAAAAAGACCGAAAATTTTGAAAAAAAATATTTTCTACTTTTTGTTATAAAAAATAAAAATAAATCCAATAAACTCAATTTTAGTCAAACATTTAGGCCAAAATGTATTCGGCCACATGTCTTTGGTAAAAAAAATGTCAATAAGCGTATATTTATTGGTTTGCACAAAAGTTATAGTGTCTACAAACTAGGTTACATTTTCTGGAATTTACACAGCTTTTAGTTTGACTGCCTATCTCATTTCTTGAGGTGCTAAAATGGCAGGGCAGTACAAACTCCCCCAAATGACCCCATTTTGGAAAGTAGACAGCCCAAGGAAATTGCTGAGAGGCATGTTGAGCCCATTGAATATTAATTTTTTTGTCCCAAGTGATTGAATAATGACAAAAAAAAATAAAAATTAAAAAAAGTTGTCACTAAATGATATATTGCTCACACAGGCCATGGGCATATGTGGAATTGCACCCCAAAATACATTCAGCTACTTCTCCTGAGTATGGGGATACCACATTTGTGGGACTTTTTGGGAGCCTAGCTGCGTACGGGGCCCCGAAAACCAATCGCCGCCTTCAGGATTTCTAAGGGTGTAAATTTTAGATTTCACTCTTCACTACCTATCACAGTTTCGGAGGCCATGGAATGCCCAGGTGGCACAAACCCCCCCCCCCCCCCAAATGACCCCATTTTGGAAAGTAGACACCCCAAGCTATTTGCTGAGAGGCATGGTGAGTATTTTGCAGCACTCATTCATTTTTGAAAATGAAGAAAGACCAGAAAACTTTTTTTTTTTTTCAAAACTCAAAGTGAGGTGTGCAAAATACTCACTATACTTCTCAGCAAATAGCTTGGGGTGTCTACTTTCCAAAATGGGGTCATTTGGGGGGGGGGTTGTGCCACCTGGCGCCGACCGCCTTGGGCACGGGGGGGGGGACCCCCCACCCGCGGGAGGCAGATCACGTACAGGTACATGATTCTGCCTGCCCGTGCCATTCTGCCGACGTATATCGTCGTGAGGCGGTCGGCGAGTGTTTAAAATCAGTTGTAAGGTCTCATGCACACTGGATGTTTTTACAGCTGCTGGTTTTGGTGTTTTTTTTTTTTTTTTTTTTTTTTTTTTTTCTGCAACCCGTAAACTCCCCAGCATGTTATCCTATGTGTCCATGCACACATCGACTGTTATCGGCAGTTTTTTGGCAGCAGCGTTTTCTGGTTGGGGAAAAACCCCCAAAACTAGTGGGTTTTAAGAGAAGTTTTTCCAGCTGTAAAAACGCTCTAACTCTGATAATGGCTGAAAAAACAGTTATTCAGCGTTTATCAGTGTTTTTGAGCCATAAGCTTTTGTGGGTGTAGTTTTGCTAAAAAAAAAAAAAAAAAAATGTAAAAGCGCTGCAAAAATCTTTCTACAGCTAATGCTACTGGCGTTTTAATAACGTCCAGTGTGCATGAGGCCTAAGAGCCCTTTCACACTGGGGCGGTTTGCAGGCGCTATTGCGCTAATAATAGCGCCTGCAAACCGACCCGAAAGCCGCTGCTTGCATTCCAGTGTGAAAGCCCCGAGGGCTTTCACACTGGAGCGATGCGCTGGCAGGACGGTACAAAAAGTCCTGCCAGCAGCATCTTCGGAGCGGTGTGTATACCGCTCCTTTACCGCTCCTGCCCATTGAAATCAATGGGACGGTGCGGCTATACCGCCGGCAAAGCGCCTCTGCAGTGGTATTTAACCCTTTCTCGGCCGCTAGCGGGGGGTAAAACAGTTTTACCCACCGCTAGCGGCCGCATACCGACGGTAAAACGCTGCTAATAGCGGCGTTTTACCGCCGACCCCGCCCCAGTGTGAAAGGGCTCTTAATGTGATTGCGATTATTTTGGACACAGCCACATCCCTAATTAGAAGAGTGAGTTTTATTTTTTTATTCCTCCCCCCCCTAAACAACAAGAGAGCCTGCTGAAGCAATCTTGTGATCGTTTTCACTACATTGGTGTTCAACCCTGCAAACATTTGCGGCCATATGGTTGTGCTTGACGTGCCTTTTTTTTATCAGTGACCTAGCAGCAGTGTCTGAACCATCTGGTAAATCTGAGCCTGCGATTGGTGCTGCTTTTTGTTCGTTTTTTTTTTTTTTTTTTGACTATTGCCAGCCATTGCACTTGTTAATGGCTGTGACCTGAGCAATCATTAGCTTTAGTTAAAAGGTACTGGATCAAAGACTGACTATAGTGGTGTGTGTGTGTTGTGTTTTTTTTTTTTTTTCTCTTGATGTGTACCTATAAAAGGAAACTAGTATCTTGCTTCACCATTTCATGGTGGCTTAGGCTGATAATCCTTCAGGCTTATGGTCCTAAAAAAAAAGTTCTGCACCTTCTGTCAAGTCACCCTACACACATCAAACACAATGCCTGCAGGCCAAATCTGGCTTGCCAGGCCTTGTCATGTGGTCCTTGCACCTAGTCCAGCAGCCAGAACGTGGCAGAACTCTATTCTGCCACCTCCAGCTCTCACCCTTCACTCCTGCCTGTCACTTGTAAGCACAGAAACCTATGTTACAAAGGACAGCTTTGGCTCCCGAAACTTACAGATCCCTGCATGCGCTCACGGCGGGGACAGATCTCCAGAATCTGGGAGAGAGAATGATCTCACTGCAAGGCGTGTCCAAGCAGCCTACACAGGGAACTACTAGTGATGGGCAAGGTAGGAGAGAGATGTGAGGAAGCTTTGGGGGTTGTGCCCGAACCCTGCACGTAGCGCACCCCTAAACTCTGCACTCAGTGCACTCCAGATACAAACAGCTGTTTGAGGGCAACCATACTGATGCAACCTGCAATTAAATGGAGTTTGACACCCCTTCTCTACTAGGTTTGAAAAAGACTCTTGGGCCTTTCTGCATTGGGCTTCTATTTCCCAGTTTTGGAGGGGTGTCATCTGGTCTTTTACACATGGCCTCATCTATTGCTGACTTCAGGCGTAAGGTCTCTTGAGCTGTTGGCTGTCTCCAGTTCTGTTTGTTTAGCACTAGCTTTGTATGAGAAAGTAGTACTTTCACCCCCTTCCTACCCAGGTCAATTTTCAGCTTTGAATGACAATTGTGCAATCATGCAATGCTATACCCAAATGAAAGTTGTGTTTTTGTTTTTGTACGCAAATGGAGCTTTCTTT